>OY757191.1:82471755-83671755 GCA_963583895.1 Melanophora roralis | reverse complement strand
TATTTTTATAAATTCTGTTGCGGGGTATGGACACCGATATGCGAAAAACACTAAGTCCAGCCCTGAAAAAAAATTTGGCGTGGACGCTGGGCGAAAAAACCGTCGGGAGGAGGACAAATTATTTCTTTCCTACCACCTCACGTCCCTTAACGCCTAAATTTTTGTTTTATAGGAGGGCTTTTAATTATAAAAACGCCTAAGCCAACTCCCGCTGTATGGTTGTTGCGTTTATATTAAAAAAGTTATACACATTTTTATTGTTTTATGTGTGTGTATACATGTATGTGCAGTTTACCTGTAAATAGAATTGTAAATTTATGGCGGATTAGTATAAATATGGTTTTTAAATATACTTACTAATGTCCTGAAGAAGCCCCATAAATTTTATTTGTCCAAAATACGCGAAAAACCTGAAAATAAAATAAAACCAAATATGTTAGTAAAAAAGCATACTTACCACCATGTTGTTTTCCTTTTGTTGTTTGAATGAAATGACATTTATATGTATGTTAAATGTATGTGTGGCTGTGTTTAGTTGTAAAATAGCGGAAAAGTAGTGCCCACGTATGCGTAAATTCAGCGTTGTATATTTCATTCAAGTTTTGAAAATTTTGTTTAAGTGCTTATTTGAGTTTTTGTAAATTTTGTAAATTACGGTTTCTTGTTATTTTTATGATTGCCTAGTAAAGATAAAACCGGGTGGTGACTATATTATCTGCAGATCAGAGAAAGGGAGAGATATATAGGATATATTAAAGAAAAATAAAGAAAAAGCGCGAATTTGTTAATAATATATTTATTTATTTATGAAAAGAGAATTTTCGAGAATATATAAAAATATATATTCAAATATATAGTTACCGCAAGATTTTTGCAGGTATAAAAAGTGAGTTTGGCTGAAGATCAGATTATTATTGAAGTACAGACAGACAAGCAGAGTTCAAACAAAATAAGAAAAGTGGTGGTGTAAAAATAAAATAATAAAAATTTTTGTTTTGAGACTATTTGTAAAAGTGATTATATAAAAGTAAAATAATACAAATTTTTGTTTCGAGACTAAATTGAAAAGTGTTTATATTTTAATATAAAATACATCAAATATTAGTGTGTGAAAATCAAGTTAGAAGAAAAGCGAACCATATATAGAGATTGGGGAGAGTTTGAGGAATCATCACCGCTCCAGGGAAGAGAAGGAAACGGGAATACCCAATACCCGACAGTGGGAAAAGTTTTCTTTTTATTTAAAAAAAGATTTATTAAAAAAATAAAGACCTACGTAAGTAGAAATTAAGTAAAAAAAAATAGTGTCCTTTTCTTATATGTGGTTTTGTGTGGGTTTTAATAGCTGGCAAAACCTCACATCCTGGAAAGAGAATTGGGGAAGAAATCCAGGACCGAAAATCCCAGAGGAAGCCAGGTAGGCCAGATTTTGTTGTGTTTTATTTAATTAAAAAACTCCATCGGCAAGAAAAATTAATAGAAAAAAAAACAAAAGATTTTTTTTTAAGTTCCTGTTTAAATTCCAGAAGTTTATTGAAAGTAAAATTATTAGAGGAAGTGATTTTGGTTTAAATTGGTTGAATATATATATTTATAAAATAAGAAAAGATTTTGAATCAAAAAAAAGAAGGAGATTATTAAAGTTAAAGAAAATGTTAAAATATTTATAAAAATATAAAGTTAATTTTTTTTATTATATATTAAAATTTTAAAAATGCAAATTTAAATTTTTACAAATCATATATATAATTATTTTAAATATATTTAATCGTAGATGTGTTTTTGTGGTTTTACATTGTAAGAATTGTGTGAGTGTGTAGATGTTTGTGTGTTTCTTTTAGTTATTTAAGTACATCCGTCCCTCGAAAACCGCGTAAAAGTATGAAAAGAAAATTTTAAAAATATAAATTAAAATTTGAGTTTTGTGATAAAGAAATATTGTGAACTTACCTGGGGCGCAAATTAAACCGCGGATAGAAAAGTGCGGGAAAAATTGTTGGTGTAAATTGTAACGTCTCAGGGAGCTCCTTTAGGCGGGAAGAGAAATTAGCCGTTTGATTTAAAAATTCGTTGAGTTTGTGAAGTATATGTTAATTTGAGCTCTAAGGGAGTAAAAGTCATAAATACTTAACTATTTTAAAGAAAAAGAGAGGGTACGGAAAAATATGAAATAAAAATTATTGAGTGAAGAAAATTTTTGTATGAATTTAAGTTTTTATTGAAAATTTTATTTAATATGTTTCTTTAGTATATGTATAATTGTAGTATGTTAGTTTTATTATTAAGAATATTTAATTTTAAACATTTATTCAAATAAATTTATTATATTGTTAATGTTTTGAACATGGAGATATTTGAGTAAATTTATTCAAGGGGATTGTTGAAGAAGTGGTGAGGTGACGTTCGACGGGTTTAAGGGGTCCGCAAACTATTGAAACGGATGTTTTGCGGCCATGGAAGGGATATGGGCGGCTGAAGTTAAACACCGAACTTCCTATTCGTCTAGATGGTTCCAGCTTGTGTGGTCGTTTTGTAGTTCGTATTTGTGTTTTTTGTGGTGAGTACTGTTGAAGTTTTTTTTATTTTTGTTCGAGCAGGGTCTACACAAGGGTTGAGAACACCCCCCAGAGAGTAAGCCGCAGAAGCTAGTTGGGAATTCGACCGGCCCGCATCGCGCTCGTAACAGAAATAAAATGGCGCCCAATCGAAATAAGTAATAGTTTAGGCAGTGTATAAGATCTAAACACTGGCCAATAGCCCCATAGTTTTAACAATAGCCCAACGTATTTTCTAGCGTTTAGTTATTAAGTCGAGCGAATGTCGTATCCGTTTTTAGTCATAATCTAAAAAGTCCGTTGTGCGAATACGTTCTTCCTTTTTAACTAACGTTAGAGACATACGAAATATTCAAAACGAGAGATGGAAAGTTCTTAGATGTGATGAAGTCAGTCTAATCGTACGCCGTACCTCGTATGTTAAATTAAATGTAATATTGTAGTTTCAGTATAAGTTTCTATGTGTGGAGCAGTTGTAAGAGGAAGCGATATCCGCTCAACCTAAGAGTTAGAGGTCCGTTGTGTCGATGTGTCTTACAAACTGGCCTCTGAAGATTATTAAGTGTAATGATTTCAATTACCAATTTGTTTTTTTTTGTGTGTAACTTTGTTTTCTGGACCATTTGAATAGCTCTAGCAAGGAGAGCCAGAATATTTAAAATAACCGTCGATACCGCCACGTCAACAATCCCTGAATAAATATATGATTTTTAAAAAAAAAAAAAAAAAAGAAACCCATTTTGTGAAGTGATTGAGTGTAAAATTAAATTTTTTTTGTTTAGTTATTTATTTTAATATTAATTAAAGAATTTATTTACGATTATTTAATTATTTAGTTGGTGATTTGTGAACTTTGTGTATTCATTTTTTTTAGTTGCTATTTTTTTTTTAATTTTTATTATATTAATTTATTTACTTTTATAAAATTATTATTTTTATTTAATTTGTTGTTTTTTTTATTTTACTTGTTTTTATATATTTTATGTAATTTTTTTTATTATTTATTTTTTTTGTTATTTATTATTTATTATTGGTTTATTTATTTATTGATTGATTTATTTATTTACTCATTTATTAAATTATTGATTTATTTATTATTGAATTTATTTATTTAATTGTTTGTTTTTTTTATATCATTTTTATTTATTTGTTTATACAATAGTTTTTTTTTGTAGTTGTAGTTTTTTTTTGTTGTGATTGCACGATTGTTTTGTTTATTTATAATAATTTTTTTTTATATATACATACATCAATTTTTTTTACCATTTTTTACTTTTTTTATATACATAATATTTTTTTTTTGTTTTTACATCATTTTTATATTTTAAATTGTTTTTGAAAATTTAAGTTTTTATTGTTATTGATACGGTGGAGTTCTTGTTTATTTGTTTGTTTAAAAAGTAATGAATAGTCAGGTCCATAAAAAGATTAGAAAGCGACCAATACAAGAAACAAATTTCAACACTACAGGTGTAATAGAGCCAAAACAAAGGAAATCAAATATGGCAAATAACGATAATTTTAGAGATCTGTCAGAATCAATCAATACAAGATCCAGCCAAAAGCAAAATCCCGTAACAAAAGTTTCTAACAACCCGATAATTTTAGAACAAGGTCCGTCCGCAAGTTGTTCAAATACCAATACTGTGTCCGATGTCCGAGATTTGACAGTAGGGGAAACTGTCAATGAGCAAAACAATGTTGACAAAAGGGTTAAGGAAGTGGTTCAACAAGAAATGAACGATATAAGAAAATCGTTATTAGAGTTAACGAGAGTAGTTAAGGAGTTATCCGCTAGTGGATCACGGTCAAATGAGTCAAATAGTTTACGTCAGTCCGATAGTACTTTTACAAATAATGCCAATTACGATAATCATTTAAATAGAATTGTTCCCCGAAATAATTTGATTGAATATAATAATACCTATAGAGTACAAGAAAATTACTTACCGAATAATATCACGTCTGCAGGTAATAATAGAGCTCCCGGTGAAATAGATCCATTGGTAGGCAGT
This sequence comes from Melanophora roralis, assembly GCA_963583895.1. Classification (NCBI taxonomy): domain Eukaryota; kingdom Metazoa; phylum Arthropoda; class Insecta; order Diptera; family Rhinophoridae; genus Melanophora; species Melanophora roralis. Next base: position 83,667,185 of record OY757191.1, on the reverse strand, counting down.
AGGCATAGTCCCATAAGTCAGTCAAGAGCTGTAAATATAAATAATGAAAGGATTAGTATTCATGTTGATAAATGGGGTATAAGTTTTGATGGCAACAATTCTCACATGAGCGTAGAAGATTTCATCTTCAGAATTGAACATCTTCAGGCACATTATGGGATCAGTTGGGACGAAATCCTTCGAGATTTCCATCTCCTGGTAACAGGTCCAGCCAAAGAGTGGTACTGGCTCCTTATACGCACTCGGCGTAATCTACAATGGCCAGCACTTAAGGCTGAGATATTGGGCCAATACCAAACCAATATTTCCCATTTTGAGATCCTTCGTGATTTAGTTGAGCGTAAACAACAAGTCAAAGAGTCAATAGATTCATTTTTCCACTCCGTGTGCAAACTCCGCTCTAGATTGGTACAGCCTATAAGTGAATACGATATGATAAAGATATTAAAGCGAAATTTGACAGAAAGTGTGGCAAAAATAGTTTACCCGATATCTGTGGCATCTGTTGAGCAGTTGAGAGTTGAATGTCTGGAGGCTGAACGGCATTTTCTCAGACGAGAATCCAGAAACTTGGCTACAAATCAACGCCCAGCAAGATACGTCAATGAAGCAACTGTTGAAGAACCTGATGATGCCGAAATATCCCTTGAGGAAGTAGCTGCTGTGAACGTGATCCAACAAAAACAGCAATTAGTCTGTTGGAATTGCAAGGCGCAGGGGCATGGCTTTAGAGATTGTAACTCCCCAGAAAGGAATCTCTTTTGCTATCGTTGCGGTAAGCCAAACACCATTGCACCAAAATGTCCGGATTGCCAACAGGGAAACCGTGTCAGGGACGTAGGATTGAGGGGGAACTTACGTCCGGCAAACACCCCGACAGGAAACCAATAAGCCATTTTGCTGATAGAAATAACGCTATAAACACTGAAAATTTATCCTCTTGTATGCCTCACATGAAACACTTAATACCGATAAATGGCCGAGAAGAATATTATAATTACGTCCGCTCAAGAATTTTCAATCCAGCCATAACTCCAAAACCCGTATCTAAACGTATTCTTAAAATAAGAGAACATTATAAAAGAAAAAGATTAATAAAGAAATTGGTTGTAGAAACAGTTAAAAAAGTTGACTATCAAGAAAAAGATCCTAGAGTTTTTGTGAATGTTAAGATTGAAGACAAACTAATGTCAGGATTGCTTGATAGTGGAGCATCCGTTAGTATTCTAGGCAAAGGATGTAGAGAGTTTGTAGAAGATCTGGGGATTGAAATATCTCCTATTTTCTCGAACGTCAAGACCGCGAGTGGCCAAGCCCACAGAATACTTGGCAAAATAAATGTTTTTATTAATTTTAAAAGTCAGACCAACAAAATAGTTTTATATCTGTGCCCTGATCTTGAACAAACACTATACTTAGGCATAGATTTTTGGCGAATGTTTAATTTAGCCCCTGAAGTTTTTAATATTGAGGAAATGGAACTAGGTAAAGCACTGGAAGATTTTGCAGATGAAAGATTAAATCATAAAATGGAACCACATATTCTGGATGAAGACCAACAACGTCAACTTAAAGATGTAATAGAAAAGTTTGATACTTTTGAAGAGAAAGGGTTAGGCAGAACCACGCTAGAAAAGCACGTTATTAAATTAATAGATGGTGCTGAACCCATAAAAGACAAATATTACCCTATATCACCAGCTGTTCAAGAAATAACTTATAAGGAAATCGATAAGATGCTAGAGTTAAATGTAATCGAACTAAGCGAGAGTCCGTGGAGTAACCGCACAACGATTGTAAAGAAACCTGGAAAGAATAGATTTTGTTTGGATGCGAGAAAGCTCAATAAGCTTACAATCAAAGATGCGTATCCATTGCAGAATATAGATGGCATATTGAGTAGAATCGATGAAACGTATTTCATTAGTAGCGTCGATTTAAAATTTGCATTCTGGCAAATCGAGTTGGATGAGAAAAGCAGGCCATACACCGCATTTACTGTTGCAGGTCGGCCGCTGTATCAGTTTCGCGTCATGCCTTTCGGCCTATGCAACGCGGCGCAACGTTTATGCAGGCTTATGGACCAGGTCATCCCAACGCATCTGAAAGACAACGTCTTCGTCTACCTAGACGATTTATTAATAATATCAGATGGTTTCGAAAAGCACTTATGGTTGCTAGAAGAAGTAGCAAAATACTTGAAGAAAGCTAATTTAACAATTGGCCTCGGTAAATCCCAGTTTTGTTTTCAACGGCTTAAATATTTAGGATTCATTGTCGGTGGGGGAATGTTAAAAACTGACCCTGACAAAGTCCAAGCGATAAGAGAGATAAAAGTGCCGAAATCAGCACGAGATGTGCGAAGCTTTTTGGGTACCGCAGGCTGGTATCGCCGCTTTATCAAAAACTTCTCTGCGATATCATCACCCTTAACTGACACCCTGAAAAAGTCAGCCAAATTTGAGATGACTCCTGAAGCCATAACAGCCTTTGAAAGCTTAAAAAGAGCATTAACGTCAGCTCCAGTACTTCGTCATGCAGATTTTTCTAAGCGATTTTTCATTCAGTGCGACGCATGTGACTATGGTATTGGTGCTGTGTTGTATCAGATCAGTGGGGAGAACGAAGAACACCCAATAGCGTTCTATTCCCAAAAACTCAATGCATGCCAGCGAAACTACACAGTCACAGAAAAGGAGTGTCTAGCTGCAGTAATGGCTGTCAAAAAGTTTAGACAATATGTAGAGATGATGCCATTTACCATTATAACCGATCACGCCAGTTTGAAATGGCTCATGTCGTTGAAAGATTTGACTGGTAGGCTAGCTAGATGGTCACTCCAATTACAAGCATTCGATTTTGAAATCCAGCATAGAAAAGGTAGTGAGAATGTCGTAGCAGATATGTTGTCTAGATTACCAAATGAATATAGTGTAGATGAAATTAATATGGACGATTTACTAGGGTTCGAAACTACCGAATTTCAAAGTCAAGAATATTTAAACCTTATAAGTCACATTCAAAACAACGCAGATATGTTACCTGATGTAAAAGTAGAGAATGGTCTTGTTTATAAAAAGACTGGTTTAGATCCATTCACTGAAGAAAGTCAGTGGAAATTGTGGATTCCTGATACCATTACACAACCTATAATTGAAAAAGCACATTCAACGCCAACAACAGCTCATGGGGGAATAGCGAAAACACTCGAGCGTTTAAAAAGGCAATTTTATTGGCCTAAAATGGCAGCGCAGGTAAAACACTACATCGCAAACTGTCAAGTTTGCAAAGAAACAAAACCCTGCAACATTAATCTTCGTCCCAACATAGGTCAACAGGTAGTCACAGATAGGCCGTTTCAAAAATTATACATTGATTTCATGGGAAAGTATCCCCGGTCGAAAAAAGGAAATTGCTATATCTTTATCGTTGTCGATCACTTTACTAAGTTTATCTTTTTAAAGGCAATGAAGGAGGCTACCACAAATAATGTTATTGAATTTCTAGTTCATGAAATTTTCAACAAGTTTGGTGTACCCGAAGTCATACACAGCGACAATGGGAGTCAATTTGTCTCAAAAAATTTTGAAAATCTCATGAACTCATACAAAATAACACATTTGAAGACTGCAGTTTATTCGCCGCAAAGCAATGCTAGCGAGCGAGTAAACCAATCTGTATTGGCAGCAATAAGAGCCTACTTAGATAAAGATCATCGCGATTGGGATTTGTACTTATCGGAGATAGAATGTGCCATTAGAACATCAATTCATACCGCCACAGGTGTAACCCCATTCTTTGCACTTTTCGGTTATCATATGTATACTAGCGGCGCAGACTATAAGTTAGGACGAAAGCTAAAATCACTAACAGATCACGAAATTATAGAGCTTAATAGAAATGACAAGTTAAATCTTATTAGGGAAAAGATGAAGCAAAATATGCAAAAAGCATATGATAAAAGCGCGGAGAGGTACAATAGAGGTGCACGAGTAGTTAGATTTTTACCCGGACAGGAAGTGTATCGTAGAAACACGATATTAAGCAATTTTAGTAAAAATCTAAACTCGAAATTTTGCAAAAAGTTTCTAAAATGTAGAGTGGTCAAGTCTGTAGGTAATAACATGTATGACCTAGAGACACTACAGGGTAAACCGCTTGGTACTTATCACGCGAAAGATATAAAAGTTTAGACCCATAATTTTTTTTATTTTACCAATTATTTTGGTAGTCTAACCGTAACGACCTTAGTAAATAATATAGATGTACCTGAGTTAGGATGATAAGTTTAAATGACTCACCTTATATAATCCCGTGCAATAGTAGATTAAGTAATAGCTGTGATATATATAGGTTAGTGATTGTAGTCGAATATTGAAGATATATGCTTATAGGTTAGCATCTTTAGCCAGAACACTTATGTAGTCGTAAAATATTCCATAAGTCTTGAATGATGGGAGAACCTGAAAAAGATAGAAATAAAATTTTTAACAAAGTAATAGTTATTGGCATAAGGCAAGATAATTTACTTCCCGTAATATAGTCTCCAGATATTATAGTCAAAATTAAAGTTCGAATGAGTACCTGCAATGAAACAACCCCAATGTGCAATAAGTATAGGTGTAATATACAATATAGTTTAATAGTTTTTAGTGCAATAACAAATGTGATATATAATCTGTGATATAGTTTTAAGAAGTGCAATATTAGGCTAAGAAAACGACGTTTTATTAAATTTTTTTATTTATATTCAATTTGTTTTTATTTTTATTAAATTTTTTTTATTTATATTCAATTTTTTTTTATCAGTGTGTGTCGTTTTGTCTAATATTTACACTTGTTTTAACTATGACAAAGATCTATGTATTTACATAAAACGTGAGGTACTTGACTATATAAACAAATTTTTTATATACATACATACCTGTTTTTGTTGTACTTGTGTTGAGTTGCAGATGTTTTTTTTTGGTATCATTATGTTTTGAAGTAAGAATAGCAGCCACAGGGAGATAAATTTTAAACGTTTTTATTAAAACGAAATGTTTTTGGAAAGTACAAGTGAGGGATTTCATTCATATGCCCGGCTGAAGAGACGTCAGGGTGTGGGAGTTCCCCACGTTGGGCTTTTGTGGGGGTGTTCTTTCTTAGCCGCACACCGCTTTCATGATGATTCACCATCGAAATCGGAGTTTTGTTGCGGGGTATGGACACCGATATGCGAAAAACACTAAGTCCAGCCCTGAAAAAAAATTTGGCGTGGACGCTGGGCGAAAAAACCGTCGGGAGGAGGACAAATTATTTCTTTCCTACCACCTCACGTCCCTTAACGCCTAAATTTTTGTTTTATAGGAGGGCTTTTAATTATAAAAACGCCTAAGCCAACTCCCGCTGTATGGTTGTTGCGTTTATATTAAAAAAGTTATACACATTTTTATTGTTTTATGTGTGTGTATACATGTATGTGCAGTTTACCTGTAAATAGAATTGTAAATTTATGGCGGATTAGTATAAATATGGTTTTTAAATATACTTACTAATGTCCTGAAGAAGCCCCATAAATTTTATTTGTCCAAAATACGCGAAAAACCTGAAAATAAAATAAAACCAAATATGTTAGTAAAAAAGCATACTTACCACCATGTTGTTTTCCTTTTGTTGTTTGAATGAAATGACATTTATATGTATGTTAAATGTATGTGTGGCTGTGTTTAGTTGTAAAATAGCGGAAAAGTAGTGCCCACGTATGCGTAAATTCAGCGTTGTATATTTCATTCAAGTTTTGAAAATTTTGTTTAAGTGCTTATTTGAGTTTTTGTAAATTTTGTAAATTACGGTTTCTTGTTATTTTTATGATTGCCTAGTAAAGATAAAACCGGGTGGTGACTATATTATCTGCAGATCAGAGAAAGGGAGAGATATATAGGATATATTAAAGAAAAATAAAGAAAAAGCGCGAATTTGTTAATAATATATTTATTTATTTATGAAAAGAGAATTTTCGAGAATATATAAAAATATATATTCAAATATATAGTTACCGCAAGATTTTTGCAGGTATAAAAAGTGAGTTTGGCTGAAGATCAGATTATTATTGAAGTACAGACAGACAAGCAGAGTTCAAACAAAATAAGAAAAGTGGTGGTGTAAAAATAAAATAATAAAAATTTTTGTTTTGAGACTATTTGTAAAAGTGATTATATAAAAGTAAAATAATACAAATTTTTGTTTCGAGACTAAATTGAAAAGTGTTTATATTTTAATATAAAATACATCAAATATTAGTGTGTGAAAATCAAGTTAGAAGAAAAGCGAACCATATATAGAGATTGGGGAGAGTTTGAGGAATCATCACCGCTCCAGGGAAGAGAAGGAAACGGGAATACCCAATACCCGACAGTGGGAAAAGTTTTCTTTTTATTTAAAAAAAGATTTATTAAAAAAATAAAGACCTACGTAAGTAGAAATTAAGTAAAAAAAAATAGTGTCCTTTTCTTATATGTGGTTTTGTGTGGGTTTTAATAGCTGGCAAAACCTCACATCCTGGAAAGAGAATTGGGGAAGAAATCCAGGACCGAAAATCCCAGAGGAAGCCAGGTAGGCCAGATTTTGTTGTGTTTTATTTAATTAAAAAACTCCATCGGCAAGAAAAATTAATAGAAAAAAAAACAAAAGATTTTTTTTTAAGTTCCTGTTTAAATTCCAGAAGTTTATTGAAAGTAAAATTATTAGAGGAAGTGATTTTGGTTTAAATTGGTTGAATATATATATTTATAAAATAAGAAAAGATTTTGAATCAAAAAAAAGAAGGAGATTATTAAAGTTAAAGAAAATGTTAAAATATTTATAAAAATATAAAGTTAATTTTTTTTATTATATATTAAAATTTTAAAAATGCAAATTTAAATTTTTACAAATCATATATATAATTATTTTAAATATATTTAATCGTAGATGTGTTTTTGTGGTTTTACATTGTAAGAATTGTGTGAGTGTGTAGATGTTTGTGTGTTTCTTTTAGTTATTTAAGTACATCCGTCCCTCGAAAACCGCGTAAAAGTATGAAAAGAAAATTTTAAAAATATAAATTAAAATTTGAGTTTTGTGATAAAGAAATATTGTGAACTTACCTGGGGCGCAAATTAAACCGCGGATAGAAAAGTGCGGGAAAAATTGTTGGTGTAAATTGTAACGTCTCAGGGAGCTCCTTTAGGCGGGAAGAGAAATTAGCCGTTTGATTTAAAAATTCGTTGAGTTTGTGAAGTATATGTTAATTTGAGCTCTAAGGGAGTAAAAGTCATAAATACTTAACTATTTTAAAGAAAAAGAGAGGGTACGGAAAAATATGAAATAAAAATTATTGAGTGAAGAAAATTTTTGTATGAATTTAAGTTTTTATTGAAAATTTTATTTAATATGTTTCTTTAGTATATGTATAATTGTAGTATGTTAGTTTTATTATTAAGAATATTTAATTTTAAACATTTATTCAAATAAATTTATTATATTGTTAATGTTTTGAACATGGAGATATTTGAGTAAATTTATTCAAGGGGATTGTTGAAGAAGTGGTGAGGTGACGTTCGACGGGTTTAAGGGGTCCGCAAACTATTGAAACGGATGTTTTGCGGCCATGGAAGGGATATGGGCGGCTGAAGTTAAACACCGAACTTCCTATTCGTCTAGATGGTTCCAGCTTGTGTGGTCGTTTTGTAGTTCGTATTTGTGTTTTTTGTGGTGAGTACTGTTGAAGTTTTTTTTATTTTTGTTCGAGCAGGGTCTACACAAGGGTTGAGAACACCCCCCAGAGAGTAAGCCGCAGAAGCTAGTTGGGAATTCGACCGGCCCGCATCGCGCTCGTAACAATTCAAGTTTTGAAATCAAATAAACAATTAAGATGTTGTAGTACATATTTTGTAAATCTTCCTAAAAAAAATTGTTCAAAAGTCATTATTCTTTATTTAAAAACTGTTTACACTAATCAAACTTCTAAATAAAAAAGAAAAAGTTGGTTAAACTCTGTCATCGCTTGAAATGACAAATTCTGTTTTGGCATAAATTTAGTTCTACTGAATTGTATTGTTGCTGACCTGAGTACGATTCTATCAAATAACAAAAGGTATTCAATGATTTTTGCCGTTTCTTCAAGCTGACTCATACCTGATATTTAGTCGATTCATTTAGCGGAATCACATTGGGGACTACTTTGCTGACTGCTTGCATTGGAGGTTTGCTGGTGGCTAAATTCTCAACAAGAAACAAACTAATGGCGGCAAAGACTATAAATTACTAAAACATGATACCAAATACAAACGACAGCAAACAAACTTTGTTGTTGTTGTTGTTTTGTTTGCAAAGCGATTTCAGGTTTCTGGATTTCAGTTTGTTTTCATTTTGGCAAAATGTTTGCTTTAATCAAAAACAAGCAATAGCAATTTTAAAGTTTTCTTTTGAAGATTTTTTTTAAGGCAAAAACCTTTGTATGTACGTACATTATGTATGTATGTATATTATGTACATAATATGTATTTATATATGTAAAAATATAATGTAGTAGTAAATGCAGTTGTTAGCTGGTTGTTATTACATTGACGATGACGATGCCGGTGCTGACTGACGATGCTTTTCATGCACATAGACTTTGGCTTGTTATGCAAAAGTACTTTTACTTAAAATATTTGCGGCCTTGTTTAATTGGGGCCTTTAACACAAGAATTCCTTTGTATTTATGCGACAATTCTTTTTAGGCCAAAGAAACAGAAAAAACAATAACAACTACATCTAAATGGGTCGAAGAGGGACAAAACAAAAAAAATAAAAAAAAAACAATCCAACTGAATTGAACACTTTTAAGGATTCTTGATTTATGTTTATCGTTATCTACAGGTAGAATAGACAGACGCTTATGTGTGGTAATCGTGGGAACTTTTATTCTAAAACTTAAAAAAAATTCAAAAAAATAAATTTTAAAAACGACTTGTCACCAATGACTGACTGACCTTAAGTTGCGAGAATATTTCGGGTTTTCATAAATGCAGACTACTGGTCTAAACCATGACTGTACATGCACTTACATACATATATAAAATCGAACCAAAAGCATTGACGTAGGAAAGCTATTGTGGGAGGGGGGCGCATTGCCCTTTATATGGTGTAGCCATGATGGCATTAAAGTAATGTGTTTATATAAATGTACTATGTATTTTGATATTGACAGATTGTAGTCGGTAGCCTGCTGTCGTCTATGCTTTAAAAGCAAAAATCCTAAATGATAGAGTAAACTATACTTTAAGTTTAACTAAACTATTTAATATTAAAATTATTAATTTGGATTTGAAAAATTTTTTTAACAATTACAAGTAAAACAATTTTTAAAAATCTGTAGAAAACAAACGATTTGAATAAATTTTAAAGGCAAGAATATGGATGTCCATATGTATTTTAGAAGAGAAGAAATTAATTTTCTTAAACGCAAACATTTTTATCTTTCTGCCTGTCTGTCTGGGTGTTTGTATTATTTCGCATTGCGCTGATCTTTCAGATCTGTCAATTGTTTTAAGCACATAATCAATGTTTGTTCTTATCGAAGGACACGATCGGTACGAAGCATAAAGTCAAATTGTTTTGCTTAGCAAATGACAGTCCAAAAGAAGAAGACAAAAGTGCAGTAGCCCAGATGCCGACAACCACTGGCTGGACAACTAAAAAATATCTCAAGAGAAACACATTATGAATGTACGAGTATGTTTGTGAAAGAAACAATTATTTCGTTAAAAACTTAAAGGACTTGAACTTGAACTAAGTTTTTGTGTTGTTGTAGATAACTCTACTGCAGCCCAATAACTGCTTTTATGGACAATTTTGAATGTGTTTTTTTTAAAAACTTTGATAATATTTCTTTTATTTCGGTTTGACTAAAAATGTGTCGTCAGCAAAAATCTTGCTTTTTTGCATTCAAGTTTTTAACAACAAAAGGAATTTTGTGTATTTTCAATCTGCTTTTTCGGCTAATCGATCGATACGATTGTATTGAATCTTTTTGTTTTTGTTTAACCATTTTTGTGTTTTTTTAATCATTTAACAAATAAGAAAAACAGCAAAAAGGGTAAACCTAAAGTGTTTGCCAAGTTATTAGGTGAATTGATATTTCGATAATGTTTGAGCAGTCACAAACAAAATCACACGAAATAAATCGCGAATTTGTTTTTGCTTTTATTCCTTTTTGGTTTTGTTTATGTTGAAGTTCTTCTCAAACAAAACATGTTTGCGGCTCATCGGGCCTTTTATTTGTGTATGGTCGTCGACTAGATGAAAATCATTAGCTGTTATATGTTTTAAAAACTAAAATTCACACATTGTTTTCTTCAGTTGGAAAAAAATGGTCCAAAATAAACAAAATTCAATTAAAAATAAAAAATTAAGTAAAAAAGTTATAGGCGTTCAATATCGAGACATATTAACGATTATATCGTAAGTTACAATTTATCGAAATGTTTTTTGTTGTAAAAAGGTTTAAAGTACTAGTGACATCATTTCAAAGATTCTTAAACCTGCAGTACACGAAATCTAAAAAGCCACTTGTACATGTAGCTCTGACGTAATTTTGACGTCATCAAAATTCTAGCGAAGTCGTTTTGGGATAACCTCAATTTTACGTCGGAGAAACATGGACGTGTTTTTTTATACCGGTTACACAGTTGCTGAGAAATTTAAGGTCAAAGTTCAACCTTTTATGTTTTTTTTTGCGTTTAGTAATAAAATATTTTTAATTGAGATTAAGAATTATGGTATTTTTTTATAGGAAAGAAATATGTTTTTTAGTGTTTTGTGTTAAAAACTTTTTCTTAAACATAACTGCCAAATTTCAAACAAGAAAAATATTACTACAATTTACAATAAAAGACTGGAAAAAAAAATCAAAATTGTTAACTTGTATTTGTAAAAAAAGTAAAAAAGTTTTTGCCCAAATAAACATATTTTCCTCGTTTTTTTTCCTTAAGAAATTTTTTTTGTTGAAAGCAATATCGCAAATCTTACAGTCTTAATTAAAATGTGCCATCATTTTCAAAATGGTAATAGTTTTTCTTTGTTGTACTTACATAGGTTCTCCTTAGATCTTTAAATAACTTAATTTTTCCTAATGAGTTTACAATTTCATTAATAATGATGATGATGGGGCATGCGGCACGTGATAATAAGATTTAAAACAATTTTAAAATTAAGGCATAATTCTTTGCTGCATCATCTTAATTTAGACTTTTAGAATTCCCTTAAGAAACCAATAGGCAAATGTTAATTTAAAGGTTAAAGAAAATTTTTTCAAACAACCAACATAAATCAATATGATTTCAGTGTCACCTTAAGTATCAGTAAGAATGTGCTGTTAAGTGGAAAAATGTAATTTTCATACGTTGGCAGGCACTTTTAGTTAAGTTGAGGGCGATAACACTTTAGGTTAACCCATTATTATAGTCATTATCGTTTTCCACTTAAAGAAAATGATTCCCCACGAAAGTGTTTAATTTAGTAACAAAAACAAAACTTAATGATGCTTTCAGCGTTGTGCTTGAATTGGAAGAAAATATTTATAAAATTTATATTTATTTTTCTATGAGAAACGTGCAACGTAAATACCAAAAAATATTAATAGACTCTTATTAGGGCTTATATTAAATAGTTTAACGACGGCAAATGTCAAATCGAAATTTATATAAATTTGAAAATGGTAACGGCAGCGGTAGCAGAAGCAGCAAATATGCTACAAAGTAAAATAAAACAAATGTATTACTTTAATATGTACATATGTATATTTGTAAGTATCGAGCCTTTATAGCAAGAGAGTCACAACTCAAAAATATACATTTAAACGTTAAGCTATCAAATATGTTCGAATCACATAAATAAAATTTTAAACTCATGCCATCTGTCATGGTTCTAAGTGTTTAATATTATTTAAAGTATTATTATAAACACGTTTTTTAAAGTATTTATTACCGAAATAAATAAAAAAATCAATTGAGAAAGTACATTAAATTGTGATCTCTGCAATGCTCAGGCCTCTACCTCTTATCGTTACCGAGATATAAATGTATATAGTAAGCGATAGGCCACCGTGGTTTTTCGTTTATCTTTCATTAAGTCATTAGGCATAACTGTTCACAAAACAAAAGTTTTTCCTAAATTTTTTTAATTAACACGTGTTATAAGAAAGCCAACACGGGTTTTAACTATATATTTAATTGTCCCAACTAAATATATTATTACTTATGATTTTCATAGAAATGGTGCTTATTTACGAGTTTTTTTAAAAAACCAATAGTTTTCTTTACACATTTTGTAGTTTAACGCTTTGCACCGTTATTTTTGCAAGTATGCAACACAATATTTTAGGTTGGGTTACGAAAAAAAAACAGCAAACGTTAACGCTTAAAAATAAGTCAGAAGTTAAGTTCCGAAAATCCAATGTCTCGGTGGTCTAGTCTAAGGCTGGCAATCAGAAGGTACCAGGTCAATTTTTTTTTATTTTCCTTTGTTTTTTTTAAATTATTTTTTAACCTGTTTTCTTTTCCTTCTTGTTTTACCTTTACCTTTTTCTTTTTGTTTTTTTTTTGTTTTGCCTTTGATTATGATCAGGGGTGCACTTCTCAACGATTTTACATAATTTTGGCGATCATTTTGACCAAACTAGCAAATATGACGATTGGCGATTATTTAGGCACAATTTCCTAATTTTGACAATTTTCTTACTTTATGTAAACAGCCCCCCTGTTCTGTAACTGGCGAGAAGTTTTCGCAGCGAGAAAATTTTTTTTATTGTCATAGTCTTCCGATTATTAACAGTGTGACTTAGATAATACATAAACTCTCATTTAACGTCAAAAGTTAAAATAATTAGATTTATCGTGTTCATCCTGTCTTTTACAAGGCGACTATAAATTTTTCGATGCGAGAAGTTCTCACTAAAGTTACAAAACACAGGCACAGGTAACAAAATAAAATAATATTTGGCGTTTATGCAACAAAATAAAAAATAAAAGAAAAAATGTCACTCGCAATTTAAACATAGTTTTTTGACTCTCTTACTTTCACTGTTTCCTTTTTTAAATTTAAATTTGACACTAAAGGCGGTGGCACATAGAATCCGTCATACGTCGCCTTTTTTAACTGACAGCTAAGTTGAAAGACATGTTTTATTATGAACAATGTGACATTCAGTACGTCTCCTTCAACGCAACGTACTAAAGTTGGGCAACTTTTAACTTTCAACGTACGTCAAGTACTTTGACAACCACCAGCTGGTTCATAACCTTAAATCATGTGTACCAGGTGGTGTTACGAACACAACTAATCTACTTTTTTCATGCATAAATCGAGGCTGGCTGGTCAAAGTTGTTTACTTTTACATATCTTTTTTTTTGACAACTGAGCCAACGAAAACTACAACAAACACAATAATTATAATCACCAAATTTTGTTGTAGAATCACCACCACCTGCTGATTTAACATCCGTTTATAAAGGATTCTATGTGCTAAACTCTTGCGTTGTTACGTTAATGTCAGTTAAAAAAGGCGATGTATGACAGATGACGGATTCTATGGGCCACCGCCTTAAGATCAAAATTCTTTTTTAATGCATGCCACCTGGTAAATTATTTTACCATAGTTTTTATGAAAAAAATTACAGTAATAAAAAATAATACAATACACCAGCTTTTCAAATGTGAGTTTGTCTAAAAAAACGACTTTTTTAAAACTCATCAGATTATGTTAAGAGATTATTTTTCCAAATTTATCATGGGAGGCGTGCAATTTTTTTCATTATATTTTTGACATACAAAAATTCTCTTTTTTAGGCATTATTGTTAGTTTAAAAAACGAGTTTCCCTGTGAAGATTTTTAAGGATTTTTTAACGTAACGATTTTAACTTTTTCTACCACATTTAAAAAAAAAAGTCCAGCATCTCTGCTTCTGATTCTTGGCGTGTGCTGAGCTAAGTTCAGTTAAGTTGTTAATGTGGTGGAAAGTAAATAAAAGTAATATTAACACTTTGAAATGCAGTATATTTAGTTGGTGGAGTGCATAGAGCGTACGTCTTGCAACCATAAGGTTCCAGGTTCGATCCGCTGTTGATACTGGTAATGTAAACTAAATTAGTTTTATTTGTAAATTTAATAAACTGACATAAAATTATTTTTTTAAAATAAATATATGTGTATAAATTTTTTAAAAATGCATAATAATTTAAAAAATACTTTTTATTAAATAAATAAAATAGTTTGTTAATAATTTTGTTGAATCTAAAATAGGAGAAGACTTTAAACTTATGTATATATTCATTAATTGATGCTATCAATTTGTTTGAAATCCACTTTGCATGTTTTCTCTGTTGCTGGTTTTAATTGTGATTTTGTTAAGAATATTTCTGACAGACAGACGGACATTAATTTGGATGAGAAAGAGTTTAAAAGTATGTATGTGGGCAATACCAGCAAAAAGAAAGGTAACGCCAGATGAAACAAACCTTTTTGATAAAGGGAAAGCTTGACTTTTTCTTACAATTACAGTTAAAATGAAAGAAGCGGCTTTTTTAAATTATGTTAAAAGTCAAGCCCTACCCTAATAAAGAAGAATAATTCCTTATGGCGTAACGTTTTTTTTTTGCCGGAATTGCCCACACATATTTTATAAAGTCGCTATGATAAAATAACTTATCAATCAATACAATATTCATTTGTGATTTCATAAAGTTTATACATTTTGTTCTAGATCTTTTAAAATAGGGGAGTCGATTTAGCCATTTCCGTCGGACCGAATGTTGAAATGAAGTTTTCGGCACCAATTCTAATGCTACGGAACATGTTTGTCATTCCTAAGTAGATCACGATTTAAAATCAACAGGCTTTCTACGAACCGAGATATAAGAAAGCCCTGAGATAACCTAATTTTGAACGAAAAATCCATTCATATGCCTCTAAATTTTAAATAAAATATTTATCGAAACTATAAAACCTATCGACTTTAAACATTTTGTGCATTTTGGAAAAAATGATTGGATGGGATGATATAAGCAAATGGAGCAGTATTTCCCCTTACAAGCGAACAAATCTGTTTTGATTTTTGTTACGTTATTTCTCAACATGCTGCAAAGTAATCGTATTACAAGACATATTTACGTTTTGGAAAAAAATTATTTCAATAGGAGCTAGGAGAGCGGTCACCCACACAATAAAACCATTTTTACAGAATTTTTAATACGCTATATTTGGGAAACTATAACAGCTATAAAATTCAAATTTACTTCAAAATAATTGTTTTAAAATACATTCAGCATAAGTAGATTTACACGTATTAACTGGAATTAAAAAAAATGAAAAAAATTATTTTTAACGAAAAGATCATTACTTTGAATATTTTCTGTATTTTTGTAAGTGTAGTTTTAAATATTAATCGATGCACTTACTTTAGAATTCTAAGCACTACAGTCAAATCCCGTTAATTCGTATTTATTTTATTTTAACCGCGTTAAATCGCAGCCCCGATAAATCGGAAACCCCTATAAATTGTAAGAAATGTTCGGTCCCTTGCAATTACGAATTGTCGGGACTTGACTGTATTATGTTTCTTGTCCTTTAGAAAATTCTTGTACGATACACTCATATATTTTCATTTTTAAGTTATGACAGTCTTGCGGCAAATTCTTAATATCTGCAGCATAATTTTATAAAAAAATCGTCACCTGACATGCAAAAGAGCCTAATAATAAAAAAAATCAATAATAATTTTTTGATTGATAATGGCAAAAGCCCTTCAAGGACACGTCTTAACCAATTTCTTAGTATTTAGAAGGGCGTTACAACAATTTAATTATTTGTTTGCAGGTTAAAACAACCAAACTAAGTTATTATTTTTCAATAACAATAAATTTCATATTAATTTGTTGTACTCCCCCTGAGAAGTTTTACAAAGTGATGTTTGGTTTTCTTGCATTTCAGGAAACGATATGTTATATCTATTTCAAATAAAAATATTTTTGTATTAAGCAGTGACATGCATTAAATGAATATAAAACATGACCTCAACCCCAACAACGAAGACCACGATCTCGACCCTTTAGTTTTGTTTACTTTAACACTTTTGCTCAGATAAGAATGTTTACCTTCTGCTCTTAGTTTCTTTCCGTTTTTAATTTTGTACAGAACTACAAACATTCGTAAACTGTAGACAAAAAATACAAAAAAGATCATTTGCTAACGCGCGGGTGTTGTTGGATATATTTTTGCTTTCGACTGTTAAAAGCTATAAATTATAAATGTGTCATTTAGATGATATGTATGTGTGTGTGTGTTTGCATTCATGTATTTATTTTCCATTTTCATAAATTAGCTTAAATGTCACATGCAATTAACTTTTAATGGCATTTTTTTGTTTTGAACGCAAAAACAGAAACAAAAGATCGAAGTAGAAGTGTTAATGAACCAATAAAAAAAATAATTGAAGAAATACAAAATCAAATACAATCGATCATTAGGAAGCACTTAGGTTTCACTATTCTACAAAATCATTGGATCTGTCAAAAACGTGTATGTCTGCAAAAAAATGTAAAAGAGTAACTTAGAAGTCAATATAACAGACACAATATTCTGTCATTTAAAAGCATTAACTTTTCATTACGATAACATACACTTGGTGTCCATTTTTCTTAAAAAACAACATTAACGATTGTGTAGGATAGTGTGCCCTAGCCTTTCCCGTTGTTTAAATATGTAACAAGAAACTATTTTATGTTAATTTTAATCTTTTGTTTTGCAGTTTAATCAAGATTTGTATTCATCATCTGGTGTACAATTGGCATCATCCAGTGCATCGGGCAGTTCACATTCACCCTGCAGCCCTATCCTACCGCCATCGGTGAGTGCCAATGCAGCGGCTGCTGCGGTGGCAGCTGCACATAACACAGCCGCCGCTGTTGTCGCTGCTGCAGCACAAACAGCAAATCAGGCCTCATCTTCCTCTAACTTAAGTGCAAATTTACCTTTAAGCGCCGGTAGTGGTGGTGGTGTTGCTATCGGCTCCAATGTTGCAGGATCTATTCATGGCAGTGCGGGCCCAAGTCTGATGGGCAGTAGTATTGGCAATAATCTACACAGTAGAACACATACCAAAGAAGAGGATCTTGGCTCAGTGCCACGGAACGATGCTGAAGGTAAGTCAATTATTGCCTTAAGAGCATAAATAGGTACATATGTGTATTAGAAAGCTCAATAAAGTTTTTCATTTAAGTGCATATTTTATAAACATTTTAAATTTCTTATATAGTTTTACAAAATAAAAAAAACACTAAGAAAGTAATAGTCGGCCTAGTCTGATCATACTTACTAAAGTGGTTATAACAGAACGTTTGTTCCTTAAACCGAACGCAGAATCGATTTCCAAGCGCTTCTTTTCTAATCTCTGTCAATAAGTTTTAAGATGTCTTCCTCCACATAATTCTTCCATCGGAGTTTCGGTCTTTCCCTTCTGCGTGATCTATCACAAAGTTCGCATTTAAACGACTTCCTAGCTGGACCATCTTTATTCATTCTCAAAACATGATCTACCCAACGTAAAAGATAAATTTTAATACGCCCTACTACATGTGTCAACGTTGGCAAATATCTCATGCAGCTTGTGGTTCATACAACATCAATTTTTGTGCACAGGGCATAAAACACTGATGTTCCAATTCTCGGATATGCGATATTCCAGCCAGATTGTACAAACAAGCTGATGCATATGCTTTATCAGCGTGTCACCTCCGGTCTTAAAGCTGACAACTTAACGGTCCCTGCTACCTTGTTATTCTTAAGCCGGGTAACTGCTATTGCGAACCCATTCCGCCTACTTAGCTGGCAGCCATTCACTACCGTCGTTTTAAATTGTTTCTGGGATACCAACAGGCATGAAAAATTATTTTTCCATATCCTCAGTACACTATCTCTATCAGTCACCAGATTACCTTTTTTTATCTTTGCGGAAGAATTTGCCTATACCAAAGCCTTCACATCGATATTCGCTTCTCAGATCGATCGTGCTTTTAACACATCGGATACATGCCTTTCGTCGTTGTTTGATCTGATGACATCTACGTGGCTATCGAAATCTGATGCTGCCAACTACCATATCTTTTGCTGTGGTGCGTTTTCGAATTTCAAAGTTAATAACGCTGTCTCTAGGTGCTTGAAAATTATATCTTTAGTCAGTTCACCCTTGTCTTTCATCAGGGCTTGGGTGCAGATAAGGCTGATGTTAAAGAATTTGGCTATTATATGGATGGTGTCCAGCATCTCATGTACCTAAGTTAGTCTACGGGCTACCAAGGACTTAGAACCAAACTCTTGTCTTGTTTTAAGACGGCTTTAATACAACGCGTCGCCTTTTGGTGTCACTTTCCTATTCCATTTCACTTCCTGTAGTTTTGGCAATGTAGATCCGCTGCACTGTCTCTGTATAGAGTTCGAACATTCTAGGTAAAGATTCACAAATCATGGTCCTTAAAACGTTTGCTGGTAACGTCAACATGAAGGGAGTTAAATTAACTTCTCTTTTGTTTTTGCATACTTAATAGGTAAGTTTTTACAAGAGTGGGTTACTAACCCGAAGCATTTTACTCGGCTGGTATCAGTGGAAAAGACCTGCTTTTTTTTAAATAAAAGTTTCTTTTAACATTAACGGAAAAATATTAATTTCTTTTAATAAACAAAATAATGAAAAAAAAAAAATAATATAATAAACTTAAGCCAAAATAAAAAGCAAATATTTGTAATAAAGAATATTTTGTTTATTATCATTTTTCATCAAAACCCTAAACGATCATCGCTACAAACAATGCGCTTTGTCCGTATTAAAAAAAAACTTATCTGTTCCGAACTTCATCAGAATATCTTTAAAAATGCGACCTGTACTTTAATCACATGAATATAGGGACTCTGGAAGTGGTTCCTTATAACCAGTACAATTGTTTTTTAGTTTCAAATTCAACATTTTTACCCAAAATTTTGATACTAAAAATAATTTTTGTATGGAACAACACTTTTATAAAATTATTTAGGATTTAATCCCAATTTTTTCGTATATTTATAGGGTTTGTTGTTGGTTAAGTTTGTCTGTATGGAACTTTATTTATCATAATGATAAGCCCATTAGACTTATTTGTTAAAATATCAAAAATAAATAAAAAAATATAAAAAATTTAGATACAACATGTTTTATTTCTGTTGCAAAATATATTAAATGAATCTTTTTGCTTTTTAAAATCTGTCAAGTGTACAATAATTTAAAAATTTCATTCATTTGCAAATCTGTTTGACGCTCAAAAACCGCACAAACAAAAATTTCCAAACCAAATCATAATGATGGTGGTGATGAACTCAGTGGGCATATTTGCAAAATTAAACAAAAACTGATTATGCGGGGCTTCTCAGTTGACAGTAGAAATAAGTAGCAATAATATGTGTATTTGTATGTGTGTGTGTGTTTGAAGTAGTACTTGTTTAAAATGCTTGGAATGTCGTTTTGTTAAATATGGTGTCGAAGTCCAGCTAAATGTTTAGCATTTTTGACTGACAATTGCAAAGCTTTAAATGATTTTTTTTAGTTTAAAAATTTAACCGCAACATTATAATATCTGTTAGCTGGAAAAATAATTATGTATGTGTGTGTGTGTGTAAAGTCACGTGTTATTTTTAAGCTAAAATCCAATACCACGCGTTTCTTGCGTTCTCGCGTTATACATGGTTGTCAATAAAGTTGAATACTAAATTAAATAATAATTAATAAGTCTATTTTTACTAGCTTTAGGTCTAATTTTATATATATTTTTCAATATTTCGGCACTTCGTTGTATGTTATCATCAGGAAGTTTTCTTAAAGATTATTATTCGTTATTATAGTTTTAAAATTAGATTTCGGCTTCATTTGTTAGAAATGTTTAATAAATAATATTAAATAATTTTAAATAAGCCATATATTAGACAATTTTATATAAAAATTTAAAATATTTTATTTTGCGTAATTAACTTTTCAAAAATTGCGGTACAACTCAAGGTTTCCGACACACACATGTGTATACTTATCCACTACTTCAGTTGACACTACAGTTTTGCAAATTCATCAAAGTTGGTTTGATTTTTTCTCAGTTCTATGCACAAGCCTTTGTCTTTACTTACAAAATAAAAAATACAAGGTGGGCCAAAAGAAATTACCCTATTGGAAGATGCTCTTATTTTTGCAAATTGCGACCAATGTCAAATCTGTTTTGACATTTGGAAACAGATGTAGAATACAAGTGAACAAGCAATGGAGCGATACACTTCCCAAGAATGCAAAATAATCGTGTCTTTTTTTTTTGCGTAACAATTTGTTTGTGGTGTTAGTGCAGCGAAAATTTCGTTGCAGATTCCCCGGTCGTCCGGCACCGACTGCGCAAACACTGCGCCGTTTGGCCACCAACCTCGAAGGGAATGGGACCACAAGAGACGTTGTCAAGAGTGCCAGAGCGCCGGTTTTTCCGAGAATATCGCCGCTGTTGGCGAGGATGTCGAGCTGTTGCCAGAAATACCGACCAGACACCGTGTCAAATGCGTGTAACATACGCCCAAGCCATTCTCATTCTCGAGGCCGAAGTGGACGAATTTTTAACCAAAATCATAATGAGCGATGAGGCCCATTTTCACCTCGTCAGGTACGTGAATAAGCAAAACTATCGCTTCTAGGGCACTGAAAATCCACGAGTGATACACGATGAGCCATTGCACCCGCTCAAGCTGACTGAAGGTAGGCTGTTCACGCTGGAGCAGTCATCGTGCCATTTCTTTCAAGTGCGCCGCTGGTCAAACGACAACAGTGCACAATGGGCGCTATAGAGCCATGTTAGCCGAGTTTTTTCTGCCACAATTGAATGAATTAGGACTGGAGCACATGTCGTTTTAACAGAACGTAGCAACATCATACACTACGTGAGCCACAACCGATATCCTGAAGGCGGCGTTCCCGGGTCGCCTCATCTCTCCTTTTGGTGCAAGATCGCCCGATTTAACCGTTCCAGACTCTTTTTGTGGGGTTTTTTAAGTCTAGAGTTTACGGGAACGAGCTTAAAATCCTGAAAGCCTTCAAGCACAACATTCGACCCAAGTGCGAAAATCTGTCGCCCGAAGTGATGAAAAGTGCCATAAAACGAGCCGGTATAGCAATCGGCGCCCATTTGGCCGATATCCAATAAAATTCTAAAGGTTCAAATAAACATAATCAAAAAATAAAATCGAAGTTTTCCATTTAGAAAAAAAAATCGGATGACTTCTTTTGGCCCACCTTGTATTTCCGTTTACCTTTCTGGATAACGTATAAGTTAAATTTTGATGTTTACAACGAAAAACACTACTACCCGTCAAAGAGTACTGATGATGAAATTAAGTAGCTGGTTTCAAAAATGCATTCTACTCGGCTTGTATGGGTAGAGAAGACCTGTTTTTTTAAATAAAGTTTCTTTCAGAATAAAAAGCAAAAATTTATCTTAAAAACTAGTTTACAAAAAATTCAAGGGGCAAATTTTTGTTATATTTAAAAAAAAAGCAGTAATTCTTTCACAAACTGAACTTGAGTAAACTTTGGCTTTACAACTCGCCTCCATTAGCCATCGTTTAGAACAAAACGCAAAGCAACGGTATAAATGTCCTCTTGTAGGTGGCAAATTTCCAATGCCAATTGCTTTTTTAACCTGGCGTACAGAATTGGACAAGACATAATGTAAATGTAAAAATTTGTATTTAACTATTTCTTAAATTAACTTTTGTAAGCTAATTTGCACATGAAATGCCCGATAACTCGTTTTAAAATAAGTAGTTATTTGGCCATAAAATAACAAATGTTTGTTTATCTCCAAATTTATTTTCTTACTTTATTGGATAAACAAAGGGTTTTGGAGGACTCCTCTTATCTTCTTTTGTAGGTAGTACAGAGAAATTAACTTCTTCTTGAATTCTAAATTAAAGGTGCAGGTCAATACAGATATTTTCAAAATTTTAACCCAATTAAAAAGTTCCTTTTCTTAAAAAAAAAGGAAAAAAAAATCAAGAACCGCCGTTGTATTATTTTAACTCTCTCGCACTTAATCGCGCGCCACTAATTAATTTGCAAATATTTTAAATAGTTCCGACAACAAATAAACGACTTTTACTGGGTCGAATAAGCGTTTATAAATATACCAAATGTTCATACTTATGTTTATATGTATGTATGTTTGTATGAATATTAAGTTGACTGCTACAAAAGTATGTAGCAGTGGCATGCCTGAACACATTCCAAACAAATTCTTTTCCGATACAAACAGAAAACAGCCAACAGCTAAAAGAAGAAGCAAATATAAAATATTTTTATTATTTAAATTAATTATTTAAAAAATGCCAAAGATACATTCTTATACATATTTTATTATGTACTTATATGTATATGTTTAAAAAATATATTTTCATAATTAACTATGAACTTGTTGATTTATTTTTTTATGAAATAAATTATTTAGAATAAAATAATTGTTTTATTTGTTTAATTTTAGCACGTTTAGTGGGCACTCACCATCACAATGAGTCGTCATGTTCCTCGGGTCCAGATTCTCCGCACCATCATTCGATGCATCAAGGAGGTAGTTCCCAAGCAAAAGATTTACCCTTGGATAACACTAGCATAAATGCTGGCCAAGGGAGAGCACAGTACTTATCAGCCACCTGCGTCGTTTTTACAAATTATTCCGGCGATACAGCCAGTGTAGTAGATGAGCACTTTTCCCGAGCTCTCAATTTTAATAGTAAAGAAAGTAAAGGTAAGGTAACGTTAAGATAAAATGATTTGATGCATGTTCATATGGGCAATTCCATTGTGACAGGTGTCATCTGTTTGCTCGAATTTCTTTTTTTTAATTCAATACATAAGTACTTTGAATTTGTAGTTTGTCTTTACAGGAAGACACTAAAAGATCGAGATTTTCGTCCAGAATATTTAATGAAAAAATGTGTCTTTACAAATTTGAGTTTTTAAGAATATTTTTGATGGTTTTAAGTGTTTTTAATATATTTAGTGCTTATTAAGTTGTTGCAAAAACATACTGTTTTCCCCTTAATGTTTTTTTGAGCGGTCGAGCCTGACAGTATTATACCCTACACTATAATTAACTTTATACATATTTAGTACCACAGTGTGAACTAAATGTACGGATGTTAAAATTTGCGCATGCGATATGTTTTGATGCCATTATTTATTCGCAATTTATAGAGTTATGGAATGGTGTGGAATATTTTTTATGAGATTCTATTTAACATCTAGAGCATTGATGCGCAGCCCACAATTGTGAAAAATAAAAACACACGTATTCTAACACACACTAATAGACATGTGCATGGGTGTATGCGCTTTTTCTTTTGGTGTTTTCCATTCTAAAAAAAAATGTTACAATAAGTGTGTGTAATATTTTTATCAGTTTACACCTACACTTATAAAGTTGTCCATATTTTTTGTTTCAATGGAACAGAAAAATATCTTGATTTTAATAAAAACTGCACTCTGTTTTAAAAACTCGTCTGCATAAAAAAGTATTTACATACATAACACAGCTGTAAAAAGTGGTACTTTGTTACACTGTAATTTAATTGGGGGTAAGATATGTTACACTCTTGCCAGTTATTTGTGCAACATGTTCAGAAAGGAAAACGAAAACTGTTTTCACACTTGCATGTATTTTTAGAATGGAACATAAACCCGCTCAAATGGTAGCATTAATGTAACAATTTTGCCAGAAAGGAAAACACCATTTGTTTTTTATTTTTGCATACTGGGCCATATTACTGTAAAAATTTTTTGAATATTATATTTACAATTTTTTAATCAATTTCTCTTTAGCAAAATATTTTATACCATTTAAAAAGTAAACAAATTTGTTTTTATTTATGCCAAAAAATAAAAACTGGTTTTTTGCTAAAAAAAATTAAAAATTTTTTTTAATATTTAAATAAATTTTTTTTCACAACTCTTAGCTAATAGTTTTTTTTTACTTATCTCGTTTATCTTTAATATAATAACTCTTTTTTTTTAACAAAAAATATCATGCCAGTATAAATCTGCAATATTTCTTTTGCCTTTTGATTAAAATTACCTATTGTGCAGTAAATTCAATTTTTTTCACCAATACAAATACATTTTTATTTTTGCGCATCACTGATCTAGAGGTATAATGTGAAACACATATGAAAAATATTCTTAGTGATAGGGCAATATTCGGGCCAGTTAAAGTCTAAAATTGATATTCTGGAAGGACATTTGTATTGGGCTGATCGAATCACTGCAGTGTTTTGTCTGATAGTTGGTAGAGTATTATGATACTCAAATGAAAAATTTTATGATGGTAGAGTTATATTTGTGATAGTTATATCGTTTTGTAGTAGCTGAAGTTCATTGAGCATTCAATATATAAATCGCTATCCTGCTCAAATATCTGGATACACAAATATTTTTTTCAGTGTAGAAGGAGATATATTTGTATGCAGCCCCACACAAAATCGTTGGCCCAGAAATTGCCAGATGCTCCATTTCCAATGCCCAAATAAATTCCAAAAAAAAGCTTTTACTCGGTATTTAGAAAAAACCAGTGTTGCCAAGTCAAATTCAGCAAGTCACCCTAAATTCACAAATAAGTACCCTAAATTTGTATTAGACCAAAAACAAAAAACATAAAAAGCAGTCATTCGTGGCCTTTAAGTTCTTTTTTACAACTTTTTTTTACATTTCAAGCAGTAGTTGACTGTCATAAAAATTTTTTTTAAGTTGTTACTAAAGAAATTTTAAAAAAGAGTTGAATAATTCCAGCAAAAACTAAAAAGTCAAACTATACAAATTGGCAAATCCAAAATTTTTGAATTGTGTTCACCCAAAATGTTCCCCTAAAAAAAATGTTTAAGCTCAAAAAAAGCCCTAGACTTAGGGTGAAAACAGTAATTATGGCAACTGTTGTCACAAAACTTGGCATAGACAGCGAACGAAATTGGGGGAAAAAATAGTTTAAGATATGACCAAGGCAGAAATGTAGGAAAACCAAAGCTTTTGAGGTCCTTTGCTCTTTATAGGAAAGATGGGAATATTTATATCCCGATATGAGAAAGGGGAGCGGTAGCCTCCATACAAAACCCTTTTTGGAGATTGTAGTATCATCTTCCGTATAAAATATACTAGAAGACCAATGTGAAGGGTATATAAAATTCAGCAAAGCCGAATATAGCGCTTTTACTTGTTCAAACTTAAGTTTATCAAATTTTTTAAAAGTAACGAAATTATTTTTTTCTTGTTTTGGGAGCTGTTTTACGCGGAATTGCTCGTATGTATGCGTACTGGGATATACTATATTTAGGGCAGCTTTTAATAGACAATAAAACGCTGCTTGCTGCAATTGGCTACAAATTAACAAACAACTTAATTATGTCATTTTGTTAGCAATTATTAATGTATCATTTTCAAAAGATCAAAAGTTTTTTAGCTGTCATGTAAATGTCACACATCTTTCTTTTTACTTGTTGTTCTTGTAAATCCTTTTTGAAATTAAAAAAAAAATAAATAAATAAATTACACATATCATTTATTCATTAACAATCAAGGCTTCCTTCCCTAGTTAAACAGTACTATAAGTGATGAACAACTTTTAATTATGAAAACATATTCGAACATACATATGTATGTATGTATGTATATGTGCTTTCATTTTGTGACATACAAACATAATATGTACTTTGTGGTGTTTTTGTCTGTTTGATCATATTTGTGCTTCTAAGAAAAAGTGTCAACATGACATTTAACATGAGCAGCACCTAATGTTGCGGTTGTCATTGACAAAAACATCTTAATATTAAGGGAACATTTGGGAAAGAAAAAAATTAATAAATTTATCTTATTTCATATCATTTTCAAATAAAGTTTTAATATTGTTAATTTAAATGCATGTCGTAATTAAAAACAAAACAATAGACAAACATTTTTCAATATCTTTTTAATAAATAAAAAAACAAATTGATGCGACTTAAAATTATAAATTTAAAAGTTAAATTGTTTTTCCTCAATTTGATTTATGAGCATTGCTTGAACTATTTAATTTAAATAATACTTGAATATTTTTTTTTACTTTATTATTCACGTAACCACTATTTGCGTACAAGCCCAAAGTAATTTTACTAAATTAAACAAAAAATACCGAAATTCATATGAATGTCACGCACACAATGTTCACATAAATTACAAAGAAAATGTTGTAAACGTGCGTCATGTTAACAACTCCTTAAAGGAATTAAACGAAGTTTTTTTATAAACTCACTGCGGCTTTTTATAGGTTAGAAATAAAATTTAAACATTTTTCTCATACTTAACCCACCCAGTGATTGTACATACATACATATCCACATACGTATATATTTGCCAATAGGAAACAAAACTTTTTTCTCTCGACATAATTTTTTTATTCTGTGGTTTCTGCTTAGTCGATGTTAAATCGTATTATGCCATTGCACTTCAGTTATAAGAGCCCCCTGTTTAATATTTTTAAATTTATTAGTATCTTGTGTTTGTTTTTCTATGCCACACAATTGAAAACACAATTGTTTCATACCTAAATTATTTACGTTGAGAAAAATCAATTTAATGTGCTGTTTTTGGAAGCCTTGTAGATAAGGGTATATATCAGTTTGTCATTCCGTTTACTACGGGCCGACATATTAAAAAAATAACCAATTTTTAGGATAAAGTCCGTATTTATGTATATCCCTATATGTTTCAGTAAATATAGTCCCTGTTGCCACATAGCTTTGCACAGATACTTTAAGGGGCTTGACCTAAAATGGGACTTTTTTCAGATGCGATAAAATTTTTTCAAAATTTTTAATGCGTTATATTTAAGAAACTATACGGTGAGTACGGGTTTTCTTGAATCAAGTACGAAATTTCTTACTCAAAGTAAAATTTTTTAAGTACGAATTTCTTACTTTTAGCCACAATTTAGTCAAAAAAGTATTGATTTAGGTTCGGAACCGTACTTGATTTAAGCCAAAAAAAAAAGACTGATTTAAGCCGTAAACGGGATTATTTCGAAAATGAAATGCCATTTTTTGACTATGGAGCTTTATTAAAGAAGAAGAATTCTATATTCTATTTTTATTTTATATTATAGACACCTACAATTTACAATTTAAAAATTTCATTTTTTGTACTTACCGAAGCTAAGATTCGAACCAGGGACTTTCTGCACAGCAGCACAAGCGCGTTACCTCTAGGCCACCGAGACACTTTGTTTTTAAATGTAAAATAATATATTAAAACAACAAGCTTTTCTCTGCTTAATTTATTGAATCAATCCGAATAGGCTTGATTTAAGAAAATGTAAGTACGGATCGTACTTAAAAGTTTTGGATTTTGGATAAATTCAAGAATAAAATTCTTGATTTTAGAACGCGAGTTTTCTCTCTGTGTGGTTTCCTCGTAAAAATACTATTGTTGCACCTAAAATAGTTTAGTTATTTATAGGTTTAATTGCTGAGGAATATAATTTTTTTACCAAACAAATTATGACTAAAAATATCGTGACTATAACTTGATTGCGACAAACAAATTTTCAAGTAGAAAAAATAATATGACTTTAATGATCAGGCCGCAACCATGATTTTTTTAGTGTAAATGAAAAGATAACCAGCAGCACTTACATGAATAAAAAGATGAAAATCTTGAAATAGATTTTGAAAGTAGACAAAAAAAGGCCACCTTGGTTAGTTTGATTGCATTTAATTAAAATTTCAACGCATGTTTTAAAATAAACAGGTGCACATATACACATAGTCGTACCACAAAAATGTCCTTTTAATCGTAATTGTGTTTTTGTCTTATTTCGTTTCTAAAATATTTTTTACATCATTTGGCCCAATAACCAAACTAAAATGCATTTGTAATTTATTATTGCGCTTCTTTAAGATATATTTTTAAAAGATCGATTTAATTTTCTCTTGTTCTTGCTACTATTTTGGTTTGCGTTCAAAAATGTTCAAATATTTTATTTAAAAATAGAAAAATATAAAAATGTTTAAATACAAAACAAAAGGGATTTTTATAGTATCTTAAAAGCGGCATCTAATTAAATTGTATTTTAAATTGTTTTAGTTTTTTCTTAAATTCTGATCACAGGCTAAAAAAATAAATTCCTACAAATTTAAGTGCAGGCAGAATAGCATATTGGCCCAGAATAAACAAAAAATAAACAAGAGAAACAGAAATGTTTGTACGTACTTTTGCTTTGTACTATTTGCTGCTGTTTGCTGTTTGTACATGCAACTTTATCTCTATATTAGCAATTAACCTGCTACTTCGTTAATTCAGAATCTTTAATTTTCTACTTTCCAAGTAGTATGCAAAAATATACCAAAATAACAAAGAAAAGTACTTTTTATTTACCTTATTTTCCTATTTTAGAATTGAAATAAAAAAATGGACTAAGCCACCAGAGATGTGAAAAAGTACTTTTTTGCCAAGAGAAGTTAATATAATATTTCAAGACTTATAATTAAAAAAATATGCAAAAAAGCACAAAAAATATAAAAAAGTACTTTTTTAACAATCAAATTGACGTTAGACTTCAATCTCGTTTAATAGTCCTTAATTTCAAATCTGAAAAAATTAAATAAAGTACCAAAACTGGAAAAAAGTACTTTTTTTTAAATTTCAACATCATTCTGGGTCGATAATCGTTAATTTATTATTAATTTACCTTCAAGATCGTACAATTTCGATTCGGATAAATTAAGTCGTTGGTGTACGCTGATAAGCCTGAAACAAATGACCGAAAATTGGACATCCATATTAGACTATGTGCGAGCCAGCCTTGGTTGTCATATGCCAGAAGCCATATTTAAATTTTAATGCCAGAAGGTTACTTTCAAATAAGTTAAATTTCATGTCAATTAAAAAAATTCATGTTTGTTTTATTCCATCTTAAAGTTCAATGCCTTTATAGAAAATATCCTTTATAAATAATTGAATAAATATATTGGAAAATATTCATAAACAATTTTAAAATTTAAAAAAGGGTTTTTAATCGAAGTTTTCATACAAAATCTATTTTTCATATATATTTTATATTTATATTTTGGTTGCTATCGTGTAAAGTTTAAGTGATAGCAATTTAGTGAGTTTCTCCTATATGTCCCCCGACTTAGGTTACCCTTATTTTTAAATTTTCGAAAATCATGTCTTAGTGGTACTATACACCTGGAGAGGTACTCTCAGTCCAAATTTAAAGTTTGGGAATTCGATGATTAATAAGTCAATCAGATATTCCAAATAAATGAGCAAAATAAAATGTAAATTTGTAATCAAATTCAAACTTGCTTTTTTTTTACTATATACATATATACATACTTACATATGTATTTTAGTGCTTGTTTTATACCGCAGGTTATTAAATTGTGAAAATGTTCGTTTAAAAAATGCATTTTTTTAAACAAAATATTTAAACTATTTTCTTCAGTGCATTTTAAAATTTTTTGGGAAGAATTTTGTAGCAAATTGTAGTGACTATTTTAAAGTTTGTTTTGTTTTTTCTTCGCAAATAATTATATTCGCATCACGGTTGCCAGATTTAACGATTTATCGTCATTTTGACGTTTTTTGGTGCCAAAAATAGGCTTTCGAAGATTGTACGATTTTTGCCATAAATTTGCGAAAAAAAGAAAACTTAATAAGAAATATACATATGTTTGCATTTATAAACTTAAAAATGTTAATACCTTTGTATGTATATTCATATGTACATACATACATATATTTGCTAATTTGCAATTGTACGTACATACATACATAAGTATTTATTTAAATAGCTATTTGGCCAAATGAC
The DNA here is from genome assembly GCA_963583895.1 of Melanophora roralis. Lineage (NCBI taxonomy): Eukaryota > Metazoa > Arthropoda > Insecta > Diptera > Rhinophoridae > Melanophora > Melanophora roralis. The sequence goes on along the minus strand of OY757191.1, from coordinate 83,637,248 downwards.
TGACTGGTGGGTTGGTTGTTCGTTTGTTTGTTAATTGAATAATAAATGCATTTTAAAACCGCCACGAATCCAAGTGGCATGTGATGGTATTCGCCATTGGCATATGAACGGAGCAACTGGCAAGTGTTTAGAATTCCGTCGACATTTTATTACAAAATGCCAATGAACAAAAAAAATAAAAACAGAGATTTTAAGCATAAAAAACAACACAAACGTTCAAACTGTATCAAGATTATTGACTTGCTACCAAAAAAAAAAAGCAAAAAAAATCGTCAATAAGTTTTAACGACTTCCTTCGCAGCAATATTTAAATTCTGTGATTTTACTTTCACGGCAAATTTAAAATTTTCTATTCAATTAAACTTAAGAAGCCAAAGAACTAAAAAAAAATAATTACAAACACAATCCCACAAAAAGCAATAAAATTTAAATAAATAAGAAATAAGTGGTGTAAATGGTACCTCAATTTAAACATCACTGATATCGTTAAAAACATTATTTCCTTTTAAAGCGAAACCAACAAAGTACCTATTTAAGTTGGTTATGCAAGTTGTAGCGAACAATCAAAGTTACTATTAATAGTTAGTTTTCTTAAAAAAATTTAAATAATTTAACTTTTACTTTAATTTAAAATTAAACATAGACAAGTCCATACGTACATGTTGAAATATAAAACTTTCTTCAGCCAGGGTTCACCAGAAAGTATTTAGCTTTTTTCAGCTTCAGTGTAGCACGCTGCTACTGATGATGCACTTTGTTATGTAAATACTATTGTAATACCCCTTTTGTTTGCTTTAGAAATAAAAAGCTGTACACAAATATAAGGTTAGCTTGAGCTGTCTGGTCCTAAGAACTCCACGTAGACCCTTTGGGTACTTAGTGTAACCAGATTAGAAGAACTCATAACCAGTTAAGTTAATTCGATATTTATAAATCCCGGGTGCTTCTATCTTTCTTGGCAAATGCCAAGAGCATTGTCTTACCAACCGCGGACATTTTCTACAGATTTTTAAAATTATTATACCCCAGAAAGCTTGCGCTTCCTAACACCTGGTTCACCACAGAACCTGTAGTCATCGGTGACTACCTGTCCTGTTCTTTTTGCATAAACTTCTGTCCAACAATGACCTGTTATTATCCCTTCTATAAGTCTGAAATCGTTCTTTTTCTAAAACAGAAGTAACCTTGCTGCCCGCGGGTCATAAGGTCTCAGCGAAGGTCAAGAGAGCTCTAGTTCTTAATCATATGGCCACTGCGACATTTTACGCTCCTTATAATTCTTCCATGATCATATGTTACCCGAGTAAACTGTGACGTTGACCATAATCTAGTCGCCTACCTTCTTGCAAATCTTGGAGGTTATATCCAGCGCCACCGTAAGAATACTGCATAATGCACCACTTCTATACAGCTCTGCAAGCCCCTGCGCGCTTTTCACGCACCTGTAGTTGAATTGCTTTTTCATTGCAGTCCACCACACAAGTACCGTTAGATTTGGGGCAAGACTCTATGTTTGTCTAGCATTTTCCTGCAAGCATAGAACGACTTATGTGTCCCTTTGGAACTAGGTTGGTGTGATCTACCGACCAATATTAATCTTATTGATTAAAAGAACTAAGTTCGTTTTCTCGGTATTCGCAATATGCAATAGTAATTAATAAGTTTTTTTTTTGAATGACTAATAACTGGCAAATTTTTGCTGGGTATATGCCAAGTTAAAATGTTTTGGTAACTTCTTAATCCAGGACGTCCGCCAAGTGAATGGATTCACCCTTTAAGTACAACAATCGTACATTCGTAAAACGTGCATTTTATCCTTTCATTTTTTAAATTGCATTTGGTTTTTTTGGTAAAGATGGGCCCCAACCATTTTAAGGCTCTTAAAGTAAAATTCGGTTTTATTTCTAAGCGTTTTATACCCAGCGGCCAGCATTTATGTTTCAGTCACCCCTAACATTGGAAACAAATGCTTTTCAGGTAGCCGTCAAATATGTTAGACTCCTCTGGATTTATGACTGGAGGAGCCACTAAGTCGTCACTCTCTTACTGAAACCTCTCTTGAGCGCACTTCCTGCGAGGCATCCATTCACTACGTAGCAGCATTTTCAATGGTCCGTTGTAGCCTTTAATAGCAAGATCTCTGATTCTTTAGCTCTCAGTCGGGGTCTGCTTTTTCAATATATTTGCATCTAACCTACAGGAAGGCATCTAACTAGTTCACCCTTAGTAGCCTGAGCGTTGCTTTAGGCTATTCCTTGCAAATGATAATATTTAAAAACACGTTATATGCTTAAAAAAAAAATATTTTTGTAGGAATATACCAGACAAGTATCAAACAGAATAGACAAATATGTGCAATGTCAGCCAGAAGTGTATCTGGGGGACAAACACAAATCGGGTTTTACATGTACACGGCACGAATGCCAACAAAAAACAATATCAAATACAAATAATACATACACGCACACACACACACATAATATAAAAAATTGACAACAACAACACAGGTTGATATTGACGTGTTTAATTAAATAAAACACACAGCGATGAAGCACCAATACAATTTCGTAAATTATCTTGCTGGCCACCACTGAAAATGTGTGGATTCACACTCACAAACATACGTATGTTTGCATAAGTGACAGATCGAATATAATAGAAAAATGTTGAAGGTATTGATGACGGCAATCCTTAAGTCACTAAAATGCACTGAAATATCGAAAGAAAGTTCATGTGTTTTGCTTTGTGTTCTGGCAAGACAACTCACACACATACACTCATGCACTAACACCAGCCGTATAAAGGAAATTGTATGAAAACAAGTAAAGGAATGTTGTCAACAATGTTGTCTATGGTGTTGTTGTTCTTTAGTACAACTAACTCCACATCGATCTTAATATGCCTGAACGTAACGAAGTATATTTATTCGCGGATATATGCATGTTTGTATGAATAAGTATGTTTAAATATTGTCTGCAACTACATTTATTTTGATGAATATATACTTATGTAAATATGTATGTTAAGTAATGGGTAAGGGCCGACAGAAGAGGAAGAGAAAACGTTATGTGCCCTTAAACGCATTCCTTAAATGTACTGCTTCTCACTTTACAATACAAAGCAAATGATGCCAACAGAAGCAGATTTTTTCTTTTTTAATTTTTAACTTAAATTGTTATTGTTGTTGTTTGTACATTCATTGTGTTGGAACTGTAAGTTCCTTTAATATTTCTAAAGCATTTTATTGAAATTCTGCTGATGTTTCGTTAAATAAACGTGAAATACTCAAGTGCTCGTTAGTAAAGGCACACTTTTCACATGTTGGCAAATTTTCATTATAATTTGTGAATTTTTTTCCCCCTCTTGTCGAGGACGAAATGAAAACTTGATGGCAGATTGTTTTCGGCAACAAGGCATAACGTAACGGTACAACTGTTACAAGGCATTACTTCTTAATCAGGCGCATTTTGCCAACGTCTTGTTTCAATTCATTTACTTAATGCTTAAACTCCTCTGATGACGCATTTTATTCTTGAGCATTAAATTAATTAAAACAACTTATTTAACATAAAATGTTTATTGTTTTTTTGGATTTAAATGGTTTTTTTTTGTTTTTAATTTTTTTTTTTTATTTTTCTTGTTTTCTTTCAGAATCAACCACACCAATGTCTACTCGTAATTTCCCACCTTCATTTTGGAATAGCAATTATGTGCATCCTGTAACGGCAACAACACATCCGCAGGTAAAAAAATCATATACTCTTAATACATACACATGCTTACATATATATGTACATGTTTGTGTACTTATTAACATACACAACTCATACATACCCTGATACATATGTACTATGATTAAACAATTAATACAAATACAATTGTTAATTTCTCTCGTTTGTCGTCAAATAACTTTATTCTTTTTACAATTTGTATTTATTAAAGATGAGCGATTTATATTCATCTGATGGTGGTTATGCTACAGATCCTTGGGTACCCCATGCAGCAGCACACTATGGTACTTATGCACATGCTGCCCATGCTCATGCAGCCCATGCTCATGCCTATCATCATAACATGGCGCAATATGGCAGCCTTTTACGTTTACCCCAACAGTATGGCCACAGTTCAAGGTAAATTTTAAAATAAATTAATTTTTGTTTTTACTCAAATTTGGCAGGGGAATTTGTTGTTAAATGTTTATATATGAAAGTAGATGTACAATGTTGCTACATGTAAAAAATGTTTTTGTGTTTTTTAATTTTGTTTGCAGACTTCATCATGACCAACAGACCGCCCATGCGTTAGAAAGTGCTGCTGCGTATTCAAGTTACCCCACAATGGCTGGTAAGTTTTGTTTGATTTTCATATGTGTGTGTTTTTTGGTCGTTTTATATTAGAAAATTAGCTTCTCGCCTGTGTTGCTAAAGTAACTGGCTTTTAAAGGAGCTGTGAAGGTGAATGTGCACATATAAACGTTGTCTACTGTCATGGCAACAATTTGACCCATACAGTATCCTGATGGAGTATGTCATGATGATTCATCGTAACATACGCTGACAATATTAAATCATAGATGACAGACATTGAATTTTTTTTTGCGTTATATACCCTCTGGATCAAAATTGAAAAAAAATAACAAAAATATATTTAATGTTTTGTCCTATTTACTTTAAGCCCAAGATCGTTTATATTTGTTAATCCTTTTTATTTTTTTCGCCACCACAATTTCCCTGAAGAAGCTACCCATTGTGTAGGCGAAATATGGGAAAAACGAAAAAGGAATAACAAATATAAACGATCTTGAGCTTAAAGTAAAAAGGACAAAACATTGAAACAAAAGACCGAAGAAAATAGGCAAAAATTTAAAAATATTTTTATATTTCTTGTGATCGGTCGGACTAAATTTTCTTCCATCCTAAATCTTTTTAAAATTTTTCTATCGTAAATATTTTCAAAGATATGGACTTACCGATTTTTGTCTTTTTGGCCCATTTTTATCCCCTCCTGGTGTGATTTTCCGAAATCCCGTCTTAGAGGAAATACACTTAAATATGAAGATAATTCAAGTCTATAGATCTACGTGTTTGGGCTGTGTTATGAAGAATCAGTCCTTCGCTGATTGGCAGTTAAAAAGTCACTTGGCTGGATTAGAAGACTGAGTATACAAAAAGATCAATGTAAAGGGTATAAAAAATTCGTTACAGCCGAATTTAACACTCTTATTTGTTTTTTTCAAATGAAAGTATTGTTAATTTACAGTCGATAGGTGTTATAGTTCTCCAGATATAGTGCATCAAAAATTTCATAAAATTGGTTCTTTTGAATAGGGCTACCGCGCTCGCCTTGCTTCTATTTAACAATTTTTCCCCAAAATGTGCAAATCATTCTAGAGCTACACTGTGGCTGGTTTGATGACAAAAGCTGTAATAGTTTCCCAGGTATAGCGAATGAAAAATTTAATAACTTTTTTGCAATTTTGTAGGAGCTTTCACTTCCACTGCTCCTATTCAAAAGAAATTTTTCTCAATTTAGTTCGCCATTTTCAATGTATTCGTGACAAGTTTTGTGGTATTAGCGGATAATTTACTGAAATCTAAAGGTATATTGGCATTAATTTTGTCAAAAAGAAATCGGGTTATTTTAGGTTTTTGCTTACATCTCCAAAAATATTAAAACGTGGTCTGTCACATTTAACTTGCCTCCGGCAACTTGATTTCAAAAAACTAGCAAGCACCTGAGATAATCAATTTTTCAAGACTCTATCGCAGTTGTTGTTGTAACAGTTCCACTGTTGACGGTTGTTTTTTCCTGAAAATATATTAAAACGAGGAGATTTATTTAAAATTAGCGTTTGTCAGTCAAGTGGTGGCATTGGGAGCTGGAGAAATTGTGCCACCTCGGTCGGTTTCACCCATAGGTCGATTGGGCGTAAGTCAGTTGGCCTATTGGGGCAGTTAAACAAGTGCACTGAGTCATGAGGACTCTGGAGGCAGTCAGGGCACTGATTCCGTGTGCCGGGAACAATCCGTTCGCGATAGCAGTTCAGGATACTGCACCATCCCGATCTCAATTGTGCAAGGATGGAACGGGTATGTCTCGGGAGCCGCTTCTCATCGTTTGAGATAGCGGGTGGATGTTGCCCAAGGACTCTGTTGCATCTGTATCCCTCGATGGCATTGGAGACCGCCATTTGATGCAACGCTCTCTGTGCGTTTGTCAGTGACATCCGGGTTACATCGGGTGGTATGATGTTCTGGATGTCATTGCTGTAACGCCGAAAGTCCTGCCTGATGTGTCTGGGGGGTGGATCTCGCATCACTATGTGATGGTTGGGATGGGAGGGCTGATGACAAGCCACCAAATATTGCCTTGTCAGAAGCATATTATGCTGTCTGACCGGCAGCATATTGGTCTCCTCATGTAAATGATCCACGCTCGTCATCTTGACACATCCGGTGGCTATTCTAAGTGCATTGTTCTGAGCCGTTTGCAGACCGCGCCATTGTGTGTCGCTAAGGAATGAGGTCCATACTGGGGCGGCATAGTTAAGTAGAGAGCGACCGATGGCCTTATACGTCGCTATGATAGTCTCCTTAACCATGCCCCAAGAGGTGCCAGCCAGAGCTTTAAGGACCTTGTTCCTATTTCTCACCTTTTGGTTGATGTACGTGGCGTGCGATGAGAAGTGGAGGAGATTATCAAAGACTACCCCCAGTATCTTCGGGTTCTGCACCGTGGGGATAAGTCTGCCGTCGACCGAGATGTCAAGGGTCATTCTCACTTCCTTTGTCCAAGAGGTGAAAAGGGACACTGTCGATTTTGGGGTCGATAATCTTAGTCTCCGCTCCCGGAAGAAGTCATTGATGGTGGCTAGGTATTGCGATACCTTGTCACTTGTGTCATCTATGCTTACACCTGATGATATAATGGTGCAATCATCAGCATAGGACACCAATGAGACATCTTGGGGTGGGGTGGGAATCTTCGCAAGATAAATGTTGAAGAGCATTGGCGATAACACTCCTCCTTGAGGCACGCCCATCTTTATCTTGCGGTATTTTGATTTCTGGCCTCTGAACTCCACAAACGCTTGTCTGCCCGATAGGTAATTGGCAATCCAGCGTTTGACATCGTTGGGAAGAGAGGAGTTCGAGATGTCACTAATCAGCAGGGAGTGATCAACCGTGTCAAAGGCTTTAGATAAGTCTAAAGCGGCCACGATCGTGCGCTGACAGGGTCTTTGCTGGTTAAGGCCGTTTGCAATATGGCTGGTTATCGTGTTCAAAGCCGTTGTGGTGCTATGCGCTTCCCTGAAACCATGCTGGTGTAGAGCGAGTTGGAAATGCTCTTTCAGGGAGGGTAGTAGCAGGGATTCCAAAACCTTTGCTATGGGTGAAAGTAGGGAGATCGGTCTATATGACTCTCCAAGTGTAGCGGGTTTACCAGGTTTTAGAATGGGAATAACTCTTGCCACCTTCCAGACATCTGGAATCACCAGTTGGCGAATCGACATATTCAAAAGTTGGGTGATATACTCCAATCCTGCTGGGCCAAGTTTCTTAAGCATAAGCATCGAGATGCCATCCGGACCTAACGCCTTTGAGGGTTTCGATCTGGCGATTATGTTCTCAACTTCGCTGGGGGCAAAGGAGATGGGTGCGGGGTCACGTGTGAGCTCCTTAATTCCACGTATGACCGCTCGTTTGGACCGGTTCTGCATGGTAGGGTGTTCAACGAACTGCCTGCAAAACTGTGTTGCGCATTTCCTGGCATCGGTGTGCTGTGCGCCTTCAAACGCAACAGCGGCAAGGTTATCGTTGCTCTTTGTTCCAGATAGACTCTTAATGGTAGACCAAAGCTTTTTAGAGCTAGTTGAGCACTGGTCAAGATGGGCCAACCATTTACTGCGACGGTGTTCGTTCACGAGATCTGAGATCTCGGCCGTCAGTTGCTCGATACGCTCATCTGCCGGGTTGCTAGCACGTAGAAAATCGCGCTGCTGGGCTAAACGTGCTGCATTTGATGGAAAACCTGGTCTTGCGTTCGGAATTCTCCCTGAGGGGATAAAGCGTCTTGCCGCCTTGATAATAGCGTCCCTAAAGACCCTCTCGCCCCTTATGGCGCACGTGGGGGGCGGCAAATGACGAAGAGTTTCGTCTATGAGGTTTGTGAAACCTTGCCAGTTGGCCTTGTTGTAGTTCACAAACGTACGCTTATCGGGCTCAACAAAGTCGCTAGGCTTCTCCACAGTGATCACAATGGGAATGTGGTCAGAACTAAGTGCTGGTAGGGCCTGCCAGGTGGTATAGGCTAGGAGCGACTGGGAGACAATGGAAATGTCAGGGGAGCTTGAGCACCTAGCAGTTATTCTAGTGGGGAAGCATTCATTAATCGCAGCGAAGTCGGATTCGTCTATCTGGTCCGCAATGAGATTGCCGCGGGGATCGTTTGGTAATTGAGAGTACCAGTTCTCGTGATGAGCATTGAAGTCGCCAAGTAACATCCTGTTATCTCCTTGCAGAAGGTGGGATATGCTGGGGTGATAACGATGCCCAATGCTGTTAACGGGTGGGATGTAAACATTGACTAACTCCAGTTCAGTGTCCCCAGTGTCCACTGAAATGCTCAACACTTCCAGAAATGGGTCGGGTGCAGGAGAGGGGGGTAGGGTGGTTAATGTGTAGTTAACGTCTCGCCTGATGATAAACGCGAGACCTCCTCCATTGTCCCTCTCCCTATCCCTCCGTATTATGTTGTAGTTACTGGAAGATGAGAGTCTACAATCCCTGGGCAGCTTCGTCTCCTGAATCGCTGCAATAAGGATGTTGTTGTCTTGCATATAACTGGTGATTTCAACGACTTTATTCCTAAGACCATTACAGTTCAATTGCATGATCTTAAAGGATTGGTTGTATTCACCAGAGTGCTGAGGCCGCATAAGATGGTGTCTCTGAGGGTTCAAGATTGATGTGTTAGACAGTTGAGGTGGGGTTCCTGTCTGTGCTGATGGTTGTTGTAGTTGAGGCGCGCACTGTGGCGCCGGCACGTTATCGCTCGGGGATGGACTCTGAGCAGAACTATGTGACGTGACTACTGTTGCGGGGGGATCATCGTCCGGGCAACAGGGAGCTATGAAGCCATCACTCCAGTCCCTGTGTGAGCGCAGGTTGGTACAGCGCCTCATGTGGCACCAGTTGCCACAGCCATTACACTTGACCGAGATGATATTCCTCCGGATTACACTATGACAGACCGAGCAGGCATATTGAGCTGCTGGGGCTCTACTGTGTCCTGTGGCGGGAGTTTGGACATGGGCCTGTGCGGCGGTAACCGAAGGGGTCGTGCTATTACCTCCTGGTTGGGAGCTACAACAACTCGCTACGAAGCTGGGTGACCAGTCGCGGTAACTGGCGAGACCTGAGCACCTCCTCAAGTGGCACCAGTAATTACAGGTGGTACATTTCACCGAGGTGACATTGGTGGAGATACGTTCATGACAAACAGAACAAATCCAGATACGGGGCCCTGGATTTTGTTCAATGCCGGCCATTATCAAAAGAATTTTGAGCAAAACTGCCGGTATATTTTGCTCACCTGAGGAAAAAACATCCGTCTGATACAGCTGTCGCTGAGTTGACAATCTTTGGCCGAGTGATACTCGGGTCGTTCCGGAGCGTAGATCCAATTGTCGTGGGAACGCTCTATCGCAGTAGTTACATCCCCTGTTACTATTAAACTTGGTGCATATACTTTGAATACGGCGAGTCAAATTAAGAGTCCTTTTTGATTAGAGCAAGAGAAAAATAAATCGCTCTTTCTTGTTTTATTTAAGAGATATATTTATATAAATTAATCATTTTGTGACATTATCATATAAATATGACTTCTGGCGTATTCGTTTCGGGCTTATCGGCGTAGACTAGAAACTTAGCATATTCCCACAGAAAATAATCAAGCGGCGTTAGATCGCACGATATTGGAGGTCGATTCACGGGTCCGAAACGTGAAACTATTCCTTAACCACACGCACGAGGTTTTTGACACTTCACGCCATCCTTCTGGACATCATGGTTATTCTATTGATGAACGAAAAAAATCTGTAATTATGGCTCCATCAGTCACCATTGACTGTAATGTTCTGACAGTATCGTTTTTAAGGAAGTACGGACCAATGATCTCCCCTAGATCATAAAGCACACCAGTCAGTTTTTTTGGATGTGATGGTGTCTCAATATACACTTAAGGATTAAAATAGACGTTGTGTGCGATACGTATTTCAAACAGAACAATGACTTTCGCAAAAAACTTGAAATTTTTGTTCAGTATATACATGTTGAAATTAGGGTTCTGTAGCTCATTAACGAACTATTTCAATTAAACTATTCAGTAAACTAAACTATGTGAGCGGGTAAGTTCACTGAGCGGTTTAGCTCTGTAGCTCTGTAGCTCATCGCTCATTTCCATTTTCTGTATCTTATCGTTCATGTTTCTTTAAGTGCATTTTCTGGTTTGTTTACTTTCATTACGGAGCCCTCTTTCAATTGTTTAAACTTAATTTTTTCAAAATAAAATTTTAAATTTTTGTTTGTTTTATTATTAAAATTCACATACTTTGCACATTTTACGATTTTAACACTTTCAATAAAACATGGCTTTGCTCAGACAGGGTTGCAATAAAAAATGTTATACTGACCTTTCAAAGCAACTGATCTACTGATCTTATTGAACCACTGAGATAATTGAGTTACTGAAATAAAAGAGCGACCTAGTTCACTTAGGTGAGCTGAACTATAAAGAGCGGCCAGTTAAAAGGGTTGTTTAAGTGGCAAACCTAACTTAACATCATTCACTTGACAGCTGACAAAATTGCCGCCAAGTAAAAAAGTGCTGCCAACTAAAATGTTTACAACTTTAGATAAAACACCCTTTACATTTTAGTAGTCGTATATATCTTTCTGTAAAATATTTCCTTATTGTTACTTAACTTAAGTTTTTTTTTCTGTTTCTCTACTTTCAGGTCTGGAGGCTCAAGTTCAAGAGTCATCTAAGGATTTATATTGGTTTTAGAATCATTTAAATTGTTAAAAAAAGGAGCCCCAACTTTCAACAAAAAAAATGGCAGATAAACAAAAGACAAACAGTAATTGATAAAATTGACATTATTACACAATAATAATAGAAATAATAACTTTTTTGTGAATAAACTAACAAAACGAAAGTAGTTAAATGCAAATAAAAAACAAAAATATTTCAAAGTATTTAGTTTTATTTTTTTTATTTAAAAATTACAAAATGTGCAAAATTTTAAAATGTAATTTTAATCAAATTGTTTTAAGCGGGTTGTTTTCTTCGTTTACGATTTTTTATTTTTAAGATAAATTTATATCTTTTTCTTTTTTTTTTTTTACTAAAAAGCAAAACAACCTCCAGGAAAATCTTTGTTTTTAAAGAAAATAAAAACGAAATTTTATTATGAACTTGAAAGTATAAAAAAAAAATATTTTTTTGTTAAATTCATTAGTTTTAGGTTTAAGATAAGAACAAAAATTATTTATAATTTAATAAACTCTAATTCAAATGGCTAAAAAATTGTATTGTAAGTACTCATGTAGTTTAGTTTAGTTTAGTTTAGTTAAGTTTTCAAGATTGTATTATTTTAAACAATTTTCAAAAAAAAAAAATTAACCTTAACTTAAAAAAAAACAAATATAAAAATATATACAAAAGGTTACATACGTATATATGTATGTATGTCCGTATATAAAAAGACAGCAACAAGAAATAAAATATAATAAAAGAAATTATTAAAGAAAAACGCCAATAATAAATAAAAAAATTGTGTGTGTGGTTTTGTGTTTTTTTTTTAAATTTAATTTATAAGAAAAACGGATATTTGAAATCTTTTAACTTAATAAACTCTTACGATCGATAACCAATCGTCATATCATTTATACCAATTAGGAACGATTGCATGAATGAATAACAAAACGAAACAACCCGACTCTTATCAGTTTAAATCAGTCAAATCGAAAAAGAATCTTATTCCCATTTATTTGTTCAGTTATGACTTGAACATCATTAACAGAGGCGCCTAACTCTCCTGACTTATGGATTATTTATTATTTCTTGTGTGTGTGTGTGTGTGTGTTTTATCGTTTTCTTTTTATCATTTTTTGTTTATGATTTTCTTAAACGGCTTCTTCCTCAAGAGTGCATAAATAATTAATGAAAAACTTTATAGGTGATTGTCAGATGCTCTACAAAAGCAGATGAGTAAAGTTTTGTGCGTCTTTAAGATGTACAAAAACGATTAAACACTTTTTATTAATTTTAAATGGTTACAGTAGCAAAGGCAATAACGCATCCATCCAACAGTTGACCTTAGATTCTAACATACGAATTCCTAAAAGTAGGCAACAATGTTTAAGGCCGTTATTATTGTTTAGAAATCAACTCTATTTCAGTTGTAATGTGAAACTTGGTATCATAATTACAACCGAATTCAACAACTGTTACTTATGAGTTGTAATATTTTGATGCTTTTGACAACTAAACTAATAAGAAGTTGTAAAAGATAACAATTTTTTTTCGCAGGTTTAGTTGTAATTAAAATAAAAAATTACACAATTACAACTCAACTAAATTGAGTTGCAAACCGTAATAGGCCGGTTAAAATGAGAATAAGAGGGACGAAATCTTAAAACAAATTTTGTAAAATATTTTTATTATCTACTGTTGGCATTTAGTTTTAAAATTGAAATTAAATATTTTTAAAATTTTTCAAAAACTTTAAATTTGGACTGTAGTTTTCTCTTTTTTAACTTTTAAGCCAATTAAGATTCAAATATAGTCCAAGTTTGTATCGATAGCTCTCTTAAAAAATTTAAATATTTATGACCGTATTTGGGGCTGGAAGGTAAATAAGTGTAGAAATTATATTTAATGTTTTGTAGGTACCTTTTTTATTTCTAGGCCAATAAATTTAAATTGGTATTTTGGCACTTCTTTTCATTTTTTTGGGTACTATGTTTCTGCAAATATGTTATTAACGACGATTTACCGAGATTTAAGTCGATTTTTTTTTTCCTTTTTTGCAAATGGAGGTAAGAACGTACTGTTTAAATTGTCTGTCATTTTTTGCATTTTTTGAGATTATGAGTCTGAAAATGTAAAATTAAGTTCTGCTGTTACCAATTAAGTGGACGAAAAGTACTTTCTTACACTTCCAGTAGTTTTTTGCATTTTTTAGGACCTTGATTTTAAATGTATGAAGTTCAGGTAAAAAAAGATTTTTTTCTTATATTTTTGTTACATGTTTGCACATATTTAAAATAAAAAATTAAAATTTTGGAACAAAATATTTATAAAAATGTTCCCTTTGTATGGTCTAGTACTTCGCTTACAAATTAGCGGGTTAATTGCTTAGCTCTGAAAATGTGGTTTCAATTGGCGGGCAGACGGTTATGACTTAAAAAACTTTTTTACTCATAGGGATTAAGAAGAGGAAAGAAAAATTAAAATACTTAATAAGCTAATAACAAAGAAATCAAGGGCCTCTTGTGCCCATTTGTCTGCAACGATTTTCACAACAAATGGGGAATATGTTAAACGTTAAATTAAAGGCGTTGGAAAAATTTGTCTGCACCATAATACCGCACTAAGCTCATCTAATTTATAACTGCCCACAAATCGTTGCCTTCTGACAGCTAAGCCAGGACATTTGTAAAAAATGTAAAAAGCCTTTACCTGTTTCTAAAACCGCAAGCGTGGTTGTTAGCAGCGATTCCAAGTCTACTTGCATGTTTACTCACCACCCGTTTAGGCTGACTGAAATATCGGATAAGGCCTTATCAGTTGAATCGTATGACTACAGTCTTAGGAGGGGCAAGTTTGTCTGGAGACTCTTCAAATGTCCAGACAGCGCCACCTGTTCCCGGACTTCAAAAAAATGTGTGATGATCCTGTTCTTGATAGTCCCCAGCGCAAAAATATGTGGTGCAGATCCCAGTTTAGACAAAGTGTCAGCCCGTTCATTTCTTAAGTAATGTAGATAGACGTCCTAGCTGACCAATAATGACTTGATATTGCTTCTACCCAACGATCACCTTTTTTGTGTTAGCTAATGCTATTAGCCATAGGAATTTGGACACCCTACAGCTTACAGTCTGTTACCTCAGCCCAGCACCTGCTCCCCTTATTCCTAAAGTGGCCTTCGATTCTTCCATAAAATTCGCACTGTGGGGGAGAAGTCAAGCTCCAGATCATCTTTCGCTTCAGCTCATTTGCAGCCTCATTTTCGAAAATCCTGGAGTGGCACGAAACCTAGCAAAGTCTGATAAGCCCAGTCTTATGAAGCGCTAACCTTTGATCTTACCCGGCTAAAACTTAGTGCCCTAGTAGGATGGTCATGCATTTTTCGTTAAGATTATTGCTCTGTCGAAACTAGTCCGCGGCTCGCATTCTCCATTATATTTTCGCTAGGATAGTTCCAGTCGTCATCTTAGACTCATCTGTGTACATGAATATTTCCTCAAATAGTAAGTGGCCATTTCCCACATCGATCTTTCTGGAATATGTATCTGTCTCCACCCCCTATGTGAAGTCCCAGATACTCACTGGTTATACTCCGCAGCTGTTAAAACCTTTCCTTGTCAATCGGTCAATCTAATGAGGAACTAATCCTCCTAGTATATGGTAAGATATATCTAAGCAGTGCCTGTAAAAATCCTGACGTCATAATTTTCCATCAGATTACTCCCAAGCCATTCACTCCTAAAAGGGAATAAGAACCTTCAGCTCTCAAACACTGTATAGGGTGTAACATAGTCAAAAAATTGGTCCTGAATCTAGAACTATGTGTTCAAAATTCTCACATAGTTGTATGTTCTTGATGCCTTGAGCTTTACTGTGCTCTAAGCAAATATAACGATTATTTGTAGATCAACAGAAACCAGGTGCATCGTAATTTCTGTCCTAAGGGCTAATGCGCAATGCGCCTGTAATTTAAAAATGAAAATTATTTTTTATAGTTACTAAAATTCAAGATCTTGGTCATAAACTGAATTAACCTTATGGAATTTCAACCATTAGTGTGACCAAATATCTTCCCTCAAAACAGAAGCTAAATGCACTTGACCCAATTTGTTTTATTTATTTTTTGGCATCCTCTTAGAGTTATTGCTAAACTATTTCGAATTACAAACAATATTTATTATCTTTCCACAGTTTTTTTTTTTTTCTTTCAATACATTATGCAGAAAAGTTTAAGGAAGAAGAACAATCCGTTGACCAGGTTGCTACTGTTATGTTGGTTGGAACATCTCAAACATGAGAATTTATTTTGTTGTTGAACAAAATTTATTACTTTTCGCACCAGCAGGCATGTGAGTGAGTGACTGTGTCAAGCGATTCGAGAATACATTATTTTAACATAAGAATTCAATATTTTTCGGACAACAACTATTGATGGATGGATGGCTGAATGTTGGTCGCGCTGAAAGTTGCATAAATAAACGAAAGAAACGTTGTTGCTGTTTCTTTATAAAGAACATGTTGTTGAGTTAAATTCTGTTGTTTTGTTTTTTGTCGGTTTTAAATTTTTGTTTTTATGAATCCAGTCACAAGTTAACTTGTGGATAACTTGCATATACAAAAAAAATACACACATATCGTCATCTAAAATGCAAAAGGGCGTATATTACATTTAAGAAAATTTTTGAGCAATTAAATCGCATTACATTTAGCTACAGAACTGTCAAAAGAGTAGCTAAAGCCTTGAGCCACATTTTTTATGGATTTAAAACTAAGACACACATGTCTTCTAATTCTTAAACGAAACTGTTTATAATATTTAATATTTATTTTTTTTTTAATGTAACATGAGCCCTTTTGGATTTTAGGTGACGATAAGTACATAAAAACACGAAAGCCTTTGTGTCGTTTGCTGGGTTGTTGTCATTGTGATCTTCAAGGTGTTTAACAATTCGCAAATGACTGAGTTTATCGCTTTTTAATAAGTAGATCTGTCTGTCCGTCCGTAAGGAGCAGTAGCAACATTTTTTGTCAGATATACACATATTCACAAGCACATACATATAAACATGTAAGTTTAATATTTATACCAGTCTAGAGAAAAACTAGGGGGTTTTCTCAATGGACGACCTAGGTTTGCAGTTTTCTTTGGGTTCTTTTGGACTCTTTGTTAGGTTTGTTTGGCAGAATAAAAATGGCAGATGTTATTGCAAGTTTTACTTACCAAAATTAAAAAAAAAAAAGAAAAAAGTAAGAGCGCTACATTCGGTTGTACAGAATCTTCTGTAAATTTAACATTGGTCTTTTTATATACCCCCATTGAAAATAATTTATACAACAATATACGAACACCACTTTGATAGTTTTCATCGTAAATAAAGGGTGACTCAAGTAGAGATACTTTTTTCAACAGCCTTTTTTTGACAGATCACGCGTGAGTCGTATCATGTTGTCTTGTTATTTTTGTTTAATATTGTTTGGCATTTTATAATGGAAAGACTTCGCCTGAGCAACAATTACAAATCGTTCAACTTTATTACGAAAATTCGCGTTCGTGCACTTCGCTCAATTTATGGTCAACATAATTGGCCTACTGAGCGTACTATTCGCAACACCCTTACCTATTTTGAGACCCAGCATTCATTATTGGATAATATTCGAACGAATAGACCACGTCCAGCACGCTGTAAAGAAAATAAAGCAGACGTAGCTGAGAGTGTACACGAAGACCGTTGAGAGTCTATTCGGCGCTGTTCACAGCAACTCGGACTGAGGTATAGAACGACTTGGCGCATTTTACGTCGAGATTTTAAATTGAAAGCGTACAAAATACGGCTTGTGCAACAACTGAAGTCGATCGACCTTCCCAAGCGGCATCGCTTCGCTGTATGGGCTCTTGAAAAATTTCAAGAAGATCCGACGTTTTCGAAGCAAATCTGGTTCAGCGATGAGGCCCATTTCTGACTGAATGGGTATGTAAACAAACAAAATTGCCGATTAACTCTTTCAGTTTTCGTATAAAAAATATCATAAAAATGATACGTTTGTATGGGGGATAATCCATCTCTGAGGGGCTGGAATTGGCCCTGGAAACACTTAGTGAGTGGAGCTTTTACTGTTCACAAACAGATACAAGATTCCTTCTTTTGACCCTACGACACTGAACGGAGTGGAACTGACTTTATCGGATAGTGCAAAGTATCTACAAGTCATTCTGGATAGTAATCAGTCCTGAAAGCCAAACGTAGAGGCAAGAGTGGTGAAGGCCTAAACTTCGATGTATGTATGTGTGCAAACGCGCCATTGGCAAGACCTGGGGACTTAGTCCCCGCAACGTCAGCTGGCTCTATAAGACAGTGTTAGAGCCGACTCTCTTTTATGTAGCCATGGTCAGGTGGAGGGCTATGGACTCTAGCATAATTCGTCTACGTATTGAGAGGGCGATGCGCAACATGGCGATTCTGAAAACATGCGCAATGTGAACAAATCCAACTCCATTTTTGACCCTACTTTCCTGGCTCCCAGCGGATCTCCTAGCAAGGAAGCTGGCGCTAAGCACCCCAATAAGGCTGCATGCTGTGAGAAGATGGATACACAGAGCATGCGGCAACACAAATATTATCGAGACTGCCGATTTTGTTCCCGATTCGACCTTTAACCCACCGGAAATTCTCCTTCGTAGTTTCAAAGGGAAAGGCGGATAAAATCATCTCCTCGAGGCCTGTCGATCTGGAGACCTGTACGAATGGGTCTAAGGGAAAAACTAGTTTTGGTGGCAGGAATACCGGCACCTTCACTGACAACCGTGCCGCCATTAGGTCTGTAGATTAGATGTATAGTCTACATCACAACCAGTCTGCGAATGCCGGTTATCCTTGAACTGGGTGGCGATGCATTCTAACATTACCTTGGCATGGGTGAGAGGCAACGGGATCAATACAGGCTGTATCGCCGATGCCCTTGCTAGAAATGGTGCGAAATTGGATAATTGGGCAGTTTACCACTTCTGTGTCAATCCTGTAAACTTCGCGTAGATGAATTTTCCGGGATGATCGCAGGGGCTAGATGGTCCAACGAGCCCAAATTTGGAATCACTCGAATAACCTGACCGAGAATAGATCTGGAACGTTCCAAGTCTCTTCTTGATCTGGATAAACGAACCAAAAGGGACACCGTCGCCGCAACTACCGGTCACTCTACAAGAATGTCAAACTGATATGATACCTGATACCTTAATCACTAAGTAAAGGGTATAAAAATGCGAAATGTACTTGGATGGGCCTTAGGTGGGTCTCAGACTATTATTATTTTGGGGTTACCAACGTCTGAACAAACTAATAATACCTCTACTACGTATATATGACTTCCCAACGCAAAATGCATACTTACATACATATATCGCTTTTTAAGTTATAGTTATATAAATGTAAATGCTACTGACTTTAGTAATTTCCTTTATCCATTCTTTTTTCATCAAGTAAAGATGAATAAATTTGAATTTTTTCCCTTTTCGCCTTTTGTTTCTTACGATGACATAATGATAAGTAAAACATATTTATGACTTGTTTCAAATGAATTCAAGTTTAAAGTTTATATTATGATAACTAAATGTCTTGTAATTTTATATCGATTTACACACACACATACATCAACTTATGGGGTGGTTTAGGCTTAAAAAAAGAAAAATTAATTTAGTTAAAAGATAAATTTTGTTGCACAAATGTTCTCAATAAAATACACAACTCAAGTAGGATCTGATCTGCTTGTGTTTGTGTGTGTTTTTGTTAAATTTGTAACTAATTTGGTTTGAAAAAACTTTGTCAAATTAATTCCTTTAAAAGAAACTTTAAATGAAGAAACAAAAATTTTAAATGATTTTCCTTTTTCGAAGATACTTACATATATGCAGACGAGAATACAAAGGAAGACGCATCATTTGAATTTATGCTCCTGATACATAGTTTTAGTATTCATTTGACACTTTATTTATTTTACGACACTAAACACTAAAACAACAACACCAACGTCAAAAACAATCTCTTAAGTTCTTTTTAGTTAAATTCATTTCAACATTCCAATGAAATGGAAAACTGTTTAATTCGTTTTCTTTTTGTAAGTACACACATACATATGTAAAATCAGGGATGGAAAATAAAATACTTTATTATTTTCAAGCACGACTAACTTCTTTTCCATCTTAATGGTTTATAACTCGTTAATAGCAGGCGCATGTAATAATTTGATAGTTTTTATACTCTTTTTTAAAAGGGATAGAAAATACATTTGCGGTAGCATCGACTGCTAATAAACTAATGAGGAGGCCCAGATTGTTGGGTTGCGTTGTTAGCCGTTAAGGTAAGGTTTTTTATTATATGTAATTTGATAAGGGCTTGGGTCATGTACAAAGTGGGATAAATTTGGAGAAACTGGGCTGATTGTGGTATCCCCAGGCTTCTGTGGCCCAGGCTGAATAGGACGAGCACTTACCTGCTGCTCAAGAAGTACAGGGGGCTTTGAGGTTTATAATTGGGCTGCATATCCGCCAAAATAAGTAATTGGGAAGGCGCTTCTATAATAGACTTGTTGAGGTCTCTGGCTGTGGAATGGGGAACATTAGGAATTATAAAAGTAAATGGTTTACTGGAAAAATAGCTAAAATCTATAGAGTCCTTGCCGCGTTTGACCATAATTTGACGAGCGCTGACTTTTTGTTGGCTCTTTGCTGCGTTCTTGCTGTCTTTTCATTTAACGTTCTATTTATGATTTTTTTCTTTCTCTTGCCTTTTTTAACTCTTTTGAAAGGATTCACAAGGATCCTACAGGCCTCTCCGATACATTGTCTGCTCATATATGACAATAAGTCAAAAATATTTCGATTTAAAAAATAAGAATTAGAGCATTTTGATATTAAGTAACGATATGTTTGCACGAACAATGTACTTAAAATTCAATTTTCTATCCCTGTATTTTTCATCATTTCATGCCACTAATGCCGAATAGAACATTTTATGGTTTTTCTAATTTTTTCTAAATAAACAATTTTTGATTGTTTATGGGTGCAAAGGTGTTGCTAGTTGTGGTTGGCGCATCGATAACAGTCACGCGTCTTCAGGAAAATCTTTAATGTCATCTCATTGATTGTTTTTATTTCGCGGTGAACCTTAATGTCGTCTACCTTTGCTTCTGTTCGTATAGATGGATGTATGTAAGTATGTCTGTCTGTCTGCGAGAGTGCGTGTGAGTTTTTTTCTATTAAAAGCTAATTTTCAAATCGTAAAATTTTATAGCATTTTATGGAATCTTAATGGATTATAATATGTCAACAATTTCAATAAAATGTATAAAAACACAAATTTGTTGCCCATTTTTCTGGTGATTTGTTGATAATAATTTAAGGGCAATCACACACACACTAACATACATACGTATATGTATGTATATGTTACAACTGGTGTTAAATGGTAGAAGACTAATTGATTAAAATGTGTTCTTTTTTATTTAAAAAACTTATTGTTAATATTAAGTACCATTTACTTACTTTTCCAGAACATTTAAGTTATAAATTTTAGGTCATCTGTAAAGACAATTAGAAATATTTCGTGTTTCATATAAGGAGTCTGTGTTAAAATAAGGGGATAAGAATATTGTGTTGCATTTCAATGTTTAAAATTCAAATTATTTATGTAATCTTATAGTTTTTGTACAGAATGCCATTAACTGAAGCAGAATCTTCACTAAAAGTTAAAAATTATTTATTCGAATCGGTTAGTACCAAACGAGGATTAAAACAAGATGACTGTTTATCGGTTACCATCTTTGACACCCTACAACAGGAGTTACATGTTACTTGCACATCCTGATGACATTGACATCACCGGAAGTACTTTTCGAGTGGTTCCAACGAACATAAAGTCTATTACAGAAGATGGAACTGTGAACGTTGGTAACTAAATTTCAAGGTTGTTGAAGAGTTTTGATACATCGGTACCGCAAACTATAAGAAAATAATATCAGCTAGGAAATACTAAGACGAGGATTTAATACATTTATGCTACTTTGGGGTAAGCATACAGAAAAAAATGTTGGCACTTTTTTCAATTAAAGCCAGTATTAAAATTAAAGCTTAATTTAATAAATTTCTTAACTGACTAAATTATTTTGTTAATTAAAAATATGCATTAAAATTTGTTTACAACCAACTTTCAATTAAGACTGTGCTGGCTTATTTATCTTCTACGGATGAAAGAAGATGCTCTAACAAGAACGGTATTTGAATACGGCTCTATGTTAGGTTACATCAGGGAGAACAGGCAGCCGTTGAAGAAAATGATGGATACAGCTAGCTCACTTGGGTCCGCTTAATTCGGTCCCTTTGTGTTACCTGGATAGGCAAATAGAATAGGTAGAGATGGAAGGAAAGAAGAAGTTAAGAGAAGGATAAGAAAGAAGGAACAAAAGAATGAAGCAGACTAACCAGGGTCTCTGGTGGGAATCGAACCCACAACCCCCAGACTGGTAGGCTCGTGCATTTACCACTGATCTACCGGGACACCCGGTTTGCCAAAAAACAAAGGACAACCGAAGCTCCATTAAAAAACCAGGTCCAAAACAACCTCAACGATCTGAATTTTAGAAACTGGGCAAAAAGCGCAAATGATCGAGGTTCATGGAGAAACATTTTGTATCAACTAAAGACCTTGCCAAGTTGTAAAAAGCCATATAGTAAAAAGAAGAGGGTGGTAGAAATTCCTTGTTACAATTTTTTTGAGGTAAAACAGAATTCAAAATCAGATTCTTATTTGCCATAAGCAACCGGATCTGGCCATAAAAATGTGTCAATTTTAGTTAATAGCTGATAATTTAATAAACGAGTGCCTTAAACAATTTAAGTTAATATGAATTAAAACATTATCGTGCTGTATATGTATATTGTAAGTTGTCGGATGTTTTCTTATGTATGTTTTTCGAACATATCACAGATTATTAATAACAATTTAATTTTTTTTTCTATTTAAAAGCTTGACACAAGAAACTTTAAACATTTGTTGTTTCTACAATCTACAACAGGTTATGAACGTATTTCAGTTTTGAATGCGTTAAGCCGAGCGCTTTGATGTCAAAGCATGTTTATCCGGTAATATGAACCATAAGGTTGACTCTCTGAATGAGGAATGAGAACCGTGGTGTTTCAACGATTGCTTTGATTTATCCTTGACTTTTATTGAAACATACTATATTTGTAAACTTACACGTTTTATTTGCTGAATGGTTTTATTACTTTTGGTGTTGTCTTTTTTTTCACAACGAGATCCGAAAAACTGGCGATAATTTGTGTTCAAAACTTGAGATGATAACAAATTCTTCATAGTTTGCAACAAATTTAAAAATAAACCAAAGGGTTACTCTTAAAATGTTGTATGGCGAAGCATGTGGATTAAAATATAGTTGTGAACCATAATGAAAGAGCTGCCCATATGAATATGTTATTAATTTCAACAAAGTCCTTTTAAGAATTTTCTTTAATTTTTTTTATTTATATTTGCTAAGTATATTTTGTTAAATATGTACATACATATATGTATTCAAATAAAAATTTTTTCGGCAATTTTTAATGAAATTAATAACCTCCTCAGAAACACTTAAAAAAAACACAATAAATGGGAAAGGTTAAGCCAGGAATAAAAGGAGCTTAAATTGAGAGATATTGCACTTTAAGCATTAAGACTTGAATTAAAAATGTTGTCCACATTCACACACAAAAATATTAAAGCCCACCTCGAGCCTTTGAATTGCTGTCAATGTCCTTAGAAATTTTTTTTCAATACTTGTCTCCCCCCAAAATAACAAATTAAACAAAAAATGTTTTTAAAAAAATCAATTTATTCAATTATTTTATTTTTTTTTTTACAAAATAAAACAACACATTTGGACCATATGTGCTAAGCTAAAAGCCGTCTGCCGACGGACAAATGCGGGATAAACAAACACAGTTCAACACACAGGCATTTATAAACAAACATATGTATGTATGTATGTAGGTACATACTGACTACTTAGTTAGTAAGAAACATAATAGTAGCAGTATTTAGTTAAAATATATTCAAGAGCGCTATATTCGGCTGTGTTGAATATTGTATACCCCCTACATTGTCCTTCTTGTATACCCAGTCACTTGATTTATAAGGATATACCTATGAATAGATTTTTTCATAAAACACATGAGGTTTTTGCTAATATCTCGGTCCAAAGTAGATCTTAAATAATGTTCTGCCTAGGATTATTTCTGACAGTTTGTTACCAAATGTGGTATTCAACTTGGATTAGAAAACCGACAGGGCTAAATCTGCTTTTAGAATCAAAAATCAAATTTTTAGAAATCACAAACGGAATAACAAACCCATATATAACCTTATCACTATGTGAAGGGTATAATTGGGGATAAAGGCGGCATTAGTTCTTTGTTGAATTTTTTGTTGCAAGTATTCTCCTTAAGAAAGTTAATACCACATGTGGTATTGTCTAAACTTAATACGCAAAAAAACTGTCCGACATTGAAAAAAAAATAAAATAAAAATTTGATAAACTTTTGGGCTTTTTTAATTTTAAAACTTTACTTACCATTAGATCAGGGATGCTTTTTTTGGTTGTTTCGACGTACCTATGTACATACTTTAAACTATATTTTAAAAATAGTAACAGCTCAAAAATAAATTTTTTAATGCATGCCAATTAAAATGTATTTTATTTTCTCTTATAAATTACGAACGATAAGTCGTATAGTCTGAACCACCTTTTAATTGTACAACACATAGTGTAAAGAAAGATCGGATATAACTTAAACGATCAGCAGCGTTAAAAGAGCAATTCATCATTTTTATGCAGTTCATTGCATTTCGATTTGGATTTGAAATGGATTTTGGCGCAGTAGCTGGCGTTTTGTGTGATTTATTTGTCTCTGATTTGGGAGGATACAATCTCACCAATTTTTTTTTTCGTCGTTTCTTCTTGCTACTCGAGTGTCATGTAGTTTTTGGTTCTCATAATAATGTTTGATTGTGTTAAATATTTGTTGGATACATTTTTCGTTTTTAATTTTTTTGTGGTTTTGGATAATCATGATGTTATTGTATTTTTGAACAAAATAAGATGCATTTATTGTGATCTTCAACAAATGTTACAACAAGAAAGAAGTTTAAAACCCTTCGATGTTTAGCTAAAAGTACAATTCTATGTAGATGACTTTCTACTCTCAAATCGTAATATAATTCATTCATATTTAATTTTATGTAAACAATTTTTCGTTGCAGGTATTAACTATCAATCTATCAACAAAATCGATTTATTTCATGTTTATTGTTTGTTTTGTCTATTTATCAAAAAGTGCAAACTATTTACCCCAATATTTTCTTGGTTCTTACTTTTGCCAGGATCTGGGGAAATTATATGGAATTCGTTCATTAAACGTTTAAGCTAAAAAGTTTATTATTAATACGAAGGATAAACTTCAGTTTTAAAAAATCAAAAACGTCTACTAATATCTACTTAAAAAATACTATTTAAAAAAAATTGCTTTTTAAAAGTAAAATGGTTTTATGTTTTGATTTATTTATTTTTTTTTTTGTTTAAGGAACATTTTGGAAGTTCACTTTTCAAAAAAAAACATATATTAAGACACTAATAACACATTTCATCTGTCAAGACACAAAAGAAATTTTGTTTTAAATATTTTTTTAATCATATAAAAGTGTAGCTATCGTAATGCAATGGAGTGTATAATAGAGGATAAACAAAAAGAGGTGTAACTATTTTAACATGTTTTTGTTGACATTTCCGGGGGTAGCTTTTTTTCAATTTGTGCTTGAGTGAAAATTCAATTAATTATTCATTTTTAGGCAAGATTTTTTTTTTAATTAAAAATATTTCAATTAACTTAGAAGTTGTTGTACATAAAAACCGCAAACATTTACTTTAACTACTGTATAAACATACATACTTATTACTTTAAATGTAATACAACATTAAAGTGCAATTAATTTTTTTCTCTGTTTTAAAATACATATTTTTATAAACCTTACTAAAAATATTTTTATTTGTTTCCGTATAGGTAAGTATCTGTGACAATTTTATATGATTAATTACTTAGAGGAATGTGACAAGTATTAAATATTTTATTCATAGTCATTATATTACACACAGTCATAGCAAATACCTTCATCCTGGCACCTTTAAAAATAGCAAAACAACAAGAGAAAATAATTATTTATTAACAAGAAATAAAAAAAAATATTTCTAAAACAATTTAAAACACTTGCAGGAGGTCTTTAATACATACAAAGAGGTGGAACCATGTTTATGACATCTTTATAACTACCCTGCAGGTAATGTAAATAGTGAAACTATAGTGAATCACTATGACGTTGCCACCAGTACTATTGACAAGCTATACTTCAGCCAATTCCTTTTGCTATAGATAGGTATTTAACATTTGCGTATAATTGAAAATTCACACCTGACCTTGGTACTATTAAAAAGGTTGTTCTTGTGAGGTCATGTGTAGACATTTTAGCAAATTTAGTCTATAGTACGCACTACTTCCTAGATAAACCCCAAACCATTATATTGCCGGTACATAATATGTATAACAATTGCTTTGTAGCATATATAATAACATTTAATATTTTGCTTAAAACTTAAAAAAAACAATTATATAATTCGAGTCAAGAAAATAGTTTATAAATACAAATTTTTACTGTTTGACACATACTATCTTCTAATATTTATGAATAAATATTAATGTAAAACAATTATAATTTAAAAGCTTATTTTTCTTATACTATTAAAGTTTTTTTATATATAAAAATGTTTGATTTTTTTATTTAATCTAAAATAATGTTAATATAATTCATACAAAAATAATACATTTGATTTTATTTACTTTTTAAAATACAAAGCAGTAAAAAACAAATTGTTTTTAATTGGTATGCAGATACCTATTTTGCACAGTTTTTTTAAAGTTAAAATTTTTTTTAAAAAATTCCAAATTTTTCCTGATTTCAACTAAATAATTCTGGCAGCACTGCTTATAGCAGTGGCGAGTAGAAATGTCTACATGCTTGTATTTCTTGAACTTATAATTGCATTTCAAAAACTCTATTATAAAAATAATTTTTAATTAAATATTGACAAAAATTATTGAAACATTAATTATTAGAATGAGAAATAAAACGAAAACAACTCGTAGATATTAACTCTATTTTGCACTTTATATGCTATCCCATATCTGATGATATGGAAGATTTTGAAGTTTTCAACCGCAACTTGTAGAATATTAAGTAACTTGGCTATTTGTAGCTCCAAGAATAAACTAACGAAACAATTATTTATATTGATTAGAGATGCAACATCGCTCTTTAAAACATTGGTGTTTAAAATTATTGATGCTTCCATGAAAAACATCAATGTTAAAAAACATTGTTAATGTTTTAATTTTCTCATCACTGAATGACAAAACTCTGATTCTGAAATTTCGTACCAGGTTTCGAATGCATTTAAATGTTTAAATTTTTGTCAGTTCCAGTGTTATGCAGTTCCAGAAGTACAAATACGTAGACATTTCTGCTCCTTACTGTACATACATTAGCACACACTTATACCTATAGTGCGAATTGTTGTACATTAGGAAAAACATTAAAACAATACAATTACAAAAATTAAAGGAAACAAACATTAACAGCCGTTATAAAAAGTTAAATAAATGGTGGTTAGTTTGCCCATTCAAACGAATGTTAAAAAGAGACAGAGAGATTACGTGTAAGTTTGCTTTATTTGGCATTTCTTGTTCATGTCATGCAAGTTCTGTATATGGAATTGTGTTTGAGCTTGTGTAAGTGGTAAAATTGTCTCCGCCCTTTGGATAAAAACTAAACTGGCTTCTTGCCTTTGGCACAATTTTTGAACCGGTTCGGTTCATCAGTCAAACATACGTATTAAATTTTTTAGACCATAATATTGTGAACATGTCAAACTTGCACATATGTATGTACATATGTATGTACATACATAAAAAACCTTTAATATAAAAGCACACATAATAAAGCCCGATTTTTAAAGGCAGGTAAATAATTGTGTAGGTTTGTATGAGGGTACAATTATAACATACACTTAAAAAATTATTACAGTAATCGACTGTAAGTTATTTAGGAAGTATTTCGTTAAGTTGTTTTTAAACGAAAAAACTGTTAATAGGTATTTGATATAATATTTTATAAAACTGGTTTGAAGGGCAATTAAAAGCTTCAGTTGCACGAAAATACTAATTAGTTTAAGTTAATTTTGCCAGTTATTTTTTAGTAATATCTAACATTATTTTTCAAAATATTATTTAGGATTTAATCCCAATTTTCTTGTTTATTTGTAGGGTTTGTTGTTGGTTAAGTTTGTCTATATGCATTTCGTTGGTTCTTACACCAACTCATCAGTAGACTTCAACCCAAATTCTTAAAAAACTCATGAATATTTTGTTTCTTTATATAATAACCTCATTAAACAAAATGAGAATTACTATAAGCAACCAAAACGTTCAAGTTTTTTTAAGAATCCAACAAACCAATATTCGCTATTCGCTTGTTTTGATTTTCTTTTTCCCCTTACATTTGAATAACCATTGGTTATTACTAAATGTATTAAGGGGCTACCGAAAACAAAACCTTGTTGTTAAACAACATTTTTCAAAATATTATTTAGGATTTAATCCCAATTTTCTTGTTTATTTGTAGGGGAAAAAGAAAATCAAAACAAGCGAATAGCGAATATTGGTTTGTTGGATTCTTAAAAAAACTTGAACGTTTTGGTTTGCTTATAGTAATTCTCATTTTGTTTAATGAGGTTATTATATAAAGAAACAAAATATTCATGAGTTTTTTAAGAATTTGGGTTGAAGTCTACTGATGAGTTGGTGTAAGAACCAACGAAATGCATATAGACAAACTTAACCAACAACAAACCCTACAAATAATATCTAACATTGTTATTTTGTTTTCTGATGTTTTCTGATTTAGAAGTTTATGCAAGTTATTTTTTAATGTCTGAATTAATATAAAATATTGTGTTAATTTTAATAAGTATCTTGTTAGAGGGCTTTTAAATGAATATCCAGTTATTTTAAGTAGCTTTCTTGTTGATTTTACATAAATAATTTTTTGAGTGTACCTACATACATACATACATACATACATACATACATACATGTATCCAAACAAACATTTAAACTTGAAAAGCGGACATCTTTTACAAGGGCTGGACTTGAAACAAACATTAGGTGGTTACTCACTGTTCGGCAGAGTTGCCGAAACCGTGATTTTATTTTGTGTAATCCTGACTACAGGTCGTTTTTTATGCATTAGCCCTATCCATACTTTTCTGTAAGGGTGCTTTCTAAAAAGTTTGATAGCTTGAAAGGTTGGAAGGTATTCACTTTAATTTTCAAGATTATTACGGCATTCTTTTAAGTAGCCAGAAATTGTTTTATCAAACTAGAAATACCCACCTAGAATTTTTTGGAAGCACCTAAGTAATTTTCTAACGTAGGTATCTACTCGTAAAAAAGAGAATAACCTCCAACATACGAACAAATTTTTTGTGCGCACTCCTTCTGTTTTGACAATTATAATTTTTCAATAATGTGGTTGTGTATTAAACAACATTATAGCCTGGAACTTGCCTTTTTTTTTTGTAATGTGTGTGTACAGACGTGTATATGTGTTGTTAAGGATCTCTTCAGTCTGCCACATCCGTGCCAATATTCACGAACACCAAAGCGTAAAAAAAATTATTATATATGCTCCTCGTAGTAAATTGGTTATACCTAATACTTAAAAGCCTGCATCAAATGTTATTTTAAGCTTATTCAAGACCTTGATGATTTTCTAGTTACTGTGCTGTTGTGCGGCTAAAGTGCTTTAATGTAGAGTTGTTGACACAGCTTATGTTATGCGGTCTTGTGTAGTGTACTGTTGTTGGTGTAACTTATTTACTGTGATGATGATTAGGTGGTAAACAGCCACAACACTGAAAAGAAGCTCAACAAACCAAAACTGTATAGACAAGCTTATTACCATAAGCCTTAAGGTTATAAGCTTGCAGATAATTGATTAAAAATTGAAAAAAAATTGTAAAAAAAAGCTGCTTATATCGGAATCAAATGCTGAAATTTTGCATTGGAAACAAAAATGGAAAATTTATACAAAACGCCCAGAAAATATAATTAATGTTTTATCAAGGTGTGGCGCAGATATTTACCAAAACTTGCGAAAAATATTCATAATTTTTGTTTCAATGCCGGTTAGTAAGGCTACGGCTGAAAGGTCATATTCCACCCTTCGTCGTGTTAAAACGTGGCTGAGATCAATCATGACAGAGGACAGGCTTAACGGCATAGCAATGCTGCATACACATAATAAAAATTTAAATTGACGGAAATGTCGTGCTTAACAAATTTTCTTCAACAGAAAACTATAAATTATTAATTTAATAAATATGTTGTTTGCCTTTAATGTAAATGTGTATTAGGTATTATTTTAAATGAATTAAACTCTTTTGTTTTTTAGTTTCAATAAATTGCTAAAAGCTAGTTTTAAAATTGTATGCTTTACGTGAGTAACACACAAGCAACGTCAAGTTAACTCTAAATTTTCAAGATTAAAGAAAAAAACAAGACTCTTCCCTATGATCTTGATGGTACCGTTGTTTTCCAATTTAAGTGTGCTGAAGTTTTAAATTTTTTTTTATTTTACTTAATTATATAAAGCAAATGGCGAGCAGCACATGACAGTACAAATAGTTGTGGTTATGCACGTGAAGTTGTGAAGTGAATAGAAAAATTAAGATTATCTTAAATTTGGAAACATCTTGTGCTAACCTCAAATAACTACCAACTATTTCTTGCAACTAGGAAGGCTATTTTGATTGTATGTATTTGTAATGGTTACTGTGTCGTTACTGGACAAAACAGTTGTTAGAAGTTGCATAAAAAGAAGCATGTAACCGCGATGTTATCGTAAAAGAAGTTTTATCATAATTAA
Source organism: Melanophora roralis (assembly GCA_963583895.1). Taxonomy (NCBI): domain Eukaryota; kingdom Metazoa; phylum Arthropoda; class Insecta; order Diptera; family Rhinophoridae; genus Melanophora; species Melanophora roralis. The sequence goes on along the minus strand of OY757191.1, from coordinate 83,607,138 downwards.
ATGGCCGCCTGCTTGGCTTGTCATAAAATTCATTCTTTGACCATTGTGACATAATGCTTTTACAACATGCAATATTTGCGGCCACAAATTATACGTGTGTTTGCGCTCATTTGGTTAACACACACGCTTATGCAAAGGTAAGTAGGCATGCATACGGTAAAAAAAAAAATTGAGTTAATTTTACATGTTTTTTTTTTAAAATAAATTAATAAAAGGATTTTAAATATTAAAAATATTTTTTATATAACAAAATTCATCTATTAAACCAGTATAAGGCTTGTTAACAGAAAATGGCTTTTAAATACGGCAATTGAAGAGCTAACAAAGTTTCCCGATATCTGACAGAAGAGTGGCCAAAACATATAAAGTAGTTGACACGAATTCACATCCGTCGCTTCTAACAAATATCTAAATAAACATTAAAACCACCCAGTTTTAGTTAGTTTAGTTTCAGTTTTCTAATATTTTTAAAATTAAATGAAGAATTTCTCTGTTCTTAATTTGACTTACGCGTGAAGCCTACAAAACAGTGGATTTCGGAAAAAATTTGGATAATTAGTTTTTATTTAAGCCAAATTAAGTTAAATTTTGATTTCAATGTATTCCTCAAGAGCTACTGATTTTTTGCGATCAACTAATAATCCTTCCAGAGGCGTAAAATCATACAAACGAGGGTGCCAGTGAGCAGCACAAAATATAAAATAACTTTGCAATCAAATTATTGTTAAGCGCCCTGTACAGCAAGTTACGCCATCTTATTGGAACCAAATGTCGTTGATGTTTAGCAGATTAATTTTTTAAAATAAAAATTCAATCAACATTTCTCAATATCGCTCGGCATCCACCATCACAGATTTTGTTTTATTTCAAGATAAGAACCGATAAAAATATTGTCTTGTTGATGGCATGAAACTGAGAAAAGTAAAATTAATGCGAAAATGGTCAGAACGTTGCCAATTTCTACAAATTTCTCAAAATGAACTCTAGACCGGAATATATAACAATTATATCTGCAATAAAATAAAAAATAACTATTATTTCTTGACAATAAAAATAAAACATAATTATTATTTACAAAAAAAAAAATTTAAAAAGGACTTTATTTTATAAAATCTAGTTTCCGTGTACATGCTTTTTTTGAAAATTCGAAAATAATTATTATTTACAGCCTTAAATCATTGCCGGACTACCCAGCAAAAACTCACATTGCTTTGTAATCCAAAAAACTCTGGTTAGCATTTTAAGCCATTATTTTAACATGGCGATGACATTGGAGACAAGTACTTACAATGCTCGCTTACAAGGAGGGACTTACATGACCTTTTACTTTATTGGCACTAAAATAACCTTTTTCCTTGGGCCCCTAGTAACTCATTGTTGCATGTAAAGTGTTTTTCCTTGATGTCTTGGTTAAAACTGGTTTACAATATTAAAGTCAAATAAAATATAATATTCTAAAACTGACACTATCTGCCTAATTTTTAGATAATAAATAACTCATTATCTAACAGCTGCTAAGTAATACAGACGGTATGTAATAGTAGTTGAAAAGCAAGAAAGTTGTAATGCCTTATGACTTCTGAGTTTTTGCTGGGTAGTTTAAAGTTTTTGGGTTTGTTCCAAATTTTACTCATTTAATTTATTGTTATAGAGGAATAAAAATTTGAACGGCAAGTCGTAACTACAAACAAGAACACCTTTAAGTTTGATGGGATCTAATGAAAGTTAAAATGTCAACACTAACAAATTTTTAGCCATTTTTCTCAGAATTTTAGTTATTTTGTCTAACTAAGCTCTGGCAACGTTGGTTATTTATAACAACAGTTGGGGATTTAAGTAAAAATTCTCCAATAATTTTCTATTTAATTCACACGTAAGAAAGTGTAAAAATATTTTAAAAAGTATAAAAGCGGGTGTAGTGGCTTAGAATTTTGCCTGAAGCCTAATAAAACTAAGGTCTTATGCTTAAAAAGACCGTGACAATTTTAAACTGAACATGACAAGCCATTTGCGAGTTTAATTGTTTTTTTATTAAAGTAATTTGAATGATTTATGTCTCTTTTCGCTTTTTCCAAAACTGAATCAGTCTGATAATTATTTAAACTTATAAATAAACATTTATACATCTGCAAACAAACATCTCGTAATAGTTGCTGTTAAACTTTAACTCTTAACTGCTGCATTTGGTTTTCCCACAGATCACAATTATCGACAATTATTTAACCTCCTCCTCATGGTTATTCATTTATGTGCTTTCAAGTTTTCCGCTCTTCATAGTTTAAAGCTGCTTTTCTTAAAAACTTTGAACTTCTTTTTGTGTGTTTGTGTGTTTTTTATTTTATTTTGTAAAATATTTTCATTTTGGTTACCTTTAAAGGACAAATAAATGAATGCAATTAGAAAAGAAACTTTTTATACTTACATATGTATGTGTGCGTGTATGTATGTAAAAAAAATAAATAGAACAAGACACAGTTTTTAGTGTCTGTAAAAAGTTTAGTGATAGAATAGCGTGGTTCCTTTTACCGCACTTTTAATTTTGCAATTTTTTTTTTTCATTCACATAAGTACACCTTCATGTATTTGGCATGATAGAGTCAAGATGATTTAGTTGTTTTTTTTGGAAAAGCGTAATATATTATATGTCAACGTATGTATTTAAAATAAAAGCGCGTCGCTGTAATTATGAGCCATCAGCCAGTGTTGAAGCTGATGATGCTGGCTGAGTGGCTGGAAATACGGCAAATTCCTTTAGATTTTAAAATAAACATTTAAACTCTAGCCGACATCTAAGAGCTCTTTTGGCTAAAAGCCGCCATTTAAAGAAAAATGTCCTCCACGCTAAACACCAACCAGGCCTTGTAATATTAAAAGTAGAAAAAAGAAGAAATAAAAAACTTTTCGAAATGCCAAACAAGAAATATTTTCAAATTATTTTCAGTTTTTCTTATCGCGGTGGTCATTGAAAAACGACATTCATTTAACTTCAGCACAAACTAAAATAATTTTTTTTAATAGATGTTGCTTAGTAAAAGAACAACTTTAACGTTTCGTTTTACTTATTTACGTAGGTCGTCGTATAAGATTATGGCGGCCAATATTAGACTTGAGAAATTTTACTGGCAATGATGAGATTATTTTATTTAATTATTTATGATATTTTAAATTGTTAATGTTATGAAACTAAAAACGAATTTCTGAAAAGCAGGGGACTTTCATAATATAAATTTTTTTTGTTTTATCTATAAAAAGTTAGTAAGAAAATTGAAAAAGAATTTGATCAAACACGATCAAATTATTTCGAATACCGCTGTAGCTACACTTTTGAGAGGAATTTCATTTGATATTTACAATAATTTATTTAAATTTATATATTGGAAGCTATTATCTCAATGAGCTTTATATAAAACCTGGTACAAGTAATGGCATTAAGGGATTTGTATTTCATATTCATATTCTTGAATGAATTAGCAAATTAATTTAAAAAAAATGTTTCTATAGCTCTCTTGGAACTCTAACCTGGACTGTTTGTGAGGCATGAGAGCACTATAAACACTGCATTATGATAACATGGGAAAATTAGAACACATTTGTCATTATATGTATTTATCGTATAAGTATTTAAAATTAATTAAGCATTTTGATTGAATGAATAAACATGTTCATCACATTAAAATGTTTTATCAGTTTAAAAGTTTATTAAAGAAAAATTTAATTACTTCATATTTTTATTAGCCAAACTTAAGAAAAGCCAAAACAGGAAAAATAATATAAAAAATACTGTCCCAATATAGTGTCTCACTGCCAGGCTTAGACTATACCACTAGATAAGTGAGCCGTTGGGTTTTTAGTTTTTAATTCTTATTTATGAAAGCAATCATGTTAATTTTTTATTTTTGCTCCATACAAAATGTGTTGAATATTAACAAAAACGAGTGTAAAAATACCTTTAAATTTAAATTTGTTAATAAGCACCATTGTTTGCATTTAATTTCCATATACAATTAAATATTTATTTAAGACAGTTAAATTTTTAATAAAAACGGTAAATATTTTTAATAATGCGATAATTATAGAAAATATGGGAATAATTTTTTCTGTGTAGGCGCCAGGCAAAACCTTTTACCGAATTCGTGGAAAGCATAACTCTTTTGTTTCTTTGTTAAAATAATTATTTATATCTCTTATTAGAGACCGGAAATAAATATTTTGAATTTTCAATATAATTTTTTGCGGAAAAATAAAAAGTCCTCTAAAGATCATAAGGATTCATCACCAAATTTTCTTTTCAATACATTTTTGTGACCGACTTGTTTCTAAAGATAACTTGCTTAAAGTTAAAAATTTTTGAAACGACCTCCTAGCACTACCAAACTTAAGAGTAGAGTTCTTTTTTTTCATTTCATTATATTTTTTTAGTATTTAGCAGTTGAAGCAGTGATGATGGCTCTTTGTTGGATTTTTTTTTTGCAGACCGGATGAACGTGCACAAACGTAAAAATACATTTAAGATTCTTCCGATTGGTCATTATTGCTTTTGCAAAATGCAATGTTTGATTTTTAATTTAATTTTTTCAATACTTTTTGTTGCTTTTGTCAATATACAATTAGTTTTATGTGTGTGTTTGTGTGTATGTATATTTATAAACACACCATATACGTGGTAGGGGTATAATGCGTTTGTGCAGATGTTTGTAACGCCCAAAAGTAATGGTCTGAGATCCACCTTCAAGTATACCGATCCAATCGAAATCTCTTTCTGAGCCCATCCGTTCTTTTGGCTGGGTGTCCATGTATTCTTTTGAACACGCTACAGCTCGCAATTTTTAAAGATGTCTTAATGGAATTCGGAACAGATAAGTTTTTTTGGCACCGGCACGAAGCCTATTATTTTTGGTGGTGATCGGTCCATTTTCTGGCATAGCTCTCATACAAATATTCTCCCGGAATAAGCATTTTGGGCGTTAAATGGCTAGAATATTACATCACCTTCTGAAAATTTAGCACGCATGTATATCTTTATGCCACCAACAAATATACTCAAAATAAATATTATCGGTCTATTTTATCATAAAACTCACATACAAATGTGGTGTAGAGTATAATATAGTCGGCCTTGACCGACTATAATCTTGTTACTTTATTTGAATAAAAAATTTTTTTTTTAAAACGATTTGTCTTTTAAGACCAAGTTTTAAGCCGCTTTTAGAATACATACACACATACATACATACATATGTACATACACATACGGCTTAAACTTTTTTCTTTAGCTGTGTTCTGCTATTGAAATACGTTTAAATGCTTTTGTGAGGTAATGAAACTTTTGATTGATCTACTCCTGACATCGGCATGGATGGCAAATGACAAACGAATAATTCTCCTTAAACACAAAATAGTAGCGGCACTAGCAGCAACAGAAGTGACCAACTTAGCAAGCGACAAAGACCCAGTTTAAACTGTCAAACTAGTAGCCAACTGCAGCAGCAGTAACAGGCAACAGCAACAACCAAACTACAACTGGTTTACATTTTCGGTTTCTTTTTTAGACATAAAATCTAAAATACCTTGTAAGAGGTTGAATGAAGATGCGAGCAGATGTTGTATTCATTTGGACTGCCTGTCGCTTCTATATGTATGTACATACATACGTACGTAAGTTATTGTCTACATACATTCAAACATAGATATATACATATGTAACTGTATGTACAAACGAAAATCATTTAAACAGTATTTAGATTAACTCAATGTGTTTGTATGTATTCATCTGTTTCCCTTGGCCGTGCTTTCCGTGCTTTGTTTGGCTCGAATATTAATTTAGTTTCCCTACGTTCCATTTATTCCTTTAAAAAAACTTTAATTTACACATGCTGCTGGACTAGCTTGAGTGCTAGAGTACTTCATTTAAATTCAATCATCGATACTATTACACAACACTCATGTTCATACTTATCACATGTATAAATAAAAACAAATATTCTTACATATATGTATATGAACGTGTCCTGTAAACTGAATTTGCTGAATTTAAATTTAACGATTGCTGTTGTTGTAGGTACAGCAAGTTTAAATTTAAGTATTTTGCACTTGTTACTCGCAAGTACGAATAAATGTGTCCAAACATGTGGATGCAGTACATCTTCGTTTATGTTTGGAACACACATGTTTAACATAAACCGCTGCAACAAAAAGGTGGAACTTCAATCGAGAAGTAATATTTTTTTTCAACAAATATTTACTAACTATTGACAAAAGATGTAAGTATGTACTGCAAAAAGGATTCCAACACAACGGGTTGTGTAAAATCCTAATAGTGTTAGTCCCCAAGGGAAATGTTAAGACAACATTGCTTTAAATTATTACTGTGGGATTTAGTTTTTGGTTCTTTAGAATATTTGTTTAAATTAATAATTAAAAAAAAATCAAACGATTTTTATTAAAAAATTAATTATTCCAATTAACGACCTAATTGTAGTTAAAAATTAAATTACATATTTATGAATTCATAAAAAACATTAATTTTGCATAAAAATTTTTTAATTTTACAGTTTTATGCAATCGGTTATGTTAGCATGCAGCAGATTTAAAGTTAAGTATACGAACCAACAAAAATAAACAGTAGAGTTAACATAAGTAAAAATTTTCAAATTTAAAAATCATATGACTTGTTGGTCAAGTGATAGTCTCAGCTTGGGAACCAGATAGGGAAAGGATCAATGCTAAACTGGGTCAATAAATTTTTGTTTGTGTTACTTTTTGTTCTTCCTGCTTCCCATTTTTTTTGGGTACACTTATTAAGTTTTTTCAATAAAAAAATTTAACTTGTTAATTTATTCAAGTAATTTATTTGTTTAAAGTTACCATTTTTAATCACTTCAGTAATCAAAATCCTAAAAGCGGTTGATTGGAAAAAATAGTTTTTTCAGGTTTTACAATATCATTTACTTTAAGGATAATATTTATATAATAAATATGTATAAAAACAAAGAGGTTGCACTTTAAACGTGGTGGCGTGGTGAAGTGGTTATAACGCTTGCACACCACACCAGAGGCCAAGTTCAAATCCCAACCGAGCACAATATAAATTTTATTCATACCATTGCTTTTAACTTTTTAATTCCTTAGAGCAATTAAAGTGTTTGAATTAAGTTCTAAATTTGATTATAATCTTAAAAATGTTTAATTGGATAAAAAAAATCGCCTTTTTTTAAGTTTTTACACAGAAAAAAATTTCACAAACAGTTGTTTTAAAGTTATAATTTCTTTCAGGCAATTTTTTATTAGATCCTAATAAAATTTTTATTTGATTTTTATGTCAAACAAGATAAACGAAAAATGGAAAAAATTTTGTTTAATATCAATAATTTTTTTACTGAAAAAAATAGAAATTTTTTCCAAATAAATTTTTTTTAGAAATCTAATAAATTGTTTATCTGATTTTATAATTTTTTTAATAGAGCCGAAATCAGTAAAACATTTAACTAATTCAATATTTTTTTTTGTCTAAAATCGGCCCAATACACAAAATTCCATAATGTTTGGAAATAAAAACTAATAGGGGTCAGTCTTTTATTTGACTTTTGTAGAGGCACCCTGGAAACTGTGGGAGCGGTTTAAAAAAAAAATTAAACTTTATATGACAGCCCTGTTAGAGGGCGGAGATAATGATAGGGTGTAACAATGTTTCACAAAAAAGTTAATGGGGAAGAAATAATGGAAGTCGGTCTTACATTAAACCGGTGTAGTGTCAACTCCGGGGTAGTTGTAGAAGTTTTTATGTACAAATTGTAGAGAAATAAACAGAGGTAGTGTTGGTTTTTGGCTTATATCTCAGACATTGCTAAATCGGTTTCCCTATCTATAAGGATCCAGAATATATATACTTTATGGGGTCGCAGATGGATAATAAAGAAATAACAAACGAAATGAGAGACTTATATATTCCCTTATCACTAATGTGAAGGGTATAATAAAGAATAAAGAAATTTCTATTCAAACGTAAAAGTAGAAACCATTTAATAATGAAATTTAAATGCAGAGTAAAGCGTAACATAACCAGCCACAAAAGTTGTTAACTCCAAAAATGCTTTCTTTGAATTTTGACATTGTTTAAGTAATCGAGCGATATGTTGTTGATTGATAGATATATGGATGTAAGTAAAACTATTGCCCATATTATAGTAGGTTTATTACGAGCTTATTTGACAGATGTATATTGTGTAATAAACAAATAAGCCCTTAATAAACCTACAATAACTGTTATGAATATGACCGTATGTATTTATGTAAACATATTCTTACGTACATACTACATCGATTCAGTTTCGTTAAACTTTCTTAGAATTTAAAATAAAAAACTTACAAAATAACATTTTTATAAAAAGGTTTATTATCAAATGCGGTATTTCTAATACAAGTAAATTTAATGGTCATACACCCTCCATTGCTTTAAGTAAAAATAATAATAAAAAAAGAAAAAAAAATGTTAACTAAATAACTAACTACTTGGTAAAAAAAAAACTTCCAATTTAAAACTCAACTCAACTCAATTTAAATGAAAACCTCAAGAAAATGTTTGTAAAATCTTAAAAGCAGTGTAAAAGATATATAAACCTTTATTCCTTAAATTATTCTTGTACATTTATATAAACTTATGTATGTATGTATTTACTTACATATGTATGTATGTGGATGTTTACATTGTAAAGTAAAGTAGACTAAAGTTAAGTGGAGCTGCAAAAAAGTAAGGTTGTTTAGACTCTTATTGTTTTTCCATTCAGTGAATTTTCACATAATTTTCCAAGAAAAATATTTTTTATTAACAAATTCATTACAACAATATTGACACAATGCTGTTCGACGATGAGTAAAAAGACTCCATAGCAACCACAGCAACAACAACACCAATAATAATAATAAGACAAATAGGAAAACAGGACTGGAGTATAGGAAACCAACTTTACCACTTAAAAGCAAAAGCGGAAAATATGACAGTGGCAGCAGCAGCAGCGGCTGCAAAACATTAAAAAAAATAAAAATAAAACAAAAAATTAAGAACAAAAGGATGGATGGATGCCAACGGCAACTCCTATACAGCCATTTTACTGATATTATAAATGGGGTTTTATTGGATTTTTTTTTGTTTCTTAGTGATAACAGGTGATTGCAATGAGTGGTGTTTTTTTGATGCTTCAATCTGTATGGTGGGTAGTAAAGCTGAAAAAACCTTTTAAACCGTTATCTTTGTCAAAAATTCAGAAGATTTTGAAAATTTTTAAATTTAATAAACGTTTAAGTCCAACTATATCTTAGCGTGACACCCTTTAAATCAAGGCTACCAAAACGCAAATAATAATTTTACATCAAGTTCTTTACTTACGAAGTAACCATGTCGAAATTACATTACATTTTGTACAATGTCAGGAAACAGGGATTAAAAAACTGTTTCCAAATGTTACGAATATTTATTGATGGAAAAAAAACATAAATTCCTCGCAAAAAGTGAATTTTCCCGCCGCTTAAAACAGATTTTATTAACTATATCGTGGCAACACTCATACCGTTTTTCTGCAAGTTTGTCGACAATGACCTAATGCAGCAGAATACAGATTATCAGTTTCAGATCCCTCTTACCCACTAACAAGAGAGAGTGCCGGCTCAAAAAGCCGCCATCTTTCCACATAGACTTTTCCGGAATGAGTATTTCCTTGCCCAGTGTAAGGTCCAGCTAGGACGGCAAATTCTCTAATCCACTTGTAAAATCCCGTTGCTGTTCGGTTTCCCCCATATTGATAAAAGTGCTGGCCCTATTTAAGAGTTGAGCTTAGTCCCTGGTGCCCTTAATATTAAATCACTCTGGGCCGAAGGGCACTCAACAAAAAGGTCCAGAAGCAAAAGGCTCAGTATCGTATTTAGGGCAGCATCTGAATTTATACAAACTTCTCTGAACCATATTCAACGCCCTAGGGCATATCAAACACCTGTTGATGGAAGTAGGACGGACTATTGCTTTATATTTCCAAAGCACAGCCATAGACCTTAGCCTCAGCTCTTTCTCATCGAGTTTTTGAAAGCATATAGTGCATGAAGTCCCTTCCTAACTCACTAGATGTGCCCCCTGTATAATGTCAGTCAAGGTGGAAAAAAATTTTGCCTCCAATCAGTAGTGTGGTGGTATGCACTTAATAATTTTGGAAGTTTATTTCTAATGTGAAGACCTATAAGCCTCTCCTTATTCTTCACAAAAACGATGAAAGATGACTAGGCCTCTCGCCACGTTGTAAAAACATGCGCCAGATAAAGTTAAGCCTTAAAATCCTGATTTAGAGTGGGATTACCTTTGTTACTGCAATTTGTAGCAAAGCTTAGATAATTCTTTGAGCATTAGAAGATTGGTAGGGTTGAAAGTAACCTAATTCCAATGCAAATTTCATTATCAGCCAGATCCTTAATAAAGTACGGATCTTTAATCTTGTTCACTATATATCATAAGTTTTATTTTATTCAATTACCAGCATCTGGGGAAGTGGGCTCAAAAGTTTCAGTGTTTTTACAGCCAACCCAGTTTATTGGTCTTTATCGCCTTTAATGCTCCCAAAGGTTTTTGACCTCTTGGAATCCGGCCACCTCGTTGACCCCCTCTAAACTCTTACAGTTACTTATCCAGGAAGCACGTTTTGCCCTTTTGACCATGCTTTTGTACCTGTTAAAACTGGCCCTTAAACAACCCCAATTCGCTTCTGATTCCACCAAACTGATTGTGATCTACCTCCTGGATATAAAGAGGAAAATAGTCTCTGCTTCCGATCAGAATACCCGTAAGTAAGGCTTTGTATTTCACTCAGAAAAAAAAACATAAAAACGGTTTCAATAACCAAAATAATTGAATCAATCAAACAAGTTTTTTAAGTTGCACCTATTACCCAAATGATTATATTAACTACCTTTATTATAAAAACTGAAAAAAGGCGATTTTTTTTATCTAATTAAATATTTTTAAGATTTTAATGATAAAACTGATTTGAATAATAAAAATTATTTTTTTATAATAAAAATTAAAGCTTTCTTCAAACACTTCAGTTGCTTGATAAATTAACAAGCTTAAAAAAAATAAAAAATTTACTGACCCGGTCCAGCACTGGCACCACCTGATTGTAAGGCTGAGGCCTTTATCGCTAGACCAACAAGCCATGCTATTTTCGAAGTTTAGCGTTCATGTGCGTTTTTTATTTTTGAAAAATAGAAAAAATTTAGATAATTTTAAAAGCAAATGTGTAAAGTAATTCGAGTTGTACATGCTATGACCTTAACAAATAACATTAAATTTAACCAAATTAAGCCGTTCAAAGAGGCTGTCTGTAGTTTTAACGTTTCTTTAAAGGACCGACAAAAAGAAAAGCATGTTTAAGGAAACTTCCTCTAGTGCGGGTGGTTGAAATAGAAGTTAGTGGCAGTATATTATACAAAAAAGTTTAACGTAATGAATATAAATAATAAAATGAAGAAAAGTATGTAAAAGCAATAATCAACCAACTAACTTTAGCGAACGGCGACAAATTGCAATAATGAAAATGATTTTGAAATGCGTGGTGGTACTTGAGTATGGATTGAATGAAATAATACTTGATGTGCTATCAACTGTGCTTTAAGGAAATCATTTACTTACATTATTCAAACATATACAGACATACCTCAAAGCGAAACGAATATTCCAAAAATATGCTAACGATCAAAGAAAGATTTTTTTTCTTAACAAAATTTCTTAGTTTTTAGTAAAGGAAGAATTTTGGAGGGAAAGAATTTTTTGCGTGAACTACATAATAGAACAAAACAAATAAATGTTGAAGTAAAATTGTATGGAAAACTTTTGTAAATGATATAATATTCATTTAAAAGTTTTACAACAAATGGTGCAAACCAATGAAATAAAGACATAACAATAAAATGAAAAATTAAAGTTGAAAACATGTTTCTAAAGAATCTCAAAAACAAGATAAACTTTTTATTTTGAAGAAAAAAATTGTTGCAAGGCGCGAAACAAGTCGCTTCTTTCTGTTTTAAATTTTTCAGGTACAAAATACAGATTTTTTTAAAAAACATCATCTTTTTAAATGTTTAAACATAGTATTTAGGAACAGTGGGGCGATTCAAGAAAAAATATTGTCAAAAGGAAATTTATTGGTTTTGAAATTTTTAAGAAAAAATGTTGTTCGAGCAAGTTAAAAGTCAAACTACCCAATAGCACACAATTATATTTGCAACAAAAGAGATTGGCTTGAAATTAAAAATAATTTTATTAATAAATAAATTAAAGGACGACTGAAAAACCAGACAAATTGAAAGGAGTTAAATTTTTTATTCCTTCTCTCTGAGGTTTTTTTTAATAAAAAATTTCCAAATGTAAAATAGTACCATTTGAAGGTAAAAATTAATTAAGTTAAGCGAGTTTATCTAAACTAAAATATTTTTTTTATTTTTGAACCTTCATGTCTGTGAACCAAAAATAAGTATTCAAATCTTAAAACTAAAAGTTCTCAAAAGTGTGTCCGCAATGTTGTAAGATGATTCCAGAGAGTGGATTTGTGTGTGTTTCCAGCTTATTTAAATACTTGTTCGCATACATAGTTAAGGATCACCAGTTATCATTCGTAGAATTTGGTTTTGACGACGCACAGTGACCAAATTTTTTGCATCGCCGATTCCAAAAATTTTAATGCCAATCGATAGCAAACATACAGAGTTATCCAAAAAACTGGAACAAAATATTGGTAATTATCGGTGTGATATGCTGCTGAAAAAAAAGATTTAATATTAGTTTAGAAAAAATTAAATTTTTGTAAATTTGATCCGAATAAAATGATGATTTCTCGCAAACTTTTACCAATAATTTATCACTTTGTTCGTTTTATTACTCAAGCATTTACACCTGATGTACGTTTTCCCCAGGTTCTTTATTTTAGTTAAATCAGAAGTTCATAGGAATAGGACTGGTAAGGGTCAAAAGGGGTCAAAAGATTTTTCTACCATTACAAAGCTTTAAGTGTCTCCTCTAACCTCATGTAAACTTTTGTAACTGTCTATTGAACCCTTTTTTCATTTGAATGAAATCACTTGCAACATTTTTTTTTGCTCCTCAAACTGTTTTTATGGCCGTAATATGTACCTATAAATATATATTTTTTTAATATAATGGTCATATATTCTAAAAGCGCAGTAAAGCTCTGGGCATTGGGATGGATTGGGAAAAAGAAGAGAAATTCGGAGTAAAGCAAGTGAGTCTGACTACTTGTCATCTTTTTGAACTTTACACCGGGCGTTGAGATATTTACACCGGAAAGATCGATGTGAAGAGATGGCCACTTCATGTTTGAGGGAATATATTTGTACTCTTAGAGGTCTAAAATGGAGACTGGAATTGAAGTGGGTATTTTCCGCAATTTACATCAAATCACAGAAACATTAAGACAAAACGATTACTGTAGTGTACGTCAAGCGGAGATTTTTCGCGATAATGCAAGCCGCGAATATATCTCAACAGAGCAACGGCCTAAAGGGAGAAGGCATGATCATCTAAGTATGTGAACAGTCAAGCTGCTCTTAAGGCCCTAAGCTCAAACCTGGTGAGATGGAAATCGGTCAGAATTTGCTAGGTTTCAGGGCACTCCAGGATATTCGGAAATAAGGCAGCAAAGGAATTTGCACAAAGGATGTCTGGGGCAAATTGAATCAACCTCGATTTTTCCTTTTCACCTTACTGTACAAATTCTATATTGGAATAAATAGATACTTTAGGGATTAGGCATCAACTGAGGTTGCAGTATGTTAAAGTTCATATAACAAGAAGTGTTAGCCAAAACAATCAAGGTTTTTTCATTTTAGGGCAGAGAATACCTGAGACGGGCTTCGACTCATTCGTGTACTATTTATTCGCTTTATTGGACTGTGACTTAATGAACTACTGAAATACATTAAGGACCTCAAAGTGTTATGACTTTTTTTTGATCATTTTTAATTCTTTGTTACAACTTTCTATATTTTTACTGAGCTTTCTACTATCCTCTACAGAATACTTATCTTTCTAGCTTTTCTTTTCTTCATACTTTTAGGACAATACAATGGATTTATTACTGTGGGTGCCATGCTGGAATGTTAGGAATATTCACGGGAATATTGGAATTTTTATTAACAATCAGACGGCATTTATATTATTTAGTTTGCACACTAATATGCCGTTACTGGTCAGCTATTGTAAAAAGGGTAGTCTGGTAGCCAACGTCCCTGCAGAAACACTTTTGAATGTAAAGCAGCAGACAAGCTGACTAAATTGGTTTCTGCTCTACATATCAGTTAATTCGAAATCAGTTGTTATTGAAATGTGGACTACGAAAAGTGAGATCTTAAAAACATTTTAGTGGCTGAAAACAGGTAGCTTTGTCTGACACTCTTTTGACAATAATTCAACTGAAAAGTCGGTATCGAAAGGATGTATCAAAGTTGCTACCAGTCTTATCTAGTGGAAATGCTTGAGAGGTGGATACAGTTTTTTACATTCTCTGCGAATGTTTTGGTTTTTGGAGGCACATATTTTCGTGCAATTATCCAATTGTGACGGGTGTAACCATTTTACTGCCATTTTTGCTTACAACTCAGACATTTTAATATTTTATAATAAAAAATACGTTGTTTTCCCAGAACGGTATGTTTCTTAACGTTTAATAGTAGGTAGACACTGAAAGAAAATTATTACTGCTCGTAATGACATTTAAAAGACTGTAACGGGTAAGACTTCAAAAGTGAATTTGTTAGAATTTTGAGTTAATGATCATGTTGGATAAAAAGTTTTTAAGAACGAGCTTAAATTTTTAACTTTACATGGTGGTTCAAAATGTTTGAATTTTATTTAATACTTGGTTTTCTTTAAAAAACAATTTCTTTTTAAGAAAAATCCTATTAGAAAGCGTGATGGGTGTAACAATTCAATAAATCGTAAAAAGCACAGATTGGCTGTGATCAAAAACGCAGTTTGCTTTGCATTACAAAATTTCAAGTTTTTTCTAAAAGCAAAGATGAGGTTTTTGATAATATCTTCTGCTTCCAAATCAGTGTTTACAGCTTCAATAATGTTCTGGAAGCAAAAAACGTTGTCAAAATTGAAAGGAGTGTATGAGGGAAGAAGTTGAAAATTTGTAATGCAAGGCAAACTGCGTTTTGGAATACAGCCATTATTCAGTGTATAATAATTTTAAGCTCTTTTTATAAAAGTTGAAAATATTTTGTACCAATTTATTTATATTTAAATTATTATTTTTATTCACATTTAAAGGTAAATTCATCGTTTTTTTTTTTTGTAAAAATGAAGAAAATAATTTTTCCCCGTTTTGGGCCATTTTACATAGAATTGCCCATATATAAATGAACCTAGGGATGTTTCAAGGTGAAATTTAGATAAAATGTTTAGATTTTTTTTTGGTCACAAGTTGTATCTACAATAGTACTACGAATCCTTGTCCCCACATAGGATGTAAGAGACAATACATCTGTCGAGTGATATGATCATGTCAAAATGGGGTCCTGATAACATCTACTTGACAGCAAACAAATCAACCAAACTACTTCGTGTAAATTTACTTAAATAAACTTCCCAGTGTTTGTAAGTTATATTTTGGTAGAAAAGGACATTCTTATTGATTTAAAACATAGAAAACAGTGAAAACCACTGTGCTTAGCAAAAAAAAAAATAAAAAAATATGTACAATAACTAGAAAAAGAAATATTTAAAAGATACTTTTTGTTGTTTTGTTTATCAACGATCAGATCCGATTCAGCTTCATTTACGCCGGCAAAAGCAACAAACAAACACAGCCTCCCAACACAACTTTAGAAATTAAAAAAAAAAAAATTATCACAACCGAGCGGTATAAAGGAGCAAACTAAAATTTGTGCACGTAGATGTTTTCAATCGCTGATAAAAACAGGAAAAAAATTTTAAAAATCGCTCAATACATTTATTTGATACACACGGTGCTACAATACGCCGATTTTATATATTTACTACAACTTGCAGTTAGAGTAAAAACGAACAAACTCCAACAACTTTTTTGAGAATCGGCAAGAACTTTCAACAATCACAACAACTACTTATTGTCCAAACATTCGGACAAACATACATACACATGTGCATACACATATGAAAATAAAATGAAACACAAAATGAAACTTTTTATCAAAAAAACATTTCAAGAAAACGATAACAAAAGATATACAAACAAACAACCACGCGCACAGACCTTTCAGAAATATGGAAAAGAAGGAATAACAACAAAAAATACAAAGTGCAGATCATTTTGGATCAGTTCGGTATCTTTTGAACATTTTCCAATGGCTGTAGAGAGTCATGGGAACCAAGTTTTTACATTCCACAAATGCTTCTGTTTTGCTGCAACAAAACAGCGGCAACAGTAACAACTTAAGAAAAACAGCAAAAACTACAACGAAAACTTTGCCAATAATAGCAACAACAACAAAAAGGGCAACAGCAATCGAATGTTAATTTAACCAACCAAGACATGAAGAACCAACCAGCCATTTAGTCATCTTGCAGGCAGTTCAATAAGAGAGGAGAGGGCAGTCGAATATTGGGAACAAACATTTAAATTGAGCTTTTCATCGAAGTTTGTTTGTGCCTCTACCTCTTTCTTTCTCTTCCGTCTCTTTTAACAGTGGTCCCATGAATATTTTTCTCCATGGAAAACGTACAATTTTTTTCCGTCATTTATAGCTCAAGATCCTCTTAGGTAACGCAGCTGCGGTTTAGCGGTAGCGGGCCTTTCAAAATCTTTGGCTGATCGCTAAGCAGTGGTTAATGATTTTCCGAAAACTCGAATCTAGACCTCTAAACTGCTTCTTAAGTGAAACTGTTTTATTTGATTTTAGCAAATTTCAGAGTTGGTTTCCTTCCTTCAGCTTATATTTAATTTGGGAACTTTTTGATTTTGTCATTCTTTCTTTTTTCAGGCAAAAACTGTTTCACATCTGTAGAAAAAATTTATAAATACAAACCAACTGAAAATATTCCTGGAGGTTTACAAAATCGAATCACTTAAGGAACACTTGGAAGTTCTAGACTCGAAGTCCTTGTTATCGCAAAACCATTACTGTGTTATATTAGAGGATCCTGGGCAAGAAAAGACGAAGAAATATATGATATGTCTACAAGTCACTTAAAGAACGTGTTCACTTAAAATACATGTACTGATATGAGTGAATTTTGTATTTTTACCGCCATATAAAAAATTGAATACTTCCCGCCATTATGGCAAGCCTTGGTAAAGATGATTTTTAAGTCTGGAAAGGATCCCCGTAAGGTGAAATCTTACAGGCCTATAAGTCTGTTATCAACTATGTCAAAAATTGTTTCAGAAATTACCTTAAAACAATCTAACTGTGATCTTGAGTGACAACAACTACATTCCAAATCACCAATTTGACTTTAGAAGTCAATAAAGTATCATTAAACGAACCCTTAAAAAAGCCCTCGATAACGTATAGCATAAATGCCTGTTAAATAAACTAAAACTGAACTTGCCAGTGAATTTCTTTAATCTTATAAAAAAGTACATAACTGGTCGACAATTGATAGTTAAAGAGGATGGCGTACCTTAAGGCAGTATTCTAGGACCAATTCTGCACTTGCTTTACACAGCAGGCATGTAAGGGACGAACATTTTTCATTTGTTAATCATCAGAAAAGAACATGTGACCCGAGAACAATGTTTTTCTTTTTTAAAAAAGAAGGTTATATTTTTGATCTGTTCGGCTTATCTTTTTTTGTTAAAGAAATGCAAAAATTTGAATTAATTATAACTAATATTATTATGCTGGAATGGTTAAATACTCATTTATCTTTAAATTATTTCTTTTTTTTATTAAAGTCAGAACTCTCTAAAACTTCAAGTAGTTTTTACTATTAATGTTATAAGATAAGGACTTGGAAGTCACACATGTTATTTCAATATCATTTGCTCGCTATCGGTCCACTGTACACTTTTAGTTTTAGTTTTATTTTTTTGTATTTAAGTCAGTACTTGTGGCAAATATATGTTTATGTTCATTGTTCTTATTACTATTTTAATTTAGCCACATCTTAAAGCCATTATGTATGTACCTATATATTGGCACTATGAATATGGCGCTGAGTTAAAATTATGTTCGTCATTGGGAAAACTAAAATTATAGCCGTTTATACATATTCATACATATTTAGAAACATTTTATTTTTAATTTAGTATTACATACTTACGTACACACATTTCACCTGCTCGGATTGTTTTTACCTACTTAACGGCAAGGTGTAGGTAGACACAAGAAGAGGGACAACCAAACTGCAACACATTGTTGTGTACATATGTATGTGTGTATGTGAGTAAGTATATTAATATTAAATAACTATTTAAAATCGACTTTTAACTATAAACATAGTTACATATGTATGAACGAACGGCAAACGAACTTAAGAAACGTAAATATCAAGTGAAACAAAAACAGATGACCGAGCGACCACCTTGCGAGAATCAAAAAATTCGTCTATCGAAGAGGAACTGGACAGGACACAATCTGCGTGTTAATGTTAATGTCTTATCTTAATTGCTACTGGCCTGTTTTAAATATTCGAAATGCATCTTTAATGTTAAACCAGACAAGATGTTTGTTTAACAAATGGACCGAAACAAAAACGTCACACACAACCACATGCACTAAGTAACAGACATACATATGCTTTAATTTTTTAAATAAAAATAAAAAAAAATAACAAACTTAGAAACTGATTAAAATACTTAAAGAATGTAGGTAAACAAACACTTTTGAAATGCAATCGGAGCACTTAAAATCAAATGAAAGCTTTAAACTAAACTCAAGAATTAATGGAAGAATGAATAAAGGAACGATATAAACAAAGTATTTTCATATATATTTAGGGCATTCAGAAGGTCTTCTATTTATGATATTGTCATATTGGTATAAAATTTCACAATGATTTTGTGTTCTGTCATACAAAAATAGCTCTTAAAAAAATACTACGTCGTTAAATATGCTTATTAAATTCTAACAACAACTCCACATACACCTGCGCCAACTGTCCATTAGTTGGTAAAAGCTTTTAAACCATTTTGAAATTTTATAACAATATGACAATAGGACAAATAGAACAGCTTGTGAATCCCCTAATTAGGTATATGCAAGATACAAAAAGAAAAGAGAGAAACAAATACTTTTTGGGTACTAGAGTTTCAAAATGCAAATAAAATTTTGCTAACCAACTGATTGGACTTGATGAATGATAAACAAGATTAAAAAAAATAAGCCATCATTATTTTATATATTTTCCTGTTGTTCCATTTTTGGGCATAGGGCCTCAACTAGGCTTGCCACGGGGCAATTAATTTTATTGTAACTATTAGAGAGGAAAAACAAAGCAAATAAATCATTAGGGGTATTCAAACGGTATGCTATCAAGTCATATTGTCTTAAAGTTTTAATATTTTACAATAGTTTAAAAAAATTGTTGTTGTGCTTAAAAGAAAAAGTTCTATAATAATTAGATTTTTTGAACTGTGTTTATTGTTTTGTCATAAACAGTAGAAACCTGAGCCGGGCGGCCGAAACTCTTTAGTGAAACCGTTGATGTAATTAACAAGTCGCAGCAATCATTAATTTTAAAATATTTTTGAAATTACATACTTATTTTTCTGTTTTCTCCAGCAGCTGATTCAAATTTAAAATAGCACACTTAATTATGAGTGAATACTCACAACAGTAGTATTTTTTCGTTTAATTTTTTTAAGACATATGACTTTATGACTACCTTGTGAATACCCTAATTGTTTATAAAAAAGAAAAGAAAAAAATTTTAGGTTTTGTGTAATTTTTGTTACTTTTATTCAAATTTTTTTGCTGCAGTATGCGATCATCTGAGCTTTTTTTAAAAGCTTCTATTTTCGTTTTTCCAACATTAACTTTTAATCCACCCTCTGCTGGCCTGCTACATAATTCTTCCAGTTTGAATTACTTTTATGAAAATGTCGTGCGCATAACCTAAGTCATACAACATTTCATGTTGGGATGGGATCGAAAATAGTTGTTCTATAATACAATGACCTTAGAGATGAACGATATTTTTGTACCTGTAGTTTGGAAATCACTGTAAACTACAGCGACATGAAATGTGAGGTAACTGTTATTGCGATATTGTTTAATGTGCTGTTAATAGAACACGAATTTTGTTATTGCAACAAAAACAAAACTCATATAAAACGTGCGTGTTCTACAAGCAGATCTTAAGAGTTGGATCAATCTATTACTTCAGTTTGTTTTTGCCACCAACCGAAAGAAGAAAAAATTGTGGCTATTGTGCATGGGCCTGCTTTTAATAATTCTTGAAAATTTTCATCAGAGCCAGATGCCTTATGGTTTCTAAAGGTTTTAATAGTAATAATTATATCCTTCGGCTTGGTGCGTGGTGGGAATGTCAACCCTTTCTGCGCGATATATACATTTGCAAATTTTGGACACCGATATTGGTGGTACTAAAAAAATTTTTTGGTAAAATGTTTTTCCTAGACTGCTATGTGTTCCACTTTTGAAGAGACAAGATACCCTTATCATTATTTACAGGTTTTGGGACGATAAGTGTTTTGTTTGTCATCGGTTTTACTATTTTTGCATGTCCCTTTGACGATTTCTGACTACATTCAACTACACCATCCGCTCTTGTCATTTCGGGCACTTCTCCTGACTTTGTGATATATTTTAAAGGACTTTCTTTGTAAATTTAATTCGGAGATTTTTATTTTTTCGGCGTTAACCTTACCTTTGATTTCTTTTCTACATTTAAAAAAATTCCAGGTGTGATCAGAAATCCACCTTTTTCCTTTCCGTTACGCTAAATCCAATGGTTCTTACCGCAGTTGTAAGAAATAAATCTTTAGTTGTACTCTACGACAAATTATTAGACTTTTGAAGAGTTTCGCGTGAATTTTACAGTGTCTCACTAAACTTTCTGCGATTTGAAGGATGTTTTCGGTTTTTTACATTAAACTTTCTCGGTAATTGCAAGATTTGTTTCTTTTTATAGACGCGGTTTCCAATCGTATCTTCATTATAAATTTTGATAATAACTTTTGAATTTCATGCACGCACGCCCAATGCTTAGCAAGTATTAGTTATGTCAGTGTTTTTTCACACTAAAATACTTAGACCCCTCAAGTTGTAAACCACAATAAGGGGTAAGTATCTGCATTATTACTGTGTCGAATTAACACTTACTTTGGATACAAATAACCAAACCAGATATACAATAAATAACATAACTTCACTACAATTTTAGCCATGTAACAAAGGCGGCTTAGCAACCGTCTTTTTTCATATTTTAAGTGTAATTCTATTGAAATGAAGTGTAAATTACAATTCTTCATCAATTTATTTGTCGATCTCTAAGTGCATGTTTCCATTGTTTTAATATGTTTGTGCAACCATACACACAAAAATGTTTGTTTTAGTCTATATAAGGAGCAAAATCTCTTTACGAGCATTCATTCCATTTTTTTTTTTTTTGCACTAAATCAAATAAGAAGAACGATCCTCTACTTCATTTTGTGGCATATTTTTAATTCTGCATGCAAACGGCTATTATTTACCACACAAGCGGTGTACTATTGTACTTCACGTCAATTGTTGCTTGCAGCCGTCTTGGCCAAAAAAAGAGTTTCTATTTTAGTTTCAGTTTTCCTTCCTTTTCTTACCAGCACCATAGATGGCTTTCCAGAAATATTTTCCTTGTAATGCCGCTTTACACATACATAAATATATTGAAATGGTTTTCCACACTTAATTATTTTGTTGTAAAAAAAAAAGATTTCTTCATATAAAACTATTGGTGGATTTGTAATACTAAAAGAAAAATAATTTCTCGCTTTTTTTCTTATACTAACTGTTGGACAAAATTTTTTAAAAAGGGATGTATTTAAAAGAGCCGTATAATGGTAAAAATTGTAATCTTTGAGTAATATTTCATACTCCTAAATAACCTTTTACTACATGGTCATCCTTTTTTATCCAAAGGGAAAACGTCATACTTGTTTAATTATTTTTAAAAATGGAATTTTTCGCTTTTTCCCTTTAATCACTCTTTAATTTTCATTGGGATTTCCCGCTCTAAAAATTCCCAAGAATTTTAATTGATATTATAACCCGATTTTCTGGGATTTTCTAAGCGAAATACCGGAAAACAAAAAATAGGCAATTTAATTGTTTAATGCTAAGAAAGCAGCTGTTGAATCTTTGTATGTTTTTCTTTTATAAATCTTTCCCTAGAAATATTTACATTTCGTCATATTTTTACAAATAATGTGATTTTTAAGATATTAAATAGAAATCGGTGCCCCTTTTTTTATATATAAAATTATTAAATTTCTCTAATTTCGCAAGTATCTTTGTAAAACTTAAGACAGTTTGAATAAATAATTTTTAACTATCCATGGGGGAAAATATGTATATTGAAGCTACATGTAAGAAATCGGGGAGCTAAGGATATAGAAAAATTATGTTTCACGCCTGTTGGTATCTGATAGAAGCAACTGTGAAGATACCACTGAACTAATTTAAGAAATGGTATTGAGTGCATACTCCTTAGCTAGAATTAGGTTGAAATAGAAGGCTTAAGAATAACAATGCAGCAAGGGCCGATTGGTTGCCAGTTGAGCTGTTTAAGACTGCAGGCTACACGGTGATAAGCCGTACACATCAGCCTGCTGGTACAATCTGGCTAGAAGAACGCATAACCGAGGATTGGAACATCAGTATTTTATGTCCTGTGCAGAAAAAAGGTTTCAGACCCGGCAAATCCACCATCTAGACCAGACTATCGACCAGATATACACAATACGCCAAGTTCTGGAAGAGGCCCAAAAAAGACAGATCGACACAAACCATTTATTTGTCGACTTTAAGGTCGCTTTCGACAGCCCCATACATCCGAAGGTATTTCAAGCTACATTCATATGTATGGCTGAGTTAGGTATCCCTGCGCAGCTAATACGACCCTGCAGAATGACCTTAATTGAAATGCAATCTTCAGTTAAGATAGGTAGGAATACCTTTAAGCCTTTCAGTATCAAACGAGGTTTTAGACAAGCAAACAGATCACACTTCTGAACATCTTCTTAAAAAAGGTTATACGAGGCGCAAATGTGCATAGAACTGGCACACAATTCACACAACCGCACGTGTTACTCGCTTACGCCAACGCTTTCGACGTCATGGGGCGAACATTGCGAGCAATAACTTCCACCTTTGAAAAAGTCAAGAAAGGATCAGCAAAGGATAGTGAAGACGTCCAGTAGACTTGGGCAGACAGTGGAAGTTGAAAACTATAACCTTAAAATGGTCAACGACTTTATCTACCTTAAAACCCGTATAAACAGAACAAACATTGTCAGTTTTCAGATAAAAAGTAGAACAAAATTGACCAACAGATGCTTCTTTGGACTAAGTCAGCAGTTTTAAAGCAAAGACACCTCCCGACAAACAAAAATAACTCTACAAGACACTGATACTACTTATGCTTATGTATGGTTCTGAAGTATGGGTACATAAGAAAAGCAGATGTGGCAGTGCTTGTAGTATTCAAGAGAAAAATTCTTTGGAAAATCTATTGACCAATATGCGTTGACAAAGAATACTGGTGTTGTATGAACCGGGAGCTGTTTGTATGAGCTGTTTGCCGATATTGATATTGTTAGGCGAATCGAAATTTAACCTTTGCGTTGACTTAGTCATGTTGTAAGAATGAAGATGCTCCAGCTACAAACTCACTTGAATGCGAACCAGGTGACTGATATCTCAGAAGGGGTAAAAACTGCAAAAAAGATAGTAGAGGAAGACATCTCGAAACTTAGTGTTAGAAATTGTAGAACAAACGCAGAAGATTGATACCCCTGGAAATCGAATCTACGTTCGGCTAATGGAGTAAACGTTCTTTAATAGCCACATTTGCACTTACGATATGTGCAGAAAACCAAGCTTCCGTTAAAACAAGCGCTCAGGTTTTGACGTTAGAAAACCAACATAATTAAGCAGCTAAAGTCACTAATAAAGATCGGCTAAGACCTTACCTGCGGTGCGGTATCCTTTTTTGAACAGAGATACTCTTTTTAATCTGATGTTAAAATCATTGCACAAACCGATCTTAGATTAAAGGAAAAGCTCAACTTACGATAGGCTCGTCAACAAATGAAAATAATTTATGTTTTACTGTAATCAAATTAGCCAGTTGTGGATGTTTTAGGTCAGTTAGAGTAATCAATGTTTCTTAAACTGGGGGTCTGTTTTAAACAAATTTATTTGTATTTATTACCATTAAATCCAGTAATTAAAAAAAATCCGCTTTCCCGGAAAATAAAAAGTGCGAGAAAATGGAAACCTTGATCCAAATTCAGTTTTGTGACTTTGCCTAATTTCCCGCGCAATGTCCTGATAAGAATATCGTTGCGAATGATAAACATCGGTAAGTTTTTTATACATCACTATTCCATATACTAACAATGACCACTAATGAAATATTTTTCTAAAATTTTTTAATTTTATTAACGAATTGAAATTATTGGTCATAAAATGTTCATTAAACAAGCTAAAAGTCTAACTAACCCTTTACCAACGAAACACAAAATAATTTTTAATTAGTGTTGACATTTTATGTTTAAATATACATATGTGCTTACTAACAGAAATATGTACATACATATGTATATATATTTAGTAGATTAATAAAAAATAATATCTACACGCAAATGCATATTTTATTAAGAGAAAAATTAAAATAAATTTAGAGAAGGACCTCTTAATTATTATGTTAACATACATTATCCCAAATAAAACAAACATAAATCATAAAGAAAGAACGTTCAGAATTTTTATTTAATATAATAAAAGAACCAACAATAATGATGATTTGTCGAAGATAAAACCTTTACAAAGGAACTCGTACAAGAGTTTTATCAATAAGGACAATACAAATAACACAAAATGGTCACTTGCTAAGGAAGAGTTTTTTTTTATCTAAATCCACACCTTGAAACATCTTACTAAATGAAACTTGTCAACACTTGCTGCGAAGCCACATGCAAATAAACAAAGTTTGTATGTATGTAACCGGCAGCATTTATAATACACACACATATAGAGCGCTGTTCTTTCTCACCGTCGTATTGAGTCCTTTACTGTTTTTGTACCCCTTTCGGTAATAAAAATACCAGGACATTTTTATCTTGATTGTAGTTACTACTGCTGCTTACAAACAGTTAAAGTTTTAAATCGATATTGAATAAATATGTATGTTTCTTTTAGAAATTGTAAAAAAGGAAAACTAAATGAAAATTTTATTTCTTAAGCTGCATATTTTCTTTTATTCCGACAACAAAAACTTGAAAAAAAAAATAAAATAAAAATAAAAAAAAAAACATTAAACGTCTACTAAGTCAGCTCTTAATGAAAGGGATATAAAACAAAAAGAAATTAAGTTGGTGGACCCATTGGAATGTTTATTACGGCAAAATAAAATTCAATGGTTTATACACTCAGCTGCTTTTTACATAAGTTTTCAAAGAAACAAACTCCTTTCTTAAGACAGAAAAGGGTTTATTCTTTCATTTACTTTTCATTCATTCATTCATTATTAAATTAACTTTAATATTCTGTTTAAATTTTAAAGAACACTTAAGAGTTTTGGCCAACAACATCAGAAATTAAAGTTTTCTTTAGCAGAGTAAACTAAAGATATAAAAATTAAATTTTGCAAAAGTCTTTTTATTCATTTTTCTTGATTTTTGGCCTTCACATAAAAACGTAATTAAATAATTTGTCTTCTAAACATTTGCAATAAATTTTATAAATTTTTTGTCCTTTTTCCCTTTTACCAGCCTCCCTTAATCGCGTTATAGCACGGTTCACAGCCAAATTTATCAAAACAAAGTTGAAAATATGTTGATTGTGTAGATGGA
Organism: Melanophora roralis; assembly: GCA_963583895.1. NCBI lineage: Eukaryota > Metazoa > Arthropoda > Insecta > Diptera > Rhinophoridae > Melanophora > Melanophora roralis. The sequence continues at coordinate 83,581,084 of OY757191.1, read as the reverse complement.
TGTGGGATAGAACCAATTCCACCAGAAAGCGTATCCAAAATTATTTGTTTACAAAAGCACAATGAAATTGTTCGTCTTATTTTTAAGGTGACCAGTGCCCCTTGCTCTGAAACCTTAGTAAGAACTTCCGGCATCGAAAACTTATGAAACAAAAACTCCCATCGTTTCTCGAAGTGTGAGAAAAAATTGTTTCTATAACTAATAGCGAGAAATACCAAAAAGTTTACGTCGTTACGTTATAAACTGTCAAAAAGGTAAACAAACGAATACTTAAAAAATACAAAGTACTTTCTTTCAAGCGGAAATATATTTGTTGATCCTTTTTAGCTTCCATATATGGCAAAAATTTGTGTTAATTGCAAATATATTTTTCATTTAAACAAAAATGCTCTCAAAACAAAACGATGTTACGACGAGGAGTGCTGAAAAGCAGCTGCAGAGAAAAATGCAGCGTACAATGCAGGCATCGGCCCCATGGAGGAAAAACGCCTTTCCCGACGGAAGAAAAGAGATGTACAGGAGTTGAAAAGATGCCATAAAGTTTTAGTGGTGTTATGATGAAATTTTCTCATGTAAATGAAAACACGGCAATCTGGTGATAGATTATGATAGAGTTCTAAAAATCTAGATGGAACACTTTTTCAAATTGTGGGTGATTGATGACATCGACGAATTCAATTAACGATGATGAGAGTGCTTACCTCCCAGCTAAAAAGCGCTGAGAATATCAATGTCTCAAATAAAAAATAACAGAGTGCCAGGAGTTAATAGCTTATCGCCTCTGCTAATCGCTGCAAGGTAAAAAGCATGCATTAACGTATCTGCACAATTTGGCTGGAAGAACGCATGTTCGATAATTGAAACCTAAGTGGGCAAATAATAAAGCTCGAAACTTTTACTTTTAAAGCATAACATCTGGTCACCCTAAATGGAACTCATCAACATTGCAATTAACCACCCTTCGTGGTGGTAAAATTTTGTTTTTCATTCATATAAATAAATATCGCACCCTAAATCAAAAATAGTCTCAAATCAAAATTTATTAAAGTAATTTTTTTCCAAAACCCAGTTCTCAAATCAAATTCTTAACAAACACGAAATTATATTTTGCACTCAAGTAAATTTTGCTCTGGGAGGATTTTTTTTTTTTTTTGATTAAATCTATTCAGTTTTCAAATTTTAACAATACATAATTTCAAGTAGAAAAAAATACTCTCGTGAAAATGTTTGATTTGAGTTATAACTGTTTTTCATTTAGTGTGTCATATTTATTTATACATAAATAAATGCATACATATACATATATTAAAAAAAACATATTTTGAAAATCAACGTACAAATAAATTTATTTATTAATTTTTTTCTTTGCCCAACTGAAATAACGAACAATGTGTGTGGCAAGCGACCCTTGTGAATTGCCATACAAATTCCTTTATGATGATATGACAATCATTACAATCGTTTTATTAAATTCTCAGCTATTCGGTTGCAAAAAGAGAAGAAAAAAACTAATAAAAAAAATTAAATCTATTCATACATTATCCTTCTAGTCTCACACTTGTACGTTAAGCCAAAACGATGATACAACGGAGTGAAGGAACGACTGAATGAATCTACCCTAATTTTTTTTAATATGTTTGTCCTTTTAATAGCATAAAAATACCATTAATCCTTATTTCATGGTATTGTTGTCAAATTACCACTTGTATTATTATCATCATCATCATCAACAACATTGTCGTCGTGAGTGTAAGTGTCCTTGCCAATGGAAGCGTGGCAAGGGATCAGTCAGCATCATTTGGCAGATACGTTTTTCTTTTATATTTCTAATAAAACAAGTGTTCCTTTGTTTTCAATTTAATTTTATTTTTTAGATATTTAATATTGAAGCGAAGAAACATTTACTTATTTGCCTTTACTTTCTCCATTCCGACTCATGCATGAAAGGGTGGTGCAAATAACTTTTGATGCGTAAGAGGATATTAGAGCAATTAATGTCAAATAAATAAACGTTTATCAATGATTCCGTGCACATACAATCATTTATATATGCATTCATAGAAAAAAATATATTTAATACATTAAATATGTATTAAATTAAATATGAATTACTTAGGGTATTCACAAGGTAGTCAGAAAGTCATATGTCTTAAAAAAATAAAACGAAAAAATACTACTGTTGTGAGTATCCGCTCATAATAAAGTGTGCTATTTTAAACTTGAATTAGCTGCTGGAGAAAACAGAAAAATAAGTAATTTCAAAAATATTTTAAAATTAATGACTGCGACTTGATAATTATATCAACGGCTTTACTAAAGAGTTTCGGCCGCCCGGCTCAGGTTTCTTATGTTTATGACAAAACAATAAACACAGTTCAAAAAGTCTTATTATTATAGAACTTTTTTCTTTTAAACACAACAACAATTTTTTTAAACTATTGTAAAATATTAAAGCTTTAAGACAATATGACTTTATAGCATACCGTTTGAATACCCAAAATATTTTTTTTTTTAAATATATGTAAGTATATTGTCCTTGTCTTATCCAGTTTTATTTTGATCGTAAAACAAAAAGAAGTTTTATCTTAATATAAATTAACATATGTATTATTAAAATAAATGATATATTATTTGTTAGTTTTAATGAAAGCTTCATACCTATTATTGAACTTTTGGGAACCGCTGTTCCGTTGTATCAGGTATTGTTATTTAATCTCTGGATAACATCCAAAATAAAAGAAATTGGATAATATCTTATTGGGGAGACCAACACGAATTACATTCGGGTTGCCGGTTGGGCGTAAAGAGAAAGAGAGGAGAACTGAGAAAGGACTTCCAGCCACGGTACTACTCAAGATTTAAGGCCAAGTAAAGATATCAAGTACCAAAAATATGAATTAAGACTCATTATTACAAAAAAATCTAAAAAAAATCCAAAAAAATGTGAATAAAGTACTATTTGTACAGTTAGGTAATTTACGGCTTTAATCGGTGTTTATAGCCACCTCTCGCATACATATGTATTTCTATAATAAAAAAAATGCCAGAAAGCATTAAAAGTGGTACTAAGCTTAACATTATTAAACCAATTATATACAAAAAGTACCTAAAGAGTACCAAAATATAATTTTTACCTCTTAGGGTTAAATATTTCAAAAAAATAGTTTTACATTTTTTCGAAACCTGTCTAACCATATTTTAACTATGTTTTTATCATTACAAAAAATATTAAAAAAAAAAATATTCCAATATATAATTTTTAGCAATTTTTTAATCTCTTAGAGTCAAACATTTTAAAAAAGTAACAAAAACCCGACAAATATTTTTTTTATTTTTGAGACCTTTCGAATGCAGTTTCAATTTTGTTTTAAACTTTTCTGGTTTAAAATCTACAATAGTGCCGAAAAAGTACCAAAGTAAAATGTTTCCCCTTTTTAACCCCCTATTTTATACCTTAGGGGGGGGGGGGGGGAAGTTATTTAAAAATACCAAAAACATACTCGTATTGTTTTTAAAACTGTCGAAAACGATTTTAATTTTAGGGTTATTTTTATTGGCTTAGAAGTTACAAATTGGAATGAAGGAGCCACAAGATTAGGTTTTTATCATCTTCTATCCCTTGAGGTCCTGAATTTCGAAAAAGAGCCATCTACGGGCTTATATATTTTTTTAAAAATTACGTCATTTCATAAATGTTGTTTCTATCGTGTATAGTGTAGGAGTTATTGATATACCAATTTACACCTTTAGGGTCCGAGTTTTCCAAAATACCTTTTGCATAGATTTAAACATCGAGAGAGGTACCCGCTGTTCAAATTTTAAGTCTCTACTAGCGTTTGTGTTGTGCGATGATGAGTGAGTTAGTCAGTCAGTCATTAAGTCAGTCAGTCATTCCTACGCAAATATATGTATGCATGTAAACAGAAAAAATTTTAAGACAACGAAGATTCACAGCCGATGTTTTGCCTATATTTAAGCCATGATACTACAACGAACAATGTATAAAGTCAAAAACACAGCTGATCTCATTGTATGCTCCTGATTTTTATTAGGACTAGCTGTCAAACTACATAAGTTTGTATGTTAAAAAGTAAACAATTTTTCTTTTCATATAGAATCTACATGACAAATGAAAAACACCAAATTTTGTTGTTGCAGAAATGGGGTCCCTTAATTAAATATATGTATTTCCATTTCAGCAGGTCAAGTTATTAGCGTAAGTTTTGATTTGAAAACTACAGTTAAAAAGAAAAAATGTTAGATAAAATAGTTATTTTCATATCTTTTTCACTTACGCAATTCCTTATTAAAAAACGAACTAATATGTTAAGGACTTACTCCAAGTACATGTTATGAACTTTTTAATAAAATCGCAGAAATTTATTTAAATGAAACCAAAGCACGTGCAATCAATATTAGACATTTATTGCAATACACACACATAAATAAGTACATACATATATCATTTTAAATATTATTGCTGTTGCAATAAACATATAAAAAAATGTTTTACTCTTTCTTTGATTCCACCCTTGGCTATTTTAAAATTTAATTAAAATTTCATTCTCAAACGCACACACACGCACGTATGGGATTTAAAAAGGTATGTGTGTGTGTATTATTCCTCTTATGCGTTAAGGATGTCATGACAATTTGTTTTTGGTTATTTTTATTAAAAAAGCAAACAAAAGAAGTCAAGAAGGAAGAGGGTGAATAAATAGAATACATGGACAATTTCACGGCCTCACCACTTGAAATGACAAGTGTTTATATGAGCAAATATAATCTTCCACCACCAAAAGTCAGCTAACAGATCAGCAAGAGCAAAAATTTTTTTTTTTAGAAAAACAGGTGCATCTGTTTGCTGTCCGACCCTTTTACACCCTTTACAATTATTTTTATTATGGACAACATTACGAATTGCCTTGATTTGTGTTGCGCTATCGGTTTGAATAAGCTGTAAGCGGGCCACTGCCTCTTTTTGTAAGCTTTGTAGTTATGCAAATAATGAAATTCTTTGGGTAAGTTTGTGTATCATCTGGAACACACCTAATGTGTGTGATTATGGTGAAATAATAAGGTGACTTCGTCCCTACAACAACAACTTCCTTTGAAAATCATCATGTATTTTGTTTTTGCTAAATTGTAGCCAAGTTGTCAAATATATTAATATCACACATGCACACAGTATACATAACAGAAATATAACATAAGAAATTTGATAAGCTTTAGTTGACGAGAGTAAATTCAGTTTTTACTCTCGTATGCATGCACAAACAGGCCCAAAGTTAATGGGAACACACCTATTATTAAATGGAGAAAACAAATCGAGAGCGTAAACTGAGTTATTTTACTTAGTATTTTAAAATTTTTCTGATAGTTAAAAAATCTCACTGAACTAGTAGAAATTATCAGAAATATTTTTGTTTCTAAACATATTATTTTCTTTTTTGGCTCTCTAGCTGCTAATTTTTTTGTGTACGTGAACACTTACTACACCATTTCCAATTTTATTTCAGAACTTTCTAATTGTATTTCAGAAATTTTTAATTCAATTTCAGAAATTTCTAATTTAATTTCAGAAATTTCTATTTCAATTTCAGAAATTTCTAATTCAATTTCAGAAATTTCAATTTCAGAAAATTCTAATTCAATTTCAGAAATTTTTATTTGTATTTCAGAATTTTCTACTTGTACAGTGGACGTCCAATAATACGAATTATATAATGTTAGGCCCTTTCGTAATACTGGAAAATTCGTACTATTGGACTACAGTTTTCCCCCCTTTTAATGCAATAAAACACATACAGATATGTAGTTTAATGTAATGTATTTTTATTTTGTAAAGAAGTTTGTTTCTTTTTGGTTTCTTTCATTTAAAAAAATTTTTTTTTTGTTTTGAACGAAAAGCACGAGACAAGACGCTTGTTATCTCTATAAAATTTCATACCAAATGACTACTACGCATTTGTTTGTAGACTAAAAAAAACAAAGAAGACAAAAAACAAACTTAAAAATATTATAAAATGTTACAAAAATTCCATTTATATATAGAAAAACAAACATATTCGTATTATCGAATAGTAAAAATTTTTTTGATTCGTACTATAGAAACGCCAATGCAAAATATTTGCTTTTCGTGCTATTGGACATTCGTAGTAGCGCAGGTACGTACTATTGGACGTCCACTGTATTTCAGAATTATCTATTTGTATTTCAGAATTTTCTAATTGTATTTCAGAATTTTCCATTTGTATTTCAGAAATTTCTATTTGTATTTCAGAATTTTCCATTTGAAATTCAAATAGAAATTTCTGAAATATAAATAGAAAATTCTGAAATACAAATAGAAAATTCTGAAATACAAATAGAAATTTCTGAAATTGAATTAGAATTTTTTGAAATTTCTGAAATTGAATTAGAAATTTCTGAAATTGAAATTTCTGAAATTGAATTAGAAATTTCTGAAATTAAATTAGAAATTTCTGAAATACAATTAGAAAGTTCTGAAATACAATTGGAAATGGTGTAGTAATAATTATCGGAAATTAGTGATAATTTTCTGTAAATGAACACACCTAAAGAAAATAAAATTGTCTTAAAACAAATAGTTCAACTAATAAAATAAAACGAAACCACATAATTTTTTAAAATTTCTTATTGTAGTAGGTATATCCTAAATTACTGGACTTTACTGCAAAGCTAAACAAACCTAATATAGGTATGTAAAGCTTTTTATGTAAATTAAAAAAAAATTCCTAAAAGTTAAAAAAATGTTTGTCTATTTATTGGTTGTGTAAAATTAACGATCAAATAAATAATGTGTTAAATATTAACATGGAACGATAATTTAATTAACATTTTTTTATTAAGGCAGGCTTATATATAAAACCTTTTTAGCAGTATTGGTTATTTAAAGTTCCCTTACAATTCATCTCTATCATCAAATTCATAGTCATCTTGCACAGGAGCATCATTGCAATATTTAGCTTGTTCGGAACAAATTTTAATGTCCAAATTTTCATCAAGTAAAGTTGATTGGAAGCTTTTTAAAAATACATCTTCATGATCATCCAAAATCTCAAGGCACTTGAAAAGTTTGTAAAATTGAAAAACTAAATATTTCGTATTAAAATGACTTTCGTACTTACATAGTGTTTAAGGCTTTTGTTTAAGTCTTCATCTTGAACAAAATCAACATTGCTTGATTCGGGGTTCATTTTTCCATCAGTGACTAATTTCATTAACATAAATTTACCAGTCTTTTTGTGCAAGACCCTTACATAGTCATCCATTTTATCACAAATTTCTTCCATTACTTCAGTTAAATACAATTCAGACTTGCTCATTGGAACACTTTTACTAACGGCGTTTCCGCTGCTATCCAACCTAAAACCACTAACATCTACTCTTTTGGAGGGGTCAACTTTGGAAACCACATCTTCAAGTTCTTGCACGACGGTTTTGCAAACTTGTAAATTTATATACATTAAATTTATTTAGATTCTGTTGCATTTGAATGTTTTAAACTTACCGTGGCATTTTACCAATTCGGGTGTAAATTGTTTAGCTGATGATAGTGTAATGTAAACACAAAGTGTTAAAAGTACAACCTTTTTAAACATGTTCATTAATAATATCCTAAGTTTTAATTTCTTTGCTTTATATACATTGTACCTTTTTACTTAAACCTAATGCTAATTACGTGGCCAAGAAATATCCAACAGGGTCATTTTCTCAGCTGATTATAAAAACAAGAAATTAATTAAAGAGATGCCACATGCAAGGAATGTTATAAATCAGTAGTGAAGCTCCACTCGTGTACAAAATTATCAATATCATATCTAACCCAGTGCCTCGTTTCTGTAATGTATGTGAGAAGTTCTTTAACCGATAAATTTTTAGTCGCCCTTTTAAAGGCAGAATCATGGGGCAGAATGAATCTGAGAAAAAATATTATACACGTTTAATGTTAACTTGCATTATATTAAAATTATATGACTCACACTGTTATTATTTGAAAAATTATTAAAATCTTTAAATATTTCTCCATGCGAAAGCTTCTTTTCTAACACATATTATGCATATATGAATATTTTTTAAAAACCGCACAAAACACGAACCTATATAAACAAAAACTCAAAGAAAATTTTAGTATAAAAAACTTTTAGGATAAAATGTCACTAAACTATAAAAATAAAATGCATGTATACGTGATTTCAAATTGTCGTATGGTTTTTGGTTTGCTGCACGACACATTTCCAACAAATTGGGTTAGAAATTTATTATATGTATTTGATTAATGTGTTCTTTTTAAAATATGTAATCTATAATTTGTATCTCGATTATATTGAAGGATATCAAGTTCTTAACTTTACTCATATACACAACATCACAGTTTATTGCAGATTATTTTGTTTTGTTTTTCATTCTCTTTTTGCGACACTTACATTTAAAGAACGTGAATCAACAAAAATGCAATAAAACTTAGTAATAAGGCGTCTAAAACTTCAACCCCCCAAAAAATTTTTTACACAAAACAAATATAATTTTTCCATACATAAAACTAAGGAACAAATATAAGAGTTCAAAATTATCATATGTGGTTCAACTATTTTTCTCTTAATAATTTTGCTTAAAAAATTTGTGAGATCTTAGGTTAGGTTAGGTAGAACAGGCAGCCGTAGAAAGAAAGGATTCAGCTCACTTAGGTCCGCTTAATTCGGTCCCTTTGTGTTACCTGGAGAAACAGATAGAATAGGTTGAGACGGAAGGAAAGAAGAATTTTACAGAAGGTAAGATAAGAAAGAACAGAAGAATGAAGCAGACTTATCAGGGTCTCTGGTGGGAGTCGAACCCATAACCCCCTGACTGGTAGACTCGTGCACGGTCAGTGGTTAACCTACGGGGGCACCCGGTATATTTTTTATCACTTCGCTGGGCATGCAGTAAACAATAACGCACACCAAGAAATAAGAGTAGACCTAATAAGTCGACGTATATTTGAAAAAGCTTTAGCAAATTTTTAATTCTGTCAATTTCAGTTTTATATAAGAAAAAAACAGATATCATATTATATACAGTGAACTCGCGGAAACGTGAACTAATTTTTACCAAGGGTGTTCATGTTTTCGATTTTGTTCACGTTTCTGATTGGATATGTTTTAATTATTTTCCAACGAATTTGATTTTTTTTTATAAATTTATTGTTACTATTTCAAAAACATTCAAATCTAGTCAAAACTTAACAATGCTTTAACTCGAAAAGTCCAATTTAAAAATTTTAAAACCTAAGTTTTTTGGGTAATACATAATTGTCTTATTAATCTGACCACAGAAATCAACCTTTTGCAAATAAAACTATGTATATCGCTTATATATCCTTTTATTGCATAATTCGGGGACTTCCGAAACTATTAAAATTAATGTAAGCAAACAAAAAACCTCAGAAAAAACTGTTCACGTTTTAAAGCTTTCAATGTTTGTTCACGTTTTAGATTAGTTAATGTAAAATAAAAAGTGTTCACGTTTCTGGATGTTCACGATTCTGGATATTCACGTTTTCGCGAGTTCACTGTATTTGGTTCTGTTCTAATTCAGCAGAGTTGCTGCAACAGTCAATTAATAGGTATCTTCTTGGTGCAACATATAACTAATAGTCTACACGAGACAAGAGTTTGAAAATTTTTGTGTTCGCAATTGTCAAAATCTATTGCCAACACAAAAAATTACCGTGTGGACCGAAAATATTACTGTTAAAAGATAAGTTTGACAATAAGTTTCACCTAACTACCCAACTACACGAGTAATTAACAAGGCAATTATTGCCGTGGCAACTGTCAAATTCTATTGCCAACATTAGATATTTACGTGTGGACCGTATAAATATGTATTCATATACATATTTTGCAATAAGTATCATAATACATATCAAAATTCATATATTGTTTGTACAACAAGCAAACAATTAGCAAACACACAAAAAATCTAAATAATTGGTAAAACACAAAAAGTAAAAAAACTGCAAAAATTTATAAAATAAATAAAATGCAAATAATATTAGTTGTTTTGGTGATATTTAAATACATTTTCTTGTGAAATTTGTTTATTAAAATGGAAATGTAAAGCAACATTTCTCCACAAAGTTTTTAATTTTATGTTAAAAGACATGTACGTTTTCCCATCCTTCTGAAAATTAGCAAATTGACGCAGCAATTCTGCAGCGTTATCGCTTGTATTAAGACATATTAGATTGCGCCTCTGGTCGGGGCGTAAGTAATTATGTTAAGACACAAGCAAGGCGAATTCATAGAGAAGGTGGTCTCGACAGATCAGCTGACTATTTTTTGCTCGTGCAATTTTTCTCACAACATGCCAAAAGTTTGTCTATGTGCTTCTTCTTGATTTAAAAAAATTACGTGTTAAATAGGTTTTTAAACTAAAAATTTAAAAAAAGTGTTTTTAATTGACAAACAGTAAAACCAAATGATGCGTTCTTGTGCTTTATGAAAAAAAAACAGTGTAAAATTAGTTTTATTCACGATTTTCTTTTGAAAATAATTTGTTTTTTTTAATGATGCCATATTCAAATAATATGTGTGTCTTTTTAATTTTACGATTTTTTCGCCCTGCTTTCACCTTGTATGAGTTCGTCTTGGACACATGCTGTCAAATTACGTTGTTGTTGTTTACAGTTATATACAAAAGCTGATAGTAGGACAACTAAGTTTTGAAGCTTGGCAGTACTAGGTGATTAGTGCTGTCGACATGGCTGTCGATTTTTTGCGAGCACTGACTACTTTTGCATATTTCTTACACCACTAATTTTTTTAATTCACTTGATAATTGTCTTTGGGATTTTGTCTTTGTGCGTCAGTTTTGCAAAAAAAAAAATATTTAAAATAGAGGTAAGTTTGTAAAAATTTTGAAATAAAATTTATTTATTTTAATAATTATAACACCAGCTGTAATAATAAAAATCTAATGGTTAAAATGGGTAGTTGTGAAAATCCCTTTGTTCACTTCATTTTTTTGTACTCGGGGCTTGGCTGGCAAGCGGAAGCAGCCTTGAAATACAATTAAACAATCAATAATTGCATATAATTTTGCCAAGGACGGAAGAAATTTGCATTTATTCGTAACTGAGTGGGAAAAATAGTATTTAAATGTGAAAAAAACATAATTTAAAAATTTCTGAACATGCCTAAATTGTTTATTATAAACAAGATGGCGACTATAGGTAAATAAAATTTCTTTTTTCAAACAGCACAAAGAAACTACATTTACAAAACAAATGACGTTTGTTTTTCTGAGTACGAGAAGTATATAACAAAAACCTCTAAAGTTAAAAAAGACTCAGTTTCATTTGCTACATTATAAAAATTTCACTTTATAAAAAATTAATTTTTGTGTATACGTTTTTTTAAACACATGTACATACACATGCACAAGAACTGCACTTAGTATCTAGAAGTATTTCCCTGTGTATGGTTTTTTTAATGTTTGTACTAAACAAGACCTTTGACCTCTAAAATTTTTTGCACCAAATCTTGTTTATTAGCAGAAAACAAACTAGTTTTATTATTTTTTCTCTAAAAAAAAGCAGGTTTTTTTGTTTTCTCTAAAAGAAGAGCAGGTTTTTTTTTATTTGCCACTACCAATTAAGGTCAAAAAATTAAATTAGGTTGTCATGTTGGTGGTGTAGAAATATATATATTTTAACACAGGATGCCACACCAGTACATAACCTCACATTTTTTGCAGCACCTATTTGTGTACATATGTATATACATACGTACATATACCTTGTATATATATATGTACATACATACACATACATGCTTATAAAATTATTTAAATTTATTTGCGAAACGTTCAAAAAAGCCAACGAACTTCTAAGACATTAACAAGAATAATTTGAGATAATAATTATAACATTCAAATAACTTGAGATTTTAAAATTTTTTATTTATGATTAGTAAACTAAATAAACGTATCGTAACTGTAATATAAAAAGGCCCCAACTCGTGTTTTTTTAGCAAAGGTATTTTTAACTAAAAAAAAGGTCAACCACGAATAAAAAATTGAAAGTTATAAAATGTTTTTTCTTATCAATAATAAAGCTCAAATGTCTTCTATTTATTTATAGAAGCATTTTCATTTATTTTTTATTTTTTGACCGAAATAAACAACTGTAAATTTATATCAAGTTATATAAATACCTATACCTATATTAAACAACATTTTTAAATATTTTTAATCCAAATTTTCTTGTATATTTATAGGGTTTGTTGTTGGTTAAGTTTGTCTATATGCATTTCATTGGTTCTTACACCAAATCATCAGTAGACTTCAACCCAAATTTTTAAAAAAAAAAAAACCTCATGAACCCTATAAATGTACAAGAAAATTTGGATTAAATCCTAAATAATATTTAAAAAATGTTGTTAAACAACAAGGTTTTGTGTTCGGTAGCCCTTATAATACATTTAGTAATATCTAATGGTTATTCAAATGTAAGGGGAAAAAGAAAATCAAAACAGCGAATAGGTAGGTATTGATTTGTTGGATTTAAAAAAAAAACTTGAACGTTTTGGTTTGCCTATAGTAATTCTCAATTTGTTTACTGAGGTTATTATATAAAGACAGAAAATATTCATGAGGTTTTTTTAGGAATTCGGGTTGAAGTCTACTGATGATTTGATGTAAGAACCAATGAAATGCATATAGACAAACTTAACCAACAACAAACCCTATAAATATATACATAGGTATATTAAATATTTCAAAATATTTAAACTACTATTTTGACTTTGTTTTTGTAACTCACAAATCACCTACTCACAAAAAACATACCCATCCATTATCGAAAGAGTGGAAACGCAAAATAACGGAAGTTTTTTAAGTTTGTTTTAACCTATATCTTAAGTCGCGTCCGTCGCCAAAAATCACTATTAATTATTTTTTAATAGTAAGTAAGCATTTAAAAAGAAATCAGTTTTTGATTTTTAAGCGAGCAGGGGAATTCTTTTAAAAAGGGTACACACTTATTTCGGCAGAAGTTGGACCATAAATTTCATTGGAATTTTAAATTTGTCGCGTCCGTCGCCGTAAGTCAATGCAATAAAGTAGTATCAGTAAGGTAAAATTTCGTATATTAAAGGATGCAGCGCAGTGATACATTTACGAACAGGCTCTGCTATTCACTTTTAACATTGTCAAATGTTAAAAAAAAATAAATTTGTGTATGTGACTTGTAATTTATAATACAATAAAAACTGTTATTTCTTTATTATTAAATAATAAAAAATTAACATTTTTTAATTTAATACAACAGGATGCGTTCGGTTTATGTTTGGGTTCGGGCGAACAACAGGGTTGTCAGTTTTTTTTTCAGGCTCAATCGCCAACATTTGTTCAAAAATTGCAGTTTTTAATGAAAAAAATAAAAAATGTTTCATTTTGCTAAATTTAAAAAATATACCTACTATTTTTTAATTGAGTATGTATTTAAATTTCAAAACGACAAAAGGAAGTACAATGTAACCTCGCTTAACGCAACCAATAAAAATTGTATGCTGTTGCGATAAATGAGTTATTGCGAAAACCGAGTTACAAATTTCTGTGCCTGTTTCGCGATTAAAAAGCTTATTTTAAACCAAAAAAAAAAGCTTTATTAAAAAATCAATTATGAGCTTTTAAAAAAAAAGGCATTTTTTTTCTGGAACAACCATTTACAAACAAAAATTTTGAAACTCACTTTCAAAAACAATCATTCCTATAAAAGGGGTAAATCAAAATGATTTTTGTGCTTAACAATAGGATTTAATGTACAAATGTTTGTACATATGTAGTTTAAAATTTATTTATAAAAAAAAAAACAAGCTTAAATTTTTATTCAAAGTTGCGTTAACTGAGGTCTCGTTTTTCAAAAAGTTGCGTTTACAAAGTCATCAATGTTAAAAATTTAGGTGTTGCGATAATCGATCGGCATCCCTTATACGTACCCAATCTTGCTACTTTTTGTCTCTTGTTTTACTCAAGATTAATTTTTAGTAATTGTTTTTTTATTTTTTTTTTCAGGACTTCAAGGCATCTATCTACAACTAAAAGCAAAAATTAGGAATTTTTATTCCGCTCTAAAAATATTTTAGACCGAATTCAAATCTTTTTTTTTTTCTTAAAAAAAAAATTCCACCTTTAAAATCAAAATTTTTAACATCATAATTTAAATAAAAAATTTATTTAAATCCCAATATTTAAGCTCTTAAAATTGTAACTTGTGTAAAAATAACTCAGTTATATTTTTTAAATAATTCTGTGTGATTTGGACTTTATTAAAAAAAGAGAGATAATTAAAATCGCGTTAATTTTATGTATAAAAGAAAAAACTTATTATAAACTTCTATTACATCGTTCAGAAACAGTGTTACTACAAAATTAAAACGGACATTAATATAATAAAAAAAAATACAAACCGTATTGTGTGTTAAAAAAACTGTCTTAACTTGTTAAGTGAATACTTATTTTTTCCTTTGCGTTATTTATAAAAGTTTTCACCATTCCTCATTCAACGCCAGACACCTATTTCTCTCAGTCTTACGACAATCCACGACAGCGTTGGAATAAAACCAACACTGTAGCGCCAACGACAGCAGCACTTGCTAGTAATTTCACGTTGCAGGACCGCGAATATAAATCAAGCACCATTGAGGGAGGCAGTAGTACCGGTGATCCAAGCATCGGAGACGTAAACTTAAAGCTAGCAATAACGGCTAACCCAGACGATTCTGAGCGTTTTAGCGACAGTTATAATAATCGAGGAGGGGGCGGAGGCCAATCGCCGCCGACAGCTATTGTCGGGAAAACCCTGCTCAATACCAGTGCCAACCTTTTGCCAATAACGACAGCGTCTGATACGTTTAATAATTTAAAGAATCTTCTTAAGATTGATAAGGGCTCCTCGCCGACTAACGGCGTAGGCAATCACAGCGGCAAGCGGGCAATTGAGGGCAATAATAGCGGCTATAAGCGCTCGCCAATTGTTGGAGTAGACGGTCGGAATAATTTAAACGGTGCTGGCAGGTCTGGAGCTTCTGTTGCTTCGGGACACTTTTTGACTGGTTATAGCAAGAATTCCGCCAAAATTCGTCAACACGATTCTGAAGTAAGCCCACGGCCTCGGCGATCTTTCCAGAGTGATTCGTCGTCGTCGCGTTACTATAACAAAAATAGTGACATCTTGGGAAGTTCTCAAGCTGGTGGCATCGGTATTAACGCCAACACCGGCAACGGCAACCCATACAACAATAACAGCAGTAACACTGGAGGACGCGGCGGTCCACTAAGCGCAAGCAACGAAAGCGGTAGTCGCAGCACCAACGAGGGAAGAGGTGGAAGTTACACCAACTACAATAGCTACCACGAAGGCGGTCGGCGCAATTATCAGCCGCACAACTTACAATCTGATGGCGGCTATACACGCCATATAAGTTCAGGTTCTGGCAGCAACTACCGCTCGCACCAGAACTCACGCTACGAAAACGGCAATGGGAACGGACAACAACGTCAGTACGGTTCCTCAAATAATGCTGGCTACAGCAACTACAATAATAGCAAATCGTATGGACACCGATCAACCGCCAATGATGGCAATATAAACGTAAACAACAACACCAATTATCGTTCATCACAAAGAGATAGAGGATTTCGTGAACGCGGGCGCGAAAAAGAGGACTACGTTAGCAATAATTATAGAGACTACGAAGACACTCCCCGTGGCGGCGGCAACGGACGCTATAACAACAGCGGTAACGGAAATCAAAACATTAATTCGATTCAAAACGGTTCTTCGAATTGTAACACAAATAGTTTAGAACGTCGTTTACCCCCCTCTGCGTTGCGTCAGTCGGGTGGAGAACGTAGCATTGGTGGCAACGGAGGTTATGCCAACCATCGCGAAAACGGCGAAGGTTCATTTATTGACAACAGCAATTTAAACAGTAGGTCGATAAACAATCGTTCACCATCTATTCGTGTCGCCGATAATGCGTTGGGTGGTAGTGGTGGTCACATATCGTCAGTACCATCTTCTAATGCAAATTCGTCATCTTCTTCACGAGGTATTTCGCCAAATTCGCCAGTTTTAGCAAACGTAAGCCAACACCCTACTCCGGCTCCCACACCTCCACCATCGGCTGGACGTTGGGTACCACCATCTTTGCGTCCCCAACATGGACTTTCTCAAGCCGAAAAGAATGATGCAGTTTTTAGAAAGGTAATTTTTCTTTGTCGCCGTTTGTGCGTGTGGGGTTTGTGACGTGTGTTTACAATTTGTAATGATTTTATTTTAGGTTCGTGGTATTCTTAATAAATTGACACCAGAAAAGTTTCAGGAGCTTAGCGACGAATTGCTTAAGCTTGATTTAAATTCAATTGTCATTTTAAACGGCGTTATTTTACTTATTTTCGACAAGGCATTGGATGAGCCTAAATACTCGTCTATGTATGCACAGCTGTGCAAAAGGCTATCAGAAGAAGCTCCCTCATTTGAAAAGGATTCAAACGGTTCGTGCACATTCCTAAGACTACTTATCGCAGTTTGCCGTGATAAATTTAATAATCGCCTAAAGCGTGACGTCGCTGAAGGAGACTCGCAATTTAATAAAGTACATCGTCCTCAACAGGCCGCTGCCGACAATGAAGCTGACGAAGAGGAACGGCGCCACTTGGTCAAACAGCGTATGCTTGGCAATGTCAAATTTATCGGCGAACTTCATAAGTTGGACATGCTATCCAAGAATGTATTACATCAGTGTATTATGGAGCTGTTGGACAAAAAGAAGAAGCGGTCGGCATCAAAGGAAGAAATGTGCGAGGACATGGAATGCTTGGCACAGTTGCTCAAGACGTGCGGCAAGAACTTGGACTCAGAACAGGGCAAAGAGCTGATGAACCAATACTTCGAGACATTGGAACGTCGATCGAAATCTACTGACTATCCACCAAGGATACGCTTTATGCTAAAAGATGTAATCGAATTGCGTGAAAACAACTGGATACCTCGCAAGGTGGTAAACACTGAGGGCCCAGTGCCTATTAAGCAAATACGCAGTGACGATGAACCATTAATACGTACTCCATTCACAAATCGCAACCGTGATATGCGCAATAATCGGGACGACCGCGATAGTGATAACTGGATGAATCGCCTCACAATTAATTTACAGCCGGGAAATATAAACGACATGTTTTCTGGATTAAGTGTTACTGGAGCGTCACCAATTATATCGCCGTAAGTTAAAACTTAAAAAAATGTCACAAAAAAACATAATTTTTTATAAGATTTTCAAAAGAATAATTTTACTTTTTTATATTTTTTTTTAATTTTTATTATTTAAAGGTTCACAACTCCGGTGGGAAGTAACAGATCGTATAATAATAGAGACCATCGCAACAATCCCGGCGGCAATAGTCATTATAATAACAATCGTTACAATAAAAATAATCCAAATAATTCGGGCAGTGGCAACGATCGTGGTAATCGCGAAGATCGCCAAAATCAAAGAGCTAACGATCAGTCTCAATACAATAGTGGTGGCAATCAACTAAATATGAATAGTAAGGAGCTGGCACCGCGTTTTAAACGCAATCTCATTTCTACGAATCAAGAATCGGTAGAGAATTTGCAAATGAGACCAGCCGCTAATTCGTTACTCTTCAAGGCAGCCTCTCAAAATCAGAAACTTCCATCATTTTTGCCAATTTCGACGCCACCTAATGGAAATCACAATAATACTTCGCCTTCCACGGGCAGCTTTGGGGTAGGTGCGAACCAAAATAAGGACTCTCAATATCCGCTATTGAGCACACCAACATCTCATATGAGCTCATCACAACAAATTGTTCGACCTTCTTCTACGCCATCGGCCGAGGCAGAACATAGAAATTCACATGTGATTAATACAGAAAAGACATTAAAAAATACTTCATCTAATCCAAACTTTGCAAGCAACTCTTACTCTATCGATCAGAGAAACATCGAACATCAGAAAGATACCAATGAAAAGAAACCACTTCTCAGCACACCTCAGATGCAGTTGGTAACAAAACAGGGGTCAATCGAAAAATCTACTAATGGATCCTCCGGAAAACAACAAAAGAAAGAAAAAGCTTTCAACAAAGAAGATGTGCTTAAGAAAACTGCCTCTTACATAAAGGAAAAATTCTTCTACACCGAAGCAGAAACCGAAATCATTGAAAATTGTGAAAATGATAATGAGAACAGTTCGTTAACCGTTATTAATCAATTGAATAAAGTAGTTGAAGGCTTTCTGCAGTTAAAAGTACCGGAGAAGTGTATTAAAGATGTTTGCATCATGATGGTATTAGATGTTTTAGAAAAGGCAGACGAGCAGTATCTGGAACGCGTTCTCAAGTTCTTGCAAGCTCTCAGAAAACAGACAAACCTTAAGCCTAATCTTTTGCTTGAAGTCTTTAAACAGGTGGTAAAAAAAATGAATGAGCGTGAAGCATTAAATCCCCGTATAACAACATTTGTTGCAAATTTGTTAGCCAAGGCCACTGTAGGCGACGAATGTCTTTTAAAACTTAATGACATTGCCAACTTCACAGACAATGGCCAACATTATCCACTTTTCCTACTGGTGCTCCAACAGTTACATAAAACTATTGGCAAAGAGCAATTGGAAGAAACATTCCGTGCCAGCAATGTTGATTTAATGAACTGTCTGCCTGAAGTGGATCGCAACAAGACTCGTTTGGCCGAAATCCTCGATGATCGTTCATTGACATTTCTCTACCCATTGCTTAAAGTGCAAGCTGAGATGGCCAAGCAACTAACAAATGATCCAGATCCAATCAATTTCTACAAATGGATCAAGTCAAATGTCGATGCCAAATACTATAAAGAGGAAGGTTTCATAAATGCCCTTATGACAGTCGTCGTAAAATATGTTACCTCACAAACCAGCTTTCCCGAAGGAACAGATGTTAAAAATTGCCCCGACAAAGCAACAATACAGAAGGAAGAAAGCCTCTTATATAAATACTGCGAAACTTTAAAATCGTTTTTGGGTCACAGCATTGATTTGCAATTGATTGCTATCTATGCTTTACAAGTTTTTTGTGTCAATGAGAATTTTCCTAAAGGTATGTAAACTCTAATTCGATCCACATTAAAACATTTTCAAATGCGTATATCACTTAAGGTAGGGACAAAAAAATTTGAATGAGACATTCAGGTATGTGATGAAAAATGATTTAGATATAAAATCAATCTAAAAGCGACAAACGTTGTGATGTGTTTAAAAATGTCGTTTTGTAAAAGTCGTTTTCCATTTTCATTTTGTTCCTACTGAAAAGTGATTTTTTGGCATGTGATAAAAAACGACAACATCGATTTAAAGTTGATTTCAAACCTACGTTGGTGTATGTGTCATTTTACGTTTTACTTATTTAAATTTTAACATGTAAGTAAATTTTTTGGTTAAAAACTCTTTTAAATTAAATAAATGTATTTAAATATTTTTAAACATTGATTTTAAGGGGCAAGCATAAAAATTCTCAACAGGACAATGCATTAATTGAGTTTATGCAAGCTCATGCGGATATAGCCAGAGGATTTACTAAAGGTGACAGGATAGAAGTGGAAAGCTTATGGAAGGATTTGGTAATTGAACTAAATAGCTTGGGTCCTCCAATACACGACTTAACTGGGTGGAAAAAGGTGTGGTTAAATAAAGTTATTTTACTTAAAATATGTATATATTTAGTATGGTTTTCTACAGGTATGGACATGCTGGAAAGCGTCAATAAAAAAGAAAATTTCTTTAAACAAAAAAGAAGTCCTTACAACAGGTGGTGGTCCATACAACCAAATATATATATCAAAACAAGAGGAGGCTATAGGTAAAATATGTGGGTTGTACACAATTGTAGATGGCATTAAAAATGCAGCGTGTGCGGGTGATGAAAGCCAAAGTGGTTCGTCATCATCAGAAGAAAATTTTAACGTCCAGTCAAAAACATCGAATCACATATCTACAGGAGTCAAGAGAAAGTCAGATGACGGAGAAGCATTAGATTCCAATCCTGGTCCATCAAAAAGACTATTTCAACCCAATAGAAAATCCGGTGATAATTTTAAAGAAAATTTAAAAGAATACATTAAAAATGACATTAAGAATGGAAAGGAATTATCCAATTCTTTGGAAAACTTTGTTGATTTGTTTCAAAAAACCAATGAAAATTTGGATATTATTGGCAAAAATATTAGACGTGTGTACAAGTCTGTCGAAAACTTAGCCACTGACCTTACCAAAGAACTTAAACGTCATAACAAAGAAATCGAAAATGCTGCAATTGAAAAAAATAGACTTAAAAAGTTAGATTTAGAAATAAAAAGAAAACAACTTGAACTGGAGCAACTGAAAAGTAAATATTCATCAAAATAGTTGTTTTAAAATATGAATAAGATTTTTTTTTTATTAATTTTTTATTTAAAAAACATAAAATAAAATACATTTTAAATTCACATTTGTTTATAACATTTCATTTAAACTTTCTGCAATGCTGTTTCTTATATTAATAGCATTGTTTTGAAGGATTGAATCCCCTTGTTGTTGTTCTGCTATATCATCTTCTACATTGCTACCTCCTTCTTCCTTCTTGCTGCCACTACAAACGCCATTGCTTTTAACTAATACACAATTTCACAATTTACACAATTTTTAAAATCACAATTTATTTTACACAATTTATTAGTAAAGAAACAGCAAAAACAGGCCGATACAAATAAATCGGCGGCATTAATTTGGCCGATATTGAAAGGCGGCAGCTTAGCAAATTTTAAACGGCGATTGGTAAAATTTGTTAAAGGAGTTTCTAAAACATTTAAAATTTGCCCTACAAATATGCAAGTTCAAACTGAACAATCACACACCAAAAATCTCCTTGTTTGTTTTTTTTTACCGTTTGCAAAAATCATAAGTACATATATTCGTTATTAGGAATCTTGCTTCGTTCTGAATATGACCAAATCGATAGAAATTTTTTGTACTTGCGATTTATGATGCAACGATTACAATGCAAACAAATAAAGCAAAAACTAAATGTTATATATTTTTGTACATATTTTTAACAGTTTTAGCAGCAGCTGAATCAACGTTTGCAGAAATATATTTCGCTTGCTCAATATAAAAAGGTTGTATGTGCAAACTCAAAAATGTAAGGAAAACTATCTTTTTAAAAAAATAAAATGCCTGCGGCTAGCCGTTCATTTTTAGGCGATCGGCTTGGTGCTCTCAAACACAGTGTTGCTTTTGTGCAATAGTTACACTTTTACAAACAAACGATGTGGAATTAAACAAAAGTGGTAATTGAAAACAATCAAAATTCGTCACATCTATATCGTTTTTCAAATTGAAATTACTTTTTAAAACGATCATTTTTCATCACATACCTGATTGTCTTTTAAAGCGTTTTCGATGGATTTTTATATTAGTCTTATTGAACACATTACATCTTTTTATATTCTAATACATACTGTAAAATTTTGTTTTTGCCTTAGGTATGCTATGTCGTTGGTTCAAATATTTGTACGAAGCAGAAGTTATCTACGAAGACACTTTCATTCGTTGGAAAGAGGAAGTATCTGACAAGTATCCAGGCAAGGGTACGGCTTTATTCCAGGTTAACAACTGGTTGACTTGGTTGCAAGAAGCTGAATCAGAAGATGATGAAGATTAAACAATTAATAATTTTTCGAAAAAGCAGCTGCAATCATCTTAATTAAAACACTACATTTTAATCAAATTATTCTACAAAACTTTTTAAAATTAACTTTTTACGGTTTTTTTCCGCTCCTCAACTATAATCGTAAAAAAATTTTTTTAGGTTTGAAAATTAAAATTTTATATATGAAAACCAACCCTCCATTAAAAATTACAGATAATAAACTTTTTCAGTAAATATGTATGTGTACACGAGTAGGCATATACAACATTCCCGGATTGCTATTTAATAACATACTTGCCTTCTAAAAATCAGAATAGTCCCTTTCCATTTGTTCGACTACATAAATTATACACAAAGAACACACGATACTTTATTAGTTGATATTAAATAACAAACATTAGTAAACACAAAGATAACAAAAAATTAAAAAACCTACAACAAGAGCAAACTAGTTTTCGGAATATAAAACAATTTATTAAGTAAATCAAGAGTAACATAAATAAGTATACAATTACACATATATATATATATAAATAAAAGCGAAACTAACAGCCAATCGCAAATGGGATGTTTTATTTAAAAAAATGAGATTAAAAACTGAATTTATAAAGAAATTTGATTGAAATTGACGTTGAAAGCGAGTCAATTTAAAATCGGCAAAGAATGTAATGAAAACAGGTTGTTTTTAACATAATTGCATATAGCTTGCTCAATATTACAAGGCTGTAAGTAACAATTTTTCAGGTAACGTGTCTGGATTGTATGTGTCGATCGCGAGGTTGCAGAGTTCCGCTGGCCCCTGCATACAACAATCGCCCATGTTCTGACAATCGCATTTCGCAAAATATTGGCGATGCGATTTGAAATCGCATAACAGGTGTTCTGAAGTTCACAATCGCAAGAAAGTTTGCGACTTCAAATCGCAAGAGGTAGATGAGGTGAACCGATGTTTTTTGCCCAAACTAGGTTAAAAACAGCCAATCAAACTATGCATAATTATAATAAATGGGGTTTTTGTTATAATTTTCACAATTTGTTTTATTTTTTGTAAACAGTCTCAATAAAAATAAATTTTAAAAAACTGTTAGTTATGTACATCTTCATTTTTCAGTTGCTTACTTTTTTTATGTATGAACTTTATTGGAAAACAAGAAAGAAAAAATGTTGTTGCAGAAATAGGTACAATTTGTTACATATTCCTTGGTTTTTTGTGTTGTATTTTTAAAAGAAACATGTTTTTATTTTCGAATACATCATCGAAAAAAAAACAAAACGCAAAAAAAACGCGTGAACTACAGAACATGCAAAAAAAATTTTTGCGATTTACAAATCGCATGTGATTTGACAATCGCGTGAGAGTCAGAACATGGGCGAATGTTTCAAACGCCCATGTTCTGACAATCGCATTTTGCAACATATTGGCGATGCGATTTGAAATCGCATGACAGGTGTTCTGAAGTTTGCGACTTCAAATCACAAGATAAGGTGAATCGATGTTTTTTCCCAAACTAAGTTAAAAACAGCCAATCAAACTATGCACAATTATAATATATGGGGTTTTTGTTATAATTTTCACAATTTGTTTTATTTTTTGTAAACAGTCTCAATAAAAATTCAATTTTAAAAAACTGTTGGTTATGCACATCTTCTTTACATACGTAATGTCGTGTGCACCTGGTGGTAAGGCAGTACCGTACAAAGTGGCAACCCGAAAACCAAGCATAGGTAGTGGAGAAAAACAACACTTACTTACATATGTTTTGTTTTTGGGCGAAAGAATGTGGAACCAGACTAATGGAGGTTTGGAGATTGGATGTGAAAAAAAAGATGGTGACGACATATACCTAAAAAGGGGAGCCATATTTTCTTCAAGAAGTTTCTTATTCTTGGTTGGTACGGGATACGAGGAAGTTAGATGGTGGTTGCAAAGAAGAAAATTTGAATTAAAAAGAAAAATGTGTTTTTGCTAAAATAATTTTATTGTCAATTTGAAAATTATGAAATTAAAGAACAAAAAAAAACGTAATTAAATGAAATCTAAATCATAAAGATTAAGTAAAAACTAAAGAAAATTATTGAAATCGCAAGCAAAGAAAAGAATTTTGTGGAAATAAAGTACAAGTTGAATAAAATTATAAACCAAAAGTTAACAAAATTAAAGACTAAAAGCTAAATAAAATGATATACTAAAAGTTAAAACTTACAAACTAAATAAACTGAGACCTAAAAGTAAGTAAAAGTGCTAACCTAAAAATTTAAATAAAATTACAACATGAAAACTTAACCTAAATTACAAACTAAAATTGTTGAATAAAATTTACAAAAAAAAAAAAAACTTAAATAAAATTTGCTACCTAAAAATTAAAAAAAAATAAAAATTATAAAACAAACTAAAATTTTAAATGAGATAAAATAAACTAAACATTTAAATAAAAGTTAGAAACTAAATAAAACGATAAGCTAACAACTAAATGAAATGAAAAACTAAGCATTTACATAAAAAAAAAAAAGGAGAAAACCAAGAGTTTTGACCGCCACCACCAACATCAAGGTTCCAGCCGTCCCCAAATTTGGCTCATCCTCATCATTTCGTCGTCAGCCGTCTCCAAACTTGGTCCCTCATCATCGCCAGCCGTCTCCAACCAAAGTTTTTGGGGTTCCGCATTTCTGCCAAGCCGCCACCAGGGGTTCCAAACCTGCCACTGACCGCACAGGTATTCCGACTCTGACCATTAACGAACTCGGACAAAAAAAATAAAGAGATAATCACATTTATATAGTTTTTTTTAACCTAGAAATTAAGTTAGGGAAAACTTACGTGTTGTTATTTTCAACCCCCTCGGGATTTGGAGTAGAGGGTGCGCGTAGGCCAGCGAAGAAAAGTGAGCTCACGTTTTTTTTTGGTCCAGCCGTCGAGAGGGTGTTTGCCCCAAAGTCCCCGTGGTTTTCCCTGAAAACAAAACAAATTTCTGAAAAAAAAAAAACGAAAAAGAAAATTATATAATTATATGGTTGTTTAATATTGAATACTTACCTTGGACGACGTACACCTGGCAGCCAACTTGTGAAGGATTCCTGAAAAGAGAAGAAAAGAAAATTATAAATATAAAAAAAAAAAAATTTTTTTTGTTATTTTGTTGTAAAATATAAGAAATTTGAAACTTAACCATATTGAAAAGGGAATTTCTGTAATAGAATTTTTTTCTACTCGTTTCCTTTTATCAAAATTGTTTTTGGTTGTTTTTAATATCTAAATAATAAAAAAGTTATTTGTAATGAATTTTAAATGAAATTTTTTTAGCTTTTTCATAATGGTTAACTAAAAGACAGGTAAGGATAATGGGATGATGGCAAAGCCTTGACGAAGCGGAGCCAGGGATCGCCAAACCGTTTCATCGGCGATCATGGTGGGATCCATCAGGATTCCAGTGGGTGGGCTTATGAGTTGGCAGTCCAACAGCCAACTCCCTAAAAGGTGTGTAGGAAACGAGGCCGCAGTAAGTATGTGATGTGGAGGTGATAATCGCGGTCTTTGGTTGTAATAATCTTTTGTTGAAAATCCATATTTGGGTCCCCGCAATTTTTTTTTGTTTATTGAATTTTGATCATAATAGCTGGTATGATTTTTTTTTGTTGTTGTTAGTTGGTGAGTGCCAGACCAGTGAGTTGGCAAGAACCACCCCGTCCGACGAGCTCTAGCCGGAGCAAAAGCGGGCATACCAGCGCCGCCGACGAACTGGCCATTTGGGACTCTGGCAACACTTGCTTGCTCACCAACGTTCACACTGATATGACGTGCTCGAACTAGTACAATTAGTACTATACTACACTAAAGCAACTACAAAAATGGCGCCCAACGTGGGGCCCGAATATGGATTGTGTTAACGTTTCTATTTCATCGCTTTGTTTTTTTGTGGTTAAGTAGCTCACAGCTAATGTAAGTCCCGTTGGGTTTGTTCAAGAGTCCTCGACGCGTTGCGACATTAGTTTGTGGTCTGCTTACCTAAAAAGAAAAACAAAATTGTAGTAAAATTTCATTCACAATAGCTCGTTTCACGACATATGCATCTTACCTCCTTTGTAAGTCCCGAAAATTGATTCGATAGGTCACTTTCGCGTTGCGACAATTGAGGGTGAGATGTATATGTCGTTGAAATCGTTGCATTTACGGTGGAATGTGGAAATGAAGTCTGGCTAAATGGCTTATTTTTGGCCTATAGCTTTATTGCTGCGTTTTTCACATTTTTCCAGTATTTGCCCATCATTTTCCTAAATTTAATTCGTTTTTAACTTCCATAGTTTTACTTCAAGCGGCTTTTGGTTTTTGGCTTGTCCTAAACTCTCATTGGTTCTTATACCTGAGGTTTAGTTGCGTCTCAGCCAAAATTCGTTCGTGGTTTAGAACATTTTATTTTGTTAAAAATCACCCCACAACATATACTGGCGAAATCTATGAATCAAGAAAAAGTATAGCTATTAAGGTCATTTTCTACACATCTTTTAACCTGTTAGCATATACTCACGTGTGCTCACAGGTTTCTTCTTCGTCAAGCTTTGTCATCTGAAAATCCCATTATGATCCTTTATGATTTTACCATTTTTGATTTTCAATCGAGTTTGCTTGGCGTTAGCATTTGTATTTTTATTTTTTTTGTTGATACCATTTTGTTTTTATATTAGTTTTTTATCAGAAATAATTTCTGATTTATTTCAATTCAGATTGAATTGAATTTATTTTGTTAATGACATTTATTTTGTCATTTTATATACTTTTGCATTTCATTTTTTTTTATTTTTTTATTTCATGATATCATTTTTTTTTGTGAAATAAATTTCATATATCTATAGTGAAACAAGGCAAATTTGTTTTATTTGGATTGTTTTGTTATTGAATTTTTAGTAATTAGCTTTGAATAGCTACATCTTTATATTTTTTTAATTTTCCAGCATATATATATAGCAATTTTCTTTATTTTGTTATATATATCATTGTTTTTGGTTGAAAACTGTAGCATTAGACAGGAATGGTATTAACCAGGTCCGCCAGAAATCAGCTTATGTCAGAAGGTTACGACGTAAATTCAATTTTTAGTATGGAGAACATACCACGTACTAGTGTAGAAACGGTCGTTTCGACTTCTGTGCCCATAACATCGATTTCTCAATTACCGGCAATTACAACGACTGCGTCATCAGTAACACCGGCTGTTCAACAGTTTATGTCGATGGCTCATGATCGGCATAATTTATCAAACGTGTCACATTTATCGAATAGTACTATTGTCTCACCGGAGTATAGCAGCCTCACCGCTCGAAATGTTCGACAAGAGTTTAGAGCTAACGTACCAACAGAGCATGCACCACCAATTCGTCACGCATCTTCAGTTGAAGATAGCGTCGGAATTCTGCGTAGAGAGTTTTCTCAGCAGATGCAGCATTTGCAAAGGACGATGCAGCAGGCAATTACTACCGCTCTGAGTACGCAGGTGAATCCTAGACCTAACGTTAATATGGCCAACGAGATTGCAGCTCAGCCACAACCATCTGAAAGGCAACAAAATGCATTAGATTGGAGTTATAGGCAACCAAGATCAACGCACGTACCCCCACATCATTTTACGCCGCCTCAGCAATCGCAGCCATTACCGTTTGAACAACAGCCAATAAACGGGTATGCTTTTAATGGGCCACCACAAGCAAGTGCTCAACAACCACCTGTCTTTTCTGCACCACAGCCTCAGTTGTCATCGCATTATGCACCACCACCTAGTATGCAAAATGATTTTCCCACCACCCATAACAAAATCGATTTATCGAAGTGGGGAATTAAGTTTGACGGTACAAACAAGTCTATGAGCGCCGAAGACTTTATTTTTCGTGTTGATATTTTGCGTCAAGACTACAATTGCTCATTCAACGACATCCGACGCAGCTTTCATTTGTTACTGGAAGGTCCAGCCCTGGATTGGTACTGGAACACCAGGAAATTAACTCCCATGCAAACCTGGGAAGATTTGGAAAGAGTTTTCCTGACCCAGTACAAACGTTACGAAAATGAATTCCAGCTGCAAAAGAAAATAATGGATCGCCGGCAACTACCTCAGGAGTCATTTGAAGATTTTTATAATGCGGTCATGCGCCTGAGAAACCAGCAGAGAACACCATATAGCGAAAGGGACTTAATAGAAATCATGAAGTCGAATTTGAAGCCATCGCTATCACATTTGCTTTTCTCCGTGAGAATTGGTGGTTTAAATGATTTCTGTCAACAATCAAAAAGGGCAGAAAGTTTACTGGCAAGTCAGCGACAGCAGTATTCACAGCGGCCTTTTACAGCACAGCGCGTAAACGAAATCGATGTTGAAGAGATGGAGATACCTGCGTCTAGTCTGGAAGTTGAAGCCATATCGCCAACTACTAGCCGTTACACCTGTTGGAACTGCAAACAGTCAGGCCACAGTTTTGTCGATTGTCCGTCGCCGAATCGTCGCGTATTCTGTTTTAGGTGTGGGCGCGATAACGTTGTCACCCCGAATTGTCCGAAGTGTCAGGGAAACTTGCAACCGAACCAGTCTCGGACGGGGGAGACTCGGTCCACTCAAACGTAAACCCGATTTGTGATTCTAGTCTCGCCGAGCCCGAAAAACGTGTTCATATTTTACGGAGTCAAGAGAGACCGAATTTGGTAATGGAAAAACCTAGGGTTCGCGAGATAAAACCGCTACACCAACGTATTAGCGAGTATAGGGAAGCTAGAATTAGAATTTTTGGGGAAGTTTCGAGTCGGATTAAGAAAGCTAGAGAGAGATATAAGAGAAGAAAGAGAATTAGGCAAGAAATTATGTCTGCGTGTTTATACGAGGGCGATGATTTTCGTTTCTATGCAAAAATTGGGATAAATGGGTTTGAAATTGATGGTTTAGTTGACAGTGGAGCTACTGTTACCTGCTTAGGTAGGAATTGCATGGAGTTCGCGGAGAAAGCGGGACTTCAAATTTTTCATTTTACGTCATTTATAAAAACGGCAGATGGCAGCCCACATAAAATCGTCGGTCGCGTTAAAGCTACAATCAATTTTAATAAAATTTCAGATGAAATTACGTTTTATTTAGTGCCTACGTTAAGTAGACAACTGTTTTTAGGCGTTGACTTTATGCGAAAGTTCGGTTTGTTCGCCAATGTTAGCAGTCTAACTACTAACGACGTCAGTTTGTGTCCGGAAAGCGATAGCGCGTTGGATAAAGTTAAAACTCACGTTTTGACTTCCGATCAATGTAGCAGGTTAGAAGCAGTCGTCGCGAAGTTTCCCTGCTATACGAAAAAAGGTCTCGGTCGGACGCACCTAGAGACCCACACTATTGACACCCGTGACGCAACTCCAGTGAAGGACAGGCATTATCCGGTCTCACCAGCTGTGCAAAAATTAATGTACACCGAGCTCGATAGAATGCTTGATCTTGGGGTCATCGAGCAAAGCGAGAGTCCATGGAGCCATCCGGTTACTCTCGTCCGTAAAGGCGAGAAGAATCGGCTGTGTCTAGACGCTCGTAAGCTAAATGACCTCACGATCAAGGATGCCTATCCGTTGCCTCATATAGAAGGACTTCTTAGCCGGCTGGGAGACACATATTTCATATCGAGCGTCGATTTGAAAGATGCTTTCTGGCAGATACCGTTAGATACATCCAGTAGAGAAAAAACTGCATTCACGGTGCCGGGAAGACCACTTTACCACTTCACGGTCATGCCTTTTGGGTTGTGTAATGCAGCTCAAAGGTTATGCCGTTTAATGGATAAGGTGATCCCTTCGGCGATGCGTGATAGAGTTTTTGTCTATCTGGATGATCTTTTGATTGTCTCGCCAGATTTTGACGTCCACCTGGAGTTGCTGAAACAAGTGTCAGAGTGTTTGGAACGCGCGGGGTTGACCATAAACGTCGCGAAGTCTAAGTTCTGCTTCAGGGAGCTTCGTTACCTAGGGTATATAGTAGGAGGAGGTAATTTGAAACCGGATCCCGAAAAGATCGAAACAATTTTAAAATACACGTACCCGAAATCAGCAAAACAGGTCAGAAGTTTCATGGGAGCTACCGGCTGGTACAGGCGTTTCATTCCCGATTATGCCACAATCGCTACACCTATTTTCAACACCCTCAAAAAGGGCAAAACGTTTAATTTTCCGGAGGACGCCAGAGACGCATTTGACAAATTGAAATCAGCACTTACGACAGCGCCAGTGCTCACACATCCGGATTTTGCCAGACGCTTTTATGTGCAGTGCGATGCCTCGGATATAGGAATCGGGGCCGTCTTATTCCAAAAAGACGAATCTGATGGAGAGCACCCGATCGCGTTTTTCTCCCATAAATTGACGTCGGCACAGAAAAATTACTCTGTTACCGAAAGAGAATGTTTGGCAGTCGTTTTGGCAATTAAGAAATTTAGGCCTTATATCGAACTGATGCCATTTACCGTGATTACTGATCACAGTAGTCTAAAATGGTTAATGTCCCATAAGGACCTAAGTGGTCGGCTTGCAAGATGGAGCCTCCATTTGCAATCGTTTGCTTTCGACATCGAACATAGGCCCGGGTCGAAAAATATTGTTCCTGACACTTTGTCCAGATATGATATGGAGGAAATTTCTGCAAGTTTGAACAACTTAATTAATATAGACTCAGAAGCCTTCAAGTCAGATAGCTACCTGGATTTAGTTGCCAAAGTTCAAAATAATAATGAGCAATTGCCCGATCTAAAGGTGATAGACAATCTGGTTTACAAACGTGTTGTACCGTATGACGGCATACCACTTAGTGAAGATTTTGCCTGGAAGCTATGGGTTCCCCAAGAGTTGACAGCAGATATTATTGAAAAGTGTCATTCTCCACCTCAATCGTCGCATGGAGGAGTGGGGAAAACATTGCGCCGAATTAAGGAGTATTTTTATTGGCCATACCAGAATGCACAGATTCGCTCGTTTGTAGCAAATTGTCAAGTTTGTAGAGAATCGAAACCGGCCAATACTACCTTAAGGCCTCCGATGGGTGCAGAATGTGAAAGTGAACGACCGTTTCAACGTATTTTTGTAGATTTTTTGGGTCCATACCCGCGTTCTAAAAACGGAAACGCGTACATTTTTATAGTGCTTGACCACCTTACTAAATATGTTTTACTTAAAGCGATGCCTAAAGCTAGCACGAAAAACGTCCTACGATTTTTAATTGCTGAAGTGTTTCATAAATTTGGTACACCTGAAACCATTGTCTCCGACAATGGCAAGCAATTCGTTAGCAAGGAATTTCAGGATCTTATCGGTAATTTTGGTATTAAACATTTAAAGACCGCAATACACTCACCACAGGCCAACGCGTCTGAGCGCGTGAATCAATCGATTCTTGCTGCCATACGCTCGTATTTGCAAGAAGACCATACGGAATGGGATAAATATTTATCTGACATTGAGTTTTCTCTGCGGTCTTCTGTGCAAACAGCAATTGGTGTTACACCATATTTTGCACTTTTTGGCGTGAACATGATTGGCCATGGGAGTGTATATAAATTGGCAAGAAAGTTAAAAATACTAGAAGATCCTGAAATGAACCTTATTACAAATTCCGAGAAGCTAAGCTTAATTCGTAGTAAAATTCGGGAAAACTTACATAAAGCATATCTACGAGGTGAAAAATCCTATAACACGCGTTGCCGGCAAGTGAAGTTTATACCCGGTCAAGAAGTGTACCGTCGCAATTTTCAGCAAAGCGATTTTAAGAATAATTTTAACGCGAAATTGGCTCGAAAATTTTTAAAATGCCGTATTGTACGTCCCGTAGGCAATAGCCTGTATGAGGTAGAAAATCTCAAAGGGAAATCGTTGGGGGTATTTCACGCCAAGGATTTAAAGCAATAGCTTTAGAATCATTGGTGGTCTTAGTCTCAACGATTTCAACGTAAGACGTGACATAAACGTTTAAACCCGAACTTGTGTATTTCATACATAGTTTTTCAACGATAATGGTAAGGGGTATTTGATGCCAAAGATTTAAGGCAAAAGCCTTAACATCTTTGGTATGCGTAGTCCTTTCAATTACGTCCACACACAATCTAAGGCACTAAATTCTTAGATATTTTCAGATAGTGAAATTTGTTAGAACTAGATATATTTTTAGTAAAATCTTTCCGTTTCATTTTCCTAATTCTTTTATTTATTCGCTTTAATTGCACGAATTTCCTTATTCGGATCAGAAACTTTCTCAGTAGCCAGAATTAAGTATCGGTCACATGAATCTAGCTGGTCACAGTAAAATAAAATGAGGTTTTTTGTTTCAACGTAAGCTTACGTTTCTAAGCTAATTACATTTGTAACTGACACCGCTCCAATAGTGCAATTCTATTATTACCCTAAGGGAACTTTGCCATCTAGAAGCTAAGAATTGTTAGTCACCTAGAGCGATGTCGTCAATCTGAGTCCGTTCTTACAGCGAGCTGAAACGTTTAAAAGTCATTTATATTCAACCAGAAGCTACCGATTGTTTTACCGAGATCATGGGATTCATGAGACAGTGAACTTACTGACGTGTGAGCAAGTTACTTTAGCTGTCAATAGCGAAATATGCCCTAGTTAACGGTCTAAAACGAACAGGTTAAATAGCTAAGTAGTTTTTATTTATTAATTGAATAATATTTTGTTACTATAAGTAACAATATTAGTAATAATAACTAGACATAATTAGGATTAGTGTTTAATTTTTTTTACAAGACTTACAATTGTAACGGCTACGGATGAAGCTTCAAAAGGTGGTAGAAGTAAATTGTTAACCTGAAATAAGAAAATAGCAATTATTAAATTATGGAGTTTTATAAATTTTACTTCTGGTTTCTTAAAAGTTCCAGTTTCGTAGCAAGAATAGGAATTATTACAAAATGAATTTTCTTATAAATGCATTTTCGCTTTTATTTTTCTTTTTAATTAAATTTTTAAATTTATATTTTCGTAGGAAATGTCAAGGGGCATTTCTCGCCAAAGTCATAAAGCATAAACTTTGGTGGTTTTGGTCCTTGTCATTTACCCATTTAAATTGTAATTTTATTATGAAATAGCAGTTACCTGTAGAATAGCTCGATTATTTTTCTCCAATAGATAACCAGCCTTTGTATAAGCTGAAATGAAAATAAATATTAGGGTATCATTTTGAATTTTCTACACATAATATTTTAAAAGTATTATTTTCTAAAAAAAAAAAAAAAAACACCATTTCTAAACTGTTGAAAATTTAAAATTTTTATTAAATTATTCGTTTGAAACCAAACGGTTACATTACTTTTGGTGTTCACGATAATTCTTTTAAATTGTATTTTGCTAATATACAACTTTTGCTTATCACTGTATCATTTTTGTTATTTTATTTTATCTGTGGAATTTGCATGCAATTGTGTTATTTAAATTGACTTTTAAACGTAGCACTCCCCTAACACACAAATTTAATTTCAAATTTTTTTTGCGCTACATTACGATACGTAGGCCTAACCACCGTTTAAATCTCACTGCACGAATAATATACATGTCACTAAATTTCGTTTGAAGTCAGATGTACTTACCTTTTTTTATCTCCTTCTATTAATTCATCCGGAAGACAGCAGGAATTGGGATGAAACCTGAAATCAGAGAAAAAAAATTCACAATTGTAGTAAGGCTCATTTAACGTACGTTTTCTTTTGCAACTGCACTTACCTTTAAGTTTGTGCTAGCGCCTCGAAAATACTCCATTTATTTCCTTCTTTTTGGCCCACAGTGCCGCAAACTTTAAACCTGAAAAAGGAAGTTTATAATAACAGACATCTAACCATGTCACGGTTAAAATGAAAACATGATTAAGTTATTTTACTTACTGATTTCTAATGAGTCGCCATAATCGCTGTGTCGCCGACACGGTGATCTGCAAAATGTAACTAATTTATTATTTTATGTTAAAAACGCATTAAAAGACACAATTTACTTACCCATTCATGGAAAGTAAGCCATTGGTTGCATTCTGTAAATAAAATCCTATTATTGAAACACAACTAATAAAGTAATTTAATAATAAATTAAAATTCCCTTAATTTACTTACTTTTGTCCATATTGTCCGTCCGCTGCTTCTTCTTACCCCACGAGTAGTTATTGTTATTTTTCTTTTATTTGTTTTCATCCACTTAACAGCTGCTCATTCAGTGTTGCCGAGAGGTCAAAATTGTATATTAATTTTACATAGTCGCAATTGGTAGTATCATTCGTCAGGGTTGCCAGCGAGCTACTTGTTGATTGAACGAAAGAAAAGGCCTGAAATACCAGGACATAAATATGAGTTACAGAGAGCAGGATATTTAGTGCAATTCTTTTCCCTCCCATCCTGGATCCAATGATGGACACCAGGAGTGGTTGGGTTTGTCGTGTGCACCTGGTGGTAAGGCAGTACCGTACAAAGTGGCAACCCGAAAACCAAGCATAGGTAGTGGAGAAAAACAACACTTACTTACATATGTTTTGTTTTTGGGCGAAAGAATGTGGAACCAGACTAATGGAGGTTTGGAGATTGGATGTGAAAAAAAAGATGGTGACGACATATACCTAAAAAGGGGAGCCATATTTTCTTCAAGAAGTTTCTTATTCTTGGTTGGTACGGGATACGAGGAAGTTAGATGGTGGTTGCAAAGAAGAAAATTTGAATTAAAAAGAAAAATGTGTTTTTGCTAAAATAATTTTATTGTCAATTTGAAAATTATGAAATTAAAGAACAAAAAAAAACGTAATTAAATGAAATCTAAATCATAAAGATTAAGTAAAAACTAAAGAAAATTATTGAAATCGCAAGCAAAGA
Source organism: Melanophora roralis (assembly GCA_963583895.1). Classification (NCBI taxonomy): domain Eukaryota; kingdom Metazoa; phylum Arthropoda; class Insecta; order Diptera; family Rhinophoridae; genus Melanophora; species Melanophora roralis. The sequence goes on along the minus strand of OY757191.1, from coordinate 83,546,473 downwards.
AAAGAATTTTGTGGAAATAAAGTACAAGTTGAATAAAATTATAAACCAAAAGTTAACAAAATTAAAGACTAAAAGCTAAATAAAATGATATACTAAAAGTTAAAACTTACAAACTAAATAAACTGAGACCTAAAAGTAAGTAAAAGTGCTAACCTAAAAATTTAAATAAAATTACAACATGAAAACTTAACCTAAATTACAAACTAAAATTGTTGAATAAAATTTACAAAAAAAAAAAAAACTTAAATAAAATTTGCTACCTAAAAATTAAAAAAAAATAAAAATTATAAAACAAACTAAAATTTTAAATGAGATAAAATAAACTAAACATTTAAATAAAAGTTAGAAACTAAATAAAACGATAAGCTAACAACTAAATGAAATGAAAAACTAAGCATTTACATAAAAAAAAAAAAGGAGAAAACCAAGAGTTTTGACCGCCACCACCAACATCAAGGTTCCAGCCGTCCCCAAATTTGGCTCATCCTCATCATTTCGTCGTCAGCCGTCTCCAAACTTGGTCCCTCATCATCGCCAGCCGTCTCCAACCAAAGTTTTTGGGGTTCCGCATTTCTGCCAAGCCGCCACCAGGGGTTCCAAACCTGCCACTGACCGCACAGGTATTCCGACTCTGACCATTAACGAACTCGGACAAAAAAAATAAAGAGATAATCACATTTATATAGTTTTTTTTAACCTAGAAATTAAGTTAGGGAAAACTTACGTGTTGTTATTTTCAACCCCCTCGGGATTTGGAGTAGAGGGTGCGCGTAGGCCAGCGAAGAAAAGTGAGCTCACGTTTTTTTTTGGTCCAGCCGTCGAGAGGGTGTTTGCCCCAAAGTCCCCGTGGTTTTCCCTGAAAACAAAACAAATTTCTGAAAAAAAAAAAACGAAAAAGAAAATTATATAATTATATGGTTGTTTAATATTGAATACTTACCTTGGACGACGTACACCTGGCAGCCAACTTGTGAAGGATTCCTGAAAAGAGAAGAAAAGAAAATTATAAATATAAAAAAAAAAAAATTTTTTTTGTTATTTTGTTGTAAAATATAAGAAATTTGAAACTTAACCATATTGAAAAGGGAATTTCTGTAATAGAATTTTTTTCTACTCGTTTCCTTTTATCAAAATTGTTTTTGGTTGTTTTTAATATCTAAATAATAAAAAAGTTATTTGTAATGAATTTTAAATGAAATTTTTTTAGCTTTTTCATAATGGTTAACTAAAAGACAGGTAAGGATAATGGGATGATGGCAAAGCCTTGACGAAGCGGAGCCAGGGATCGCCAAACCGTTTCATCGGCGATCATGGTGGGATCCATCAGGATTCCAGTGGGTGGGCTTATGAGTTGGCAGTCCAACAGCCAACTCCCTAAAAGGTGTGTAGGAAACGAGGCCGCAGTAAGTATGTGATGTGGAGGTGATAATCGCGGTCTTTGGTTGTAATAATCTTTTGTTGAAAATCCATATTTGGGTCCCCGCAATTTTTTTTTGTTTATTGAATTTTGATCATAATAGCTGGTATGATTTTTTTTTGTTGTTGTTAGTTGGTGAGTGCCAGACCAGTGAGTTGGCAAGAACCACCCCGTCCGACGAGCTCTAGCCGGAGCAAAAGCGGGCATACCAGCGCCGCCGACGAACTGGCCATTTGGGACTCTGGCAACACTTGCTTGCTCACCAACGTTCACACTGATATGACGTGCTCGAACTAGTACAATTAGTACTATACTACACTAAAGCAACTACAGTAAAGAACTTTATTGGAAAACGAGAAGTGTTGTTGCAGAAATAGGTACAACTTGTTATATATTCCTAGGTTTTTTGTTTTGTATTTTAAAAAGAAACATGAATTCATCATCGAAAAATAACAAAACGCGTGAACTACAAAAACATGCAAATAAAATTTTTCAAGTTACAAAAAGTTTAAAAATTAAATAAGGCCCCAAAAATTTAGCAACTCAACCGAAGCAATTTGGCGGCGGCTTGACTGTACCAAAAACGTCGGCGGTGTCTCTGCCGACTTTGAGCCGAGCGAATTGTTCTATGTTATTGAGTCGAAAAGATAAACAAACGAGATGGAAGCTGAAACTTACAATTTACAGGAACCAGAAAAAACATCTTATTTTACCTCTTGTCAGGGGCAACTCCAGGTGGGCGAACAAAAGTTCATCATACGCACATTAAAAATGAATGCTTCTACAATGGTTTTCTTGAGTTGCGCCAAACCAGAATGTTTAGACGAAATAGCATTGGCTATGAAAATTCCACAAGAAAATCGTGTCGTTGGAACGTTTGTTTTAGGAAGTCAAATTGTTACAGATTCCCAACGCATGGCTGAAAAGCTATGTAAGCGGTTTGGACGACAGTTTATAGTCAGCTATAATGTCAGTATTGATCAAATGACAGCACCATTGCTGGAGAAGCAGCTAAGCGAATACATTAGTGCACATCAAGATCAATTTATCTAATAAAGAATAACTGCAATATAAAATGCGTTATACCGTGCTGGATGCATAAATAACAAGTGAAAATATTTACATATGTAGGTATAATACAGCTGAAAAAACTATATAATTGTGTAATTAACAAGGAACATACTTATGTATGTTATGTCTTATTTAATATGCATACATATGAAGCGTTTGAGGCACATTTTCTCTTCCAAATATAATTTTTATCACGTTCATATTTGCCCAATTCACAAGTTCCGCCTATCGTACTATTTAACTATTACATTACAATATTATATTCTTTTTTGTTGGTAATTTTCATATAAAATGGTACTAGGTACCTATAAATATAAAAAAATAATTTAATGGTTTTGAAAATTGTATTGAAATAAATAAAATACTTAATAATTAAACATCTGTTAGTTGTTACGCTTCTTGCCTTTGACTAAAGTGGTAAAAAAATTTATTATTGTTATTTATAATATTTATATATATAATTATATATAAAAAAAGTAATATAAATACATATGTATGAATGCATTTTTTGTTTGTTTTTAGAATATCGTAAGTATTAAGCAACTGTGAAACAAAAACACGCTTTAATAATTAATCTTAAATGTGCAATTATTATTTTGAAAATGTCTCGTTTTAATTTTACAAATTATATTTTTAATTTAAAAATGATCAACGCTCTTTTAAGGTTGTTCAGCAATTTAAAGCAAGTGTAGACTTATACTGGACCTACACAATTAAAATTTTTCATGAAATTTTCGTTTGCTGAGAGAAAGGGTGAAGAAGAATTTACTTTTTTACACCCATCGTCTTGAAATATAAAATTTCATGAAATTACCCATGAAAAAAAAATGCATCGTGTAAGTCTAGTATAAGTCCAGTTTAAGTTCTTTAAAATATTAATAATTTTGAAGCCCAATTTTAAAATAAGAATAAAAGTTTTTAAAATAGAAAAATTGATATAATTACGGTTTTATTTCTAAAAAAATCCATGCAACTTAAAAACGAATTCGCTTAAACATTGTACGAAATCTTCCGTTATTTCGCACCATGAGATTCCTGCGTAGAAATGTACGAAATTATTTTGTATTTTTTACAAAATACATAAATTAAATATTTTACAAAGTACTTTTATAAATAATACTAATCTATTAATTTACGAAAAGTGTTTGTTACTTTCGGAAAATAATAAAATTTTATTTTAGTTGCGTTAATATTAAAAAATTAAAGGTTTTCATTACTTTACGAAATCTACGAAAAAACACTACGAAAGTTTTTTCGTATATTGTTGCAAGAGTTATTTTTAATGTAGAGTGCAGTGATGCCAACAATTCAGAGGCAAAAAGAGCCATCCGAATTGTCAAAAAGAGCTAAAAGGAGCTAAATTAAAAAATTGAAGATTTTTCCGTTTTAAATCTATTAATGTATGTATTCATTATTTAATTTGTACTTCAAAATTGGTTTACAAAATAAAAATAATAGAAAAAAATAAAAAATAATTTATACAAATGTTTTACAGCATTGACAATACACATTTACCCATTAATGAGTTAAAAAAAGGACAATCATTTTCAAAAAGAGTAACGTTTTCTTCTACCGGCCATAGATTTGTTTTTATATAATATGTATTTTGAAACATATCAATTGAATTTATTTTTACAAAAACGCTTGCTGGTAACTTGTAGTTCAAACGGCAGGTGCTACACCTTTGTAAACCAAATTTATTCCACAAAGGCAAAACAATAGGGTAATAACGGGGAAAATTTACTATAAAATACAAAAGGTGCTAAGCGTGCCGTTTCCACAGTTGAAAAGAGCTGTGTTAGCTCCTTTTTTTAAAAAAGCGCTAAACGGAAAATTTTCGAGTTAGAAGCAATTAAAAAGTGATAAATCTAGCTCCAAAATAGCTAAGTTGGCATCGCTGGTAGAGTGGCAGAAAATTAAAAAATACGAAGAAAATATTAAATATTGTTTAATTGCAAAGGCCTTTTTACAAAAAATGTTTAGAAGTTGTTGATAATGTAAGAAACTCTTTTAAAGATGCTAATAAAGATGTCATCAACAAATTTAATAAAACTATCAAACGAAATACAAGGTTGAAAACGTTGACTAAAATTAAAAATTACATCTTTTTTAATAAGTATGAATCAGACGCATATATTGAAAACTTGGCTCTATCTAAAGCTATATTTACACCATCTGAGTTTCACAACTAAGACTCATGTGTATAGCGTCTGTTTTAATTTGATATTTTTTGGAATTTAAAAGTAATTTATTTTTAAACTATTTAAAGTCTGAGTTTTAACTGTACGTTTTTATATGTTACTGGATTGTTGTTGTATTGCCATATACTTTATACCAGTTTACCAACTTTTATAAAGTAATTTCTTAGACGTAATGTAACACTAAAAATGAAAAAGTCACATTGTTTTTTGACACTCATAAAATTTTTAACTTATTTTTTTGACACTCAAGTCAGATAAGAACTCAGGTGGTGTAAACAAAACCTTAATTCATTCAAATTTGCTTACGTAACATTTACTGATGTCGGACAAATATTTTCTACGAATTCAACTGCTTGATGTGACAAAAGATGAATTTTTGTGTGAAAATATTTAAAAACACATATTTGTGCTACATAATTAACATTTTATAAAATTATTTCGTTATAAAATGTTCTTTATGTTTTATAATAAAAAAGCAAATCAACATACTTTTTGTTTTATGACCAATTTTTCTTTATCTTTTAGATTTTATTGAGGGGTTTCCTTAGACTGATTTTTGGTCACAACTATGTTTTAGATCTTAAAAAATCGCCATTTTTAATTAACCTGTGATAGAGTAATAAACTGTGATAATCTTTGTTTTATGCCCTAAATAATGGTTAATTTGTTTTTTTTTTAATTTTATTAATATTGTGATGCCCAGTTTTAAAAATTTGTATACATGTGATAATAAATCTGAGTTTTAAGAATATGTTAAGATAACAATAACCTTAATAAGGATCCCGCTCCTTGAAGAAGTTGGAATAAAGCCAACGAAACGTCGAGCGAGCAAAAACTTACCAAATACAAACTGTTTTATTGAGATCTTAAACATAATTATTGTGACCAAAAATCAGCCTAAGAAAACCCCCGAATAAAATCTAAAAGATAAAGAAAAATATGGTCATAAAACAAAAAGTATGTTGGTTTGCTTTTTTATATGCCTTTTTCGGTAACTTTCAATGATTTTTGGTGCCCTTTTGCATATTTTTTATTTATTGTATTTTTTTTTTTTTTTTGTTCCAAAGTTTTATTGTGCCATTTTTTATATAAGCCTTTAAAACCACTTACATATAAGTTCTATAATATGCCGCGGCACATGGTTGAAAATCACTGCTATAAATATACATATTTGCACATGCGCACAGTATTAAAAACATTGAAGTGTAAAGTATAATATGGTCGAGCTAAACCAAATACAACTTTCTTATTTGTTTCTTCTTGTGTTTGTGTTTGTGTTATTTTATTTTTGTTTAACAATAAAATATAAATTAAAATAAAACACAAACTCATATAAATAAGCCAACGTCGTGGAGGGTCAACTAATAATTATTTTTGGTACTCAAGCATGCAAGTTTATTTTATTCTTCAACTCTAAGCATTATATTTATTTTAAAGGGATTGCACTGATGATGAAGGTGGACCCCACGGACCTTTAAGCATGCTGCAGTTTCTAGTACTTGCCTTTGGCGTAAGGAGCGTAATTACAAACATAAACAGTGGCGATGATCGTTTTAAAACAAATACATCACGAGTTTACAAATCACTCGCGCTCACATTTAATAAATATTGTTTTATTTTTAATATTTACAAATTAAAGATCTCAAAAAAAAAGTAATAAACGCATACGTACAATGGTTTAGTGGTAATTATTTTAATAACAAAAAAAGTTTATTTTGCGAACACGTAACAAACTTTAGTTGTTTATTTATGATTAATTTAAAAGTAAAAATTAAGTTAACATGTAAATTAAAATGTTATGTAGCAGGGTTACCCTGGTTATGTAGAATGTGTTAATTAATGCCAAAATAATGTCAATATTTTTTTATTGTTTGCCAGGACTTTATTAAAAAAAATAAAAAAACTTGTGTTAATTTTTAAAGGCGCCAACATAAAAAAAACTTTTAAATAAAAAGAAGAAACAAGGATTTTATATGTCACATGCACAGAGGAATGTTCTCACGTATATACATAAACATATATGCATTCATACATACAGCACTCATCGGTGATCCTGTAGAAAACAAAAGTTGCTAAAAAAGCTTTTGTTTAATAAATAAAATTACCCAAGGACTTTTTAAATGTAAATAATACTTGCAAGTACATTGAAATTGCCAAAAAAAATATTTTAAATACTGACATGAACTTTGCGTGTCTGTAGAATGGTTAAACCAATAATAATTTAAACTTTCAAATCAAAAGTAGGAAAAACAAATAAATATTAAGAAGCCAGTTCAAGTACGTCAATCGTCTTAAGCTACATACATACATATGTATGTTAATATTAACAAGTTATCAATTTTTGCGATTTCCCTACAGAAGCCAATAAATAATGAAAGCTAAGTAACTACCCTGGAGAAGTCCATTATACTTTAAACAAAAAATAGAAGAATACCCTAGAAAAGTCCATTAATACTTTTAATAAAAATCTATATTCGTAATTTCCAGCTTCATTTATGAAGATATAGGTCGACCGGAAGCTGGTAAAGACTATTAAGACTGTGATTAGAAAATATTGTGTTCGGGAATATCCAGCTTCCTGCATTAAGATACAGGTCGTTTGGGGCTTTTACCCAGAATAAAGGAAGGATACCCTTACAGTTTAAAATAATACTTGGCCATTAAATTGAAACCCAAAAAAAGTTAGCAGCATAAGTGTTTAAAAAGCCAAAAAATTTGTTTTTCTTGCGTTTCAGGTAATTTGGGTAACTTTGGAAAATTTAGAAAGCAATTTTCTCTTTCTTTCTTCGGTAACACATTCAACTTAGTATTTTTAACGCCTTCCTCCCCCACTGTTGTACAGTATTTAATATTGCACAGTACAATACAGTAATAAGAAAATCATTTAAGCTATAAATGGGCTTGAAATAGGAATGTTTAAGCCACTCAAACACATGCTTATCGCAAAGGAATAAAAGGAAGCAACAGTACAAAGTCTGACCATCTTTACATTCATACATACAAATAATGTATAAACATTCACGTATTTATACATTGTAGCTATAATGTGTATATATTTACATATGTACATACATTATACTATAATACATGCAAAACAACAGATAACACCCACAGAGAACAATATGAAAAATTGAGTTTAAATGTCTGGCCTCCAAGCTTGTTATGATGCGCCTAGTAGGAGTCTGTATAAAAATCAAATAAATTATAACACAAATGTACATAAAAAGTATGTATGCAAATAGTATTTAACAAATTAAAAAGATTTCAATTAAAAACCATAACCTGAATTGGCACAGACACACAACGCAAGTAACAGAAAAATTGTGTCTGATCCCAGTAAAAAAAGTGAGAGAAAAGAAGTAAAAAAAACCCAGAATTAGGTAACTTGAATCACTTTAAATTTTAAGGAGAACCCAATTAATTTTACATAAGAGTTGTCATCTGAAAATCACGTACATACGTATCCCAATAAGCACAAATTTTTTGTGAATTCCAATGTTGGAATTCCGGTGTGAATCCAAGCTTGAATTACATTTAAAATCCATCCTCTTTCCAGTCTGTTTGAAGTTTGTTAAAAAACAACAACAAATTTGTTTGAAGCATACGTTATTTATGGCACTGAGTTGATGGAAAATCATTGGCGGCGGTGAAGATGATGATTTTATAATTAAATTTTCAGAGAAAATTTTGTTCGACTGTAATTCAATGGTTAATTTTGCTGGATTCGCTATTGAATTCAATTGTGTTTCAACTGTAATTCAACACTGGAAATTGGAAATTGTGACTTGATTTCAAATGTAATTCCACTTGAATTTCAGCCAAAATGCTTATTGGGATGTATTAGTATTCAAATGTGGTTTTTAAGGAATCACATCTATTAATTTTTTTGCTGGGATAGACATTGATAGTCTGTTTAAAAGTTAAATATAAAACATCCTAGGAACCCTGTCATGAGTTTGATTACTGACACATGGCGGGCATTTTAATTTTTATCAGTGCGCGCAACAAATAAAAAATGCTGAATACTTATTCAGTTATCAATGCTTTTTTTTTATTTCTTTGATTTTTATTTAATAATAATTATTTAAAGTCCGCTGGGTTCGATTAAATTGTCTATCTGGTTTTAGCTGGTTTATGCCCATTTTTGAGTTTAAACACAAAATATACATACATATGTACAAGGTGAGCCAAAATAAGTCATCCGATGTTGTTTGGCTTTAATTTTTTTTAAATAAAGAACTTCGATTCTGATTTTTGATTATGTTTTTTGAAACCTAAGAATTTAATTGGTCAAGTCGAGAAGATGACATCGGCCAAATAGGTGCCGTCATAACTGATTGCTGTGCGAGCTCGTTTTTTGGCATTTTTCATCACTTTGGCGAGAGCTTCAGGCGTCTGATTCTCGCAATAGTGTCAAATGTTGTCCTTGTGGGCTTTCAGGGTCTCGGGCTTGTTCATCTGAACACAGGACTTCAAAAAATCCCACAAGAAAGTCTGGAGAGTTAAATCGGGCGATATTTCGGGCCAATCTTAATCGCCAAAACCAGAAATGAGGCGACCCGGGAACGCCGCCTTTAGAATATCGGTTGTGGCTCGCGTAGTGTGTGCCGTTGCTCCTTCCTGTTTAACCCACATGTTCTCCAGTCCTAATTCGTCCAATCTCGGCAGAACGGGCGCCCCGGGGCCGACCGCTCTTGGCGGCGTCTCGTGTGTCCTCATACTCTTCAAGGTTGGTGGCCAAATGGCGCAGTGTTTGCGCAGTCGGTGCCGGACAACCGGGGAATCGGCGACGGAATTCGCGCTGCGCCAACACCACAGACGAATTGTTACGCAAAAAAAATAGACACGATTATTTCGCGTTCTTGGTCAGTGTATCGCTCCATGGCTTGTTTACTTGTATTCTTCATCTGTCTAGCTCACAATTGTCAAAATAGATTTGACATTGGCCGCCATTTGCAAAAATAAGAGCAATTTTCAATAAAGTGATTTCTTTTGGCCCACCTTGTGTGTATATTTAATCTCACACCTAAAAAGTATTCGCGCAATTTGCTTTTTTTTGTTTAAAATAAGTCAATTTTAAATTTTGTTTGTATGTATGTACGTATGTCCGTTGCTAATATAAATGATCACATAATCCGGATTTAGAAACGAGACGGGGTTTTAATTAAAATATTAAATTAATAATAATCATCAGAATAAATACACTTAAAAGGTCTTGCTAAAGACCATATTAGATCTGTTGCCGGCGGCGATACTCTTCCAACAAAGACCCCTTTGCTCCTTTCTTAAAGACATACATACATATGTATCGTGTGTGTAACAAGAATAACTAGACTATTTAGAAACCGCTGAAAAAAACCAGATCACATTCCAAAGAAAAAGTAATAAAAAAAAAACTAAACAAGTAAGAAAGTTATAGTTGGTAAAGCCCGACACAACACTTTTATGGGGACAATGTATATATGTATATAGAACGTAATATTGGTATTCAGTATAAGAGCTGATGATAAAGTTAGACACACATGCAAAAGTTCGTAGAGTAATATTAGGGTCAGTTATAGTCCAAAATGCTTCTTTTGGGAGGGCATTTGTATGGGGACTATATTAAAAAAATGGACTAATAATATTTAAAATTAGTTTTCTAGTTGGTGGCATAAGGTTAAAGACGCATGCAAAATTTTGTGTCAGTTATAGCATAAAATCACCACAAAAAAAGGCATCGTACCCGTTCCAAATTGTATCAAAATATCTTCAAAATTGCGACTTGTACTTTAATTACAAAAATACTTAAGAAACCCAGCCGGATAGATAGACTGACATGCTCAAGTCGACTCAGGAAGTGATTCTAAGTCGATCGGTATGATTGAAGGAGGGTCTCAGACCATTTTTATTAGGCGTTACAAGCATTTGCACAAACGCATACACCTTTTTTAATGAGCTTTACATTATCGGAACGGAATGTTTGGACGAGCTTTTAAAGTAAATGTGAACATATTTTAGTGAAAATGTGTTTTCTATTCAAATATTATTGTAGTCTATACAGGTTTAGGGCCGCCACGCAGCTCTCTAAATTTATAGTTGCCTTAAGTGTGTGTAAAAAGCTAACTGCAGTTCAGACAATAAAATTGAAATTTTTTACACAACTTTTATGGCAGACTGAAATTTAGGTAAGAGCTGCGTACCGGCCTTTAACCATATTTTATAAATTACATACATACATGCATTTATACATATTAATAACATAATTATTCTTCTAATGATATAACCCACATTTAAGGAACCTTATTAAACATTGTAGACATGCTTATGTGTGAATTTATTTTGTTTACGTCGCGGTACGAAGTACAGCAGACTTTAATAATCTATGATATACAAACACACATGTATACATACGTTGTATTTTAAAATAACAACTTTTTTATTTTTATTTAACAATTGTTATCAAAATGCCCCCCAAAGCTTGTTTAACTGTGTGTGTGTATACATGTATTAGACAGCTACACGAATATAAATGAACTTGATGTATATTTGAGTATTTTACAGGATGAACAATTATTTGTAATATCTCTAAATAATAAGTACTTTTTAATTTATAGGGTTTGTTGTTGGTTAAGTTTGTCTATATGCATTTCATTGGTTCTTACACTAAATCATCAGTAGACTTCAACCACCCAAATTCTTAAAAAACTCATGAATATTTTCTGTCTTTATATAATAACCTCATTAAACAAAATGAGAAAATCAAAACAAGCGAATAATGGTTTGTTGGATTCTTAAAAAAAACTTGAACGTTTTGGTTTTCTTATAGTAATTCTCATTTTGTTTAATGAGGTTATTATATAAAGACAGAAAATATTCATGAGTTTTTTAAGAATTTGGGTGGTTGAAGTCTACTGATGATTTGGTGTAAGAACCAATGAAATGCATATAGACAAACTTAACCAACAACAAACCCTATAAATTAACAAGAAAATTGGGATTAGATCCTAAATAATATTTTAAAAATTGTGGATAAGTACTTTTTTCTATTAAGGTCATAATCGTCAACTACCTATGCATTCGCTGTTTCTTGATAGAGTTTTTTATTTGAGATTTTTTGTTCTCCTTTTGTTCTGCCGAAAAAAAATTTAAGTTTAAGACGGAAGTATTTATTAACCATAGCGAAATATACAATATACCTTGGTATAAACTACGGATATATTCGTTCTTGCAAAAGTTGTTGATCAGTAACAAACATAATTTGCATTTGGTGGTTGGTTTAATTCTGTAATTTTTATACCCTTCACATACGTGATAAGGTTAAACATATGTATATCAGTTTGTCATTCAGTTTGTAATTTATTTATTATCCATTTGCGCCCCATTAAGTATATATATTCTAGATCCTTATAGATAGGGAAGCCGATTTAGCGATGTCCGTCTGTCCATCACTAACTCTGTACGTCTGTTGAAATCAAGTTTCCGAAATCAATTTAAGCACTACGGAGAAGGTGTTAAAGTATCAGAAATATTTCTGAGATTATCGATATTTAAAATTGGTTTAGATGGGTTCACCACGGACCTAGATATACATAGGCAAAAAATTGCGATTGCCTAATTTTTTTTTTAACAAACACACAAACTCCATACAAAATAGGTACCAAATAATCAAATAAAAAAAGTTTCTAGTATGCTTGGACGTTAGGTTTGTGTGTATTGTCATATGGATGTATGTATGTATGTATGTATGTATGTATGTATGTATGTATGTATGTATGTATGTATGTATGTATGTATGTATGTATGTATGTATGTATGTATGTATGTATGTATGTATGTATGTATGTATGTATGTATGTATGTATGTATGTATGTATGTATGTATGTATGTATGTATGTATGTATGTATGTATGTATGTATGTATGTATGTATGTATGTATGTATGTATGTATGTATGTATGTATGTATGTATGTATGTATGTATGTATGTATGTATGTATGTATGTATGTATGTATGTATGTATGTATGTATGTATGTATGTATGTATGTATGTATGTATGTATGTATGTATGTATGTATGTATGTATGTATGTATGTATGTATGTATGTACATATGTATGCATGCATGCGTGTATGGACGTATGCATGTATGGATGTATGCATGTATGTATGTATGTATGTATGTATGTATGTATGTATGTATGTATGTATGTATGTATGTATGTATGTATGTATGTATGTATGTATGTATGTATGTATGTATGTATGTATGTATGTATGTATGTATGTATGTATGTATGTATGTATGTATGTATGTATGTATGTATGTATGTATGTATGTATGTATGTATGTATGTATGTATGTATGTATGTATGTATGTATGTATGTATGTATGTATGTATGTATGTATGTATGTATGTATGTATGTATGTATGTATGTATGTATGTATGTATGTATGTATGTATGTATGTATGTATGTATGTATGTATGTATGTATGTATGTATGTATGTACATATGTATGTATGCATGCATGCGTGTATGGACGTATGCATGTATGGATGTATGCATGTATGTATGTATGTATGTACAGTATGCGACAAAACATATGCACGAGATTGTACTTACAATCAGATATCTTTATAATATAGAAAATTTCATTCGTATTTTTAATTGTGTTATTTTTTTGTAATGATAATAGAGTCCTCTTACTAACACAAGACAAAAACAAAGAAAAAAAGTGTTTAACAAAAAAAAACTAATAATAAACTTACAAAACCGCTATTTTACATGCGACAAAACAAATGCACGAAGTAGTTGAAATTTATGTTCTTCATTTTTTCTAACAAATAACTAACAAATAGAACCGTTAAATGAGATGCATAGTTTTTTAGATGTAAACGGAATAATTTGAAACATTTTGCACGCTTTTATTAATATTTATATTCTTTCAAAGTCATCGGTCATAGTTTGCAATATTTTAATAAAAGAATGGCTTACAGCAAATATTCCGACCATTTAAAAGAAAAAATTATAAATGGTTATAATAAAGGTGAATCAGTAACGTCGATTGCAAATAAATTTGGAATTCACCACAGTGTCATTTTTCGCATTGTAAGCCGTTTCCGTTCATCAGGATCGTTGGCAACGGTACACAGGGGTGGTAGACCCCGGAAAACCAGCAAACGGGACGACCAGGCAATACTGCGCTTGATAAAAAAGGATCCATTTACCTCAGTAAGATCTATTGCAAGTCAGTTAAACTTAAATGTCTCGATTAGATCCATCCAAAGATGATCTGTTGAAGGTGGATAAAAATTATATAGAAGTGCAAAAAACCATTTATTTCTGCTAAAAGCAGATAAGCCAGAATCGAATTTTCAAAGGAGCACATCAACTGGACCACAACCCAATGGAAAACCGTACTCTTCTCTGATGAGCCTAAGTTCAATCTTAAAAGTTCTGATGGAATTAGGCTGGTACGTAGACCAAAAGGACAACGCCTTAACCCTCGATATACCAAAGGTACGGTAAAACATGAAGGAGGAAATGTATTGGTCTGGGGATGTTTTTCTGGCCATGGAATCGGACTAATTCATAAAATAAATGGTGTAATGGATCGATTCGTTTACAAGGATATTCTACAAAACATAATGCTACCACATGCAGAGGAGGAAATGCCGCTTAAGTGGAGGTATCAACAGGACAACGATCCTAAACACACGGCTAAATGCAACAAACAGTGGTTTGCAGTTAATAAAATAAATGTTTTTTAATGGCCAGCGCAATCGCCAGATCTCAATCCCATAGAAAATCTAAGGGATATGGTAGATCGTAAAATTAACCGCGATAATTGCGGAAATAGGGATGAACTTTTTCGCCAGGTAGAAGTTGCTTGGAATGAAATTTCTGAAGAAATTTTATCAAACCTAATTGAGTCCATGTCACGAAGATGTGAAGAAGTTTTAAAAAATAATGGTTACTCAACTAAATATTTATATTTTTTTTAGTTTCCTAAAGACGTGCATATGTTTTGTCGCATACAAAAAGCGGTTTTTATTGTATAATATGAAATTTTTTAAGTTTTATAAGAATTTTCATTTGTTTTTCTTATATTTTATTGAATGTAGGTTATTAACTTTATAAAAAAAATAAATAGGTCCAAATCCAAATGTGTTTGCTTTTGTTTTTAAGACATATTCTACTTAACAGAAGTTCGTGCGTATGTTTTGTCGCACACTGTATGTATGTATGCATGTATGTATGTATGTACATATGTATGTATGTATGTATGTATGTATGTATGTATGTATGTATGTATGTATGTATGTATGTATGTATGTATGTATGTATGTATGTATGTATGTATGTATGTATGTATGTATGTATGTATGTATGTATGTATGTATGTATGTATGTATGTATGTATGTATGTATGTATGTATGTATGTATGTACATATGTATGTATGTATGCATGTATGTATGTATGTATGTATGTATGCATGCATGCGTGTATGGACGTATGCATGTATGGATGTATGCATGTATGTATGTATGTATGTATGTATGTACATATGTATGTATGTATGTATGTATGTATGTATGTATGTATGTATGTATGCATGTATGTATGTATGTATGTATGTATGTATGTATGTATGTATGTATGTACATATGTATGTATGTATGTATGTATGTATGTATGTATGTATGTATGTATGTATGTATGTATGTATGTATGTATGTATGTATGTATGTATGTATGTATGTATGTATGTATGTATGTATGTATGTATGTATGTATGTATAAATGTATGTATGAATGTATGTATGTATGAATGTATGTATGTATGTACTTATTATGATTTCTTTTATTTATAATTAGTATGTATTATACAAAAGAATATGAATAGATAGATGATGCTTGACGTACTAAAACGTAATTTGTTTCCAAGATCACTTCATGATGCGAAAGGAAAAATAAAAAGTATGTACCTATGTAGGTACGCACAAAGCAGTTTTATTACAATATTTGAAGCACGAAATCATTCGGCTACATCATATGGCTGGGTACTTTAAATATCAATGTGAAGGGTATATAAGATTCGGCACAGCTGAATAAAGCGCTTTTACCTGTTTTATTTATATTTGATATATTTATGTATTTAAGTGTTTGGTGGTTCCTGTTATAGTAACAAAACATACAGGCAAAAATAATATTCATTGAAAAAACAAAAACGTGTCCCAAAAAAGAATATGTACTAATTGTTCCAACAAGTATTGGCACAAGAACTTGTTGTAGTTTTTATTTGTAGTATTTTCTTATATACGTTAACGTTTTTAGGTATTTCTCTTGTACCAAATTTATAAATATTTGTAGTTGACAAACTACATTAAAATGTCTTCTGTATTCTTACAGTGCAAGCATACTCTCTTTTACATTAAATTTTAAAAGTTACTTGAAATCTTATACGCGGCAGACCTCAAATAGTGCACACATACATATGTGGTAAACAGCAGTCATAATTTTATTATCTACATAAGTATATGACTTCTTAATCACACATTAAGCTAAAATATTAAAATAGATAAGAAAAAGCCAGTTTGGTTTAAATAAAAATAAAACGATTAATTGTATTGCAATGGATCTGGTAGCCTTTATTTGAAGATATTTAAATTTAACTTTAAATTATTATTTTTGATAGCTTAGAAGAAAGAGGGACTCAGGCAAGATGATGATAATCAGTTGTATAGCTGAGGCCAAGTACCTGATGTTTGTATGAATGTATGTATGTATGTATGTATGTATGTATGTATGTATGTATGTATGTATGTATGTATGTATGTATGTATGTATGTATGTATGTATGTATGTATGTATGTATGTATGTATGTATGTATGTATGTATGTATGTATGTATGTATGTATGTATGTATGTATGTATGTATGTATGTATGTACATACATATGTATGTATGTATGTAAGCATGGATTTCTCAAGAGGCCACTACGGGGAAGTTGTAAGGGTTTTTACCCTATTTTTTTTAAATTCTGTAATGCAACCCTGTAAAGGGTTAGAGATAGGGGGTAAGTGTGATTCACCAAAATATTTAAGGCTTACATTTGACCTTTGAAGGTGCACCCTGAAAGCTTGGGAGCGAATTAAAAAAAATTTTAAAAATATTAACTTTGTATGGTAACCCTGTTAGGGTGCGGAGATATGGTGTAAGTATGTTCTACAAAAATACTACTTACGGGTCTATCGGAGGACTTCAAAAAGTTGTTTTCAACCACAACACGGACAGACGTACAGACGGACATCGCTAAATTGACTTCCCTTTCTATAAGGACCAAGAAAATATATACCTTATAGGGTCGCATTTGTATATTTAATAAATTACAAACAGAATGACAAACTTATATACACCCTTATCAATTATGTGAAGGGTATAAAACCCAATTAAAAGAAGTATTGTGAAAATTAAAGAATAGAGTATGTATGTATGTATGTATGTCCAGTAGGTACATACATATGTATGTACATACATACATATATGTTTGTACGTATGTACATAAGTATGTATACTAATAAAACTTGGTACAAACAATGTTTATATGAATTTTTAAAGGAACATACGTTTAAATGTCTATTCCACCACACGTAGAGCCCTCCAGCCTGTCTATACAATGCTTAAAAGGCCCAGAAGATAAGAGACCTTATCGCACAATTCGCATTTAATATTACACTAGAGAGCTAAGACCTAAACATCTCAGTCGATCACATTACGAGCTATAAAGAAAACGTTAAAGATTTTTATTAAAAAAAAAAGAGATTTTTTAAAGGAAATATTATTAGGAAAATTTTTTTAATAAACAAACCGTTACTCATTTTTTAATGGAAAGTCAAACAATGATTTTTACTAACAGTCTGTGTACAGAGCCACCATCGTTTTACGCGTCATATCACACCCCACCATACACCCTCAATTGCGGTGCTGGGTCTGAAAGCATATGTCAGTCGCTTAGCATGAATGAGGATGTTTTAAAATCGCACCAACAGTTAAGGTTCCCAACACCCCCTATCACCCCTCCTAGAGGCTATAACAGAATACATGTGGATCATGATCCAGAACAACTAGTTGAAGATAAATATCAACAAAACACTCAACAGTATAGAACACAATCGGTAATAATGAAAGTTGGTCATGTTCAAAATGCAACTTATACACCAGCCGACTTATCTTACCACGTCTTAACGGTTGATAACCACCCTTCACATATAGGAAACAATGAACTTTATCCAAATCACCACCGGCAATATGAGCAACAACAACTGCACAATGATTCTCCAAGTAGTGGTACTTCATCACCTACTTCTCACAATGAATTTGTATGCGATTGGATAAATTGTGGAAGGTAAGGTTACATCAACAATTTTCATACTCATACCACATACGTTTTAGGGGCATTTTGCGTTTGCGCACTTGTTTGAAGCGCCCAAGAACAATCAGAATCACTTCCTAGTAGACCGAAACATGTCTGTCCTTCCGGATGGCTGGCTGGCCATGTGTTCTTGAATTTAAAGTACAGATCGCATTTTTAAAAATATTTTAATGAAATTTGGCACAGGTAGTTTTTCTAGCATGCGCTTCATTTTAACATATGTGTTTTCGGTGTAGATAGTTTTAAAAAAATAATATAAAAATTTTTTAAGGTCGAGTTTTTTGACTTAATTATCCGTTTTAGTATAAAATAATTAACAAAATGTCATTAAAAAAAGCTTTTTTGGGCTCAAAATCGACTTTCGACTATAAACGAAGTCGACTTACCAGCCCCTATAGATTCCACACAAATACCCTCCCTAAAAAAATCTTTGATTATAACTGCTTCGAATATTACTTAATCTTTAAATTTTGCGCGTATAAATCATCTTTAAAATTTACAATGGCTGCCATGTATGCAAGTCCAACTCCCAAAAATTATAACTTGCAAACAAATAATGCAATAGAAATGTATTAACAGTTACCCAAGTCGATTTTTAATAGAAATGAGCCAATCAAAATTTTAAAAGGTTGGTCCGTATTTGACTATTACTCTCGTAGAAGTTGCTTACCCGAAAATCAAGTTAACCACACTCACGAAAGTCACCTTAAGCCGTGTACTCTTTGTGCTTACGGCAGTACTTAATGTAAAATAAATTATGGTGTAAGGTAAGATATGTTCGGCCTAGATCGACTATAACTTTCTTACTTGTTTAAGATATTACAGTTTTAGCTTTGCATGTAGGCAGCAGGTTACCTAAAAAATTATTCACATGGGCATGCAGTACACTAAATGTGAAAAGCTGGGGCAAATTACGGCATTCGATTCGAATCGAAATTTTACTCGATCGATCGAGTTGTCAATGCTTTTGATATAGGAATTCTAATTTTTAAATTAGAATTAAAAATTTAGATTTGAATCGAATGCCGTAATTTGCCCCCATCATATATACGTAGCTCTGACGTAATTACCACAGAGCCTCATGAATATACAGCTTTTAACATTTCCTGTACTGCGGGCTATAATTGACAGTTTCTGTTTACTTTTTTACGCAGATATTTCGAAAGCCTAGACCTATTGGCTCATCATGTAACACTCATGCACGCCGTGGCTTCTCTAACTGATAATCTTTATTACTGCCGCTGGATAGGTTGTCAGCGAACAGAACGAGGCTTTAATGCTCGCTATAAAATGTTGGTACATGTACGCACACACACCAAAGAAAAGCCCCATCAATGCCATTTATGTGACAAACGGTTTTCAAGGGCTGAAAATCTTAAAATTCACATACGCTCACACTCAGGTGAAAAGCCTTACATTTGCACTTATGAAGGTTGCAATAAAGCATACTCAAACTCTTCGGACCGTTTCAAACACACTCGTACACACTCCACGGAAAAACCGTACATGTGCAAAGTTCCAGGCTGCCAAAAACGTTATACAGACCCGTCATCACTCCGCAAGCATGTTAAAACATTTAAGCACTCGGCTCAAATTGTGAACTTTAAGGAAAAGGCTTATGTTCTGCAGCAATCAGTACCTTCCAATAGCATAGAAATTGATTCTCATTTTTCATCCCTTGAATCAAATTGTAATTATTTGCCACATAACATGTTACCAAAAGGAAAAACAAGTCAGGATTCATTTTGCATGGCAATAGAAGAGATGTGTCACATTAAAGAATCTTCTAAATGTTACTCTGCTGTTACGTCGACTTCCACCGATCAGAAACCATACTGGTCGCAAAAGGATAATAAAATTAAAGACTCTCTTAATTACAATCACCCATCCGCGTATCAACCGGATACTGATTATACAATGCAATTAGATTTGACTGCAGAAAAGCCCCTTGATCTAAGAGTCAAACGTTGCTAAAGAATTAAGAATCGCAGTTAGCAGAAAACGAAAAAATCAAGAGTATTAAAATAAAGTATCGCTTGCCGGCCGCAAAAGTTATCCATCACAAAATTGTCGCTTGTTTTATGTATTTTTGCTTAATCATTATTTTTAATAAATATTGTAAAAAAATTTATTTGTATTATTACTTAGTTCTATTTATAAATTTTTATTAATAAATATTTAACAAAAATTAATTTTAGAATGTCCCTTTATTGCAGATTTTAAGCGATATACATATACTTTAGAATTAAGCGGTAATGCATAAAAAACCAACTTTTTCAATAGCATACGAGCAAAATGTTTTTTTTTTTTCAATGAGTAAATTTAACTTACAATATACTACTTTCTTGGGGTGATGTTTTAAGGTTAGGCAGTGGTTTTAAGTTGCACCAAAACTATTGAAAATCAAATCTTTTTATACGTTAATAACTTAACTTTATGTTGAATTTTAATTTTTGTCTGTACTACTAGTATTATATTGAAACATAAAAATAACTTTTTAAGATTTCAAATCCATTTTGGGACAGCACTCAGAATGTCATTTAGCGTTAAAAAAATGCTTGTGAATTTTTTATTAACAACTAATTATTTATATGCTCCCAAAAGTATTTTGCTTACTCAGAAATCTAAAAAAGTTTCGCTAATTGCGTTATCCTATAGTATGAACTTTTGTGACAGAAGTTATACAATTTTATTCATTTTAAGTAGGCAAAATATTTTTGTGAAGAACTGTATATTACTTAGAGAAATCGTCAAAGAATTGTTAACCTTAAAATTTATGAATTTTCTTTATAAATTTTTTCGTAATAATAAAAAAACTTTGATAGGTGCCTGAAAGTAGTAACGCTCACAATTGTTCAAATGTTGAGTTTCCTATTTCAAAAACTTATGATAGCTGTAGACTTTAAACCTACCACGAAGTAATTTTATAATACTTGCGGCTCGAAAAGAACTTACCTATATCAAGTGAGTGTATAAAAAAAAAAAGAGACCGAAAAGCCGAAAATAGCGCTTTTATTCGTTTCGTTTCATTTTCGTTTTGATTCGAACATCCATGTGCAAAATGAGTTAAAAGTCACAGAACATCAACATTAAAAGTATTATTTCCGAATTAAAGTGATTTTAAATTCGAAGTGGAATTCAGAAAGTGTAAAGTTAATTTGCAAAAAAGGAATTTGTAATGTGTAAAAATTGAAAGAATGCACTGTTTATGTATTTACAGAACCAATGTTTCTATTAGAAATAAACTCTATTCCGCCACTATTAATTTCGATAAGAGAGTTATTCAAGTAATAATGATCATCTTTCCCTCTTAAAAGTCTCAATTTATAGTCAATTAAGGAATCTGGAAAGTTTAATGGGACTCCGGATTTTGTCATTAAAGTATTCGTATCCACCGTATATGCACAATAAATATTATGCTCTTGGCACATGTGCTTTAAACGCTGAATCAATCTTTTGTAGTGTGTAGCCATTCGTTGCAAGTGGTGTTGACATTCATCCCAGTAGAAAGCATCAATGCCATCAATTGATAACAACGAAACCTGCTTGTGATCCCAAAGCAAATCCTCAATATCGTCAAAGGCAAACTCAAATTCGTCCGCTGTGTAACATTGTATATGAATTATATTCTGACAGTAGCTGACAGCTTTTTCAAGTGCTCTTTGAGAGCATATAAGGACGTTGTCGCTCATTGCTTTCTGAACGTAATTTTTAAATAATCCTAAATCGAACTTGTGACACAAATCTACAAAAATTATTTGACTATAACTTCCTCCGTAGAATTTTGATAGAGCAACTCGCGCCATTAGTTCATACAACAATGTTCTTTTTCCTGATCCTGAAGCTCCGGAAATCTCAATAAGAGATTTTTGTAAAGGTTCGTTGTTTGGGAAAACGTCATTCCATACATTACTCAATGTCGGCCTTTGCGCTGCTATAGATTTTAGAATTAACTGATATCCCGTTAGAATCATAACTAAATTATACTAGGCAACAAATTTGGATAACGAAATTCCACTTTTAAAAAATTTTTGAAAACCAATTATCCTGCTAGATTTTGCGCGAGACTGAAGAAGGTCTATCAGGTGGTCTTAGTTAATCAGCTGAGTAGAAGTATTTAGTATTTCATATGTCAAATTTTATTGATGTTTATGTATTTTTTTTCTTTTTTACAAGCAACTATGGTATTCTAATAAAAGCTCAAAAACATGGTGAAATAATGGGTACCAGGTGGTGCTACGAGGACAGCTGATATACTTTTTTCATGCATAAATCGAGGCTGGGTAGTCAAAATTGTTTACATTTACATATCTTTTTTTGACAACTGAGCCAACGAAAACTACAACAAAAACGAAAATTTTATTCACCAAATTTTGTTGTTGTAAAATCAACACCACCTGATAAATTATTGCGCCATGCTCAAAAAGAAGAATGAAGAACTTGTGAGTTTTGTTATCTGCCTTTGACATTCGTATTGTGGATCAATTGTTTTTGTAAAATTGATCCCACCTGATTACATGCACCTCGAAAAGAAAATCAGCTGTGGCAGGGTAACCAAAATACCTGTGATTTTATACATGTGACTTGAAAATCACTGATTACGACAGTGACATAAACTGTGAAGTAGCTGCTACTGCGGGTAGTTACTTTGATGTGTTATGAAAATAAATATTTTTGGGATTTCCTGTGAAGCAACTATTTACTGCGATGTTGTTACCAGACTTAGTTACCTTTTGTCAACAACCTCCTTCATTCAATCTTTAAGCCCTATATGTCTAATTACATTGTGGTTCGTGGAAAAAATAAGATATGTTCCTGAGTAGCAACTCTTAACTGCAGTGTTGTAACATTTTTGGGTCTTCCTGTGAAAAGTGTAACTATTAACATATTTGTTTGTAAAAAATAATAAACAGCGATCACCGTCACTGTCTAAAATAACTGTTACTGAAAATAACGTTCACTGTTTACAGTATTCTTCAAAAATCACGGGATCGTTCATCTCTAATTCCCACATTCAAACACAAAAAGGAAATGCAGCGGGCGAATTTTTGGAATTCGCCTTGATCATGGTGGAATAAGAAGGTGACCTCGTCCCTTAAACAACAACTTCCTGTAAATATAAAGCATGTATTTTGTTGTTGTTCAATTCCAGCTTAGTTGTCAAAAATGTTGCGAACACACATACACACAGTATACATAACCAATACAGAACATAAAAAAGTTGCCAAGCTAAGTTGGAAAACATTTGGCCAAAAAATAGAAGTCGGCTGGTTAGTTACTCTTACCTTGTTTAATTTACCCTGGCCTTGATATTACCTGGTTTAGCAAAGCCAATTCCTTGACCAGGTGGAGTTAACAGCGCAGCTGATCTACTTTTTTCTTGAATAAATCGAGCTGGGTTGCCCAATTTGTTTATGTTAAGATATCTTTTTCGACACATATCTTTTTGGTTTTCAAAGCAAATAAGTTAAAATCTAAACATCAGTTCAAGGACTTTAAAGTTTTTTATAAAACAGACTTTGCATGGAAACTTCGTTTACAAACTTTTCATCAATTTATAAATCGTTTTTAAATATAATATAGAAAAGTTCACTTTTGAAAGTCATACATCTTTCGTTTTTTTTATTTAGGAAATAGGTAATTGTAATTTAATATTTCTGGTATTATAAATGAAAACATATGTATAATAGTAACGTTTGATATACTAAATTATCTGTTTAATATTTGCGTTTTCCAATCATAACGATAAAATGCCTAGTAATATGTGTATTTATGATAAAATATGTAAATTAAGATTTTTTGCTTCTGTTAATTTACATCATTTATTATAAATATCACCAAAAGTGAAAACCACCTTTTTATTATTTTATCAAGTATTCAAGGTACAAACGACGTTTGATTAAATTTTCGCTTTTTAAACATTTTTAATATTGGAATGGAAATCTCATATAATTATCACATCATTTATGTTGTTTATAATTAAATTATTAAACTTTTGTTAATTTCAGTTAATAGGTATTTCAACTACGGTCTCCAGGAGATAAATTCATGTCTTGAAAAAAGTCAAGCTCAGTATATAAAAAAACCAAGATAAAAACTACCGGAATTTTTTTTATTTAGAGTTTGACGTTTGTCAAGACATATTTTTTTAATGGAGACGTAAAATAACTTCTGCATCAATTCTTTTTTTTTTTTTTTGCTAAGAGTTAACCATATATCTTTTACTATATAAGTATGTAAATATAGTAATTAAATTATATTTAGTTGTTTTTTTAAGAAACACAATTAATTAAAGAGTGGTTGACTATCCTTTCAAAGGACACAAAAAAAACACGTTTCTATATTAAAAATATCTAACAGATTTAAGCACGAAAAAAGCGTACAACTCGTACAATGTATTGTCTACAGATCGGACACTCACTCAATACTTTGCCGCAGTTGGTACAAGTGGCCATATGACCGCATTCTAAAATCACACATTCAATGGGAGCGTCCATGCAAATTTTGCATAGTTCGCCTGTTGGAAGTTTTTCAACATCTACAAGGTAAAAATATTTAGCTACATAAAAATGGCCGATTAAAATAAAAATTACCCGGTGTTGATTTTAAATTTTTCCACAATCTTTCCACTCTTTCAAGAAGTTCCTGCTTTTCACAACATCCTTTGTAGTCTACTCTATGCAACATTAATATCTCCTTTAGTTGTTTAACAGTCAATCCTTCCAAATGCTTGCTAAAATATATATATATATATATATATATTTTAGTATATATGTACATACAGACATACAATATTTAATTGTACGAAGTTTGTAAATCTATAAATTTTATCCTAATTTTAATCTTTTTACTTACATTGATTCAACATCATCTAAATTTATAAAACGCGTTTCTTTATCATAAGGATTTGTGGATGTGCTTTCCAACGACTGATTAAGGTAAGCATTATATGCCAAAGTACTTGCGTCATCGGAAATTCCTTCCTCCTCTCCTACGACTTCGTTGGTGTGCCTACTGACACTGGTTGTAGATAAACCAGCTTCTGAATCTGAACACTCAAAAGATTTCGTGCGTTGCTCTAAATATGCTAAAAAGTCACATAATTCTTGTTTAATATCAGCCTCCGACATTTGAGAGCTTTCCAAATGTTTACGCATTTTCTCAACCTGCTGCCGTATATTGGCCTTGTTTTTGCCGCAGCGAGAACAGCAACGTTTTTTAGTTAACTTTTCTGTAATGGCGGAATTCGTTTGAATTTCTTCATCTATACGAGAGTTTTGAGGCAAACGGCTAACATCGTCGTCTTCATCGTCAACGCTCGCATCAAGTCTTCTGCTATTTAGGTAGCTTTCAGAACGGCGTCGAGTAACTTTTTTAACTCGAGGAAGCGGATGTATGTGTGTAGGTGTGGGAGGTCGATAAAAATTTTCAGATTTTTCGTCGTCATCTTTATGTAATACTGAATGAGATTTGTTATCTAGTTGGTGTTGAGCCTGCGTTTGTTGTGACGTCTCACTATCGCTGATTTTTAAATCTAAAATTTGCCAATGGTCTGTTGTATTGCTTGTGGTGTCTGTCGTCGTTTTGCTATCATCCGATATGCCACCAATGGCACCCAATTCTTCAAATGATGAGTGGGATGAATCTTCTTCATTTAAATTTATTTCTAGCTTTGAATACTGTGGAGTTTTTGAGGTACTTGCAGAAGTCGATGGGGCGCAGTTGATGTTTTTAGTATTTGTGGTTGAGTTCTGTTTACCAATGTTTGATACAAGATTTGGCTTTTGCTGCTCAGATTTTGATGAGCGTGTGCGATCATTAAATGTTGCAATTATCTCGTCATCATCATCTGAACAGTTGCATTCTTCCTGTTTTCTGTTGCTGATATTTTTTTCAGAATGTGATAATGTAGGTGGTGGTGGTAGATTTACTACTAAACTTTCTGCCGTAAACGCTAATTCGCCACTTAAGCGCTCTTCTACTATTGGAGTGATTAAAGTATTTTCTGGTGAATTTGTTTGGCTGCTTGCATAAGAAGGAATCACTCTAGTAGTTATTTTGGGCTGATCTTTGACGTTTACTGACGTCTTTGTTGAAACATTTGACGGTTGTGTATTTTTTGAACTTGTTCTACTTTCAAGGTTAGCCAAGGAATCACTTATATTATCACTTAAGTTACTAAAAAAATTTTGGCACGTTTGTTTTATACTGTCAAAGGAGTTATTTACACCTGCACCCGTATCACCCGCATTCTTATCTCTACTTTGATGTTGCGGTGTTACATTACGACTGCTACTGCCACTGCTACTACCGCTGCCACAAAATGTTTGATTATTTATATCAGTTCTGTTCGCGTACTGTAATACTAAATCTATAAGCTCTTCTTTTTCCACACAACCAGCAGTGGAAATATGTTTTGATTGCAAGTAAAATATTAAATCTTTTGCCTTTAGTTTAATTAAATCCGAACGCTCCAAAGGTCTCCTGCTGAAGAGTAGGCACCTTTCACATAAGACGTACTTACGACTATTGTTGTTGCTACCGATTAAACAGTTAATACAGTAGTAACGTTTGCAATCATAACAAATTCGTTTACGTTTAAATACCGTAAATTGAACATTACATCCTTCGCACGGCATCCTTTTGTCCCTCAGATAAAATTACAGTTACTAGAAAAAATTTTTTTGTTTTGTTTCTTTAGTTTCGTTAAATCAATGAATCATTTTCTTCTTTTCTATCAACCGCATTTGTCCAAGATTTAGTCGTCATTGCAGTCAGTTTAGTATATTATTAGTGGCATTTGCTTATATTTTTTTATTGTGTAATATAATTATTTAATTTTCTTATATTTATTGGCCGTATCATAATAAAACTTTTTTTGCTTAATTTACTTGATGCAAAACTCAAACCAAAAGATATTATTTTTTTATGCAAATTGGATTTTGACTATATTCACGGTTGTTGCCATTATTTATTTCTCTATTGTTATGCCAAGTAGTATTTAAACAAGGTGGTAACTTGTGAAAAGTTTTCACATTGGCCCTTCACACACCAGACAAAAATTTAAATGAACAGTTTTGCTCCTTTCTTAACACGGTAAGAATTGTTTCTATCATAAAATGTATACGTGTATAAAGCCATTGAGAAATATTTATTGATTATAATATTATTTTAAGGTAGAATTAAACGATTGCAACAATCCATCAACGCGTACAAAAATGTTTAATTAAGTTATTGAGGGCAATATGGAAAAGTTGATGGAAACTTTTGTGCACGTTAGATTTCCCTCCCCTCTCTGTTAAGCAAAAGCAAAGTAACCCTAGTTCTGCAACAACAAAATTTCGAGTTTTTTAATCGGCATGTAGACTCAATATAAAAAAATATGGTTTACCTCTTAATCTATGCAGCTAGCTATCATAAAAATCACGAGCAAAAAATTATCAGTGGTGTTTGTGTACCATGTGTTATTAAGCTGAAAGTCCATGGCACGCGTTTGCGTCACAATGCGTTGTGGCTTTCTGAACTTTTTGCACGTTGTTGCGTTTCAAGTTTATTTTGAGGCTTTATGACGCTTGCACCGCGACAATTGGCGTTATGCTCTGTAACTTGCCATATTGAAATATACGCAATTAACTTTTTTGACAACCACGTATAAAGCGAGAACGCATGAAAAGCGTGCTATGGACTTTCAGCTCTAAGCTTATAAAGTTGTATCCAAGGCGCATGTGTATTAAGTGACCTCGGTTAATCAGCTGAGTAACGGTATTTCGTAATTTAAGTGTCAAATTCTGTGTATGTTATGGTTTTTTTACAAACAACCACTGTAGTATTCTAATAAAAGCTTAAAAGAAAAAAAGAATTTGCGTGTTTTTGTTATCTGTGACATTCGTAGGCCGATTTAGTTGTTTTTATTAAACCGATTTTACCTGATATGGGTGTATCTGTGTTATTAACCTACGGTCTCCAATAGACATGAAATGAGTTTTATATAAAGGAAGCATTTTAAATTCCTATCTTTCCGATTTTAGGGTATATATTTTGAATTTTTAACGGCATATTTTATGCGCATTAAACCCATTTTAAGATCATGTTTTGGTTGCCCTTTTCATGATTAATATTGATATCAACCATAAACAACAATTTGCACTACGCAACTAAAAAATAATTCGATTTTTTTGAAACCTCAAATGTAACAAGAAATGGTACCATAAGCATGGCTACACACTATGCAACCAGAAATGGAACATGCCTGGTTGCAAAAACTTGTTGCATAGTGTGTACCTATTTAAAAATTATTTTAAGAAATATTGTTGAAGGTTTATTAAGGTAAAATTATGTATGTCCATACACTCATATGTATTATTTTATGCTCATAATCATTATTATGAATGTATGTATGGATGTGTATGCATATATAAAATAAATACTCTTGTAAATACCTACAATACTAATATATATTTCTATGTTATGATTTACAAAGAAAGTAGTATAGCCTGGTAACATACATTTGCCCGTATATACAAACAGATAATACAGCTACATATGTATGAATGCATCATCTATGCATCTGTGCCAAATTTATAAAAATTAGTTTAAAAGAAAAATTCAATTAATCTTAATTTGTAAGAATAAAAAAGGAGATATTAAGAAATGAGGTTGCCAGCAACGGAATATTCGTGTCTTTAGAGGAATTTAATGGGGTTTTGGGAAAAGCCTTAAGAGAAAAAAAATACACACACAAAAACAAAAGGGCGATTAATATTTTATATAAACTATTAATAAGCAATTAAATACATATTTCTAAAGTTATCGGTTAAAAAATTCATTTTTGCATGTTTCGACGGTTTAATATACAATTTATACATTTTTTTAAAATCTTTTTAGTTTGATCGTTTTGTTATTATTTTTTTTTGTTGGTTTGTTATACAGTACGTTTAAATGCTAGTTGTCACTTGTATTTCTTTTACAAAAAGGTCTTTCAGCAGTAAGCATTAATACTATAATGCATTCATTGAGCTGGTATTATCTTGAGTCCGTTTCTGTTGCAGAGGATCATCATTGTTATTATCATCATCGTGTGCTAGTGAAATTGGTGATAACGCGTTTGATGCCTCTATCTCTAAACGTGACTTTTCATAATCGACAAAATCATCAAACAGGCTGGGCCAAGCTTCAGTATCATCATAGTTATTGATATCACACTGGTCGGAGAAGTTTAAAAACATATTCCACGTATCTTTTGGAATGCCTCTTATACTAGGATGCTGCTCTAAGAAATATATCCACTTATTTAGTAAATCAGGCGTATGTACTGTAAAAACTAATTTCCATAATGAAATTGCCATATCTAAAGATAAAATACGTTGGTCTGGCTCCAAGCCAAATCTAAAAATTTTAATTCATTTGATGAATAGTTTTAGTTTTTGATGTTTAAACTTACCTAAAAGTAAATCTATATAATTGTTTAAACAATTCGGCGTCTACCTTTAGTTTTTCAATTGTCTGCTCCAGTCTTATACGTATTGCTTCAATTGTATCTGCTCGCATTTTATGTAGTCCTTCTATAAACTCGGTACGAGTAAAACGACACATTTGTGAAGCGTCTAAGCACCAAGCTAGCACCAGGATAGCAAATTCGTCTGGTTGATAATTGAGATCATGACATAATCGTTCGATTCCCTCTGCCAATATCATATCTTCGTCAGATTCTTTATACTCTTCAAACAATTTATTTAATGTATTATCCGACACTTCAGAGGTTTCTTGTACTATTGATGACAAAAAAGCAGAAGTTATTAAAGAAATACAAATGATTGAATAAAATAAAAGATACCAAAAAAAGTCTCCGGTAAACTAAGGAGTATAAACATAAATATGTACAAAGTAACAAATTATACCTGTTGCTATTATATCGCTTATGGCTGCGACATTGCCATTTAGCAGTACTAATGATTTCTTATAACTATTACGTTTTGTATCACAATTGTTTGCGGATTTAAGTGGACTTCTGGCAGAGAGCAATTCGTCAGTTTCTAGAAATTAAGGTATTTCAATACTATTTAATATAATATGTATGAACAGGTCAAAAATTAGAAACAGATAAAATATTTTTTAAGTTTTTTTCTTCCTTATGTTAAAATCAATTGTAATTTAAAATGTTGTAAAAGATTCTAACATGATGAAATAATCTTATATATATATATATATAAATGAAATGTCCCATGTGTCTAACGACATCACGTGAGAATAGCTGGAAGGATTTGTCAGAATTTGTTCTGTTAGGCTTGCAATTTTTAAAAGATTTTTTTAATTTTTAAAAGATTTTTTTAATTTAAAAAATTGTGAAACGTCGAAAAATTGGAAAAGCATAATAAGTTGTTGTACCATAAAAAAACATTTTAAATTAATTAACATCGACTGAAGTTTTAAAGCTACGACTTTCTATTTTTGTATTAATTCCACCTTCTGAGGTGAACAAACAAAGGATTGGTTTAACCCCCGTTAAAAAATGTATTAACGTATAATTAAATAACTGTAAAAGATATTGTATTTAAGTTTTATGTTAGTAATTTTTATGGAAACTTTGGAATGGCTGGAATGGAACTAATGGAATTGGCCAAGAGGAAAGGGGCACTATCCATGCTGTAAAAATATTTATTATTGAATAATTACAGACCTGTATAATATATAGTACTGAATAGTTAAAAAAAGATGTTTGAATATTGTTAAATATCTTTGATATTAATAGATGAAGTGCAGTAGCATAAAAACTACTAAAGCTTGTAATAGACATACATACATACACACTACTATATCCGCATTCGACTATCTATCTTCTGTTGCCCATATTCATATATTTATAGTAGGTTTATTTAGAGATTAATCGGCAGATGTCTATGAAATAATATAATATTTAAATTCTCTAACATTAACTGGTCTAATTTAATATAACTTAAACTTTGTAAACATGTACCAAGTTTCCAACGTCAAAAATCCCAAGGTAACAAAGAAGGCAGTACTCCTAGAAGAAACTTCGACTGCACCAACATTTTAAAGACAACAAAGTGGGCAGTAATAAACCTACAACAAATAAAACCTCATGTACTTATTTATACTACACAGATTTTGTAAAACTTTAAATATAATAGGTATATGTCAGTGTTTTTTTCTTTGTTATTTTACCGCGTCTAATTTATGAGTTTGTATGCATATTTAAAACCTCGAACGTGTAAATTTTTTTATAAAAGGCGCTGCTACACCCACAAAAATTAAACACTCAATAAAAGGACTTCTTCCGCTGCATTGATATTTAGTAGTACTTCAAATGTTGAGTGTTGAGCGAAATCTTAGTGTGGGGGAAAATTAAAAAAATCCAACCTTATAAAAAACCTTGAAGCCGATTTGAGTTTTGCGCGTTACAAACCCACACATATTTTAATTTCAATGCGATTTTTGGTCACACCAGTTTAATTTAATACCGTATCTTTCTTATGTAGATATATCACTTAATTATATAAATTTTTTTATTTGAATTCTTACCATAACATCTTTCCTTATAAAAAGGACCTCCCCTTACAGTATGCATCTGATGATGGGGTATATGATAATGCTGATGTTGCTGCTGATAAGAATTTTCATTGGCATTTATGTTTAACGAAATACCAGTATACCTGCCATCCACCAAATGTGTTGTTTGCCTGACCGATTGCACAGATGAAGAGGTTGCAGTAATAGCTCCACTACCCATAGTAGTTGACATATGCTCTGAGGTTGATTGAAAGCATTTCAGGCAGTTTCCCATAGCGGGAAAGTTTAGCAGTTGAATGTGAGCAACGGTTTTTTATGGCTTTGTTTTCCAAAAGGCTGGTATTTTGCTAATTTTTTATACATACATATTTGTATTAATATATGCATTTGTTACTCTATAAAGCCAATCACGTGCAAAATATGTATTTACGTTTTTTAATTTGTTGAAATTGAAGTTAAAATTATTAAAGGCAATTATAGGTTGACATGTTTTGCGGTTCTGTTTTTTTTTGTGATTATTCTTAAAGTTGGTTATTTAATGCTGTTCTATTTGGTTTTTAATTGCGGCTGTTTAAATTGGCACTTCGTTTCAAAGAGCAACATTTTTCTGAAAAAAATTCATGTATTTATGTATGTATGAACTAATGTTAAAGAAAATGCTATTAGTTAGTTAAATTGGCAAGTGTTTGTAAATTATGATCCAGAAGAGTTTAGTAAAACTTTTAAGCTTGCATTTCTCCATATGTTAGTTGAATTGTTCTATATTCCATTTTTCTATGGTTTTTCTTTAAGTCTTGTTTGATTTCAAAAGTATTCCTACAGCTTTTCAGTTTTTTTTTTTTTTTTCTGTAATGCTATTTTTTTGTTTTAAACTACATATGTACAACACAGTTATTATTAAGTTTTTTAAAAATTATTATTTTTTAGCAATTCTTTGTTTCCCTATTCTCAAGGATATCATGTATAATTCCATACATTTTGCTTACACACAATCTTGCACTAAAATTTTCCTGTTTTGATTTTTTATTTACAACATGTAGTTCTTTGTTCATGTATTTGAAGCATTTTTGTATAGAAGGCTTTCTGTTAATATATATAAATATATATTTATATATAATTAATATATTTTGTTTTTGACCACTTGCTAATAAATTTAAAAGTGTTTTCCTAGTGTGAAAAAAACTTAAAATATATACTTATTTTTGTACCTATAAGTCTAGGTCAGCAAATTTTTTTTTGGCGGCGATACAAATTGCTCTCAATTGCAGTAACTTCAATACGTCTATGGTGGAATGTGCCAAAGAACATATATATTAACGTTTTATTGAAATACAAATTAAAAATACAAATGAACATATATGTATATTTATTATATATAAGTATGTTACAAATTTATAAACGATAATGGTCGGAAATATTTTCCAGAATTTGGTAGAAAGTCTACTGATGATTAGGTGTAGGAACCAATAAAATGAATATAGACATACTTTTACCAACAATAAACCAATAAATTTAATAAAATTGGGTAAAAAAATCTGAATAAAATATAAAACATCTTATTATAATATATTACAAATAATTATATTCATATGTATGTAAATGGTTTATATCATTTAAGTAGTGTATTTACAACGGCGTTCAATACATATTTTAAGCGAATTTGGATTATTCTTTATGTTTTCAATTAACGTTTTGACCACAAAGTAAACAGAGAGTCCAACTTTGACGTTTCCAAATTGACAAAATCATATTTTTCAAGTTGTTGCGAAAGAGAAAAAAAATAAAATCGCCATAAGCGCAAACAAAGGTTAGTGCAAGCAGACATACACTACCTTTTGACAAATTGGAAATCAAAACAAATAATTATTTGGGGGTTGAAATTATTTGCAAAAATTTTCTTTTAATGTTTGTTGAATTAAAAGTTTTAAGAAAAGTACAAATTAAGATTAATTCAAGTTCATTGTGAGTGTCGGTGCTGTGTGAATAAAAAAATCGTTGGTTTTATGTTGTTTGTAAGTGTTTTTTTCGGTGTTTTATTGTTTGACAAACAGACGCTTGCATATTTTGGTAAAAAAAATTGCAAAAATTTTCTTTTTGGAATTTTTGAATGAAAAGTTATTACAAAACTAAAAATTCAAATTAAATGAAGTGTATTTTGATTATTAGCATTGTTTAAATTGAAATAATGCTGGTTTTATGATATCTATAAGTGTATTTTTCTTGTTTTGTTTTCTTACAGACGGCGGCTGCTCTAAACATTGTCTGATAAGTAGTTTTTTGGGAAAATCTTTCAATTTCCAATATTGGTGCAAATAAAACCATCTACGGATGTGAGGTAAGCCATTAAAATGCAAAAAATTAAGAAATCAAAATAATTATCATAAAGTTTTCTTTTAATTATCTGTTTCCAGACACACACATTTTTACACAGCAGTCGGTTTGCTTTGCATCACAAAATTTCAAGTTGTTCCTGAAAGCAAAGATGAGGTTTTTAATAATATCTTCTAATTCCAAATGAGTGTTTAAAGCTATGTTAATGCCCTGGAAGCAAAAAACGTTGTCAAAATTGTAAGGAGTGTATAAGGGAAGAAGTTAAAAATTTGTAATGCAAAGCAAACTGCGTTTTGGAATTCAGCCAATATTGCTTGCATGATATTTAAGGACTACTCATTTTATATGGGGGTGGTGCAAAAAAATATAGCGGATGGTGAGAAATACTGATTTACATTTTATGAAATTTTTTAATGTTGCCAAAAACACTTGAAACAGAATGCCGAAAAAAACAAACAAGTTTCAAGCACTTTCTTTGCAATGTAGAAAATATTTTTGCTTCTGTAAAATTTTGACAAATTTAGTTACGTAGTTTCGCATTTAAGCTAACGATGTAGACAGATTTTTTAATATGAATAAATACAGAACTTGCGTGAATATAATGCATAAATAATAATTTTAATAATTAAACTACCACTTTACTTGTAACGCGATTCATATCCAGACGGCGGCTGCTCTAAACATTGTCTGATAAGTAGTTTTTTGGGAAAATCTTTCAATTTCCAATATTGGTGCAAATAAAACCATCTACGGATGTGAGGTAAGCCATTAAAATGCAAAAAATAAAGAAATCTAAATTTCATAAAGTTTTCTTTTAATTCTCTGTTTCCAGACACACACATTTTTACACAGCAGTCGGTGGCCGAAATTCTTACGGGAATCAGTTGTAAGGACCTTAAAATAGGCTAAATTCCAAAACGCAGTTTGCTTTGCATCACAAAATTTCAAGTTGTTCCTGAAAGCAAAGATGAGGTTTTTAATAATATCTTTTACTTCCAAATGAGTGTTTACAGCTATATTAATGCCCTGGAAGCAAAAAACGTTGTCAAAATTGTAAGGAGTGTATAAGGGAAGAAATTAAACCTTTGTAATGCAAAGCAAACTGCGTTTTGGAATTCAGTCATAATAAAGCAATGAAAAATGCTGCCTTTGTAATTAAGAAAATGTTTTTATTAACCTATAAAATTAAAAAAGGTAGTAACATGGTTTTTCTTTTCTGCTTATGATATATATAACGTGTATTATTTTATGTTTAGAGTAAATATGTAAATGTATTGTTGTCTTTATAACTTTTAAAAACTAGATATTGAGGCATGTTCTCGAAATCACAATTTGAACCGCCAGGCATTTAGCTGGCCGGCTTAATATCACAAAAAATTAAAACTTTTTATATTTCTTGTGATTTCAAATCAATTTTACAAAAAGTGATTTTAAACATGCCTGATTATTTCAGATTACAAATTGATTTACCATTTCATGTATAAGACCATGAATGTTTCGTATGCATTAAAAATAATAAATAAAGTATTTAATAAAAGTATTTCCTTAAATAAAACAAAATTATAACTCTTTTTGCAAATAAAATGTGTGGCACTGAAAAGAGCCTATATAGAGGTTGTATAAAGTAGAATTAAGAATTCTTGAGAAGTTTACTTTGGTTTTTTCAAACTTTATAGCTGGACGAAAAATGTTTAAAATATTAAAGGAAACGAAATTATAATTCTTTTTGTAAATATATTTTGTGGCCCTGAAAAGGGCCAATGTAAAGGTTGTTTAAAGTATAGTGAAGAATCCTTGGGGAATTGACTTTGGTGTTTTCGGCGGAACTTTGCGACTTGACGAAATACATTTATTTAACATGTTGAAGAAAACGAAATTGTAACTCTTTTTGTAAATATTTTTTGTGGCCCTGAAAAGGGCCAATGTAAAGGTTGTTTAAAGTATAATGAAGAATCCTCGGGGAATTGACTTTGGTGTTTTCCGCGGAACTTTGCGACTTGACGAAATACATTTATTTAACATGTTAAAGAAAACGAAATTGTAACTCTTTTTGTAAATATTTTTTGTGGCCCTGAAAAGGGCCAATGTAAAGGTTGTTAGAAGTAGAATTAAGAATCCTTGGTGACTTGACTTTGGTGTTTTCGGCGGAACTTTGCGACTTGACGAAATACATTTATTTAACATGTTAAAGAAAACAAAATTGTAACTCTTTTTGTAAATATTTTTTGTGGCCCTGAAAAGGGCCAATGTAAAGGTTGTTTAAAGTATAATGAAGAATCCTCGGGGAATTGACTTTGGTGTTTTCCGCGGAACTTTGCGACTTGACGAAATACATTTATTCAACATGTTAAAGAAAACGAAATTGTAACTCTTTTTGTAAATATTTTTTGTGGCCCTGAAAAGGGCCAATGTAAAGGTTGTTAGAAGTAGAATTAAGAATCCTTGGTGAATTGACTTTGGTGTTTTCGGCGGAACTTTGCGACATGACCAATCGAAATTTAGGGCTTTTGTAAGAGCTTTTGCTAAATGTTGTCGAAATCTTAGCCGGGAAACAGTAAAAAGTATCCAAATGACCTAAATAAAAATAAATTATTATTAAAAATTACAGACACAATAGTGTTAAGTTGCATATATGTATATATTTTTTTTTATATTAAATTTTAATACATTTATCATAATAGTAAATATTTATACATATAGCAAGTATAGATTTTTTATCGACCTTGTCTGGTCTAGATCCATCATGTTTTGTTTTAAACGGCATCACCTCGAGAAGGTTGTGGCTCTTCACCACGCATGATGGTCTTGAGTAAGAAGTAGCTAGAAATGCAAAACCATTTTGTATTCGCTTTGTTTACTCCTGGATTACGGTAAAATAGGGCGATATATGTTTGTTCAATTCAAAAACTAGTGTGTCAAATTGGTACAAATTTTATTACAAAATGAACAAATATATTCTCCCTATTAACAGTCAAACAAGGTTTTAAATAATTTTAAATGACGATTATCAAAGAGTTCGTCTTAATCATGTTCGACTGCACCAAACAATCCTTGATGCCACGGCTGCCCTAATAAACGTTCATTTGGAAACAGAATTCATATTAAAAACCTTAAACTGCGGTTATGAAGGCAGCCAATGTTACAATATTACAATTTTTTTTCTAAATAAAGGGAATAAGAAAATATAAATATGTTTAAATGCATAATTATGCTCTTAATATTAATAAAAACAAAATAATTTTTTATAAATTTCAAATTCAATCACAAAAAATTCGTTTTGTGTTGAAACTTTTCTTGATTTGCGTTTTATGCAAGCAAAATATTTGAATCATTACATAATGACAATTTAAATAAACTCAATGATTAAAAAACAGTTTTAATGTTTACATAATGAAAATCTAATCATATGCCAATCAATTATGTTAGATATTGCGTTTTGTAAGTGTATAAAAGCAACTAATAACAAATAATTAAACAACCAAAAATAATAAAATAACAAAAATAATAAAACAAATAAAATAATAATTAACAAACACCAAATAAATAAATAAAATAATAAAAAAAACATATAGCAAACATAATAATATACAAAAATATCACACATCACAAATAATTTACAAACACCAAAAAAATTAAGCAAATAAAATAATAAAAAACAGGTACCAAACAAAACAATTCAATAAAAACAGACAAAATAAAGGTTATATACAAATATATCACAATATGAAAAATATCGAGGAAATGACAGTTCTGAACTAAAGCTTTTATAGTTCTGTATTAAAAAATAAAACAAAACGAAAAGAAATACAGAATAAAACAGAAGTAATTTATTATCTTTTAAAATATGCATCATATGATTAATGTCTTAAGCGGTTCAAGTACTTGTCTGTTATTGATTAGTGACACATAAAAACTTTTGTTTAAAATTGGGTTCTTTCATCTTGGCATTGAAAAATCTTATTATGAAATAAATCCGTATTCTAATAAATAAATTTAAAACAGTTTGGTGTTGAATTTTTTTACAACAAAGGTAAGGTTTTTCCTTAAAAAGCTCGTCAAAAATAATTTGTCTTATGCCATTTCGATGACAGTTTTGATTAAATAAATCATAAAATTTGCTCTCTAACGAAGTACAATAATTAACAAATGCTTCGGGAGGTTTTACTAAATGACAATTGTCGAATTGTTTCGCGTGCGTAAAATAATATTCTATTGGAATTTCTTCGTCATTCTCGAAATTAGGAAGAGGATACTCACATAAATGCATTTTATGTAGCTTATAATAAAAATAACCGCAGACATAAACAAAGGCATTTTTTTCGAGAATGACTTTTTCTTCTCTGTCAATTGTGGAATCTTGAATGTCTGATTCTCTTACGGAAGGGCAAGGATTCGGTAACGAATGAAACTCATCCCATTGGGTGTTATTGGGATCACGGTCGTAAGCTGAATCTACAATAGAAAAATCTAAAATTTTATCATTTGATGAAATATTTTCACAGTTTCCATTTACTACTACGTTTACATAGCTTAGACCCCACCTCTTTTGAAATGAACAAGAAAAGTTTCTTGCAGTAATTCTTACGCAATTACCCGATCCTTTTCGGATTTGACCGAAAAAATGCTCTAAATGGTCTTGGCAAAGTCTACGTGTCTTGAGTCCCTTAAAACCTTCTTGACTAAGGAAGGCCCAAAGACTTTTTAGGGCCGAAATGTTGTTAATCCAACCACCTATAAACTTAAAAGTATTTGTAATATTTGCGTTTTTTTCGTCAAATATTTGAATAGTTTCTAGAAGTTTTATGGCTTCTCTAAGGAATTCTAATTGTTCTTCAGAACAAGTAAAGATAACATGGCTTCCACTAATATTAAATATATCGAAAATATTGTTGAAGAATTCAGCATATTCTGCCATATTCAAAAACGTTTCAAGTTTTGAAGGATGTAGTTTACCTGAAGCATGCAAAGTTCGCATTCCTGTCGCTACGGTACGGCTTAAAACTTGAGATGCTAAGTTTACTCTCATTCTCTGAAAATTATTTGGGTAAATATGCTCCGTAGTTAGCTTAGGAGCACATTTTATTGAATTAGAGTCTAGGTTGAAAAAATAAACAAGGTCCTGCCAAGAAACAAGTTTATTGTTAAAGAAAACTTTATGATTCTTACTAAGCAGGCAGTTTCGAGCGCTTTTTAAAAGATGAGGTGAATCATGCATGAAAAAAATTTTTTCCCCATTAACTTCAAAATATGGTTTCTGTATGCTAACATCTACTACTTTGGAAAAATTAACAAAATTAGAGCCTTGGTCGCAAACAAATTGGCAAGGTTTTAATCCAATTGACTGCAATTTAGATATTGCCTCGAAAATATATCTTTTCACAATGCTACCCTTACAACTACCGTGGACAAAGAAATATGAAACCGCTTGCGACCAACTTTTGCCCCCAATACCACTTGCCATAATAACCGTAGCGCTAGTTGCTATTTTTCGTGAACGGTTTTCGTCCCCGAAATCCTCTAGGCCAATTATTCTGTCTTTAAACCTGTCGTAGTCAAGAAACGATTTTAATGACATTTCGTCACATGATACACTAACATATTTCTCTTCCTCTGTGAAATCGCGCGCACGTACTTTTAGTGCTTCATATGTGCCATTTAAATTACCCGGAGTTTTAGGCCAGTCTTCTACAAAACGCCGGAGAGTTCGAACACTGGGCCAATCTAAAAGCTTGGCTAAATAACGGAACACTAGAGGAGAGAGAAAATACACGGCTAATGCAATTAATTTTACATCGACATTGTATCGCCGATTTTTTTGTTCCCGGCTATGATTTATCAAACTATTTTCAACGCAAACTGCTACAAACTTTGGCACTTTAGAAGATAAATCATTTTTCTTTTTCAATTCTAATTCCAATTTCTCAACTTTTTGTTTGCACGTCTCTAACTGCTTAGATAACCTAGCGTTTTCCGTCTTAAGTTTGGTCTTCTGGCGTCTTTCTAATATGTACCGTCCGCGAAATCTGTCAAGCGCAGTTCGTAATGTCCTTAATTTGGATGCACTACTTGTTTCTACATAACCTAAGTCCAGTTCTTCGTCCATTGTGTCTGATTTTTGATTGCCTACCTCTATAATATCTACACTACTAATATCGTCTGTCACTTCTAAAGTTTCTTCCCTATGATAGTCTTGTGAAATTTGAAATAAATTGGTATTAACCGAACCCGAATCTTTACTACAACTTAAAGGCATATTAACATTTAGTTCAGCACTATCGTCCATTGTGTCTGATTTTTGATTGCCTACCTCTATAATATCTACACTACTGATATCGTCTGTCACTTCTAAAGTTTCTTCCCTATGATAGTCTTGTGAAATTGGAATTAAATTGGTATTAACCGAACCCGAATCTTTATTACAACTTAAAGGCATATTAACATTTAGTTCAGCACTATCATTTTTTGGAACAGCATATTTTGATGTTTTACTTCCAAAAAGGTATTCTTGAGAAAAATGGCGGCTGCATGCATACACTCGTTTTAGTGAAGGCTTCACACGTAGAATGCGAAACCATTCAGAACGTCTAAAACAATTAATAATAAAGAACGATACACTTAGGAAATTTTTTAACAAATCTAGATATTTCTAGATAAAACAAGTAAGAGCGTTATATTCGGCTGTGCCAAATCTTAGATACCCTTAACATTGGACTTTCGAAACTCCAAACACTTTTTTTTAATCTGTTTTTATTTATTCCTCTAAGACCAACTCTGAAGAAGCTGTGGGCATTTTTACATAATGTTTTCTGTTTTTTTATACCCTTTACATAAGTGATAGTTTGTCTTTTAAATTATGCTAAGGGTATAGCACTTATGTGAAGGGTATAAAAAGTAAGGGGCAGTGATACACACAAAAAACTACAAAAAAAATTTTTCAAACAAATTCTTGTTCAAAATAATTTATTTTTTTAGTCAATTTATTTAATAGTCTCTAATAATATTTTTATTTGATTTTTAAATCAAACAAAATTTTCGCTTAGACAAATAAAATATTTAACCAGCTCAGCAAAATTTTTTAACAGAAACTAAAGTTCTTGCAAAATTGTTTGTCTAAATTTACAACTTTCGTTGTAGGTCCTCAGCCAGACAAAATATTTACTGATTCTCTGAAATTTGTTACTGATTCTACAACTTAGTTTTTTCTGTGTAAAGCTTTTTATATAAAAATTTTTGAGAAATAAACAGAAGTTGTCTTGGTTTTTCGCTTATATTTTGGTCAGTTATGGAACATAATTCATAGCGTACTACTGTAACCACTGTGACGCTGAGAATTTTAAAAAAGTGGCACAAAGTCGTTTATGAAAAAAAGTTGCATAAAAGGCGTTGTTGGGGAAAAAAAAGTTGAACTCAACTTTTAAAGCGTTCATTTCTTTTTTTTATTAATATTTTTACAACTAATAAAAACAAAAGATCTACAATTTAACAACACAAAAAAACTTGAAAACAACAAATTAAAAAAAAAAAAACAAGTAAAAGCGCTATATTCGGCTGTGCCGAATCTTATATGCCCTTCACATTGGTCTTTTAATATACCCAGCCGAGTTATTTTGTACTGCATATAATATAATAAAAATACCTTGTGCCAGTTTTAAAGTCCATAGACAACTTATCAAAATTTTAACATTCGCATGAATAATACAAATAGATGAAGAAGGTTTGAGGTCGACGGTTATAAAAGCTTTCGACATTATTCATATTAAAAGGTTAATAAAAGTTGTTAATTTTTATGGGATTTTCTAGTCCCCTTCTTCTCTCCATCTTTTTTTGCATGCTGTAGGTGTTATTGTTAAATTAATTTTTGTAGAACATTATATGGGGGCTCCTCTTCCTCTGCTTCTATCGAAATTAATTTTTTTTCCAAAATGTAGATCTTAAAGCCCAATTATTTTTTATAGAACATTTGATGCCGATAGCTGTTATAGTTTCCGAGATATACATAGCTTATCGAAAATTTCATAAAAATTTTTAATTTGCATCGGAGCTACCCTATTTCCTGCACGCACCCAAAAAAAGTTTTTCTTCAAAGCGTAGGTCTTGTTGTCCAATTACTTTTT
The DNA here is from genome assembly GCA_963583895.1 of Melanophora roralis. NCBI lineage: Eukaryota > Metazoa > Arthropoda > Insecta > Diptera > Rhinophoridae > Melanophora > Melanophora roralis. The sequence continues at coordinate 83,504,387 of OY757191.1, read as the reverse complement.
GTAAAACATTTGAAGTCGATAGCTGTTATAGTTTTCGAGATAAAGCGTATCGAATATTTCAAAAAAATTTTCCATTTGCATAGGAGCTATTCCTTCTTCTGCTTCTACCCAAAAAATTATTTTTTTCCAAAGTGTATGTTTAATTGTCCAATTACCTTTTGTAGAACATTTAAAGTCAATAGCTGTTATAGTTTCTGAGATAAAAATTGTCAATTTGAATGGAAGCTATCCCTTCCCCTACCCAAAAACTTTTTTTCCAATCGTTTTTGTTGAACATTTGAAGTCGATAGCTTTTATAGTTACTAAGACTTTGCGCATGATATATTTCATAAAATTTGTGTTATTGTAGGGAAAACATCACTTTCCCTGATTCCATCTAAAAAAATTTTTCCTAAATTATATTTAAAGTATTCGTGCCAAGTTTTGTGGCAAGAATGACTATATTAACTGAGATATATATTCACAAATTTTGTCAAAAAAAAATGGTTAATTTTGGGTTTACGATTATATCTCGGTCAAAAGTCAACCGATTTAGCTGATTTTAAATGGCGGTTGTTCCAGGGCAGTGATGAAAAATTAGAATTTCATTTGGGTATCAAAAAAATGTTTCGAAGGTACTTTTTTAACGGCAATAGCAAGGCACATTCAACCAGGTAATATTAAGAACCCAGCTGATTAAAAACAATTTGACACTTATACAAAAAAAAATTAATTTTATATGGAATTTTTAATTTTTCTACCGTTCAAACACAAAAAGGAAATGCAGAGAGCGAATTTTTGGAATTGCCTTGAGTTTACCTTGTTGAATGTGCCTTGGGCAATAGTATCAAAATATCTTTTTTCTCTGCACACAAAAAAAAAATCAAGGTTATATTAACTAAGCTTCGTTAGTTTATTTCTTTTTGTATTAAAACGAAAAACTAATGGCGTTTTCTTTTCTGGCAGAAATGCTGCCTTTATTCTGCCCTATGCACTCATTTCTGTTCTTTTCTGAAAAGCAAGGCAGCATTGCTACAGAGTCGTAAGTTCTTTTCTGGTAATGTTGCCCTAAAAAAATGAAAAAATGCTACATTTTTGCCCCTAAAATAATCAAAGGGTTACTCACTGCCTTATTAAAAAGAAGAAGATCTATTTTTTTGCTATCAGTTTTTTGACGTTGAATAAAAAAATTTTATTTCTGTAAAGAAATCATAAAATGGAATTAAAAAACGAGATCTCATCTAAAAATATAGTGATTGACTATTTGTTGGAGTCATCTTCTTCATCAGATGAAGATGAAGCAATGTATGCAGTGCTTATTGAACGAAACTATTTGCCACGGGTTAAAAATTTTATTCAAAATGTTATTTATTTATACTGTGTTTTGCATAATATTTGTATTGACAAGAAAGATTTTTTTGATGAAGAAATAAGAAACAACGAAATCCATATTGGTTCCGAGCGTTCTGATGGTGACATAAGAGATAATTTGCTAACACAATTGGGACAAGTAAAAAGAAATCATATAAAGACTCTACTGTATAATTCATAAAAACATATTTATTTATATTTTGTACTTTTATTTAACACATATAATTCATTGAAAAAAGTTCATTTTTTATTTTTAAGTTGCAGTTAATATTAAAGCTAAATAAAAAAACTCAGGCAAATAAATCAATTAATTTTTCTCTTTTAATATCTTTTCAAGTAGAGCCATTTTTTCTCTATGGCGTCTTTCTCTAGATTCCTCTTTTTGATCAGCAATTTCTTTTAATGTTTCTTGAATTGTCACTTTTTTCTTTGCATAATTTTTATTTTCATTGCCACTTTTTTCAACTTTTATACACTTCTGGCTACTTATTTGCACTTCGGGTTCGATGGAATCGTCCATATCACTTATTTTTCTTAACTCATCCTCAAAGTCAATACTTTTTCGTTTTGAACCTGATGCCATATTATTATCTACAGCCCTTTTTTTTCTTTTAAGAATTGTTTTGTAGCGCTCTTCACACTGCTTTGGTGTTTTTTCTCCAATTTTTGTTGAAATTTCGACCCACATATCTTTTTTGGTTCTAAACTTCTTCATAGGTCCAACATCCATCATGTAATTTGCATACAGATCCAACAGCTGTCTAGTGTCTCCATCCGACCATACTAAAAATTGGCCAAATGTTTTTGTTGTTTGCAAAACATATTCTATTTATTACTTACATTGAATTTTTTTGAATGATAAGGGATTTTCTGTATTTTCCTCTGCAACGGATTCCATTTTTGTACAAAAAAGTTGTTTAAAATAGATTTATTTTAATTTTTGCAATAAATTTCTGTTTAAATAACCTGTTGTTTGTTATTAACACCTCAACTAATTTAACAGCTGATTTGCAGTAATGTCAATTATTTTCTCTAAATTGGATTTATGAGCGATAAAACACTCTAGTATGTGTGTATATATGTACATTCATATGTATACGTGTTTGTATATGTGCATATGTATGCATGTATGTATGTATATATTTTTTCAAGTACATATTTCCTAAAAATTTGAATTTATATTTACATTTTTTTAGGCTCCTATGAAAAAATATATACTTATATACGATTTTGGTACTTTTTTTTCCATGTTCAAAAATAATTTTTTAAATCAGTTTGCTAAAATCTGTTGCCTTTTATTATAATAAGAACGAGTAAATGAAAAGATTTAAATTCAAATTAAAGAGTTAGTAGAAAAAAACTCTAGTTGTTCTTATTTTAATCGATTGTGTAAGACAGACACAGAACTGTCTTCATTGCTTTTTTCTTTAAGTGAAATTGTTAGAAAATTGCATTTTCTATACTTGGCAATCTTTTGAATTTTTTACTTTTATAAATCTATATGTATATTTATTTCATTAAATCAATATTATAAATTAATAAAATAAAATATAAATTGGTCGTTTCAATATTTATTTAGAAAATCGCCAAATTGTATCACAGTTTAATGTCATGTATGTATTAAACAGCCTCATGCAGCCTAAAATGTTTGTTCTGTTGTAGTCACTGAAAATGTACCACTTTTCAAAGGTTTAGGTAGTTTTAAAAAAGTGTTACAAAATAAAATGGCAACATTTATGCTCAGAAAAGAAAACACCATAAGTCTTACTAACTAAGCCAAATAGATAATTTAAGTTTAAATTTGACAAAAAATTTAAGCTAGCGTTACTAAGCGAATTAGGTATCGTGTTCGAAATTATTTTATATAGTTTGTTTTTTTATTTGTTTGTCAAAGGTACATAAAAAAATTAATTAAAAATTTAATAAAATAATAAAATATTTTTGAATTTGATTTTTAGGAAATACAAAGGGATTTAAATTGAGAGTGATTTAATGCATTTATTTTCCCTCGATTAATGGAAAAATCCATTTTTTATTAAGAGCCCCCCTTAACCAGAACTTTTATTTGCGGCCACTTCAATAAATTTTTGTAGTAAATAAGCAACACATAAGGAATAGTTTGGCTCCTAGGAACTACGCCATAGCTTCTGTATTGCTGTAAAAAATAATTCAGGATCTCGGTAGTTAACCATAGGAATAAATAAGCTAACAAATTCATTGGTTCTCGTCCTACAACAATAAGTGTAGCTGTTTAACATGTGTAACATTTTTTTCATGTTTTTTAATAAAATATTGTTAATTAAAAATTATGTTTTATTTGGTTTGCAGATTAAATAATTCATCTAAAAAACAGTGAGTTTTACTTTAATTATAAGGAAAGTGTACTTTGGTATCGTTATTGATTTAAAAAAGTTTATAAGTAACTCTAACTAAACTTTTAGTTAATTTTTCGAACATGGGAATCAACTAAAATAATTGGTCTTTTGACTTAAGAGACTTAGTAACTGCCATTTTACCCTTTTTCTTAGTTAAATTTATACTCTATTTTAAGTATATATAACCTTTAGATTTTTTTGTGTGTGTTTTACATCAATCCACAAAAAAATAAATACAAAAAAATCTATAGACATTTTAGGTGTTTTTAGTTTGTTCAACAGTGAACCGAAACTGAACTGTATATATTTTTTGAAAAATTTTAATTTTGGTTTAAGTCCGTTAATGTCATCACATGCTGTTGTAAAAATTAATTTTTAAAAATCTGCCGTTACGTTAGCTGATTGAAAAAATTTAATTAAAATTTTTTTCTTCATTGACTTGCCGAATCTTTTGAAATGTGTTTTTTGCCCGCCTTTAGTTTCCAAGCATCATTTCAAAAAGTTTATTTACAACCTTTTTATACGCTATGCCAAAGAAATCTACATCTTAAAAACATTTAACAAGGCAACTACCTATAGGTTAATATTTTATGCTTTAAAAATACATATGTTACAAATGACGACCACTGACCTAAGTAGGAAATATTTGTGAAAGTTTGGTGAAAACCCAATTGACTAATGTAAAAACTTTTTTTTCATCTACAAAAAAATATATTTTCTGTACACGCCACCTTTTTGCACTTTTTCAATTAATTTTTGTTTTAATTTCATATAAAATTAGTATTTCAAATCAATTTTAAATTTAAAAATTGTTTATGAATATGCCCCTTAACCTTTTGCATCCCAGTAAAAAAAGTGAGGAAAAAGAAGTAGAAAAAACCCAGAACTAGCTTACTTGAATCACTTCAAATTTTGAGGAAAAACCAATGAATTTTACATAGGGTTGTCATTGGAGGAATGCTATTCATTTTTGCCAAATTTAAACCGCATATAATCAACATTTTCGATGCTACAAAATTTCCATACTAAGGTGTTATTTTGAAGTAGATGTAAAACTTGACTTTTCTGCATTTAATATGTGGGGAAAAAACACTTCTACTAAGGAAGGAATTTTCTGATCTAAAATGCGATTTTAATGTTCTTTTTAAATCTAGCTTTTTATGTGATATAAACCTAAAATTTATTACAACACTTCAACCAAGTGTAAATCGTTGCTCAATACAAACAAAACAATGACATCGGCGATTCATTTATAATGCCAGTTTTTATTTCTGCATTTAATTAAATGCAACAAAACCAGAAAATATGCAATAACATCTTTAGATGTGATTTAAATGTGGTATGTAAAAAATCGCATCAATTTTTTTTTGCTGGGATGGAACGTGATTTACTATTAAAGACTTTAAAAAAACATTTCTTAACAAATATTAAATAATCCAATCTTTTTCTCGAATTTGTAAAATATGGCATAACATCTCGTACATAATGATATATGGGTCTTCTGATTGCACTTCTACGTTAACTGTATTTACAATTTTTAAAAAATGTTTGAGAAAAAGCTAGGTATGTTTCTTTTTTAAGTATATTTAAAAGTCACGTAAACCTGTTTTTCATTTACTATCCAAAACCTTTGATTGTAAAATAATATTGCAATATATATTATTTACAGCCTCTCGTGAAAGGGAGTGTATTAACGTACTTAAGTATTAAGAGGCAAAACTAAACCATTTAAAATAATAATTAGAAAAAGCTAGAGGGTATCAAATTTGCCATGGTATTTTCCACCATCCAATAGTATCAAAAAAGTGCCATCGTACCAACTTTTACAACCTTATTCGAGGGATATTTTTTTATAGTTTGACGCCAATAACTGGTCCTTTTTTTAACACTCCGTAAAATTTATTTCAACAGACGGACAGAGTGAATGGTGGCCATGTCAATATTGACTTCCCTATCTATAAGGATCCAGAACATATGGACTGTGGACTTTTGACAAAACCACTTATTTAAAAAAAGTGAATTTTACAGGAGAGCAAAAAAACTACTTCAACATCATGGGAAAATTCAATATTGGAAAATAATTCTACTGACTTACTTTACAATTTTGGGTTTTAAAACTTTTTAGATAATAATCACGATGTTTAAGTAGTTTTTTTGCTCTCTTGTAAAATTCACTTTTTTCACAGATATGTTCTGGATCCTTATAGATAGGGAAGTCAATATTGCCATGGCCATCATTCACTCTGTCCGTCTGTTGAAATCAATTTTACCGAGTGTTAAAAAAAGGACCAATTATTGGTACATGCAGATTTTGCAATTCTTTACTCACAATAATTTAAAAAACTTACCTGTTGATTTCAGCCGGGAACGCATGAAGCCTTTCTCCTTCTGGGCATCCCATTACACACTTGCGGCTCCTGAAAGAAGAAAGAAAAATTGTTTTAACATATTTTATATTGACAAAAATATAAAAACAAATACTTACATTTTTAGTTATCTCAAATTTATGCAATTTATGTAATTTTAAGTAATTTTCTTTTTTCTCTCACAAAGTATCACTACGAACACTTTGCCAACTGAAAAATGAAGAAAATAAAGAAAATTGCGCCAAAATTAATAAAATTTAGCGCAAAAAATCTTATTTTTTTTCATTTTTATTGGCAAAGAAAAAAAATACCGCGTTCTTTAAACTTTTTTAATTGCAAAATTATGTGCAAAACGTAAACAAATTTCATCATTACATGAAAGGGATAGCCATATTATTTTGCAATCTATCTATCCACTTTCTGTAATCTTGAAAAACAGAGTTGTAATTTTTAAACAAAATGGCGCTGTCCTATCTAGTTGAATAATCTATGGTTTTGACATTTACTTTTAAAATTGCTATCATGGCTGCCACATTAATTTTAGAATATAGAAATAAACTAAAAAATACTTAACCATAATAACCAGCGTTACCATTAGGGTTCCTAAAGTGGCAATTTGCCACTTTTTCAAGTGATTGGATACCATTGTGGCACTTTTACAAAATGCCCCCAAATGTGATACTTTTTATAAATCGTGTCACTTTTTTGATACTTTTTGCGAAGTAAAATAATACTTTTTGTTTTCTTAATACACCCATTCTTAATTCATATATGCATGTACATTACACTGTTTTAATATATACATATGAATGTAAGCAGTTTCATATGGATTGTTTTGCTTGTCATGCGTATTTAGCTTATGTATATGTTTCTTGTGATTGCGTATACTTATGTCCAAAATAGATTAAATAAGGTTCAGAAGATATAAAAAAGTAGACGAAATCCTTTTCATCATCTCCGCTTGATTGGAGCTCAAAGTAAATTTTCTTCCAGACTTAAAAATTTTTCAAATTCAGCTATAAATTCTAAACCTAAATCAGCAGTTATAAATATTTCATTATCGCGATCTTACATCTCTGGCAGATCGTGAGATTCCGAAACAACTTACACTGAAATATGTCTAAAAATATCATATACATAAATTGGAAAAAAACAAGCCTGTATATTTTGAAACCGCCTTTTAAAAGCAGTTAAAAATGGTACTAGTAGTTGCCATCCAATATGCTCGCTAGGCTATATATAATGCTGCTAACATATAAGGCTTTCCATGAAATCTTCAATTTTGCTGGTAAATATTGAACGTCAGTGTTCATTAAACTTATCTGCTTATGGACTATGGCATTATCAACGATTAAGATTACTTTTCTATTTTACAAAAAATACGTAATGGGTACCAACGCACATTCAACCAGGTAATATTAAGAACCCAGCTGATTAAAATCAATTTGACATTTTAAAAATTAATTTTATATGGAATTTTTAATTTTTCTGACATTCTACCGTTCAAACACAAAAAGGAAATACATTCAAATTGTATTAAAATTTTGATGCATAAAGGCGAGAAATGCTTATAAGCGAAATGCATATAGACGAAATTATTATGTATACATATTTTAAATTACAACCTGAAATTGCACATGCTTGGATGCATAAAAGCGGGAAACGCTTATAACTGACGTGCCAATAAGCGATAAATACTGTAATTTCAGTCAGCTGGGCTCTTAATATTACCTGGTTGAATGTGCCTTGAGGCGGGCAAAAGACATAATTCATAAAGATGCCATAAGATAAATTTGGCAATACAATGAAAAAAAAAAATTAAATTGAATTTTTTCAAGCGGCTAACGTCAATATTTTTAAATTAAAGGTCAGATTTTTAAAATAATTTTTTACAATAACAATGGATGATATTAACGGACTTTGGTTTCTGGAAAAAATGTATTTGCTTTTTTCATGTTTTTGTCTTGTTTGCATTTGTATACTGCTTTTTACTTTTTTCCCATATTTTTTTAAAGTTTTTAATAAATAAACGACTTAATTACGATTGATGTTAAGCTTTTGAAAAAATTTCGTGCGGACTAGCATAAGCTGCAGTTATTTCAAACGAAAAAATAAATGTTGCAGATACAACATTTGCAACATTATTTCAACAATACTTTATACTTGTTTTTTATATGTAGAGTTTGACAGCATTTCGCACGACATGGAGAACACAAAACCTAGCTTTACACGCCCTTTTGTGTTACTTTCTTTAATTCTTACCTGCCACCCAGCCGTCGTATTTTAAGTTAACTTTAAACTCCAGCTTAAAGCTACACAATAAGCCAATTTCTAAATCAGTTAACTTCTTGCACTCTTTGTCTAAAGATCGTTTAAAGCAATTCAAGTACACAAAACTAAACAAATCAAACATTTACAAGTTAAAAAATTAATGTTTGACTCGTAAAACATAAAATTAGTTTAAGTGTTTAAGTAAATGCTTCTTATTTACACCAAAAACAAAAAAAAAGAATTGCAAAATATATAGTGAAAACTAAGAAAAATAAACAAACAATTGTATATTTTTGATATAGTCGTGATGACACCATTAAAAAATACCAAAAAGTATAAAAAAGCCATTAACATTTAGAATACAAGAGTGGTAGCTCGCTATAGTAATGGTCGAGTAAATTTAAAAGTACCCGTAAGATACATATACATGTACATAAGTATGTATGTATACATACACATTCATTCATATTTATGTGTGAATAAGTTTGTAAACTATACACAGAGGTTCCCAAACTATTAATTCATAGGTAGTTTCTTATTATGATAAAGGTATATATCAGTTTGTCATTTCGTTTTTAGTTTCTATAATATCCATTTGAAACTCCCATAAGGTATATATATTTTGGATCCTTATATATAGGAAAATCGAGTAAGCCATGTTCGTCTATTTGGCTGCAAAGTTTCTGTAGCGAAATAAAGTTGTACTGGAAGCGTTTTGATGTCAAACTATCATAAATACTTCCAGGCAAAATGCTGTTTAAATAAGTAAGATCGGTTCACTACGGACCGAGATAAAGACAAAAAACCTATAATAATCAATTTTTTGGCCAGAATTCATGCATACATATGTATATCCATGTATACCTCGAAAAAATATACATTTTAGAAGTGATTTTTCTTGGTTAATGCGTTAAAAAAATGTGAACATAAACAACTTTGACAACCTAGCTTTGTTTTGAGATCAGCTGTAAGTGCCACTAGCAAAAGTCATATTAGCCAGCATATATGTATGTTTATACCCTTCACATAGTGATTCGAGTATATATGTATATATATCAGTTTGTCATTCCGTTCATAATTTCTACAATATTCTCCTGCAACCCCATAAAGGATTTATATTCTGCATTCTTATAGATAGGGAAGTCGACATAGCCTTGTCCGTCCGTGTGTCTTTTGAAATCAAGCTTCCAGACCCAAATAAAGTCGCACAGAAAGAAACGTTTTGGTATAAAACAATTTAGAAGTATTCAAAAGTGATCAGTGAAAAAAATGTTTTGGATTTTTCCCAATGTTAATTACATGTTTATATACATCCCTTGAGTAAAGGCATTAGGTCTGTATGCGTACACATATTTTGCATAATTTTGTGCAAAATGTTACAAAATCTTGCAAAATGTTGTCTGCGTACTCCAAATCTCTTGCAGCGAGAGAGCCAAAAAGAAAATTTTTTGACAGTTGGAAGTAAGAGAACTTGCAAAATGTTACCGGAGAAATTTCTTCTTGCAAGATTTTGCAACTAGTTTGAACAGCTGTTTTTATTTACTAATTGAATAAAACATTTTTTGTGAAACGAAAATAAAAATTGAAATTTAACAATAGTTAGAATTGTGTTGATTTTTAACGTTTATAAAAAATTATAATAAACATAACATTTTACTTGATGCTAGAAACGTCCATATATACAAATAATTTACCGCGTACACATATGCTTAAATTCTTTTGCTTTGTTATTTGAATTGTTTACACACCGTTCAGCTGTTTTCTTGCAAGATTTTACTGGATACTGTCTGTGTACTTTTTGATATATTTTTAGCCGACAGAGTAAAATTGGTCTTACTCTCCCAAAAAAATTTACTGAGTATTTGCTACTGGAAAAGTACGCAGACAGACCTATTTTTGATTGCCATAAAATAAAAGTTGTTGTGTATCAATGAATAAAATGTTGCTTGTTGTGTAAAGACAGTGTGTACCTATTTTTATTTCAGGTTTTTTGTTAATATGTATATACAGGAAAAAAGAAAGTGTTACAACTTTGCTTCATGAAATTTAAATCTTTAAAGGTTTTTGTTATTGTTGGACATACTGTTGTTTGTTGTTTGCAGTCAGTTACGTTGGTCGAAGGTACGAAGCTAAGAATATCGTTTGCCGAAAATGTCTTCTGATCGTTTCCACAAGTAAGTATATATGTAAGTGTGCATATGGATGTATGTTATTGCATAGTAATAACATAGATTACTTTGTGGTAATAATGTATGTACGTGTGAAAGCAAATATTATAAATCATTTGTAAAATGACAATTTTAACAGATGCTATTACATATGGATTGAAAAAGTGGCAAGACATATACATATATTAAAAAAACATCCCATTTAAAACCACAGTTAGCTGGATGGAAATACGGGAAGCGATAGCCCCCATACAAACTTTCCATTATTTGAAAATTTTTAATACGATATACCTCTGATAAAGCTATCGACTAGAAACCTTCTGCGAGGTGGTTCTATTACGATCTCTTTATTTTTACAGATACATTTGTTAAATGGGACCACATGAATAGCATCACTCATTCAAACGGTAAACTTTTGTGAAGTTTTTGATTTTTAAAACTAGTATACAAGGCGCTCTCAGATGGGAGCGATTCTACAAAAACAACTAAACCGTCATAATAATGTCAAAGACAAATAACAAAAACTCACAAATTCTTTCTTCTTATTGAGCTTTTCTTACAATACTACAGTTGTTGTTTGCAAAAACGGAAAAAATACATAAAAATTAACAAAATTTGATATAACAAATTACCGTTACTCAGCTGGTTATCTACGGCTACCTGATATACGTATACCCTGCTAGTATCGGTATGAACTTTAAACCCGCCACAAGTAGAAAGAAATCTTAATTAAATTGTGCATTTCACATTTTAAATAAATGAATAATAGTTAAAATTACAAAATATGTCATTCTAAAACTACGCTGTTGCAAGTTTACAGCCATATGCTTAAGCTATATTTACACCACCTGAGTAATCATTTGAGTTACACAACTAAGACTAATTTGTATAGTGTAATAACGTGCCCGTTTTTATTAATTGTTATTTTTGTCTTATCTCAGTTGAAAATAGAACGTATTCTATTTTCAGACTATTTAACGTCTGAGTTTTAAATGTAAGTTTTTAAAAGTTACTGGAATTATAGGCTTGTTGTTGTATTGCCATACACTTTGTACCAGTTCAACTTCTTTTATAATTATAATTAAAAAATTATAAAGTATTATGAATAAATTCCAAGGTCTCTCTCTTTACGTGTAAAAAATTAAGATTTCCTCCATGACATTGGACACTTTCACTAATCGATGTCGAAACTGAATTTGACAAAAACATTGAGCTTTCAAATTAAAATTCCTGAAATTTTGGATTTAATTTTTAGAAAAAAAAATTGTGCAGATACAACACTTAAGTATAAAAAAACCAATTAACAGCGTCTGAATCAAAAAAGATCATCTTGTCTGAAAGTCTTATGATTAAAACATTTCTTATTGAAGAATTTTTCTTCTAGAGCAGCGAAGGATGGTCTTTTGGATGTTTTAAAGGAGGCCACACGTAAAGATGCCAACTCTAAAGATGATGATTCAATGACGCCAGTATTATGGACGGCGTTTGAGGGACATTTAGAAGCCTTACGGCTTTTGTGTGGTAGAGGGTGAGTAGCAATATATCGTTACCTTAATTTATAAAGGCCCTAACTCGCATTTTTAAGTCAAGATTTTTTGGCTAATTGTGATATATAAGCAGACCATTTATCGCACTAAAGAAAAATCTGTGCTTATAAAAAAGGCATGCTAGGTCCTTTTTATATTAAAGCAACGATATGCATTATAATACATAACAGATTTTGTTGTTAATTAAAAAACTAAAATAAAAGTTTTCTACCTACGCTTCGATTTATAGTGGCGACCCAGACAAATGCGATCAGTTTGGCAATACGGCCCTGCATTTGGCATCGGCTAAAGGACATTTGCGTTGTGTAGATTTTTTGGTCAAGTTTGGCGTCAACATTTATGCCTTAGATATAGATAAGCATAATGCCAAAGATTTGGCCGCTATTAATAATCGAGACGAAATACTGCGTTATTTAGATGCGGCTGCTGCTAGTTTTGAGACCAACGACAGGTATTTAATCAAAAATCTATTTAACAAGTGTATGTGTATGTATGTATGTATGTATATACTGTATTTTTTGTAATATTAAATTGTTTTAGAAAAAAAGCCAAGGCTATGAAAGATATTGCTGAAAAAAATTGCGAAAAGCGCATTAAAGAATATATGAAACGTCAGCAGAAACATGATCAAGATTTTAAGGATGTTAAGTCATCAGTTTTTCCGACAAATGGCGCTAAATCAGGCAAAATGCTGTCAACACTTAAGCAGAAAATTTGGTCAAGCCAAGGCAACCTTCACAAGTTAACTAAAGAGGTGTCACCAGGTCTAACCAGTAGCTCGGTAAGCTCTAGCGGTGTTAAATTTAGTGAACTGGTACAAAGCGGCTCGAACAGCTGTGGCGGTTCTGTTGTCAGCCGCAAAGAAAATGCAGTGTCAAAAATTAAAGGTTGTACTGATATGGACAGTGGTTTTAAGATTGGAGAAATCGAACCAGATGGCAGGCGCACCATTACTTCATTGAATGGCGTACAAAGAGATTCAGAAGTTCTCTATGTGGGGACTTTTAGCTCAAACGAAGATAACAACAAGCGAGGAAAAATTAGTGGTCTTTTTGATGTCGAAGAATCTGGAAACTCTGACACCGACCATGTTAATTGCAAAGCCGCTTATAGTACTCTATCTCGATCATATTCACAGCCAGATATTTTGGCCGATAATGAGTCTGAAACAGCTCTAAAAAGGCCCGCTGGCTTATTTGATCGTCCTACATTAGGTAGCATTGCATTTCGTAGATCCGTTACAGCGGCTCTGAGTCAACTTAACAGTGATGTCTATGCTATGGATCAAGATGCGATAACACAGTCTTCCATACGAACCAACTCTATAAGTTCAAAATCACGCTTGGGCAAACATAGGTCATTTTCAAACCTTACCGATTCTGATTCGGATGGTGGTGAAGACTACAATGATGAGGACAATGATCAAGATGTGGCTGGAGGACCTATTCAACGTTTTCTTTGCGTGTGGGGCTTAGAGGAGTATTATCCCGTGTAAGAATTTGTGTTTTTGTTTACACCAACCTTTAAAATAATTGAATGAAATTTTGTTCGGATTTTCAGCTTTCAAAAACAACAAATTGACTTGGAAACCTTATTATTGCTCACCGAAGCTGATTTAAAGTCTCTAGGTCTGCCCTTAGGCCCATTCCGAAAATTAAGCTTTGCCATACAAGAACGCAAAAATGCTTTGGCCAACCCTGGTATAATTAAGGATTCTCGCTTATAAAAAAACTTGACTTTAAATTATACCTACCTACATATGCATGTAAGAGCTGTAAGTCAGTTAATCCTGAGTATTAGTTGAAATTTACAGTATTGTTTAACGCAAAAATAATTGTTAATAAAATGAAATGAATCACTTAACATAAATCGAAGGTAATATATAAATATTATTTATTGTATATAATAATTGATTTTAATAGTTAGGATTTTGTAGGCCATTCGGTCTTGCATGGGGCATAGTGTAACGAATTCCCAATCTTATGGTTTTTCTAGATTGTCTAAATAAGCTGGTTTATCCTTTTTTTTAAGTCATACAGCTCAGCTGACATTCCATTGGCACTTGTATTCTGTACCACATTTTATAATTGGATGGAGATTTGCTTCTTTAACTGCTTTCTCAACTATTAACAGCTGGTAAAAATTCTACCTCCATATACTCAGAGCCCGTAAAAAGATCTCCATTAATGTTCCTGTAGAAAGCTATGCCATTATCCTGATACTTGATTTTATGGTTTAATTTTCTGGCAGAATTTATACTTCCATATATTTTGATCTTCTCACATTGGATTATTTACAGGTTCTTTACCCTCGTTCCAATTTCCATTTCGCACTTTAATACGTCATCAGAAGGAGAAGTGGATTATCATATTTCTTAGTGCGGCGAAGTTGATCAGTCTCTCTTCGTTATCGGAGGTTACATTGGGAAGAGAGATTTTTTTTATAGTGCAACGAAATATGTTTTCTATGCGGTCGTAATAGAGCGTTTCTAAAAACAGTCTTTGGTTTTATCCTGTTTTTTTTGTCGGCGCATGGGCATATGCATATAAGGGTTTAAAAAAAGTAATTCGTATTGATCCGGATTGTGATCAGCTTGTCGTCTATTTTTTATTAAATAAATTTACTAAAAAGCGCGAATATAATATATTAGAAATTTGAAATTTATTCGTTTAAAACTTAATAGTTTAATTTTGGCGATTTTTTACCACATGTTCGTTGTTAACCCTAACCATACTGATAGCACTTTTATACGTAAACTCCTGACAAGGGTACCCGGGTACCCGTATGTGTTTATTCGTCCATTGGGCATTCGAAGCCTACGACAGCGTCCAAAATAAGGAAAAACATATCATCGAATTCTTTAAATCAATTAGCATGGCGAAATGGATATCTTAATATCTATTAGTCTATTTTACGAGTTTGTATTAGATTATCTGCAGAAGATATTGATATTTTTGGTGAAATGGAAGTAGAGGACGACGACATGATAAATCCCACCGACTATGAGTGTTTTAGTGATGAGGAATGGATTCCTGATCCAGATAAAGCTTCGGATATAGAAATAGAAGGTGTTGTTGAGCCCGGCGAAAAAGAAGAAGACGACGAAGAACTAAACGAGGTATTGGAATTGCGTGATGAAGTTTCAGTAGATACTTCAAAATATAAAGCAAGTGATCAGAGTGAATGGTATTTCCAAAAGATACCAAATGCTAAAGCTCCATCCCAAAATATTTTGCGCGTTAAAGGTAGATTTTATTCTATACAACCATATATTATAGTGTAATATATTTTTTATGTACACAGGTGGACCACATCGCAAAATTACTAAAATGATGACTGCTAAAGAAGTATTTGATGAATTTTTATCGGAAAATATTAAGAATGAAATCCTGAGACACAGCAACAAAAAAGGCAATAAAATAGCATTAGATTTCAACCAGAAAAATGCAACGGATATTGCAGCTTTCAAATTGAAACCTTGTCAGTTTTGTTTGATTTCAATTGAAGAACTTGATGCTTTTTTTGGAATATTATTGGTAATGGGTGTAAATGGTGGCAGCGATGATCCTCCTCCCACTCTTTGGGGAAATTACAGTCACCCTTTATTCAAAGCATCATTTAGTCGCGATAGATATAAGCAAATACTACGCGTAATTCGTTTCAAAAATGCATTTACAAGATCGTCACGCACACGAACAGGCAAAGCTGCTCCAATCTCAGATGTTTGGAATATGGTGATGCAGAATCTACGCTTAAACTATTTCCAAGATGAAAATATGACAGTTGACGAACAGTTATTTCCATTTAGAGGCAGAACAAGATTTACTCAGTACATTCCATCAAAACCAGCTAAATATGGAATTAAAATATTTTGGTTATGTAACACAGCCAATAGCTGTCTTTTGAATGGAACTATCTACAGGGGCAAACCACCTGGTGGTCAGCGACAAGCAAAATTATGAGAAAACATCGTTCTAGATCTGGTTGACTTTTACAATCAATCTGTAACAAAATGTAACAACAGACAACTTTTTAACTTCACTGTCTCTGGCCAATCGACTGCAAGTGAGAGGAATAAGTCTCGTCGGCACTTTTCGGCAAAGCAAAGCCAACATTCCAAAAGAGCGACGGCTAAAACCAACAGACGATATTGGTACACCCCGATATGGTTTCAACAAAAACGGAACTATTTTGTCAGTTTTGACCAAGAAGATGAAGAGTGTTTCCTTTTTGTCAACAATGCATTATAGTCGATGGGAGCCATCTTTTAACGGAAAAGAAGAAATTAATGACTTTTACAACAAAACAAAAGGCGGAGTTGATGTTATGGACCAGATGTTGTCTAAATATAGCACCAAACGAAAAACTAATAGATGGCCATTGGCCGTTTTTTTTTACATAATTGACATGGCTGCGTTGGGGGCATTTTGTGTATTCTCTAACCTCGATACAAACGCAAAAAAAAGTTGAAGCTCTCGTCGAGGATTTGTGACATCACTGGACGTTGAGTTGGCAACTAAAAATATGAACAAAAGAGCCAGCGATAATCTAATAACACGGTACGCGAACATCTGGGCAGCTCTCGAGCTTATGACAAATAAAACCATTACTACAGAAGTTTTCAAGGATGCTGCAAGCCAACCAGATACAACTAAGTGGGATAAAACTGGACGATTGTCACTAAAAGGTTGCTGCTACATTTGCGTGACTACTGATCCAAAATGTGATCGAAAAACACACAAAATATGCGATGGATATAAACGGCCAATGTGCAACACGCATAGCAAAATTATTGCTCCTCGCTGCACTGGATGTTAATACAAGAATAATCTTGTATGCAACTTTTTTTGACAATGTTTTTTTTACAAGTAAAAAGTTTTATGTAAAGTTCTTTTTTAGTTAAACAACCAATAAAACATATCAAAAGTATAAAATTTTTTTTCTTTTTTCATACAAAATACAATGGTTGTTTAAGGGTACCCGGGTACCCTTATCAGGACGGAAAGGACTACTTGACTTTGGGTGGCTCCAGAGCCTATCCAAACAAACTAAGGGTACTTTAGATGGAAAATAACTGTATAAAACTGTTGTCTTTAGGAACTTAAGGAATCTCAAATTTGTATTTATTTTTGTTTAAGTAAAATTTGATTTCAAAGTACGTTCGGGTACCGGGGTACCCGTGTCAGGAGGGTTAGGGTTAAAGCTCAAATTAATTTTTGGCGATTTTTGATAAGTGTTTGACAACTCTTCTTGTAGAGTTTACTGTAGCTTTAAATTGAAGAACAAAAACGCAAATGATTTAAGAGTAGATACATAGCTTTAAATTCGATTAGGATTTATTTAAGTTGTTTATCTTAAAAGAATATATAAAAAAAAAATTAATGTAGAAACATACATTCACTTAAATATAACATAATACTATTAAGAGAATTTAGACAACTTGTTGCATTATATACAAATCATAATACATTCCTCTTTGAGCCATCAATTCATCGTGAGTGCCCTGTTCGATGACAACACCTTTTTTAAGGACACAAATTAAATCGGCATCACGAACTGTTGTTAGTCGATGGGCAATTGTGACACAAGTGCGACCACTACGTGCGGCATCCAAAGCTTCTTGCACAACTTTTTCACTTTCCATATCTAAAGCTGAGGTGGCCTCATCCAATATAAGAATCTTAGGATTTCTTACCATAGCTCTAGCTATGGCGATACGTTGTTTTTGGCCACCAGACAACTGGGTTCCCTTGCTACCCAGCGAAGTGGCATAACCCTGTGGCAAAGAAGTGATGAAATTATGAATGTTTGATTTTTTTGCAGCCTCAATTATTTCGGCCATTGGAATGTCTTTACAAAAGTTGTTGCCATAAGCGATATTTTCGGCAATTGTTCGATCAAAAAGTACTGGTTCCTGAGAGACCAGCCCCATTTTATAGCGTAAAGTATCAAATGAAAATTCTGTGGTTGGAGTATTACTTAGGTTAACAGCACCACCTATTGGATCATAGTAACGTAGCAACAATTGTACACAAGTAGATTTTCCGGAGCCCGATGGGCCAACCAAAGCAACTGTTGTACCTTTTTTAATTTCCAAATTAAATTTCTGCAGGATAGGGATACCCTTGCGAGTTGGATATTCAAAGTCCACATTTTCATAGTCGATATTGCCCTCAGTTTTCTTGAATCGCATACAATTGATTAAATTTGTATTAAATTAGATATTAAATTCTCAATACTTACTTCGGCACTATTAAAAGGTTTATCTTGAGGATTGTGCATTTTAGGTATACGTTCAAAGAGTTTCATCAAACGACCAGCTGATATCACTGCTTCGCTAACATTTGGGGCAAATGCTAAGGCTTGGCCCAGCATCCAAGAGCCAAAGATTAAAGCCTCCGATACTCTTAATGGTCATAACAATAAAAACATAAATAAATAAATAAATAAATTAAAAAACAGCTTTAATTGCGCATACTTTATAATGTTCTCATAAGGAATTTCTCCATTGGCTACTAGAATGCCACCATAATACAGTGATAAACCGTAAGCCAAAAATGGGGATGCTTGACCTAATCCAAACACAAATCCACGAAATCTTAATTTTTTAATGCAAGCTTTTTTCACTGAATCAATATGCTCCGAATAGCGTTTGATAACGTTTCTCTCTTGACCCAAACTGGTAACCGTACGAACATTTGCAATAGCTTCAACAGCCACTTGGGAAGCCTTTTCGATGGCTGCCTTTTCCGCAATGGCACTTGATTCCATAACTCTGGCCTCTAAGTAAATGGAAAGGCAGACAAATGGCACAGTGACAAGAGTAACCAATGTCAAATTCCATGAATAAATAAAGGCTACCAACACACCAACCGATAATGTGGATATAGCTTGTACAATAATACCAATTCTAGCACCAGTAGCCTTAAGCAAAGATGAAAAGTACGTTTTTAGTTTATCACAAAAAAATATACTTTTTTTTACTTACGCCCTGAACATTTGAACAATCTCCTGCTAGTCGAGAGCATAAAGCTCCAACAGAATTTTTTTCATCATCAAAATAGGCCACCTCTTGTTTAAGCAAGGTTCCAAAAGTTGTTTTTCTTAAACGTGATGTCATTTTTACACCAGCCGTGGTAAAGGCATAAGTTTGTATTAACGTACCGAGGCCAGCAATTACTCCAACAACAAGAAACATGTAGGAAAAAAATATCGATTTTGATTGAACGTATTCATCATCTTGACTGGAAAGGATCTAAAAGAAAAATTTATATAAAAACACGTTTATACGTACGAACATAATGTAACGAAAAATGTTTTTGAAGACATATACATGTAACTATTCCGAAATACGCATTTTGCTTCGTCCACGTCGAAAGTATAGTATGTATCACTAATGGCTACTTACAAAAAAGAAAATGCAAGGATATCTTAAAAAGCTGCGTATGTACTTCAAATAGAAAACGTTAAACAAAAGTCTCTATATTATAATTGAACAGCGCCGTCTTGTTGAATGGGACTTTCGGAATAACCAGGGCTACTTACCCCAAAGAAATCACCAAATAAAACAGCCCAAACTGGAAAAGTCGACCCATGCATCATTGCAGCAATGCATCCTATTAAAATGTAACGCCACTCAGGAGCATTGAGTTTCATTAACTGGGTAATGGACATTTCGAACTTTTCCTCTTTATCTTTTTTCGATTTCTTACTCTTACGCTTTTCTAAATTAAATAAAGGAGAGGTTAATGTAAATAGTTTGACAAAAATTTTTATTTATTTTCATACAAAGTAATCAAAGTTCTATATCATTATTCAAAACTATAAAATAATGACCTTTTGTTATTGGACTAAGGAATTACATTTTGTCATTTTCAATGTAAACGGACGTAATTTAAATTTTCTTCTTTTTACAGGAGGTGCAAAAAGCAAAGTATTCCGTCCATTAAAATTTCCTAAACCGTTAATAATCGTAGAAGTCTAAAACTTATTGTGAAGGTGTTGTTTGATTAAACGAACCAGAACCAATCGAAAACTCGTTTTCGAATCTTTGTGTAATAACGTCCATTTGCATTATTAAATTTATAAAACTTTAGCATTTATTTTACTTTTAATTTGCTGCTTGTTAACTAATTATTAACTTAATATTTTAAGCACATTTAGAAGCGGGAATCGTTTTTCAGTCAATAAATAACTAGAATTTCTTTATCTCCAATGTTGCTTCCTAATTTTCTAGACAAGCAAAAGTTTTGCTGGGAGATAAACGGTTTATAACAACTTTTTGTTCCGATAATCTCAATCTTTTTTTTTTTGGTTTAAAAAATTTTAATTGTATTTTATTTATTTTAAACCTTAAACTCAATTTCCCGGCAAGATTCGAAAACTAGTTCGGAGCTAACACAAAAAAAAATTATAAATAAAAATTATAATTATAAAGAAGAAGAATAACTTATATAATAAATACATACATCTAATTATTCTTCATAATAATATTTACGCACTTTTTCTAGTTTTTTCTAGGCCTGTTTTCATTACATCATTAACCTTTCGATTAGAGTTCTCTTCCACCTCACTGACTTCTTCTTCCTCCTCATCGTCATCACTTTCCTGTGATTGTTTGGTGATATATTTTGTAGATTTTTCTATTTTTGTATCTTCTGAATCCTCAGTACGTTGGGATATTTTAACGAGTTGATAGTATAAACCCTTTTTGGTCATTAACTGATCATGAGTACCCTGTTCGGAGACAACACCATCTTTAACAAATACTATGTTATCGGCATTTGTAATAGTCGAAAGACGATGTGACACTACGAGTGTTGTTCTGCCTCTGCTGGCAACTTCTAGGGCTACTTGAACTCTTTTTTCCGAAGTGGGATCTAGTGCTGAAGTGGCTTCATCTAACAATAAAATCTTGGGATCCCTTATAATGGCTCTGGCAATGGCAATACGTTGCTTTTGTCCTCCAGACATTTGAGCACCACGTTCCCCTACCATTGTCTTATAGCCGTTAGGTAGCTTAACAATAAATTCGTGACAATTAGCTGTTCGTGCGGCATTTTCAATTTCAGCCATGGTACAATCTGGCTTGCCATAACGTATGTTCTCCTCAATGGTGGTAGCAAAGAGTACTGGTTCCTGGCCCACTACACCGATTTGAGAACGCAACCATGCCACATTTAAATCACGCAAATCGTGACCATCTAATTTTACTGTGCCCTGCAGGGGATCATAAAAGCGTTGCATTAGTTGTAAGGTGGTAGATTTACCACAACCAGAGGGCCCAACAAAAGCTACCGTTTGACCAGGCTTGATATGCAAAGAAAGTCCTTTAAGGACTTCGACATTCGGTCGGGCAGGATAACGAAACGAAATTTGATTAAACTCTATATTTCCCACTACCTCACTAAGCTTATCTCCCTTGGCATCTAAAGGATCAATATCCGATTTACGGTCAATAATGGAAAAAATATTTTGGGCTGCACCTCTTGCTGTGGCAAACGACTCAATATGAGGTGATGAGAATCCCAAATTCTGGGCTCCCATTATAACGCCAAATAATATAATAACTAAAACTGCTGGGGTATATTGTCTGTCCTCATCGTATCGTTCAGCTATAATTAGCTTTACACCATACCACATGGCAATGGCGTAACAACAATAGATTATAAACCACATTGTACCGGCACCAATACCCGAGTACAATCCTTTTTTTCGCCCCGTCATTTCAGCAGGCGTCAATAGTTTAGAAAAGCGCTCTTCTTCCTTGCGTTCTCCACTAAAGGCAAACACAGTGCGTATACCAGCAAAGACTTCCTCTGCCACAGCTCCAGCACCTGAATACGCTTGAAGCTCTTTTTGCGTCAAGGTGCTTTGAATTTTAGCAACCATAGCTGTAGATATAATGATGAAAGGACAACTGCTTATCACCACCAAGGTAAGCTTCCAGCCATATAAAAATGAGGCAAGAACTGCCAATACAAAAGTCATAATGAGAAATACAAAAATTGCTATTTTTTCATTAAGACCCTCTTTCATTTTATCCAAGTCTCTAAATAAAAGCAAAGTAAAAAACATTTTTAAAAATTTTATTTTTATATACATACATATTGAGTTCAAATGTCTCACTTACTCTGTCATTTTGCTGGCAAAATTATTGCCCGAAGAGGTGTCAAACCAGGTCATATCTTGTCTTAGAATTGCCTCTAGAAATAGTTTTCTTATACGTCCAATCTAAATGTTTTTTTATTATCATAATGAATGGAGGTATTTAGGTATGTAAGTATGTATGTATGTATTTTTGTGTGTATGTATGTACCTGGTTTAGAGCTACTCTATTTAAAATGTTTACGGCTATTGTTAAAAATATTAGCTCGGCCAAAGAACCAGCTAAACTTCCTAAGCCAAATGCAATCGAATCATCTCTTATGGCTTGCATGTTTTCCTCGTAAGTGGCATTAGTTCTAAAATACGGTAGCGGTATTAAAACCTTTATTACTTCAGCATCAATATTCTACTTTCTTACGTACATACATATGTATTAAAACTTTTTGCAGGTTAAGTTTTTTCTTTACGGCAGTTTTGGGAAATACATCAAAGTGATAGGCCTTACTACAAATAAAATGGTTAAAGAGACAATAGGAAGCTTCTACTAACTTAGCTAAGGCAGCGGGACCGAAAGGCATCTTCCCGGCTTGATATCGTCTTGTTTGGTGGGAATTTTAAATGGTTGCCTATTCTTCGTATACACCGCTTGCGTTTGGTAGAATGCCAATGTACTGAAACCAGGCAGAAGAAGCTACGCAAATTCTAATCACAGAATCTTCTTCCTGCTCAAAAGCATGGAACGGATGATATGGTAAAAAGCAGAGTACTACTTGAAAGGCTGGGACTTTAACAGTACGCTTACACCAGGCCTAAATTGTATACTTGGGCAGTATGCATTAACATTAAGGAAGGTTTTAATAAAGTATAAACCGATACGCTTATCCCATCTTTGGACCCGTTTTCACGTTAAACCGGTACTAAAAAACTTGATTAATCGCATGCTAGAGAAAAGTAGGGATTGTGTGGTGTTACTGTTGAAAACAGTGTGGAACGTAGAACCCCACAAGGTGGCAGTTTTTGCCACCACGCAGTCTACAAGGGTTCTTGGCTTTCTACGCAAATAATGTGGTTATACTTCTAAAGAGAAAGGATCGAAATCAGTTTTGTAGAGGGGCAAAGGATGCCCAAAACATTGTGCATGACTGAGCTCTGCCTAGGGGGCTGAGTGTGAACCCAAGCAAGACTAGAAAAACAAAAATCGCGTTATATGACGAGCGTCTTTCTTGGACAGAACGGTTTTAATATCGAAGAGAATAAAGTATCTGGGAGCTATTATGGATTGGAAATTGAATTGGAAGCACCACTAATGCCCGTAATTTCAACAAATAGATAACTGATTGTTTATATAGCAGTTTTCTTTACGTATTAGGTAAAACTGTATTGAAAATCTTAGCAGGCAGGGCTGTTTGTTGAAATTACGTGCATTAGAAGAGTGGAGACACATCAATTTCAGGCGTTTTAAAGAAGAGCTATAGACTCAAAATGGAGCCTTAGACCCTATATAACACATTGGGTATACAGAAACGTAATTAGACCGATACTAGCTTACGCTTCAATGGTATGGTGGACATCAAAGGACACAAAACGCAACATCGGAATAGTGCAAAATGTCCAACGCATATGCTGCCTCAGGATAAGCGGAGCAATTAGGACTAATCCGACGAGAATGTTGGAGACGATGTTGAGTATCCAACTTATTAAAACACACGTTCCCTACGAGACGGAACTTGTGGCGAAACTCCTACAGGTGATGGGAGAATGGATTGATTAGAGCATTTTGGAGACTCCGAAGGGTTTAACAGGAACAGTTGAGTTGTAAAGGCTAACAACACTGCGCTGATACCAAAACGGCCTGGATGGATGGGGCTGTTGTTATAAGAATGGCTATTATGCGGAGGGATGAACGGGACTTGACATCCATGTTGAAAATCTAAAAACTGAAATATACTTCTGCTCTCTGAACAACAACACTATCCTAGAAGCTACAAGCTGGACTAAGGGGATTCTGAGAATATAAAATTAACTTCGTGCTTAAGCACAAGAAGCGGCCATAAGATTTTAGGTTAACCAAATATGTACGTACATATGTACTATGTATGTATTTTGGTAAGTTTTAATACATACGCATGCATACGTAAATGCTAACAATCATGTTTGTCTGCTCAGGCTAAAGAAAGAAGGATCACAAGCAGGGCTTGTAATTTTTTATTGCATTCGCGTCAGATTTTAGAGAAAGAGTTAAAGTTTAAGCAAGTATATGCTACAAAGCAGCTTGTTCTTGCTTTTTTATGATTAATTTTTTCATTAATTTATATTCATTTTTAAAATGCTTCAAAAGTTTAAGAGGTTTTGAAAGATTCTTCCACTAAATCCATCCCAAATTTAGAAACACTCTCACAAAATACTAAAAAATTGTTTTAAACAGAAAAATAAAAGAAGTAGCTTTACTCAATGTAGCATTCTTTCTGACGCATTGTAGCAAAAGTATACCCTACACTATTATTGCTTTTAGCTTTGTATCGCTTGTAGCGGGCACTGTCATGAGCCTTACGCGTGTATGTACTGTTAAAAAAGCATATTTTTTTTTAATTTACTTACAATCTTTTTCCACCACCAAAAATTTGCAAGATAAAGGTATTTGATGAAGTACCAACACCAACGGTACGATCAATTAGTAAAGAGGAAAATTCACCATAAATAACAATTGAATAAGGTATGCCAATTGAACCAAACGATGATAAAATTATACCAAATACTATTAGACATCGTTCCCCTATTGTTGAATAGCGGAACTATAAAAAAGACAAAAAAAAAACAATTTTATTATAATTTTTAACGATAATATTATTAAAAAATTAAACTACATATATTCATATACCCATAGATGTGTGTGCAATAATGCACTTATAAACATAAAAGAAATTAAAAAATTTATAAATTTGTCAACAAGTTTATAAGTGACTTTATTAGTTTTTACTTATGAACAAACATTTTAATAAAGTTAATTGAAACAATTATAAATCTTTTATTGATAGCAGCCAAACCGCAGTTAGATTACCATTTAACGCTTTGTTTGCCAAATTTAAGCCAAGGGGGCAATTATGGCATTTGATTTGAATCGAAATTGAAAAATTTGTTTAAGATATCTTATAACGAAAGCATTTACAACTTAAATGATCAGGTAAAATTGTAAGTAATTTGCCCCCTGGTCTTTAATAAATTGAATTGGCAACCGAAAACTTGTTATTGCCAATTGGCCTACGGCTAAGATGTAAATTGAAGGCTGATAATACTTTGACCACGCTTACATGATTTTTTTTATAGAATAACTTTAATACATATACATATATAACAAGATAATGTTTAAAGATATCTTGCTCTTAACTTACCAATTTAAAATATGATATTTGATTGAGTTTTTCCGTTTTAGTTGCGGTATTCCGCGGTTGATGAAAATCATTTGGTTGAGGTAAGACATTAATCCCTTTTTTCATTGCGCTCGAACTAAAAGTTGTTGCATCAGTGCCTACGTGTGCCATTATATTCTATGAGTATTTTGTTTTCTTAAAACTTTATCTATATAGATCGAGAAATTGTTAAAATGTTATTATTTTACTTTTATTTATCTAGTAATTTAATTTTATTTACTTACATACCCTGCAGCTAAATCTCTAACTATTATCGTTTCGAGATAGTCATATCAATAGTTGTAACTAGTTGTAATTCTATTGTGAGTACTTAAATATTTTAGTCTGGTACTGGCTGGACTAATAATAAGTACTTAGTTTTAAGATTTGAATATCTATTGATATTTGGCATAAAAATATGCCAAAACAGGTTGTAACGGGACCTTTAGTAAAAGTAAAAAGTTTGGACTAGTAACCTTTTTTCAATATTTATCGTTTTAATTTTTAAAATACTAAAAGAAACCTGTTTTTATACTCATGTTTATTATTATTCAATAATGTCTGTATTCCAAAACGCAGTTTGCATTGAATAACAACTTCTTCCCTTATACACTCCTTTTAATTTTGACAACATTTTTCTTCCAGGACATTAATATAGCTGTAAACACTCATTTGAAAGTAGAAGATATTATCAAAAACCTCATCTTTGCTTTCAAGAAAAACTTGAAATTTTGTGATGCAAAGCAAACTGCGTTTTGGAATACAGCCAATATGTAGTCAAACCCCCATGTTTGACAATTAATTCAAGAGTTTACCATAATAACACCTAATGATAAAAGGAGAAAAAAATTGTTGCAGGTGGTTTAGAAATTTCAATAACACAGACAATCGGATCTGCTATTATATTCGCCGACTTAGAAAAATATTCAGAAAACAAAAATCTTTTTCAATTTTTTTATATCGGTGAACCAGAGTTTACGGGACAATTCAATTTCCCTGTTTATTTAAATAAGGAAGATACATATATTCTACTTTTCTATTTAATTTTTAATACAAAGATCTTCGCAATCACTTAAATATATTTTCTAATAATTGTTTTGTTCTTGCAAAAAAAGCTGCCTACTCAAATACCATTCCCCTGGCTGTCCCCAGCCCTAATCTCGCTTGAATTTGTCTGAATTTCTTACAAAAATAGTATAAATATTTTGCACTAAATTACTGTAAAATAGAAAAATATTATCAAGTAATCTCTTTCTTTTATAAATGTGAATATTTCTTATCAATTAATATATTTAAGAATGTTTTTTGTTTTGTCCCGAAAAATACAAGCTATTCACCTGTAAAATTTTTTTGCATTAAAATTTTAAGACCTCAAAACTTTTTTGATATGCAATAACTTTATTATATAAGACATCTTTATGAATTATATCCACATGTTGTAGGAATTTCACCAACTATATTAACGAACTAAAGATATTGCGTTTTGTCCTTCCAAATGAGCGTTCACATGTTGTTCGTCATTACTCTCTGTTGCTTTAAAAAATAAGTTCATTATATTTTGAAATTTTGTTTGCGTTTTTTAAGTTTACTTTAAATACCATCTCTTGATTTATGCCAATTTCTTAAAGGTAAAAACTTTATGTATTCGCCATTACCCAGTCAACAAAAATGGCCAGAGAAATGACAATTATCATAAATAATAAAGTTTAAAAATTAAGTTGACGAAGTAAATTTTTTTTTAAGTTTTGTAATGAAAATTAATTTAAACAACTTATGTATATAAAAGAAAAAGTATGGGATCTCTGGCCGACTTTGCATAATTCGGCTAAAATTTAAAAAATTAATGTACATCTATGATAACTGAGAAGCTATTATTAAGAGATATGCAGTAACCAATTCAAAATACTTTATTTTGCAAAAATACGGCGTCAAAATCAGCCCATAATCTTAGAATAAATCATATGCATTTCATTGGTAATCATCCCCAAACCCTATAAATAAACTGCAATTTGGATCAAATCCTACATAATATATCGAAATGTCCTTGCAAAGATGTTTTTTTCTTTTTATTTGTGCACTTAAGACTTAAAAACTCTATTTCGGTTTCATTTAAAATAATTGGATGCGCTTTAATATTTTCTTATATAATTTTTTATTATAAAACAACAAAAATTTTGGATTCTAGTGCACAACTGAACCAGTTGAACTCCTATGGCAACTTACTAAAGTAACTTACTTTCGACTTTTAACGTACATACGTCAAGTCGTTTGACAGCTATTAGCATTATATTTTCCTTTTTTAACTGCAGGGTATGTATGTATATGTGTAGCAATTTCGAGTGCACTGCTAAAAAAAACGGGCATCTAAAGGGCAATATAAATTTTTTATAGGT
Organism: Melanophora roralis; assembly: GCA_963583895.1. Classification (NCBI taxonomy): domain Eukaryota; kingdom Metazoa; phylum Arthropoda; class Insecta; order Diptera; family Rhinophoridae; genus Melanophora; species Melanophora roralis. Next base: position 83,476,403 of record OY757191.1, on the reverse strand, counting down.
GCATGGAGCTTGTTTAAAGTTTATGACAGCCAATTGAGTTACTGTTATCTTAAAATGTAGTTTGATTGTAGATTTTTATTTAATATCTTTGGGTTTTTCAGTAGATGACTTGTGAAAAAATCGGAGTTACCTAATATTTGGAATCATAAAATTTTCATCATTATTCACTTATTTTAAATGCATAATTCTATACTCTGTTAAAAAATGTAAGTTTAATTTTTAATAAAAGTAACTATAAATCTTTAAGAAGAAAACTGTTATTAGTTTAAATATGTCCATATTAGCGTCAAATCAAGCAATAATTAGTTAAAATTAAAAAAAAAAACTAATCGAAACACTTTTGATATAAAACAATCATAAAAATTTGAAAGCAAGATTACAACGGCAAATTATTAAGATTATAGACGAGGAAAAAACTTATGACAACTTTTAATAAATATTTAATTTTTAAATACTAAATTTGGTATCTTTTGCATTTTGTATAGTTTTTATACTTTCTTGTTTTCTTTAAGACTTAAGTTAATACAAAAAATTTTTTCAAACAATCTTGAATTTTTATTAAGCGTTTGTAGTAGGTATAAAGCTATATTTACACTACCTGAGTTATCATCTGAGTTTCACAACTGAGACTTATTTTAATAGTGTAATAACATGTGTATTTTCATTTGTTAATATTTTTGCCTAACCTCAGTTAAAAATAGAATGTTTTCTATTTTCAAATTATTTAACGTCTGAGTTTTAATTTTAAGTTTTTAAAAGTTAACGGATTAAATGCTTGGTTTTGTATTGCCATACACTTTGAACCAGTTTAACAACTTTTAGAATTAGCGGACGTATTATAATTTCCCAGATGTAATGTTATACTAAAAATAAAAATTTTAAATTGCTTTTTGACACTCATAAAAATTTAAACTTATTTTTTTGACACTCAACTCAGATAAAAACTTAGATAGTGTAAATATAGCTTAAAAAAGTGAAAGAAAAATGATAATATACAGTCGCGCGGAATATCTGCACGAATTAAATTTACACTCGGTTTATCATCACGTATTCATCGAATACCGAACTTCGAACAAAATTGCTGACGAGCAGTTACGTAAGAATCATTACTCTTAAAAAGTGCCTCCACAGCAATGATCCGCAAAACCCAACACGCGTAAGAATATAAAAATTGGTTTTGTAGTCTCTTGTGCCAGACGACCAGTGTGACCAGCTAGGATTTTTAAAATGTTTAAGTGACAAATTTTTAAATTACATTTAATGCTTGGCTTAACTTTAATTTGAGAGTCTTTATTTTCGTTATAAAAAATAGTTAAAAGCAAAAACAGAAATAAGCCAAGTAAGTAGCATGTCAAAAGTCTTATCCGCATAAAATATTGTCAATATACATTTAATATCTATAAGATTTTTCAAAACTAAGTAGTAGGGCAAAATTATTTCGAACGTGCGCTGCTCACTCGATCACTGCGACATCGTGACTGAAAAATCCGGTACAATCGATAATTCCAACGGCGCCACCCTCCCTCCGAAACGTTTATTACTTTTTGAAATAATCGTATTTGAAAATATAAATTTGCCACCAGACACCCTTTACCAGCTTTTTATCTGTATTTTATTTTTTATTGCACTATTATTCAGCACAGTCTATGTTTAAATAATTTTTCTATTTTTCTCTTTTTGACTGGCACAAATCTATCACTTCTACAATTAATAGCCCTGGTTGCAACTAGTGCATAACTATTCCAAAACGTTACTAGTTTCAGGGTAATATTATTTGAACACAAACGAATAGTGTAGAGTTTTTGATTGAGTTTTTAATATGCAAGGCTTAAAACTAAATTAGGAAAACTTGGAAAATTTATTTAAACCTATACATACGTATGTACAAACATATTTAAATATACATACGTATGTATTTAATCTATGTAGTGTAAATTTGCAATAATTTCAAATAACTACCAGAATTAGAAACCGATTAAATTACACCAACAGAATTATTTGCACAACAACACTTCTTAATTACCAAAAAAGAAAACAAGCAAATTTCTTTTATATTAAAAAAATTGCTTATACAGAGGAACCAAAAATAAATATCCATCCGAGTTATGACCGCGATCGAACACAACTAACTTTGTTATTCTTCCGTATTGGTATTGAGTGTTATGGCAATTGATCGAACTTTATTTCATCAGATTTCAGTTGTTATTACAAATAAATCGTTTTTTTTTCTTTAATTTTCGTATAAAGTTCGCAAGGGCCACAAAACAATTTGTCCAATAAATACGATAATGGTATTGATACTGGTGCGATTGTAGTAATAAAACAATAACAATAATAATAATAATAAAAAATAAAACAAAACAATTTAAGAACTTCAGACCGCACCGAACCCAAACCTAAATAACACAAATCGCGACAGTGACTTTTAAATATCCATATAGGGATGTGTGATTGTACGTATGTAAATAGTGATACTGTAAAGATTCTTAGGGCAAGTTTTTGAATACAACAATTATTTTTAAGTTCTATTTAAATACCGAATTTGTATACAGATTTCGTATTAAATAGAACTTAAAACTAATTGTTGTGTTCAAAAACTGGCCATTATTGTGGCAATTGCTTTCAAATATGAACATACCTATACACGAACATACCTATACACGAATATTGTTGGCTTTTATAAAAAAGCCTACCATATTCAAAACATCATTAGACAATTTTCTTATCTTGTATTTAACAAAAATATAAACGATAATGTTGTGCCAGTTAATTTGCCGTTATCTAATTTTTCACTCTTTAAGTGATCTAACACGTGTCTCTTTAACACCTGTTAGCACCATTTAATTAGGGTCGTAATGTTTTATCAAAACATTTTTCACTGTAGACATATCAAAATTCAATATTTGATTCTGATTCGATCGGTATGTTTGAAGGTGGGTCTCAGACCCATATTTTGATGACGTAAGTAGGGTGGGTATAAAAAGTATGTGTATCTGGATATAAGCATCAGACAGTTAAATAAAGAAATTTTACATTTATTTGTTATTTTTTTTTGTCTTCTTTACTGTTTTTTTTTTTTAACAATCAAACCAATCAATAAGTATTCTTTTATTTCGCAAGTTTTAATTGATAAAAATTTGGGAATTTTTTTATGTACAAATATTATTACAAAAACAACACATACATACATACATATCGTTACATTAATATAGAAATGACCTAACTTGTATTTTTATAAGCCCAGATTTTCATTTATTTCGATTAATCGTCTGCTTATATATCACAATGATTTAAAAAAACTCGATTTGAAAAATACGAGTTATGACCTTTCTACATTAAGGTTACGATATACATACATACATATGTATATGCCTATATCGATGGCCTAATATAAAAAGTCCGTAACTGTAACTCTATTTACCTTACATGGAAGAAAAACTCTTTAATTAATTAATTAAATTTTGTATTTAATCAAATTTAAATGCATTTGTTAAAAAAATTTTATTTTTAATTAAAAAAAAAAGAAATTTGTATTGATTTTGACATTGTTTTGCTAAAGTAATAAGCCAACTATTTTGAAAAGAAATAGAGTTACACCATTTTTTTATTAAGCCATCGATACGTCAGTTTGTACGTAGTAAATTGAAATTATAATAAAATATTTTCCATGTCAAAATTACCAATAAAAAAATAATGAAACTTTACTTTCGGTTATGTGTGGCCCTAATAATGCACAGTGAAAGATTTTATTAACTGTCGTTTAAGTTTATTTGTTTTAAAACTTGAGACCGGTGCATAAGGAAGACATGACATTTTATTATATTATATAATTAGGGTTGCCAACTTTCTACTTTTCCCCGGACACTTTCCTCTTTTTTTTATGGCATCTGGGGCACTTTTTCTTTAAATGTCCAAAGTTGTCCTACTTTTACACAACTTCCATAATTTTCAATTTTATCGATTTTTTTTTGATTCTGGAATAACCTTAATGCACTATTCTCCTATTTTAGGACTTACGAAAATGTATGGATGTATTCAGGCCAGTCGAAATTGAATTAAATTGTTTCTCTCTTAATTGGACTAGAAGTAATAAAAATTAATTTTTACCCATTTTTAATCCCTGAGAATCAAAAATATTCATGCGCATATATTTACCCGGATGTCAAATATAAAAATAATTCTCTAATATCTTACTTATTTGAAGTGTCAAGCTTTAGATAAAAAACAATTAAGAGCGTTTCATTTGATTAAGCTAATTGTGCAATGGTTTTTACATTAATTTTGATATCTTGAGTGCACACAAAAAACTACAAAAAAAAATTTTTCAAACAAATTCTTGTTCAAAATAATTTATTTTTTTAGTCAATTTATTTAATAGTCTCTAATAATATTTTTATTTGATTTTTAAATCAAACAAAATTTTCGCCTAGGCAAATAAAATATTTAACCAGCTTAGCAAAATTTTTTAACAGCAACTAAAATTCTTGCAAAATTGTTTGTCTAAATTTACAACTTTCGTTGTAGGTCCTCAGCCAGACAAAATATTTACTGATTCTCTGAAATTTGTTACTGATTCTACAACTCAGTTTTTTCTGTGTGCAAGGAAGAGAGTTGACACAATGCTTTAATTCAATTAATGCGGAAATTTTAAACAAATTAATTTGCGCCAAGTTAAAGTCGATTGTTGTTATAGTTTTCGATATAAAATTGTTATTCAATAAAAATTATCTGTTTGTATGGAAGATTCCACTTACCGTACTTCTATTGTAGACTGACTGTTGTATAAAATACAAACGGAATGACAGACTGAAAAACACTTTTATGATCATGTGAAGGGCATAAAAACGTTTGAAAAATCCCCTTGCAAAAGTAATCAACTTAGAGATAAAGACAATTAATACTATTAGGGTTACACTTGTAAGCATGGAAAAACTTATTTTCATATTTTCTATTAAAACCTTAACCTCATTTAATGGCAATGTTTATTCGATTCTCATTGTCATTATAGCTTTTCCCAATTTCTTGATATATTTATTTTTCGCGGTCTTTAAGGTCAAAACATGTCACATAAAGTACTTTCAAGGCAGCGCGAAGCGTAAAGTTAGGCAACTTACATTTTTTTGCGCGCTTTAACAATTAATTTTCTTATTTTTTTTTGATAAACACACAATGTATACGTGTTGTAAAAGTTTTCACTGTGATATATATTTCTTTTCTTTCGCGCTTTTCTCTTAAAGTTAGAAATGTTACGCAAATCGACTAAGTTTTATCTGTCATGGCCTTTAGTTTTAGGTTGCACTTTTCATATATGTTTGTACGTACGTATGTCTGTTTTTGAATTTGATTGGTTTAACAAGGAACGTTGAGCCTTAAAACGATAGAGATTTCAATTTTACAAATCGACTCGCAATCTATCAGGCTGACTTTCTTATACCCAATTTTTATAAAATTAGGAAACAAAAATTGCGATAAGTTTTTTGGCAAAGGAAATAAGGCTCTCGAACATGATGAAATAATTTATGAGGAGGGCAAGTCATGACTTATAATAAAATAATTTGAACCGTATTATTATACTCCATGTGTATATACATAAAAAAGAAAAAAATAAGAGAGTGGAAAATTCTCTCTAGATTTAACCCACCTCATTTACATAATTAGTAAAATAATTAACAAAATAACCATTTAAAGAAAAACTTATATTATTCGATTAACCGATTAATCGAAATTTCAAATTTCTTTTACTTGAGGGGTTAATCGACTTAAAATTGTTCGATTAATCGAGCGATTATTGTTCGAGGAGATACTCTAAGTATTTATATATATCTTTTCCCGAATAATATTGTTTTATTATTGTTGTTTTTACAGTTTTTGGCTTTTAGTTAAATATACTACATGTATCACACTACGGTAAAAATTTCAATTTCTTTATTATTTAAACCTTTGGATGGTAAAAGTAGCTCCCATGTAAGCCATAACATAAAAGAGTTTTTGACAGTGTCGGATAATCAACCGTCTTAAAGATGTTGAATGGATATAGTTTTAAATAAACATACATATCGTAACCCAAAACCAAAAAAGGCGAATCTTACATTAAAAAAAATAAGAGCACGAATGAAAATTATTTAACTAAAGGAAAAGGAAAAAAGTTTAAGTTAAATCTTTTTCTGAATGTAAGGTACACATTTTTTTGATTTTAGGTGACGATATGCATGTACATATGCATATACCGTGGAGGTCAAAACATTGGTATGCAACTAAAATCACATTTAAATTTCACTTAATACATACATATTTTTAATCAAAACTCTTTAAGAAATTTATAGGGTTTCTTATAGGTTAAGTTTGTCTGCATGCATTTCAATGGTTCTTACACCAAATCATCAGTAGACTTCAACCAAATTCTTAAAAAACTAAATGAATATTTTCTGCCTTTTTATAAAAACTTTAATAAGTTTATTAAGAATTATTTACAACGAACCAAAACATTCAAGAGTTCTTTTAAAAACCCCACAAACAATTTTTCGCTATAAACTGCTTTGATTTTCTTTTTTCCCCTATACATCTGGATAACTATTGGTTACCACTAAATGTAAAAGAAAATCAATTCTGTTAACATCAAGTTTTTGTTTTTAAAGTAACGCCAGTTTCCATTTGTTTAAAAAAAAAACAAAGCATGTGATTAAAAAAATTAACAATTTTAGAGATGAGTTATTAAAAAAATAATAATTAATTTAATCCATTTATGTGATCTCAGCTCCACATGTTTTGACCACTACTGTATTTAGCTGATCATAAAATTATTATCAGTTTTCTAGGAAAACTATCCCATTATAAAATAATATTCTTATCCGATTTTGTGGTCATTTTATTGGCATGTTTATACGCTCGTATTTTACAGATAAAAAATTTTGCAAAAAAAAAATAAATAATTTTTTATTGGTACTCATACATATTATACATGCATGCTTACATATATGTACATCTACTTACCTACTTAACCATAAATTGTATTTAAAATTTATTTTCAAAACACCATTTGGACTTTAAATGTTTAAAAAACAATTTACATATTATTGAGTGTGCCAGGACTCTGTTAACAATGAATTGCTTATGAGTCAGTATTTTTGACAATTTCTTATCGAAGCCTTCCTGTAAACTTATGCGGCTGTTGTTAACAATAAATAGCAGAATTAAACATGCGCCTGAAAATATGCATCGATTTTATCAAACAATAGCTTCATTCAAACGAAATCAAACAACCCAGCCAGCATTTTTTAAATAAAATTCTAAATTTTTTTTCTCTTTCGCACGATTAAAATATTTGCTAAGGCTTTAATTTTTAAATTGCAAATACATGTCTTGCTGGTAAAAAAAAATTGTACCCTTGCTTTGACTCTTCTAAACAAGTCATTTATGAGTCTCGTTATTCACTTATTACGTCATTCCTACCGCTTGCTTAATGCCACAAAGTTGAATGTAACATGTTTTCAGGTTTTGATTATTCAAATATCAGGGTTGTTTGTTAAAATGAGTAAATTTTATAGTTTTTCGGATGTGATAGATTGCCCATAGCCCACGCAAACAACATCGATAATTTTTCTTTTAGGTACTTATGGCGATTTTTAGTATTAAAATTTAAAGAAAAGGTCAGAAGTCAAGTAAGTGAACAAAAATAACTATTTTTACGTATATGATGCTTTTTCAAATTTCAAAGGGTTATATGCCTAAAGCATAATTTTAACGACTATTAGCCAAGATTGATGCTGAAAGTCAATGCGATGGCCAAAAAGTATTTTTTTTACATTTGTGGTACTTTTTTTGCATTATCTGAGAAATAAAAATAAAAAGGGGTTTGACACAGATTGAAGTTGGAAGTCATTAAAATAGAAAGCTATAGATTTTGGGCAAAGATTGTATAAACAAACATGCAAATTTTACTTTCTAATGTTCATGTTCTATGCATTTTGTACTGCGCCTAGAAAGGAGCGGGTTAAATGCTTGATGTATTTATTTTTAACCTAAAATTATTTAAGTAGTTTTTTGTGTAATTTGTTTATTTTTACACATTACTTTCACTTTAATATAATTCCAAAGTCCATTTAAGTTTAAAATTAAAAAAAAAAATTGTAATAAAGAGAACCTTCAACAAATTAAGTAACGTTTTTACACATTTCTATCAACCAAAATTTCATAGCCATGAGTAATTCTAATCTCTTGACCTCCGAACGGTATGTAAAGACAGTTATGGGAGCGTTGGATTTTGCCACACGTAAAACTTCCACTGTAGTGCGTTCTACCTACGTATAAAGGCTCTCCGGAAACAGTTCGTCCAGCCTCGACGGCCCCCTTGCCAAATCCATTTACAGCTGGTACCCACATATAGTGCTCCCCCACTAAAACTTCATAATTTGTTTTTTGAATCTCCTGTCCCTGATATGAGACATAAGCACAAGCACGGCTGGGTAGGGCTTTTCCTGGTAGAAGATCTCCATTATGATAAGCTCTACAAACATAAATTGTTGCCATATCAATATCATAGCCAGCCTGTACAGCATTGCCAGGTGTACTACCAGGATGGGCTGGAGTCCAAATGTTATGACGATGTGATACATGTGGGGCACAAGGTAATTGGTGGTTATTTGGAAAGCTTTGGAAAGGGCCAGGGTAAGTTGCAGCTGGCGTTGGAGGTGGATAATTTGCAGCAGGTTTTGGAAAATTGCAAGCTGGTGTTGGGCGTGGATAGTGAGTAACCGGTTTTGGAAAATTGTAGGGTGGTGTGACTTGAGTTGGAATATTCATAGTGGGGGCTGTGGGTACATAAGGCGGTGGCGCTTCCAATGGTGTTGGCATTGGCATTTGCATTGATGGGTTTAATTCAGGATAAAGACAAGGTTTCCCTGTTGAAGGCGATGGTGGGCGCATCAGGCTTGTTGCAGCATTTACTTGCCAGCCAGGTGTCAACTTTTCCTCAACCAATATCTCATACGTTTCCAAACGCCGCTCTACACCCTTAAACGGTATAAATAAAGCTTTGTGAACAGATGAAATCTTTCCAACCGTCAAACTGCCCTCATAGTTTCCGCGACCAACATAAATCGGTTGTCCCAAAGCTGTTTTGCCACAGAGCACAGCTTTCTCCGGTATAATGTGATTGTAACAATGACGCCAAAACAAATTGCGTCCGCATAAAATTTCAAAGTAATCCTTGGGAATTTCAGCCCCTCTAAACGAAATGAAAGCTAATTGCTTAGCCGGTATAACTTTCGCCACTAACATGTCGCCTTCATGAAATGCGCGACCCACATATATAATGTCACCGTCAGCATCATTACCACCGACCACAGCATTTGGCGGTAAACTTGTATAGGCCGATGATTGCACCCATTTGTGTTCTGATGTAGAAAAAACATTTTTATAATTAAAAATTAATATCATATTCAAAAAAACTAACATATGTAGATACATATGTATGTATGTAGATTTAATTAATTCAAACATACCTTCAAATGTTATGAGTTCTCCTTCCTCAGCACATTGCAGTTGACCAGCTGCACCTCCATAAACAAGTATTTCGTATTTATCCAATTTTATTTCTTGCCCTGCATATGGTATGTACAAAGAAGCATGAGATGGTTGTATTCTCCCAACCACCAAACTGTTGCCATAATGTCCACGGCCAATAAACAGAGGTTCACTGGCGCTCGCAGTCTCACTCACGCGTATGGCATTTGGCGGTATATTTGCTCCAAAGCAAGGCTGCCACGTGTAATTTTCGCCAACCAATAATTCATAATTGGTTTTGGAATGTTCGGCACCTTTCCAAGCAACGTTTGCTTCTCTTTTGCTGGGTATTACTTTAACGGGTAAATGATTACCTTCATGATACGTTCTTCCTACGTAAATAACACTGCCATCACTATCAAAACCGCCAACAACTGCATTAGATGGTAAAGCAGCATAGGGAGATGAATGAAACCATTTACCGGCTGAAATAATAAAAAGAAAACTTGATTTGTGTTACTTTATTATAATCTTAAGGACGTTTTCTAACTTTAGTTTGCTCTCATTAGAATAAAATTTGTATTAGTTGTTGAATATATTTGTAAAGTACTTTAAATAATAGGTGCATTCGTTTACTTTTCCAGTTCAGTAATGTAATACATAGAAATATTAAAAATTACTCTAATAAAAGAAGTGATCTTGCAAACAAATTACGTTTTAGTATGACAAGCACCATTTATATATTATATTTAATGTGAAAATATTTTATAGTTTTACTTAAAACCATACTTATCTTCCTTATTTTTTTTTTTATAAAACTGATAGAACTTACCCATTTCGGTTAAATTTATTTATTTGTTGCTTTAATTTTAACTTCAATCGAATTGAAGTAATAACACGCTTTGAAAATATTTTATTTATAATTGATATTGTGGACTGAGTTTTTAACTTGTTGTTATCAGATGGTTAAATTCTGACTAAAGCTGATTCATGTGCCTATAATCGAATACAACACTTGTCGTTATCGCTACAAAATTGTTAACAGCAAAAATAAATGAACCAAAAAAAATTATTTAGCAACAACTTTTAATAAGAGAAAGAAAAAGAGTTAAAGATAAAAAAGCTTAATATGTGTTTTAAAATACAAATAAAATAAACAAATACTCGAATACTGTCGTGTGAGTTCTTGTTTGCTGCATGGCACCATAAAGTAATTTTGAGAAACTCAAAGAGGAAAGTTTGATCTAATTTTTGGCAAACGCACAGGGAAATTATCATAAACTGTTAAACAATTATTAAAATTTTTTTAAGATTTAATCAGACAAAGCAAAAAATTTTTGTGACACATTTAATCATTTTGAGGTCTTATACATTTTACTTTCTTTGAAATACTTCAAAAAAGTGTATTTGTTTTGTATTTCATTTTTGTATACCATATATCTTAGTTTAATTATATTTTTGTTTTGATTTACATTATTTGAATTTAAATATCGCAAAAACTGAGAAATTAAGCAAAACATTATTCAATAAACTGTGTAAATGGGAATGCGCAAACAAATTTTAGTCTTGGGTAACTTTGTAAATAATTATGATACCAAAAAATTGGTTTATGGATATAAAAAATGTGACAATAATCATATCGATACCTAGCCAAATATTTTTTTTTAAATGCCGTGCAGCAAACGAGAACTCACACGGCGATATGCATTTATTTGTATGTTCACGTGTACAAGTGAGTCAGCGTTAGGAAGAGGATTTTGAGCTGATTGAACGAAAGCTTATTAAAAATTAGAACTTTTTTTATTTATGATTTTGTAAGAATTTTTAAAAAGTTTATTTAAGAATTTAATTTTTATTTCAAATGCTGAAATTGGAAAAGTACAGACCAAAATTTGTGCATATACCCGGAAACTACGTTAACCACCCACAATTTAACCGCTGCAATATGGTTGATTAATATATTGAATTGCATAATTAATGTGCGTTGATCATGCAAATCATATTTTTGTACTTTTGCTTCAAAGTTTTTACACACATTTGGCCAGCTCACAAACTCTATTGTATCTTGTACATTGTAAAACAAAAATATAAAGGAAAAAGAGAAGTCATTTAAGTTTTTACGATGAGCGTTGCTACAACGATACAATTATGGTTGCACATTTCACAATTGTTTGCAAAAAATAAGAGAAAAACTGCTTTTAACTGTAATAGTATCGAAATTGAAAACACACTTTTATCGGGATTTTTTCTTTTCATGTGATTTTTTTTATTCCTTAATGATGATGACTTCTTTCTGTTGACCCACTCACCATTTTCCAAAAATTGGGCGGAATATTGAGAAAAAAATAATTAGTCATTGCATTTGTGAAATCATATCGGTTCTTTTAGCGAAATGTTAAATATAGATGTTGAATAAATTTTCTATTTCGTGCAGTATTAAGATAAGATTAAACTTATTGGTAGTATAATACAGGGTGATTAATGTTTATGCATATGTACATATGTATGTATGTAGAAATATAAAATAAATTACTTAAGAACCATCTATTTAAGTATCTTCAGTTGTGTGAATGTAAGTAAAGAAAAAACTTTGAACTTTTTAATATACTTTATACATATCGTTACCTTACTATAGAAAGGTCCTAAATCGTATTATCAGACGACCATTTATAAAAATAAACGAAAATCTAAACTTATAATAAATAAGAGTTAGGGCCTTTTTATATTAAGGTAACGATATGTTCATTGTATATAGGTTAATGGAGAACAAAAATATCAATATAAAGTGCCGATTTATGTATATATTGCATTCATATGTAAGTATTAATATTTAAATTTTTTGCTCACATATTGATTTCGATATCATTTTAGCTCTGGGGCCAAATCGTCGCATTCGATTCGAAATTTAAAAATTCTTATTAGAATTCCTATATTAAAAGCATTGACAACTATAAAATATTTCAAAAAATATTTTTAAAACGGGTTAGACAAAAAATATGCTCTTAAGCGAAAAATATGCCAAAATATGCTGCTATATGCAAAGTATGCAAAATTATGTTCCAAAAACTTTATGACAAAATTTTCTAAAAGTTCTGATAAAAATTATGGGGTTCGCTTCAAAATAAATAATAAAATAAAACAACAAAAACTTACTTACTCGAAAGATTTTTTGTTAGGTTTTGTCAAACTAAATATTTAAAATTTTAAAATATCGATGCTAAAATTTTGCAAAAGTTCTGAAACTAATGAATAACAACATTATAGGTTAATGCGACGCACAAAAAAATTAATATGATTTTGCATATTTTTGGTTGCCCTGGTGATGACATTACTTTTCTTAGTACTCAAGATGTACGTAAAAAACTTTTAAAAATAAATAAGTAATATATTTGTGGTTTGCTAAAAGTAGTTTTAATTAATTTAATAATATCAATATGCATGTATTTATGTATAAAAATAATATTTTGAAACTATTTGTCGTTCGTGATTGCATCTAACTAACCGTCCGGTAATTTGAAGCGATTTTAGAATACATATGGACATTTCCAGCAGAAAGTCGGTGGAAATTTTAAATGTTTACAAAAAAATAATTTTTTAAATTGATATTACAAAAAAGTAGCTAAATTTTGATATAAAATAGGGTTAAAGCTATTTTAAGAAGCAATTACGAGAAAAATGACTTTCAAGCTGAGCAAACATATTTTTGTTGTCTTCGTTACTTTTAATGATATTTTCTATTAACTTTTTTTATTATAATTGAATTTATTTTATGAAATTATTTATTTAACCAACAACTGGTTAATGCAATTTACTAAAATGTTACCGAAAAAAACTATTACCAGTAAAACTTTAATTATTTTCTGTTTACATTTTAATGTCACGTTCTTTCCATAAAACCCTATTTCTTATCAAACGCCACAATCCTTGTAATTCTATGGCTGAAAATATTATTCTAAACAAAAATGTTTGAGTATTTAAATATAATAAAATTTATTTTGTAAATATACAACACTAAGTATATTATTTTCGTTGCGAAAGTGTGTCGCGTTCTCTATTTAAACTGTGCTGTAATTTTTTTCTTTAAATTCGGTTGCAAAACATTTAAAGCTATACCTAAATCCAATGTGATGGAAAGTTTTGTCGCATTGCAAATGTCGCGTGCCTTACAACACTTAAACTAATAAAGTAAACGGTCTAAAATATATGGATTTAATATCTCTTTTTAGGAAGTGGAACTAGTCTTTTTGAACTAAAAAAATCTTTAAAAAGTTTGTTATATTCTATAATTGCATTTGAAATAAAACACCCGCTATTTGCCGGTAACAATTGTTTTATCAAGTGTTTGCAAAAAATGAGTACAAATGGACGTAAGTACATACATACATATGTATGTACGTATGTATATATACAAATATGCAATTAGCAACATATATATGTATGTAAGTATGTATGGACGAGTATTTATAAAATATATCAGCCAAAGGAGCTGATAAGAGAAAAAGAAGCAAACTTGTTAAATTTGTTCATTTGAACCGTATCAGTAACAGTTAAAAGCTCTAAGACTTAAGAACGTTATTATTTTCAAAAAATTCTAGTAAATTAAAATATAAACATGGGTGAGTACTTAATCAAACTTCTTTAAATTAAAGTTTCTTGTTTTTCGTGAAAATGTTTTACCTGTACTTTGATCGGTAATCATATGATGTTAAACGACAATTACTCATACTCCTTTCTAATAAGAAAAGTACTTCTACAACCTTCTTTAAAAAGTTGCAAACAAAAAATTATCTTAATAACTGGATCATTTTTAATGTGTATGTGATTGTAAATGTGTATTTAGGTATTTACATCATTTTACACCCCCCACATACAAACGTGGTAGGGGTATTAAGTGTTTGTGCAAATGTTTTTGCGCCTAAAAGTAATAGTGGGAGAGACGTTTTTAAGAGGACCGACCGACTCAGAATCACTTCCTGAGTATTAAAGCATATCCGCCCGTCCGTCTGGCTTTTAAACAAAATTCAGGTCGGATTTTTGCAATTTATTATAAATATCCTCCCGGTATAGGCAAAGAAAAAATTACATAATCCAAAAATCAGCCAACTCCGGTCATGAGATACTCTACACCGCAATATTAAATACACATAATATACCACTTTCCGAAGGGGGTTGGAATCGATTCCATTCGGTTAAAGGACCAAACATTCTGTAATTGCCACTTAGTTGGCATTTGACGTTGAAAAATAAAAATTTAAGAAAGTCAGCAAAACCAGTAAAAAAAGTTATAGTCGATGAAACCGGACCATATAATACCCTACACAAAGCTTATAGTGGAGCTTTTTAAAAAAATAAACCGATTATATTTGCATTTAGTAGAATAGTTGGTGGCATAGAAATATAGTGACCATTCGTATTGATTTCATCAGTACATTTACTGATTTTTCTTATGGTGTATTTAAATAATTTTCCTCAAAATGTTTGCCAAGTCAGAGAAAAACTATATATGTAATTAAGGATTTTTGGATCAACAAAAGTTATATTAAAATTATTTTTGTCCCTCCTATCTAGTTTTAAATAAATAAAAAGCGCTCCAAAATTTATAAAAATCAATTTTTTTAAATTTGTGTTTTTTGGATTAAATATCGACCTTCGACCTGTTCTTTTATAACAAAAATACTTAGATATTTAGACAGACGGACAGACATGCTTTGATTGACTCTAGAAGTGATTTTACTCGATCGCTATAACTAAAAAATCTGAAAAGCGTACTGGTCTCGACCTAGAAATAAATGGCCCCCCTACATGGGGACTATATTAAAAACCGATTATCACCAAAAAAAATAGACAGGACCAAAAAGCCAAATTGTGCCAAATTTTATTAAAATATCTTTAAAATTGCAACCTTAAGCATTAAATACATTCCTCGCTACAGGCTACCGAACACAACCAGCCATAAATAGAATACACGTGTGCTTATGAGAATAATTTTTTAATTGCTACAATGCAACACAACTACGGGTTGCTGTCAATGCTAGTTTTGTGGCGTGGTCGAAATTAAACTAATTTCTATTTTTATACGCGACAGTTAGCAGATTAGTGCTGCCAATACGGTAAGATGCAAATAATATAGCTAAAACAATACAAAAAGACTTTAGGTAGCACCACTGAAAGTCATATTGCTCATTTGTTTATTTTGTAGTGGTAGCCTAGTAAATATTTCAGTAGCAGCCAGTCGGACACAAATTTAGCAAGCAACTTTTGTGTTCGTGTGTTCCTGTGTTCTTGTAGCTTGAATGTGTTTAATGCATTAAGCGTGTTCACAAGAATACATAGACACCCAGCCAGATGGATGTACGGACGGATATGCTTTAATCGACTCAGAAAATATTCGATCGATGTACTTTAAGGTGGGTCTCAGATCCAGATTTTTTTGCGTTAAAAACATCTGCACCACCCTATAATACCCTTACCACGTATGTGTTGTGGATATAAAAACACACGCTAACTTGGGGTTTACAAAAGACAGTGTCCGTAAGCCCACAATCCACTCACATTTTTTCTAATTTATTTCACTAAGAATATCAAACTTTCATCATACATTTTATGAAAGTACTTGCATATGTAAATGCACCGCAAGGAACATATTAGTTTATCAAAATATTCGCCTCTAAAGGGAAAGATACCTTAATATGGCATCACTGGTTTAAAGTAGCACCAAATTGGCGCTTACTTAAATAAAACACATATGTATGTATGTATGTACATATGTATGTACACAACATGTGCATCTTCAAATATTTATCGTCTTACAAAAACGAAATTGAATTGTTTAAATAACAATTGCGTTATTCATTAAACACATGGGTAAATAAATTATTAAATATTTTTGTTGTTATCGCCCCGTAGCATTCTACACCATTTCCAATTGTATTTCAGAACTTTCTAATTGTATTTCAGAAATTTCTAATTCAATTTCAGAAATTTCTAATTCAATTTCAGAAATTTCTAATTCAATTTCAGAACTTTCTAATTGTATTTCAGAAATTTCTAATTCAATTTCAGAAATTTCTATTTGTATTTCAGAATTTTCTATTTGTATTTCAGAATTTTCTAATTGTATTTCAGAATTTTCCATATGCATTTCAGAATTTTCTAATTGTATTTCAGAATTTTCCATTTGTATTTCAGAAATTTCTATTTGAATTTCAAATGAAAAATTCTGAAATACAAATAGAAATTTCTGAAATACAAATGGAAAATTCTGAAATACAATTAGAAAATTCTGAAATACAAATAGAAAATTCTGAAATACAAATAGAAATTTCTGAAATTGAATTAGAAATTTCTGAAATACAATTAGAAAGTTCTGAAATTGAATTAGAAATTTCTGAAATTGAATTAGAAATTTCTGAAATTGAATTAGAAATTTCTGAAATTGAATTAGAAATTTCTGAAATTGAATTAGAAATTTCTGAAATTGAATTAGAAATTTCTGAAATACAATTAGAAAGTTCTGAAATACAATTGGAAATGGTGTAGTATTTAATGTCAATGATATTTATTTATTAACATTTTTTTTTTAATTTGTGTTAATTATGAGCTTTTGAAAACGGTGAAAAATAATAAATTAAAATTATTGACATAAAATAAAAATATAGAAGTCGATTAAGTTATGTCCGTCTACCAGCCGGTTAAAATCAAGTTTTTGGAGCCAAATAAAGTTGAATGAAAAGCGTTTTGGTGTCAAATAATCAGAAATATTTCTAGGAAGAACTCTGTTTATAATCAGAAAGAACGCTTCTCTACGAAGCGATAAATAAGCAAGGACCTAAAACAACCTATTTTTAAGAGTAAAATCGGTGCGTATATCCCTATACACACTTACATACATATATCTCAGTAAATAAAGCACAGTTCTCACAGAACTTTGCACAGATACTTCAAACGCGTCGACCTCAATTAGAGAAGATTCTTTTTTGAAAAGAATCAGGGAAAGTGGCATCTACCCTACAATTGCGCAAATTTTGTAAAAGTGTTAATTTACTAAATCTGAGTGAATTTAACAGCTATCGACTTCAAACCTTCTACAAAGTAGTTCCAGTACAATACTTACCTTTTGGAAAAAATTTGTTGAATAGAAACAGCAGGGAAAGTAGCCCCCATACAAATTTGCCATTTTTGAGAAATTTTTCCTAAGCTACATCTTAGAAACTGTAGATCGATTTAACGTAAATCGGCCCAAAATTGGGAAGAATCGTTTTTTTTTCTTATAAGAAAATCGATGAATTTAAAATAAAATAAAAATTAATCAAATATAAATAAATTTTAATTTATTTCTCAAGAGTTTTCAATGATCCAATACTAAATAATCGACTGTTTTTTAACGTTTTGATGAAAACGTCACACCCGTCACATTTTTTTAAAGAAAAAATAGAAACTGATAGAGCGACCAAACCTTCTACGAGGGTATTTCCGAAACTACATCGCCCATGCAAACGTTTAAATATTGTGCAGTTTTTTTCTTTCTAAAGCCAGGATAGCTTCCTGGACTTCCTATATGTAAGAACCCATCAATTGTGAAAAAGGTATGTGTATGTATGTACATATGAGCCTTTTATTTTGAAAATAGCATAAGTCACTTTAAAAAAAAATCGAGTTAATGGCAACACTAAGTACTATTGAACGGTTTTTTTTCATGTCTTTAAATATCTCGACTTTAAAAAAAAAAGTGACTTATGCCACTTTCAAAATAAACGGCTCATATGTATATCACTCACCTTTCTGTTTGTATTTTTTACAAGATTAACTTGTGATCCCAAGTGTATATTTATTCTGGTTTCCTTTAAATAGGAAGGGAAGTCGATTTAGCCATGTCCATCTGTGCGTCTGTTAAAATTAAGTTCTCGGAGACAAGTCAAGTCCTACCGACCGCGTTTTGGCGTCAAACATTATTGATTAACTACTTACGGCCTGACATATAAGCAAAAACCATTCATAACCCATTCTTTTAGGACAAAATCCATTAAATATATTTTTTTATATCCTAATAAATATGGCCACTGTTGCCACAAACCTTCTTAATGTCTGCAAGAGAAAAGTATTTAAATTTGTTACATCTCAGTTAACCGAACTTATTTAGAGGCCGAATTTGGCCGCCCTTAAACAAGAAAATTCAAAAACCCTTTTAAATCATTTTATATTAAAATAACGAAATTTTGTTTTTTTTTTAGAACATACTTGGATTGCAACAAATGTTTATGAAGATATACCAGCGTTCGCCATTCATGCTGGTCACGACTCGGATGGGGATCCTATTTATGTTGGACGTGCCTATCACAATGGTGACATGTTGCCAGCTAAAGTGGTGCCAAGCAAGAAACAAGCTTACATAGCCTGGGGTGGTGAGGAGATTAACAAGCACGATGTGGAAATATTAACTGGTCATCATTATGGTGAGAAGCCAACAAATGAAATAAGTAAATCAAAGTTCTATAATAAAATCATTTAAAATTTCAGTTTGGATCCCCAGCAGTGGTGGTAGTGTACCGCCACATGCCTTGCAGGTGGGACAAACTAGTGAAGGTGAACCTTTGTATGTAGGTCGTGGTCATTGGGCTGGTAGTTTGACCCCAGGTAAAATTCATCCATCCCATGGCTGTTTGTATATTCCTTATGGTGGCGGTGAACACAAACTGGAACATTATGAAGTTCTGGTGCAACCGGAAACATGGGTATCTTCCTCAGGCAGCAATGTTGTGCCTGGTACAATTCTAGCCGGTTCGGATACCGATGGCGATCCAATTTATGTTGGTCGTGCCTATCATAACGGCGATCTTTTGCCGGCCAAGGTTGTGCCCAACAAGGGTTGTGCCTATGTTGCCTATGGCGGTCAAGAACATTCAAAATATGATTTTGAACTTTTGGCTGGCTACGGTTATGGTTGGGTACCTGACTCCAATGGTAGCGTGCCACCTGGTGCCATTATCTGTGGCCGCACCGCCGAAGGTGAACCTTTGTACATTGGCCGTGGTCACTGGAGTGGCAGTTTGACACCTGGCAAAATTCATCCTTCTCATGGTTGCCTGTACATACCTTTTGGTGGTCAAGAGGTGCGCGTCAACAATTATGAGGTCTTAGTTCGAGCCTAAACTTTTTTTATTTGCTTATTTTTTTTATTTTTTTTGAAATTTTTTAAAAATTTTATTATGAATCGTGTTTAACCTGTAAAAGAAAGAAAAATTAAGATTTTAAGACTAAAATTTTCTCACAGTGTTTTAAGTACTTAAAAACAACCAAAAAAATAAATAATTTAAATACGTACATACATATGTTCATATGTACATACATATGTGCTTTAATAAGATTTTTGAATGTTATCGCAGTTTACCTGAGCGCTTGTCTTAATCGAAGCTTGATTATCAGAATAACTGCACATACTCTAGTTTTTTTTCGAAATGCAGTTTTATTATTACTTTATTCTTCCCATTGAAGCAAGGACACTTATTTCAATTTAATCCCTTTTAAAAAGTAAAACATGACTAATAATAATACATTTTTAGGAAAATTTTTAAAAGCAAAATATACAAACCCAGCAAAAACTTGGAAGTGAATATGCATTACGAACTTCTTACTTTTCAACTACTATTACATACCGACTATATTACTTAGCAGTGGTTAGACAATAAGTCATTTCTCATATAAAATTTAGACAGATAGTTTCAGTTTGACAATTTCTTAACTTTTTCTAACTTAATATTTTAAGCCAGTTATAACCAAACATAAAGAAAAAACTTTATATGCAAAAATGAATAACTGGAGTCCCCAGGAAAAGGTTGTTTCAATGCCAATAAAGTAAAAGCTTATCTAATCGAGCATGGTAAGTACTTATTTAACTCCCTCTTTGAAGCGAGCATGGTAAGTACTTCCCTTCAATGTAATTGCCATGTTAAAATAATGTGTTAAAATCCTAATAACTAATAAAGGTACCTTCAGACTATAATACTGAGTATTAATACATGTCAAAATTTAAAATAAAATAAGAAAGTATAATAGTGTGAAGGCAATATGTTATAAAATGTCAAAAAATACGTAAAGAAATTTGGCAATTTTTCTAAACCATCATACTTCGCATTTTATTTAAGTTGCATACATATGTATGTACATACACACAGCAGCACACAAAGTAATCAGGCATGGAAAAACAAAAACTTTTTTTGTAAATTAAATTTTTATTATGGCCAAATCCATAAAAATAAGGGTGTGAACGACTCTAATATATTTATTGCATTTACAGACATTTTAACCAATTTTTAAATTTTTAAAAAATTTTTTATTAGACAATTTGGGAATTAAAAATCAAACTAGAAATAAATGGCCTCTCTGCATAGAGTGCATCTGTATAAAAATTATCCGATATACAACGCTTACCATCCCTGACGCCAATATCACATACATACATAGGTACCTATTTAAAATGTAATGGTGTAGACACAAAACGCGCAATATTTCCTATTTGATTTTTTGACAGTCAAACAAAAATTATTTTATTTGGCTCTCTCAAAGTCCAATGAAAATCTAAACACTTGTAGACTAGTGTGAAGGTAGCTTAAGTAAGATTTTTTTGGATATAAACTCATTACAAAGCAATGTTAGTTTTTGCTGGGAAGTTAAAAAAAACTTTTCTAAACGTTTTGTTTTTAATATTTGTGGAACTTAAACCTTTTTGGACATGTTTGCGGCTGTGCTGTGTAAAAATGAATTACAGTTTTGGCATCGCTGTAAAAAAATGTATACATTTGCAGTAAAAAGTTAAACGCACATGCATGCATACATACATTGAGGTTTTTTTATTCTCCATTTTTTTTTTTTTGTTTTCATACATTTCATTTTCGCCCAATACATTTGCTTTACCTTGTAATAAATTTTTTCGCCGCGTTTACGCTCTTTTAATTTATTATACAACATTTCTCTTTTAATATTGCTAAGAGAGGAGAAACCAAATAAAATTTTAAGAGAAACAGAAACCCCACCCCCAATTCAGCACTCTTTCAACTGTTTATTACTTTTAACCAATCAGTGTAATTCAAAAGCCGAAGCTTATTCGTGTATAATTTTGTAGACAACCACAAGCACAAATTAGTATGTATTCTGCTGAATTATGAGTTCTTTTAAGTTCAAAAAAAAATCATTGTTTTTCTTTCCAATTTTAACATAGATACATACTTCAAATGAATGTAAATAAGTATTGGCTTGGATACGTAAAGTAAATACTTTTATTTCATGCATGCATGTACATATGTATTTATATTGTAAGTTCCCTGTCGGACATTCAGTTAACTTAAAATTAACTTGAAGCTAACTATTTCTCAAGTAGTGGTGGTTGACCTTGCATTACTTTTATATGGAATTAACTAACTATTTTAACATTGCGATGTCCTAGGAAGTAGTCAATTGTCCGATTCTGCATTACTTTTAATTAACTTAAAGTTAGTTAAATTTAAGCCAACGAAAAGTTACACACAAAAAATTATCTAAGGGGGGGGAGCTTTATTAAAGAAGAAGAACTTTATATTTTATTTATATTTTATTAACAATTAATATTTAAATTTAAAAATTTCATTTTTTGTATTTACCGACGCTGAGATTCGAACCAGGGATTTCTGCACTGCAGCACAAGCGCGTTACCTCTAGGCCACCGAGACACTTTGTTTTTAAATGTAAAATAATATATTGAAAGAACAAGTTTTCTTCTGCTTGATTTGTTAAAGCAATCTAACCTTATTTAAAAAAAATACTGCGCAGTGTTTGTACACATTTTGGTTAATGCAAATTTTGCATTGCGTAGTAGTTGGCTTTAAGTTAGTCTATAGAAGCTAACTTAAAGTTAGTTTTTTTTGTAGTTAGCTACTCATTTGACGGCAGGGTTCTAACCGTTTTTGCATTAGAATTTTTTTGTAAGCCTACACAGTTATTTAGCTGCTAGAAATATACAGACACATACAGTCACTATGATTGATGACTAGTTTTCTGATAAATGACATTAAATGTTGTTAATAAAGATTAAAAATTATAATTTTTAATTATTTTACTTTAAACACTATTTTTTACTGTTTTCTTCTATTGAGATTTTTGCCGTCGGCATTTGTGTTAAGAATCAGCAACAGTTTAAAGTGCTGTTTTTGGAAGCCGAGTAGTGATCGTCTTGGGATGAATTACATATATATGTACATACATATACATATATGTGTATTTTTTTATTATAAACAAAAACAAAATAGGTATACATAATTCGTCCCAAGACGATCATCACTCGGCTTCCAAAAATAGCACATAGGTAAGTCATTTTTAAATTTTGCCGTAGGTATTATCAAAAAAAAAATTAATAAAAAGTAAATAAGTATTAAGTTTGGGAAAAAAAGAAAATACCCCTAGTACCTACTTTTTTACTTCAATTTAGAGAAAATCATAATCAATAAATTTACATACCTACGTAGGTATGTATGTACCTATGTAGGTAAATACTATAAAAAATGTTTCCTTTTAGATTGATGCTGCGGAGCAGTAACCGTACAAAAGCAAGGAACGTTGGTTATTTAAGCGGCACACTTTCTTGCCATAAGTGGTAGAGTTAAGGGAAAATTGAGAAAAACAGGTAGGTACATACCTACATAGGTAGGTGTTTGTCGCATTGGTAGTTAGTACCTATATGGGTGTGAAAATGTTTTACATTCCTATATCTACTACACATCTGTTTAAATCTGAAAGTTTGTAAAACTTTTGTAACAAATCAGGCGGTCGAGTCCGCAATGAAAACCTTTGGCCTTGACCGACTATTTTTTCTTACTTGATTAAATAATAAACCCGACTAACAATTTTTTAATCTCCGTCGGCATATTAAAATTCAATACAAGTAACAAAATTAGTGGGAGTTTTCAAAAGCAGGTACCTTATTGTTTAATGCCAGCGACGATAGAAAGATTTTATTTTCTATTATACAAATGGTATAAGTATCCAACCTATTGGGGACAAGTCTAACCATCAACGCATCAGCCATCAACAAAACAGTTGTCCGACTAAAACTGGATAAGCAACCCTGGTTGGACGGGAGGCTGGGCACATACCCGCAGGGACGTGATGTTTTTCGGATGGCTCTAGGATGGAGGGAAAAACCCGGACTGCGAATCCTTGTGAAAATCCCTGAGCACAATACTTCCGTACAAGCGAAATATTGGGAAATCACAGATTGTCTGTCCTGTCTATAAAAAAAAACAATTATGTCTGCAAACACCGGATCTGGGACAGTTTTTCAGTGCAAGAGGATATTTAACGGGTGCCTGGTTATCAGAGAGTGGTCGAAAAAAACGAGAGAATGATCTGGTTATTAGGGCTAGGGGACTGCAGGAGGTTGACCTAGCGAACCTGAAGAACTTTACTGCGACCAAGGCCGAGTTAAAAGAGTGTGCGAAAAATGCCGTTCTGTGGAACAAGACAGGAGAATAACAAGAATCCTCTGGGGCATCCCAAACGAGGTCAGGATAATTGACATTTTGAAACTTGAGAAGCCTGAACTGAACAAGATGATGAGTATGCTATCGGTTTACTCAAACTTACGAGCACACCTCCATCAGATGGGATGGATGCAACTTTCCAGTTTTTTCACAGGCCAGAGCCCAATGTTTTGCCGGATGTGTCTCACTTAGGAAGTGTAGAATGGAAGGTGTTAAAGGAATTCGTCTACATCAACGAATTCATGTGAACTTCTTCCCCGAGATTCTTTTTTCCTGCTAACTAGAAGTGCACAAGAGGCCGGTGACTGGTCCTGCAGGATTTTAGACCTCCTACTTTTGACCTAACCAACTGGTTTTAGCGAATTACAAAGAAAAAACTTAAAAAATAATTTAAATCTCCGGTAAATTTTATTTCAATGCTTAAACGCTAAAAAAACTGCATCATTTGTTAGCAAATTCAGCTGGTCTGTTGGCTTGACGTCTACAACGCATGTACAATTGGAAACTACGTCTACTTTTTTTTTTAATTTTAAGAATTGTGGACGGATTTTTTTTTATTTTTCCCAAAGGATTTTTTTATCGAACTTATAACCGGCGACTTAACTGGGCTCTTATTTGGCTGAAACTTACCCATGAGGGTGAGGTGTGTTTTGGGTCTTTAGCCAGCGGAAAGACCCATAGATGACATATTTTCACCTGCATAAGGTACCATTATGTTTTTCAAAATATTTTTATATTCAAAACCGAAACCATACTGTTGTCGTTACCGTGCTTGGTCATCTTTTTGTGAACCGTTTCTCGGTAGGATACGTGCGTTTTGGTCGTTGTCATTACCGTAAAGATTTATTTAGGTTTGTTCACTAAAGGTATTGAACCTACATTTAGCAATATATGGATTCCGCAATAAAAGAACTCCTTATCTTTTGAGGCCAAGAACGAATCCCACCAATTTTGAACGCCCTGATCTTGAGTGAAGCGTATCCCAGAGAGTATTTTGCAGCAATAGAAGCAATTGAATAGTTTTAAACAGTAATTTGTAGTCGGGCGTTGTCATAATACAATATTAAGGTTTTTTAACCCAACAGTTGCGGACGTTTTTTAGCCAATTCTAGCTTCAAAGAAATTAGTTGATTCTAGTACAGTACAGGATCGCTGTTATGATCTGGCCAGACTTTAGCAGCTTTTAACGGATAGAATCCTTTGGTCCCACCAAATACAGAGAATACCAGCAGCGCCGATGATACTTAAATTTGGCGTCAATTCAGCTGGTTTTCCGGGCTGCACATACGATCACTTACGCCTTGGATTATTGTTATTCATCCACTTCTCTTGCAGACAATGATTCGGTGCAAAAATTATTTTTTTTTTATAGTGTCAAGCAACATTTTGAACATAAAAAAATTGTCTATCAAGGTCTCTCGGCTTCTTTACGTATGGTACTCAATTTCCATGCTTAAAAATAAATTCTTCTACTTGCAACCGTTTTTAAATTGCTTTCTTAGTAGATTCTAGTGATGTTTGCTAATTCTTAAAGTGTTTAACATTTTCTCAAAAATATATCTGACCTAAAAGTTAGCCTCTAACTTCACTCGGGGTATACGAGCGTGCATTCCTCTGTACCCTACAGTATTTCAAAAATGCGTTTAAGTTTGGGCTCATAGCGCCCATCGATCCACTCCCCCGTTTCCTAAAAGCATTTTGCTACAAGTGCCGCCTCGTATCGTACGCAGGCTTAAAGAGGCTAAATAATCCAAAATTACCCCGCATATCCCGAGGCAATATATACGTTGGACCTTTTGTAGGATTGTAATATTGCACGTTGCAAAACCTTAAGTAAGTACCGGTCTAATTACGCTCCTGGTTGAGACCTTATTATAAGCATATAGCCAACTTGTAGACTGTGTACTCTAGTAATCCGCAGAAGAGGCGAAAGAATGCCGCCTTGTGAAGTTCCACGTTCCACACTGTTCTCAACTGTAACACCATAAAATCCGCATATTATATCTTCCTGTTCCTTAGCATGCAACTGATCCAGTCTTTTAGTGCTGCATCAACGTGAAACTGGTTCAAGGATTGGATAAACGTTTCAGTTCGTACATTATTAAAAGCTTTCTAATGACAAGTATGCATTGTCATACAATTCGTCATTGAAGGATTTTTGCAATGTAGTGTGTCACCTCGTGTAGAGCTGCTGCTAACAAAATTTTTGTATGTATGTATATAGGTATGATGCTAGAAACTCAGCCTGTCATGTGGTATCCTGCTCTTAACCATGTGGGCGTGGTCCTAAAGGCATGAAAGTTTGGAAAATAATTTCTGCATCAAGTGTTTTCAACGTTTATTTTAACAATATTGATGTTTACTTCTTTGCCTCCTCTCTAGTAATTTTTCTCAAAAAAAAAAAAAAACTGGGAAACCCAGGTCATTTCAGGCCTTACGTCAAGCCTATATCGAACTTTGACCCTTTTCCCTATAGGAATCTATTTTTTATTACTTAAGCTTGTTGTGAAAAAGGCCCACCCACCAAAACTTTTTGTTTGATTTTGTAATAAAATAAAAAATAATACCTAGGTATAAATCCCTTTAAAAAAAGTATCTTTTTTTAGGTGAAATGAATGAACAAATAAAACGACACACAACAAAACATAAACGAAAGAGAATACAAAAGAAAATAAAACTAATTACGAAGCAACTGACTGGTACAGTGACTGCTATGCCGATAAACAAACCATTTCCAGTATTTTATGTCTAATTTAGTGTTATCATTCTCATGGTTTGGTAGAAAAATATTTGAAAAATAAAATAATAAAAAATATCTTTGATCTAATAAAGAGCCTCAGAAAGCAATTTAGGGTAATAAAAATTTTAAATGAACATATTTGTGTGTGTGTATATCACTTTTGTTACTCAAACTCTTACCGCGCCCACTTAAAAGAAAAACCATTAAACAAGCCCTCATTAAAAAAAAATATTTAAGAATAAAAACAAAAAGGACAGAAGAAGAAAAAATAACAAAGCGAAAACAAAATGAGTGACTATTTACTGGCATTCAAAATTAATTGAGTTCAATTTAAAATGAGTGAATTAACATATGAATGCATGTTTGTAAAAAACAAGGCTAAACCATAAGCAGTAATGTAAATACAAGCATACAAATAAGGAAGCAGATACATCAGAGTGCTATTTATTTAATGCAGCGGTGCCCAAGTAGAGCAGTTGATTTATGAGAATATATGAGTGATTTTTCACTGTGTTGTTATCCAAAAAACAATGCAATATTAATCTGTGCTGTTGCTTTTGTTTTGTTTCCTTTGTTGTTGTTTTTTGGTACTCGTGTAAAACCCAAAGAGTGTTCGTCCCCCAGAGACACTCTTGGTTACAGTGGTTATATATATGAAATATACTCATACACGCGGGTATACTTAATTATGTTCGTGTTTATTGTTCAACAACAACGTAGATCTTATTTTTTAAATTGCATAGTGCTGCCAGACATAAGATTTGACATGTTGTGGATGAGCATGATACACGGTGATTTCCGAACACAAAATATTACAAATGGCTACCAGACTTACTTATCCAGATGAAATTTTCAAGAAATTATTTCCAGGCACAAGCACTATTTTCTAATTTTAAATTCTCTCTGACTATATGTATTTATAACAAAAATGAAAGTGGCGGAGGAGATACCCCCTTTTCACTACATTATGACGGAGTAGAGTGCTTACCTCTCAGTCAAAATGTAGTTGAAAGATTAATATCTCAAATGAATAATAGCACAGCGGAAGGAGTTAATGGCTTACAGGCACTTAATTAATTAAGACCTGAGGAGATGAGTTGGTGAGGAAAGTGCATCAGCTCATCCGCACAATTTGATTGGAAGAATGCATGCCCAATGAACAGAACCTTAGTGTGCTATGTCCCGTTCCAAAAAATGAGATAAAACTTCCTGTGCCAACCCCAGAGATATTAGTCTTCCACCCATCACGTTCTGTCACGTAAACTTTTTGTAAAATTTAAGGCCAAAGTCGACTAATAAATCGGTCCTTATCAACCCGGCCTTACACCTGGTAAATCCGATATTCACACTACGCCAAATTTTTAAAAAAACCCCCTTAGAAGCAAATCGACAGTTATCATTTTTCGTCAATTACAAGGCCGGTTTTGATAGTCCGACTTGTAAAAAGGAGTTTGAGGTCATGTGGACAACCAACCTATTGATCAGCTGACCATAATCAAATTTCAGACATTATCGATTTCGGGGTAACAAAAGGTATAACCTCGAACTTTTTAAAAATAATTAATTTTTCTAATCTTAGAGTAAAGAGGTTAAAATATAAAAAATATATCAGACCAACCGCTTACAACTCCGGAAGACATCGACTATTGTCTTAGTAGTCTAAATTAAAACATTAAAAGCAACTGCTCATGTAACTGATTTACCTTCCGCCAAACTAAAATCAACAGAATTTTTTCTGCAAAAAAAAAAAAAAAAAATAGCAGGAGGAAAATGGATAAAGCAAAAAATTCCCTATCAAGGACCATTTTACGTTACATTGTATGTGTAGTTAAAACAAGAATTATAAGTTTAAGGGATACCATTATTTCACATTTTGATCCTGCGGAATCCCAAATTCGGTTTCCGCCCTTTATAATTTGGTAAATAAAAGCGACTTTTAGAGAGAAGGTTCCATTTTTGAAACTAAAGACTAAATTCACATCAATTTTCCCATATTTTTTAATTGTTTTGCAGAAAAACAGTATCGGTATCTGAGTATTTTTTTCTTAAGTATCTGGCAACGCTAGCCTTTTTTATTTTATACTGTAGAATATACATACATACTTTTGTTTTCTTTCATTGCCCTTCACTTTTTCTGAAACGTACTTATAAAAACAGCAACCCCAACATCTATTCAAACCAACCAGTCAGCCAACAATTTTCTTGTTTAATATTCTACTACATAAACTGTACGGCATTGCACAGTGGGATGATTGTGAAAACAAGTTTTGTTTAACAAAACTGTTTCCCATAAAAAGAGTATTATTGATGCTTTTTAATTGTGTTTAAATTTAAATTAAATTTTTTTTGTAAATGAAATTTAAAAATTCTAAGGAAAAGCAACTGCAAAAAAAATATGAAGTTCTGACATTTGGTTGGACGTTTGGTATAAAGACCGTTGGTATGGCGGATACTACTCCCCAGGCATCATAATATTTATAGCCGTTGTAATTCCTTCATGGTTCACCTCGATAGCTGTAATAGTTTTCGAGATATATCGTATCAAAAATGGAGAAAAC
Source organism: Melanophora roralis (assembly GCA_963583895.1). NCBI lineage: Eukaryota > Metazoa > Arthropoda > Insecta > Diptera > Rhinophoridae > Melanophora > Melanophora roralis. The sequence continues at coordinate 83,447,097 of OY757191.1, read as the reverse complement.
TGGTCTAGTTTTATGGGAACAACCACTCTCGGTGCACCTATTCAACAAACTTTTTCTTGGAAATATAAAAATCATACTGGAACTACTTTAAAGAGGTTTGTTTGTATTTAATCTTTCTAGTGAACTCTTCTTGGGGGTTCCGACTGGAAACAGGTGTTACACTGCTAAGATCAAGGCTTTAGTTGTGAAGTGGTAATGTAATCCTTTTGCCAACCCATCCGGATAGGGGTTTGAACATAGGTAAAAGGTAATCGAGACCATTTATCAACCTGAGCACTGGCCTATTGGGTAAATGGCATTGATTTCTCAAATCCTGCCGCATCTATTTTCCATATTGGGCGTTTGTTACCTAATAGGTCTGTGGTATCGTTTAATAAGAGATCAACGATCACCTAAAAATAAAAACGGAAATATGAATATGAAAGAAAGAAATAAAAATGAAAGCCGGGTGGTAATATACGGCCAAACTTCGGTGCTTTCGTCGTTACGGAGCTTAAGGATTTATGGGAATGTGCACAGCTAAAGATTTTGGATATTGCCAGCATGCCAGAACTACATGCTTCAAATTACCAAACCAAATCATGCCGAGGATCTTTTGCTACAGAGGTTTGGCAAGGTTTTAAGGGGCGTAGAAGGTGTTTTTCTCGGTCTGAAGAAACGATACCTCCAAGACGCGAATCCTAACACGCTTGAGGCAGTTGAGATGGAGCGCGACTTAGCCGCGACCACTGCCGGTTTGGTATTGGGAAAGTGTAGCCATTGAATCTGTCTTAACGCAGATGCCACTGCAACACTATAGGATGTCTTTGCTATGACGTGCCCTTAAGCCACGGGCCACGGATCTCTACGAGAATTAAGTATTCTACGGTAAGTAGAATTTTATCTGCTAAACTTGTAAGGAAAAAGTTATGCTCACATATTCTTCATAACTACACTTTCGATGATCTCACAGTGGTGGCAGTAGAAAGTGACAACAACTACACTTTACTCTTTGAATCTTCCTATATGTCTCTTAATTTGGAGACCCAAAGAAATATCTTATGCTGGTTGCAGAAACTTGTAAAAGAAGGCAGAGTTTAGTGGTGGATTTATAAGGCCCTGCACCACGGTAAATATACAATGAGAGCTTTCCTCGATATTGCAGGCGCTTTTAATAATGTTGCCACAGAGGCACTTATGAAAGCATGGCATTACCGGAATCTGCTCAACTGGTTATGGGCTGAACATCTACTCTCCTACAGCGCAGGATTTTATGTGCGGAATGGGTAAATGCAGAGGGATTGACTCTGAGAGGTACTCCCCAAGAAGGAGTACTCTTACCACTTCTGTGGACGCTAGTTGTGAACGAGATTGTTATGGAACCTTCAATCAACGTGTATGCGGATAATGTAGCTCTGTAATGAAGGCCACATTGGCCAGGATAAACGAGTGGGAGGGAGTGTGAGCTCCGATAAAAAGTCCTGGTTGTTTTTACCAGTAAAATTAATATTGGTCAATGGCCCACACCTAGATTTGATAACACCAATCTGGTACTGAAAGGACACACAAAGTACCTGGAAGTGATATTAGATAGTAAGCTGTAATAGAGATTAAATGTAGAGGAAAGACTCAAAAAGGCGACCAATGCGTTCTATGCATGCTAGGCCAAACATGGGGCTTTACGTCAAACCTTACACATTGGGCCTACACTGCAGTGGCTAGGTCTATAAGACTTTTAGGATACTTGTGTGGTGGACTGCATTAGAAAAGCTGATCAATAATACGTACCTGCAAAGCACGCAGGGGCTGGTGGGGCTGTGTATAACTGGTGCTAAGTGCAGCAACCCTAGCAGGGCTGAATGTAATCTTGGATCTGAAACCAATAATTATGGTCAAATAGGTTGTTGGAAGGAGGTATGCGACTCGTTTGGTGCCAACAGGACAATTTACTCCGGTGCCATATTAATGGAAGCGTATAATGTAGCAGGGGCAAATTAAACCCAAAACTGAGTTACTTTGGGAAGCCGGGTGTAACAATCGGAGAATATATGCTCTAAACTGTCGTAAAAAATAAGTTATTTCAGATTTCCGCTTATCTCTCCAGTCAACCGAGCATGCTGATTTAAAACTGCAATCATCTCAGGGAAATATCTGATAGCTTGACAACAACACAGACGGGCATGGCTACATCGAATTTCTTGTACTGAATCCAGAATATTTATTAATGACGGTTTGGGGTCCCAAATGAATATTGAAGGAATCGCGAACGGAATGGCAAATTGATTTACGTACATACTTATGAATGTTTTTACAGATACCCTTATCACTATGTGAAGAGTATAAAAAGTTACTTTTAAACTGTTTTATACCTAATACAAAACCCTAATTTTACAATAAAATTAAGATAATCTCAATCAAATTCTAATCTGATATCTTAACGCCTTTCTTCTTGAGATATATTTTAAACCTTCAAATTTAATTGAATAATTTAAGCAACGAAAAACTTTTAGAAAATTTAATAAAAAAACAAGAGTCGTTTGTGTTGACTAATGCGAATGGCAAACATTACCATAAAAGTGGTGTTGTGTTCGTCGTATCGTCGCAACTGTATACACAGTATTTTCAAAAGACCTCTGCTTAGTGAGGGAAAAAATGTGTAAAAAAAATCAATCTTTCATACAAAGTCAACCAAATGAAGAGAAGCATTTAGTTGTGTGGATGTTTCAGAGATGGAAACTGGAAAATAATTGTACTTCAGCTTTTGATAATTGGTATTGACAAGTTGCTAACAAAAGCTATAAAATCAGCTAAAAGCATAATAAGTTTAACCATGGGATGTTCAGTTAAATAATAAAACAGAACACGTCCGCAATTTCAACCAAAAACGACTTCAGATAAAACAGGCCCATAATTGAAACGTCGGCTGCAACTTTATGGGCTCGAATTAAAACTTTCCAAGTTTTAGTTATAAATTTATTTTTATTCGTTTAACTAACAGCGTTTTACATTGGCGACTGCAAATTGTCATACTTTTGTACTTCCTTAACTACTTTTTCAATAACATAAGTCATTTCATTCGTAAACTTGGAGTTTGGAAAAAGTGTGGCAAAATTGTTGAGAGCATTTCTTTTCAAAGTCAGAGCATAAGAAAAATCACTGTCAGAATAAAAGATTCAATTTTAAAATGCATTCAGCAGCGTGATTTTACGTCAAACGGAGTTCTGTTTCATCATTATATCTGTAAGCGTGTGAATAACATTTTTTGTCTTATCGGCTACAGACAAATAAAATAGCCTATGAAGCATCTACCGAAGATTTCATCCCCGTACCGCTATAAATGAAGCAAACTGTGTTTAAAAAGTCTCTCTACGCAGGACGCGGATAATATCCGTGCCATTAAATATATGGCTCTAAAACATGGTTACTTGCGAAAACAGATGAGGCAGTGCTTCCAGTGTCCGAGAGAAAAATTTTTTGTACAATCTATTGACGCCACAAGGACCAATAACATATAAACACTAGTCTATGATAAATTACGAGCCCTTGGGCACATCATTAATTAACACCACAGATTCCTTATTAAAAAGCTTTTTCGCTATCTCGCGGTCTTCATCAATATATGAGTTTTATTGATTCATGATTTCTTCCGTCTTTGTCTTTTTGTTTTGCTCAAATTTTTACACTCGTTATATCTGTCAAACAGTACGTTTTTTGACATAAACGGGGATGCTTTTACAACAACTTCATAAATTTGGTATCGAGTTTGTTGTAGTTTTGCCGTAGCGATAATACGTTGTAAGGTAATTGTACCATGGCCTTTGTTTCACTTTTAAACTCAGATTCTTGTTCTTCAAGTTTGTGTTCGTTTTAGCACAAGTCTCTTAATTTTTAATTTTAAACAGTGTTTCCAACCTTGGTGTGCTCTACACAATGAAGACAAAAGTAATATAAAGAAAAACATGGCAAAAAGGAATAAAAAGAAACCAGAAAAGCTAAAACTCAGCATAAAAATTTAACTGCAAATACAATAAACACAATGCTTCTTATGTGTTTATTTGTATGTACTTATGTGTATGCATGCACAGAGCGTAAAAATATACAAGTAAAAAGTATTTACTTATGCATGTGTTTATGTATGTATGTATGTGTACAAAAGTATGTGTGCATTGACTTGTCTATAGGAAAGTATCTGTATCCATACAAACGATGCAATTATAAACTAGTGAAACTCAAATTTTGGATTTTAACCCCCATAGCCGAACGAAAACGATAATTAATGTATATTCGTATGTATGTATGTATGTATGTATGTATCTATGAACGTACGTACAAGGCTTGCAAGCATAACTTTTTGTCTATAAAATTTATTTTATTTATTTTGATTTAAAATTTGAAAATACTTATAATTTGTTGTTGAATAGTGAGTAGTGGTAGCGGTGGTGGTAAGTTTTTTTTTTTTGGTTTTCTTTTGTTATTGTGCTGTTTGAAATTCTCTCTGCGTATTCATTTTATATTCAGACTACTCTATTATGCTTACATACATATATCCAATCATTTAATCATTAAGCCACATGCCACACGGGTATTCAGTTTATCTTAACAGCATCAACGACTCAAGCCACATACATATACATATGTACATTATACAATTTATACTCCCTTCTGCAAAAAGGTTTAAAATCATGCAGCATAAGCATGGTGTAGAAAATCCATATAAAACAACTGACAACATCAGTCACAGAGCTGCGAAAGTAAAACACAATGAACATACGGTACGATATGGTTCCACTTTAATAATGTCAAAAACATATAATCGAACATAAATACAAACATTTTGTGCCCAAACAAGTATGTAAGTGTGATAGTATAGGAACAAGTCAGCTTTAAAAACCCCAAAACAATCCTACAGCGACAACAACAAAGTTAACGAATGCGACATACTTTTGTGCTCAAACAAGATACAGGAGATATCTTACCAGTACTTTTTCACATCTAAAAATACGAGTTTTCAAATGATAGGAGGGAAAACCTTTAAGTTGTTCTAGAATTTATTAATAATGCATTTCTTAGGAATTTTAATGTCTCAAAGCTTATAGAGCCGTTTTTTTAGCTGTATGCAATATAATAATCAATTAAGCAGGTCACAAAAGGTTCCGTATTCCCAATAGGAGCCAATGGGCAAACCAAATTGAACCGGATGGCAAAAGGAAAGGAATGGTAATACAGACTCCTTTGATCAGAAGTAACAAAATAACATTCCAATGAATATTCTAATATCTTCCAAGGAGACAATTTCGCTATCCTTGCTTGTGTCCGAGAAATTGGTAAGGTGCTTGGTGAAATATATAATATCAGGCAACCAAGCGGAACTTTGAGCCCTCAGTTCGTATGAGATAAAATCAGCAGAGAATATATTGAGACCGTACGGGATGACTTTGAAGCCAACAGAGACCACAGCGCAGTTTTCTTGGTGCCACAGATGAGATGACTATGGGCAATCAAATTGTGACGGGTGTGACTTCTTTACTCACATTTTTTGTTATAACTCAAACAATTCAAAATTTTTACTTAAAAATTATTGACTTCCAATAATGGTATGTGTTTAATAATTAGAGATTGAATATTATCGCTTAAAAATTGTGACGGGTGTGACCTTACAAATTTAAATTTAAGAGAACTCTTAACTTAAGATAATGTTTTGTTTAACATTTTCAAATAGGGCTTAATTTCTTTGAAAACCAACGGTAATTTCAAATTTCTTTAATCGTATTTGAGGCTTTTTTTCAACAAAGAACTCTTTTTACTTGAGGAAAAGCCTCTTTGAAAATGTGACGGGTGTGACATCTTCATCAAAACGTACAAAAAAGAAGAGCCAATTATTCATTTTGTACCAATTTATTTATATTTCGATCATTTTTTATTCTATTCAGACAGAAATTCATAGATTTTTTAAGGAGAAAAAAGTGATTTTTCCCCATTTTGGGTCGTTTTAAGTGGGATTAACTCTATGGGAAATAGAAAAACGGGGCGCTGGCATAGGCCTTAGACAGGCCATGAGCTTTATATAACTATTCTCTAATAATTCCAAGGGTCTTTAATTGCTTGATAAGGACGATATTATATTGCAAGCAGGGTAGCTTACTAAACATAACTGTCTATAATTGGGGACGTTGACATTAAACTGATTTTTGAAAACTTCTGAGAGTAGTGGAAGATGATTGGAAGGTGCTTTCACTGTCCTCCTGGATTATATTTTTATACCTAAATATGCGTTAAGGTTTTCCAGAGGGACTGGCTGGTAAAAATACATAAAATTGCAAAACCAGAATCTGTGTCACCCGAAGAATATTGATTTGTTCTTAATGATTTGATAACTTGCGTCAATCTTATGAGATATCAAGAACTCCAATACAAATGAAGCTTAAATCAAAACCTTCCTGGGGGAACAAGCAGCTTAAAGTAAAAATACAGGAATTTTGTGAACTATAGCAGCTGGTCAGTATCACTTGCCAGTTTAAGTGCTGGGGCGAGGAACATAATACGAATGGTGTGAAGGGAGAAGGGTGAGGGGGTGGAGGGCATCATGGGTTATATTTTTACCGAGGTCAAGTTAAAGCAATAATGTATGCCTAAAAATTTGTAGACACATCTGTTTGTCGTCTTTCATTTTAAGGTCTGTTGACAGAATTGTGCCATATCAAGAATTGCAAGCTCCTGGCTAAATCTGTGACAATCACTACGCCTTAACGTTACGGAATTCCGCGGCAGATGGTGTTTCACTCAGTTATCTTTTAGATTTAAGAAGGTCTTCTCTATGATGAATATGCAATAGAGACGTTAATTCAGAGGCACTTGAGATGAACGGAAACTTCCAAACCTGTGAGATGCTGAATGCCTTCTCCTTTAAGTCCATGAGGGAGATGGGGGAGTGGGAAGGTAGGCAAAGTGGTTTTGCAATATAAGTATTTGAGTACCATCACACTGTTTAGGATTGCCAGTGGGCAAGCAAAGCGGTGCTTCACCAGAAAACAATGAGTGGTCCATGAATCATATTGCGATTTGTAATACCAAAGTATCTGGGAGTAATACTGAGCAATAGGCTATCGTGAAGGCTTATTGTAGAAGGAAAATTCAAGAAGGAGACCAATTTCCTGTATGCATGCAGGAAAATTCTAGGCAGGACTTGTAACAAGACCGATTGGATCTACACCGCAGTCATAAAGGCAATCTTATCTTTTGGAATACTTGAATATTCCAAACTGGCGCTAATCGCAGCACCCTTATGGCAAAACTACGTGTAATCTTGGACTTATAACGGGCAGCGCTGACACTTAACAGTGCAGATGCTGTGAAACGGATTTGCAATGCTCGAGTTATGTGATTAGAAGCTCTCATTAAGTTAGTGGCATATCGCAGTCAACAATCATTACACCGGAAAACCTCTTATAATTCTCGTATGGTGTATAACTAGTTACGCATAAAGTCAACAATTGGGTAACCTGAAAATGAAGGAGCTACCGATACTAATGGTCTGGTGTTTCAGATCAGCAACTTGGATTACGATCCGAATCTGTACCGTTACCTGTTTTCTTAGCTAAGTTTCCCGTAGATAGTTCATAGTATTAAAAAACATATGCTAGTCGTAGCTAAAACGAGGAGCCCCGAATTTGTCGAAGCTGTATACAACACTCTCTGTAAATTGCTTGTAACGGTTAACAATACTAGATCGCATTTAAGCCGAAGCTGAATAATAGATCTTTCTTATTTTCCTTTAAATCTTTAACAATGCTGGATCGTATCTAAGTTGTAACCGAAAACAAGACCCTGCGTATTTACTTTGTAATTTTTGCGAAACTTAACCTTTCTTTGTTGGAATCGAGTACGAGTTTTCTCAAATTAACCCATGTATTCGTTCCTATCCTTCGCATACTTAGTCATATCTCAACCGGAAAATAAAACTGCTTTCCAACTTGTGAATTCTGCAAACTATTAATATTAATGAAAGATAACCCAAAAAATGTCTACGTTACGCAAGAACATGGAAAGATTCGGTTTGTGCATGATCGCATCTTTTTATTCATATACATCTCTAGTTGTAAGGACAGTTAACATTATTGAACCGCCGAAAGAGGAACACTGTAAAGTTATATATAAATATACAGGATAAGTCATACTTAGCCCAAAGGTAACTGATGTTTATCAGAACACTCAAAAATAGCTTTATTTTTAATACTAATGTCATTCTGTTAAATGCACAAAAAACTGTTTATGTTTTAAAAACCTTTTTGAACTGGCCTCGCGTGTTTTAGACATCCATGTATGTTTAAATCTCTGTGTTATTGTTCATTGAAACGGAATGAGTATGAATTTTAATTTAAAGTAAAATTTATTTAATACATAAAACATTTCTTAGTTTGGGCTGAAGAGTGTTCAAAAGTAAAAAAAACTATTTAAAAGCGTAAACGTATGTATATGATTACATATTCTGCTTAATACATACTTACTTCCAATAATAACTAAGTATGTATTTATAAAAAAAAATATTTCACTTATGTTATTATACATTAACATAAAGAATGCTTTAATAGAGATGAATTACTTTTAATTAAAATACAAAAAAAAAAAGAAAAAAAAAAGTTTATTTAAGTTGAGTTATTTTATGACATTAATGCTTGAATATGATTTTAGGCATTGGGCCCCCGCAGCTGTCAGGTACATGGCTTTATCTGAAGTTCCAATTTTTGCAAACCATTTTTGGTGCGAAAAAATGCAAATTTTAGTCTAATCCGCATTTAGACTCAGTCCGTTTATCTGACCGTTATTCAAGGAAGAATGCCATCATGTGAAATACCACATCCCACCTTTAATCTTCCTGTTCCCTTGTACATATTTAATCCAGTCTCTTTGTTCTACTTTAGAGTGAAGCTTGTCCAAGGATTGGGTAAGATAAATTCTTACGTTATTAAACGCTTTTTTGATGTCAATGCACACAGCCAATCTATGTATGGAATTGTTCTTTAAAGGATTTTCAAATTTTATGTGTCACCTGTAGGACTGTTTAGACAGATCTTCCCTTGATATAGGCGTATTGTCTGAGCCGCAGTCTATTATACATATATTATCCAGCAAATAATGGGTTTTTTTTATTATTGACGGTTATTAGGAAAAAGCGCTTTTGGAGACGCGTAGTTTTTCTAGCTGGATTAACATATGAAAACTATCCTAGAAATCTACCAGTTATAAACGATATAGACAAAGGTCAAGCAAGCGTAAACAATCGATACCAATTGAGCTGGTATTGGGCCTTACTCTGTTGAAGAATCGGAAAGTGCGTTCGATCGATTTGTCTTCTTCAATATTAACTCAGAGCACACATTTTGTTTTACATACTTTTAGACTTGGAACAAAATCTTTATTTTAAAAAAAGCTCAATCAGACTTGGACAAAAAGCACTCAGTATTAGGCATGCTTAAAGGAACACCGATACTGTTTCGCTACGCTAACAGACGAGATCTTCGCTTGCCAATGTACTCAGACGTTAAAGGACTCTATTTGAACCGCGCCTGGGCACAAAGGCTCTTTCTGCATCTAAAGGAAGCAAAGCTTTTAAAAAATGGTTAAAAAAATAAGGGATAACGCTGGTGCTTTAATCTGTACCGGGCTATTTCCCAACCAAATAATAAAATGTCGATTCTGAAAAAGGGAATGGCTGAAAATTACCGGCCAGTAAATATCTGGTCAGCACTCTTCAAATTCATAGAGAGTATGGATAGCTACCGCAATGATAACTATCTGAAGGCCAACGAATTATAAAGTAATGCCAGTATGACTTCGTACACCCAAATAATAAACCAAGTAATATTTACTTAAATCAAGTCGTATCGGTGTCAAAAGCTAATTTATCTCTTATCTCACTTGCAGACCTTCTATGTGAGACTTCCAATCGTACCTATTCTTTTTCAGACGACAGAAGCATATGCCATTTATACTTATAGGCCAAGCTGCTTGGGGACTGGAGATATGAGGTAGAGCATGAGCGACACATTAGGCCACGATCTGTTGGTAATTTCCGATTGGGACCGTGCGAATAGGGTCGGATTTAATGCTCGTTATATCCAATGAGGTCTGTTGACACGTTAGTCCATAGTTGACCACCCCGCACCGTCTGTATTAAGGGATAGTATAAATGTTTGGAAGACAGAAACTCTTGATACTCTAGCCATGAATATCCACTGTATGATTCTGTTTTGACGTTTTAAAATTTTCTCTATGTAGAAGATGGATTTTTATACCATAGCACCAAATTGATTGAGATTAAAATCTAGACTTAGCACAGAGTTAATACAACTTTGCATATATATGTGACCTTCATATGAGGAGACGATCGAGGTGAATGCCAAGGTATTTCTCCTGAAGGTGTTGAGACATCATCTGATTACGATTGAAAATTAAGGAGCACATTTCTTTACTTGACTTTGCCCATTTTTCTACTTAAATAATATGATTCTGCATTTGGTTCTAGGTTTTCTTGGGATCTTCATGAGTACTGAGGAAAGCAGTTTAATGGCATATGTATCTGCTACATTTACATAATTTGTCTTAAATTCTAAGTACGAATACTTCCTTGACGTACTGGGGCTAGCGTTTTATATTATTGTTGAGGACAACTTTGATTATATACGGCCGACCGTATATGACAAAAGACTTTTTCAAAAGTCTATACATATTCAAGTTCAGCTTTAGTTTGGCTCCCAGGCCATACTTTATGGAAAGATTGAAAGGCATCAGTAAAAAGGGCAGAGCAATATTTCATCTTCTCATACGCTTTTCTTATAACTTGTACCAACCTGTGGGTCTGCGCCACCTTCGAAGGCTCCTTTCCAGGCTTAGGAATCATCCTCACCAAGGCAATTTTTCATATTGTTGGTAAGTGTTCAACCCATAATATGGCGTTAAAAATAAAAAAATTTTTTTTTCCATCCAAGGTAGCTCTTAAAGCATTTTGGTACTTATTTCATCAAATTCAGGAGCTTTTTGAATTATTTTTAGCCTTAACAACATATAGAAATTGGAATCGTGTTTCTATAGGTTGCCTAGCAACAACAAACGGTAATGCACTTATACCAGTACATGTATTGAAATTAAGCAGCCTGCTTAAATGATCGGCAAGGGGTCACATTTTTTTCAGCGTTTCTTGTTCAGAATCCTTTGAGATCACACAGTGGTGGTTTTGCGATAACGGGTCATCTAAGATCTTTGGATCATTGCCACAAGTAATATTTTTTCTGAGGAGTGGTATAGAGACTTTCTTAATCTGCCCTGAGGGATGCTCTTTTATATTCTTTCAGCAAATTTCTTGGGTGAACTTTAATGATCAAATATGTTGTCATGAGTTTAGTTTTTTTTTTATTTTTTATGTTTATTAACAAAATAAGATTAAATTGACTGTAAATTAAAAAAATTAAAAATAAATAAAATTTCAAACATATGAACTCTTATTCATAACAAACGAAGGGAACTCCTTCTACAAGCGTTTCTTCCAACTTCCTGCTTTTGCGATGAAACAAGTAAATGACTTTATGATTTCTTTTTTCATATTAATAATAAATAAAATTTCATGTTATAAAATAATTTTAACTAACGAACACTCTAAATAAGGGTGTAACTTGATTGTTGTCGTCATTCTTTAATGTAATAAAACTGGAATATAAGAATGGCCTCATGATTAACGACGAGTATATACAAACATAAAAAAATGCATACATACATACATATATACTTACATTATGAACGACATAGTGAAAACGTGTATGCGTATACAAGTACATACATATGTAATTCCATGCACCATTGGAGTGGGGATGTGTTTCATTCAACATAATTCAAGAGCCCAGAAATAAATTTACAAAAGCAACCCCGCTTTTTAACTGCATAAACGAATTCAAACAAAAACAAACAAATATATTTATACAGCATTGAAAAAAATATCGAACAAATGAATGTTTAAACATAAAGTACAAAGTTTACCAACTTGCCACCAAATCAACTACAAACTTTCAAACGAATATTTTCTCTTCTACAAAAAAAAGAAATTTAAAAACCCTTTCAAATGAGAACGTTAAGTTCTTTTAAGGTTCATTTATACGTGACTTCACCATACCACAGTAAACAGCTGTTCGAACCAAACTTATGGGCAACACTGTATTTGATTATATGTAACTTAACATTAGGCCATAACCATAGAAACCAATTGGGCTGTTAAAGCAACGGTTATGGTTATGGCGTTATCGTAAGTCACATATTATTGAACCTTTAATATGAGCCTTTTATGAACATTGTCATACATAAGCATGTAGTAGGTGTATCTAAAAACTCACTAAGAAGTTAAGGATTTTAATTTGTTGTAGATATATCACGTAACTTTTCGATGCTTATTATTAGTTGGGGCATTGTGAAATCGAGTACCAGGTGTTTGCAATTTGGACAGATATTTTTGACTCACAATCTTTTGTTTATATATGAAGTTTGACACATCTTTTGACAAATAATTTATATTTTAGTGTCAAACTCATTATATACTATAAAAAGGAGTCACCCGGTATTACATTATTTCACCATGGTGGGGGGTTTAGTTTTGTGTTATGTAGCAAACCATTTAATGTTCGTGACTGAATAAAACTCCACTAAAGGCGGAGGCACATACAATCCGTCATACGTCATACTTCGCCTTTTTTAACTGACGTTTACGTAACAACGCAAGAGGTTGTCACATAGAATCCTTTATAAACGAATGTTAAATTAGCAGGTGGTGGTGGTTCTACAGCAAAATATGGTGAATATAATTATTGTTTTTGTTGTAGTTTTCGTTGGCTCAGTTGTCAAAAAAAGATATGTAAAAGTAAATAATTTTGACTACGCAGCCTCGATTTATGCATGAAAAAAGTCGATCAGTTGTGTTCGTAACACCACCTGGTACACATAATTTCACCATGCAACTTGTCAAAGTACTTGACGTACGTTGAAAGTTAAAAGTTGCCCAACTTTAGTACGTTGCGTTGAAGGAGACGTACTCAATGTGACATTGTTCATAAGAAACCATGTTATTTAACTTAGCTGTCAGTTAAAAAAGGCGACGTATGACGGATGACGGATTCATTGTGCCACCGCCTTAAATACGCGAATACAATTTTAAGCAGAGTAGCCAGATTATAGAAATTTATATGAAGAAGAAAAACTGTCGCTATAATTGTCCTGATATTGGTAGTCCATTTCTATATTTATTATTGAATTATTATTATAAATATTATTCTTCTCTTCGGTAAACTAGCAATAAGTAATGAAATTTTCAAACTAAGTATTTAATAGAAGTCCAGCCAGTGTCAGATAAAAATTTAAGTTCTCAAAAATTAAGATAGCCAATATCGACAGTTGCATTTAAGGGCAACAGAGACCTTTCTCTTCAAACGAGTGTTTCCGCAATATTGTAAGATGTTCTTAGGAACTTGTATGGGCGACAATGAATTTTGCTTGTATTGGACTCAGAAGTAGTATCCCAAATTGGATTCATTATCGAGTTGTAGCGGAGAGGTTTGCAATCGAGATGAAGCACAGAGTTTTCATCAACTAGCCAATATATTTTACTTGTGTCAACTTCGCATCTAAATGTGACTTCCATGTAAGGCGATGATCCTGGAAATTTGGTGAAGGCATTATTTGGTTAAAATCAAGGATCCGGGAGCACGTTTATTTACATTTTTCTTCTTCATTACGTTACCGATTTCTTTATTTCAATAATATTATGCCTTAGTTCGTTGGAGGCCTCTTTAGAATTTTCATGGGTAAAGACAGTCAGCACATGTCTTTTGGTTGTCCAGCAAATCTAGAGGGTAGCGTTAACGGGTTTCAGAAACCTTTAAATAAAGAGTCATGTCTAAATCTCTTAGGTTGGGCGATCTATGCTTTTGATATTTAATATGATAATACGTTTGCAAAAGTTTTATAAAAGAACTTGCGAATACACAGTAATCTGGCAACATTTAAAGTAAAATTATGCAAATATTGGCCCAAAGAGATTTTGTGTATTTTTAATGAGCTGTAGATTTTTGTTGTTGGTTTCTGTTGGCAATTTTGCTCATGAATTATTTTTTCTTTTTTTTTCTAGAGTTTTCAACCTTCTTTTTGTTTATTTTCTCAGTTTTAATTTAGCACGATTGCTGAATAGCGTTGTTACCCTGCAGGAAATGTCAATAGTGAATCACTAGAAATTCACTATTGACATTGTCACCAGTACTACTGACAAGCTATACCCCAGGCAATGCGTTTTGCTATAGACATTTAACATTGGGGTGTCATTGAAAATCCACTACTGACATTGGTACTATTGACAAGGTACTTCCGTTGGAGTCATATGTAGCCATTGGAACCAGTGATTTACTAGTACCTTTTAGCAATTTTAGTCTACAGTACTACTAATTAGCTATACCACTGGCAATATGTTCTTGCAATAGACATTCAACATGCGTCTGCCATTAAAAATAAGTATGAATTGTGTATATAAATCACTTTTATAGCACAACTGAAAAAATAAACAATTAAAAAAGATCATTATGTCACTGATACATTTTTGCGTTAAACGGCGAAATAAAGCGTTAATTTGCAGTTGGCAGTTTTCTTTTCTTTTTATCAAAGATTAGTACAAAACTGTAGACGTATTGTTGACAATGACGCCAAAAAGGCACCATACCAGTCGACGAAAGTGTTGACATGGGGACACTTGTCCCTAGGTTTCCTTCAGGGTATTTATAATGCTTTCTGTATATGTATGTACATGTATGGGCGCTTTTGTTTAAGTTACCCACCGCTGTTAAAAATCTCTCTCCTCTTATGTATGTGTTGGTTTGCTGTTTGAGAAGAAGCCGTTGTCATTTTAACTATTGGAAAATGTAAATACATATGTTTGTAACTTACATAAATACAAACATATGTATGTATAGGTTCTTATATACATAAGTATAAATGTACATATGTATGTAACTATAAATGGATCTACCATTTATATACTTATGTTCCTTTGTATGTAAATATGTACACTTGTTTGTATTAGACTAAGATACATATGTAAATATGTATATAAAAGTATGTACATTCAAACTCACATACATAGAACATATTAATATATAAATGTATCTATAATGAATTCGTGTTTACTAGCTTTGTAGGAACATACATACATATGTATGTATATGGATACGAACTCATAGGTATGTACGTACATACATACATATGTTAGTATGTACATTTGTACAGTATGGATAAACCTTATGTATGTTTTATAGAATTTTATTTTTATATCTTTTTCTTTAAGTTTCGGCATTCCTTTCACAAAACTATACACACAAGAGACTCCAACTAATTTTTTTTGCAACGAATTGAATTTTTGGTCGGCCTGTGTATGTTGTCTGTTTGGTTTAATAATTTCATATTTTAAATTGAATAAATAATTCTACATGGAGCATACGCAGCTCTCTATAATTTAATAATTTTGTATGTATGTATGTGTTTGTGTGGGGGTAATAATATTTTCTGTTGGTCCGTCTGTGCGTCTGCTTGTTTTCAACTTCTACTAAAGGTACCTTTACACGGTAATACAAAGTAATTAGATTTTGTAGAATCAAAATATTATGAAATTCTCTCCGTTTTTTAAAAAAAATTGAATAAAAATCTGTTCTAACTATTTTTCATGTTTACACGGATGAGGTTGGTAAAATCAAAATCGGTTGTTTCTTGCTACTTTCCTTTTGGGGTAACGCCATATGGTTAAGGTTCAACAATATTAACAAAAACATTATGAAAAAAATCTGCTTTTATTTTGATTGTTTGTGTATTGTTTCATTAAGTGTAGCCACCTTTATTAGATGCTGTAAGTGCTGCCAATCTTTCACACCTCTGATGTGATGAGAATACACAAGTTTCTAAAATAGTTTAGAAAATTAACATTTACCGAACACTTGTCAAATTTTGCATCCGTATTCTCTCCTACCCAATACATTATGCTTTTACATGATGAGATTTTGTATTATCCCACAACATTTTTTGACATATCGTAATATATGTATTACCGTGTAAAGGTACCTTTAATGGTTTTATTTTTAGAGTGTTCAATCAATCCTTCTTCAATTTCAAACAGCATTATACCTAACCCAGGGACTGTTAAATTTAATATGGTTGGATGTGTTTCTGTATTTACTCTTAGAATTATAAACCGAATTATTTATCTGGTGTTCTTGAAGTTGCTGTTTAAATTTTTTTACGTCCATTGCCTATTGATACAATAATATTCTGTCATGCTTCAATGGTTTCCGTTACCATGTATTGGTTGTATTTACTGTATTACGTACTTATTTCAAAACACGCACACACATATTTAAGATGTTTATTTGTATATGTATGTATGAGTTATACTTGACATGTTGTTTAAATCGATCTATTGCCTGACTTACCCGGCTTAATGTTCCACTAGCTATAAAATTCACAGTTTAGTTTTGGTTTGTTCTGTTTTGCTATTGATTCACCAGTGTTGTCGACTGTGTGAAAGCTTAAAAAATGGGATAGCGATTTTTTAACATCAAGTTAACGATAAGTAGTGAAAACTTCAATATTGCGTATGAAAAATAAAAATTATCATACCTGCTGGTAAAGCAGTGAGTCTCAGAGCATTAGATATTGGAAACTTTTAGTCATGCTTAAATCCTAAGCACATGGCCCTTAATCCGGGACTAATGTTCTTTATATATAACACCTCGTAAGAACTTTTATAAAGAGTTTAGGGTTATAATCCACTCTAGAATTGAAAGGTGTTCGGATAATCTCATGAAAGATTATAACGCTAGGATGTACACCGACAACTCTAAGACGGACTCTGATTTAGGATATATTGTCCACTCAGATGATCTCAAAATAGGTTTCTCATATTGTCTGCCTAATGAATGCATTGGATTTGAGTCCAAAAGATTTGGTTCTGGAGGAATGCAAGCTACTATATGACGGAAATATTCGCGGAAATACAATTTTTGTCCACAGCCAGGCATCAATTCTATCGCTCAATTTGCTCACTACTATATTGTAACGGGTCAGTAAATGTAAAACTGAATTGTCCTGCCAACGGCGTCTATTTAACATTACTTGGTTTCTGTTCAACCACTTTGGTAATACAAGCAAGCAAACTGGCTAAGATGAGGTCTTCTCTTTATACCTCTTATAGGTACCTTTACACGGTAATACAAAGTAATTAGATTTTGTAGAATCAAAATATTATGAAATTCTCTCCGTGTTTAAAAAAAGAGAATAAAAATCTGTTCTAACTATTTTTCATGTTTACACGGATGAGGTTGGTAAAATCAAAATTGGTTATTTCTTGCCACTTTCCTTTTGGGGTAACGCTATATGGTTTAGGTTTAGCAATATTAACAAAAACAACATGAAAAAAATCTGCTTTTATTTTGATTGTTTGTGTATTGTTTCATTAAGTATAGCCACCTTCATTAGATGCTGTAAGTGCTGCCAATCTTTCACACCTCTGATGTGATGAGAATACACAAGTTTCTAAAATGGTTTAGAAAATAAACATTTACCGAACACTTGTCAAATTTCGCATCCGTATTCTCTCCTACCCAATACATTATGATTTTACATGATGAGATTTTGTATTACCCCACAACATTTTTTGACATATCGTTATATATGTATTACCGTGTAAAGGTACCTTATGCAGCATGAAACTTAATCCCACTCGAAATTAATAAAAACGAAGCCTTTTTGCACTTTCTTAAAGTGCAGTCTGGGCATTTGCAGGTTCTCTGGGCTGATTTGACCCCGCGGTAGGCGTACAATCAAACTTATCAGCCGAACCTGAAAGGATATGTCAAAGTTATAGTCAGTTTTAACAGGATTTTGGGTGGTGGATAAACACGGTTGCGAGCAAACAATGGCCTATTGAGATACCTCGGGATCACAGGTTTGACTTTGTACTCTAAATCTTAGTCCAAGTACGGATTTTAAAAGAGGATGTATTTGTCGAGTCGTAAGGTTTTGTCTAAACCAGATTATTTTAAACCCTACATGGCAGCTAACGAGCAAACCTTAAAATCTGGGTGCCAACAGGGAGACCCTAATTCCAATCGAACTACGAAAATTGAGGTGGATCAAGCATGTGTTGCGTAGATGTATACGGATTGGGATTTTCAAGGCAGTTAAAAGGAGAGGGCACCAAATATCGTTAAATTGAAAAAACAATGGTAAAAAAGATACAATTTATGTTGGCCAGGGCTTTATTTTGTTTCTTTTTGTTATATAATCGTAGTTTAAGAATGCCTTTGCTTTGTGGAATAAAACAAATCACTATATAAATAATTTTGTTTTTGTATTCGAAAAATGTATTCATATTCCGGCAACACTGATATGTGCGTTGACTCTCACACATCCATTCCTTGTTCAAGTACGTTGGCAGCGTCTGAATTAACGTTAATAATTAAAGTGTTTTTCATTTTCGTGTAGCTGCTGTTATACGTACATATGTACATACATACGTACAACATAGAGTAGTCGAGTTTGCAGATAATGCATCTCGCTTTTCACATTATTTATTAGGTAAGTTTGAAAGTACATAAGTAGATATGTACATACATATGTATTTAATTATACCCTTCACATAGTGATAGGGTATATATCACTTTGTCATTCCGTTTGTAATTTCTTTATTATTCATTTGCGACCCCATAAAGTATATATATTCTGGATCCTTATAGATAGGGAAGTTGAAATAGCCATGTCCGTCTGTCTGTCTGTCCGTCTGTCCGTCTGTTGAAATCAAGTTTCCAGAGTCAGATAAAAAGATACAGATCAGTAAATGGTGTCAAACGATTACAAATATCCCGCTAACAATCGCTATTTAAAATCAGCAAAATCGGTTCACTATTGACCGAGATATAAGCGAAAACCCAGAGTAACCCATTTTTTTTAGGACAAAATCCGTGCATATATCCCTATATATCTCAGTAAGTATAATCACTTTTGCCACAAAACTTGGCACGGATACTCCTAAAGAAAGGACCTAAATAATGGAAAAAGTTTTTTCCGATAGGACCAGGGGAGGGGGTATTTTTCCTACAATTGCACAAATTTGGTGAAATATTTTATGCGCTATATCTCGTAAACTATAACAGCTATCGACTTAAAATGTTTTACAAAAATTAATTGTACCCTAAGGACTACACTTTAAAAAAAAATTTTTTGAGTGGGGGCAAAAAAAGGGGTAGCTCCCATACAAATTAATGATTTGTATGAAATTTCCGATACGCTATATCTCGGAAACTATAAATGATATCGAAATGAAATGTTCTACATAAAGTAATTGGGCAATAAGGGCTACGCCTTAAAGAAAAAATTTTTTGAGTGGGAGCAAAAAAAGGGGTAGCACCCATACAAATTAATGATTTGTATGAAATTTCCGATACGCTATGTCTCGGAAAGTATAAAAGATATCGAAATTAAATGTTCTACAAAAAGTAATTGGACATTAAAACCTACGCTTTAAAGAAAAAATTTTTTGGGTGGGGGCAAAAAAAGGGGTAGCTCCCATACAAATTAACAATTTTTATAAAATATTCGATACGCTATATCTCGGAAAGTATAAAAGGTATCGAAATGAAATGTTCTTCAAAAAGTAATTGGGCAGGATAATAATTCATAAATTTTGGAGAAGAGCAGGGGGACTAGAACATTTAATAAGCTTTATTAACCTTTAAATATGAATAATGTCGAAAACTTTTAAGACTCTTGACCTCAAACTTTCCTCATCTTTTTATATTATTCATACGAACGTTAAAATTTTGTATATTTTTCTATGGACTTTAAAACTTGCACAAGGTTTTTATTATATTATTTGCAGTACAAAATTACTCGGCTGGGTATATTTAAAGACCAATGTGAAGGGTATATAAGATTCGGCACAGCCGAATATAGCGCTCTTACTTGTTTTATTTGTTTACAAGTCTGATTCATCTTTGCATAACTTTTGAGTTAGTTTATAAGTTAGTTATAAATGATTTAGCTAAAAGTTAATAAATTTTTAATCAGTTCACTATATTCCGACAGGGTTTGTATTTTATGTGTTTATATTAGAATGTGTTAGTGATTGCATGTTCTCAAAAATGCTTATAGGCCAGATACAGAGTTGCCAAGTAATCTTTATGAGCATTTAACATATAAGCAAAACCACAGAGAACAGCTTGTCTTAAGTAGTTGTTCTGCTTCTTGAAGCACTTAAAGGATGTTAAAGCTTTTTGCATGTTTCTTTGATATTTTAATTTCTTTTAGATCAATAACATATGGCAACCCTTTCATATAATACAGTTTATCTGTGAACATGGACATTTATACAAGCACGAATACATGCACACGTATTGACACAAGCACGAATACATGCACACATATTTAAACACAAACAATACAAAAAAATAGTCCCATACATATGTACGTCTGTAACGAATCTTATTACCCTTCACTTACTGGTTTCACCAAAAAGATTTAAGAATTCGATGGCTTGGATGTTTTGCTATGTTTACTATAGATTTAGAAAAAAAAAATAATTTATCGGTTTTATAGTCTTACACATATAAACTTAATACCCTTTACATACTGAAAGCCGTTTTATCACTATGTTTGTTATTTCTACCATATTATTTTGGGACCTTATTAAGATAATATATTATGGTTTCTTTCGATAGAGAAGCCGATTTAGCCATGTTCGCCTCCTGAAAATTTGCGGACCAGATCAAATTCACCGGACAAAGTTTTGATATCAAACTGTTTGAAACATTACTAGAAAGAATTAGTTTTAAAATAATTATAATCGATTACAGAACGAGATATAAGCAAACACCAAATAACCCTTTTACTTATGATTTTGATATATCTCGACTTAATATATAATACAAAATTATTGAAACATCACGATGAAAATAAGTTGGATAGAAAAACTAATTGTTTTATGATCTTTTGAATACGCCTTATCTAAGAAACGGGTAACGTCGGAGGTGTTGAATACACAATAATGGCCTGAATCGGCTTCAACATGGCAAAGTCCAGTGCCAATCTTATTTATCCTTCACCTCAAGTGGACATATACGTGCACGAAGTACCACCTGCAAAGCACCTATCCCCAAGACTGGTTGGAGAAGTGAAAAAATTGACCAGAGCATTGAACTAGTAATCCAACCCCGAAAACAGCTTTTGCCATAAAAAAACTTGAGAAGGAAACACGGCACTTAGAAAATGTTGACGACCACCGCAAACAATTTAAGCAACATGATTTACGGATCTGCACTTGGAATGTTCGGATGCTGTTTAGAGCAGATTCATGGATCTAACTGGTGGAAGTACTAGATAAGTGCAAGTAAGAAATTTACTGCCAAAAGGTGCGATGGAATGGGCATGGTATCACCAGAAGAAAAGTGATATTTACTATTGTTGTCAGTAGAATGTGTTACCTAGTCTCTCAATTCACTCAAATGACTGAGCGAATCGCAAGCAGCGCCAACGCTAATGACATCAAAGATGCCTTTTAAGATAACCTTGAAGAAGTATTCTCATCGATGTCCCAGCTATGACGTTAAATTAGCTCTAAGCCTGATAGTACCTTGTACCTTCTGTTATGATTCCCTTATTTTAAAGAGGGTATAGAGAAGAGACGCAAGCGTAAATGAAGCTCTGTCGGCTGACCATGGGTGGTATAACCCCAAAATTAGCTAAGTCAAAATTCCTTGCTATAAACTGCATGTCTGGATGCTTAGTCACAAAAATCGGACGCAGTGGACTTATCATCCGCGCTCGCCTTAGACCACGAATAAAATTATGGAAAAAAATTAAATATGTATGTACATATATTTATGTATGTGTACCTGCCTGTTGTGTAAGCCGTGGCGATTTTTAATTAAATGGGGTTCTTTTAATCGATCAATTTGCATCGTTCAAACAGGTCAGTTCACTAGATTTAAAATCGAGAAATTTACTCGGATTCGGTTTACAGAACAGGATCGATAAAGAAACATTTATTGGAAAGGGAGCAGCTACGCCAAACAAACGGGCAAACTTTATTAAGTTTTCTATTTTCAATTCAATTAAAAAAATATTAGATGTCGACTTCAAAACGTCAAAAAATAATTATTATCATAATAATTACGGTTTAAAAACAATTTAGCTGGATCAGATGACTGGATGTACAAAGAGGCTAATGTGAAGGGTATATTAGATTCGGCACAGCCGAATACAGCCCTCTTTCTTGTTTTATATGTTTTTTTTGATTATCGCTGCATGCAGCGTATTTTCAAATGGGAATGGGAAGCAGAAACAAAAACAAACAAAAAAAATTGTTGAAAAAAACAGTTTGTGAATGCATTAAGTTAATGGCACAATTTCTGTTGTTTGTTGTGAGTTTTCTTTTGGGCCTTACATTCGTTAAATAAAGTACAAAATTTTTCTGATACTTTCCACAAAGAAAAACATAAAAAAGAAAACTTTAAATACAACAGAATTGAGAATAAATGCAAGTGGCAGTTAGTATGTTGTTGGTAAAATGAGTAAGTGAATGACTGAATGGTTGGCTTACTCGGCAGATAGCTGGCAACTTGACTAGTAGTAAGTGGTTGGTTGGGCGCTTCAATGCACGAAAAATAATATTTATGTATGTGCATACATGCTTACAAATTATTAATAAAGAAAATAAAGTTTTATTATAAACCCACCACCATACATACATACATACATATGTATATATTTATCCATACATCCGTCCACATTGCTTATAGGTACTGAAAAAAAAGATTAACATTCATCTGATGTTAAAAAGAAGGGAACAAATCAACAATTATTCCAAAGTTGTTCAAACATTTGATTATGTATTGTGTATGTGTGCACACATACGTGTGTGTGTGTACGTTTTTATGCCTGTTGGAATAATGACAAGTTTAGTTTCTTTTGCCCTCTTATTTTACTTTGTTATCGGGATGAAGTTTCTTTTTATTTTATGTTTTCTTAAGTTGATGATGATGCTCTTACCCAGAAGGTTTTTGTAAAGTTTCTGAAGTTTTTTTTTTTTTGTATTATGTTGTTGTTGTTCTAGTTGCTTCACGATGATTATGATAATGTTGATTATGCTGCGAGTGATGCTCTGTATAAGTACAATATTTATTATTTGTGTTGGGTTGTGTGTGTGTGTGTGTGTGCCTGTGCATTGTTATTTCCGGTTAAGGCATTTTTCATGTTTTCTTTTATTATCGTATTTTAAGCGGGATTTTTTTTTTAGCTTTGCTTCTCTGCTTTTTGCATTTAAAAATATTTCCCTTTTCGTATTAGTTTTTTTCTGGTTGTTTTTGTTTTGCTTTCAATTCGGGAAAGGCAATAGACGTTGCTCTTAATGTTCGGGCAACATTTGTCGCCTGGGTGCACACACACGCACACAAGTATGTGCACACAGGCATAAATCATCGAATTTAATCATCAGTAAGAAACAACGACGTCTATTGACATTTCAAATAAAGATATTTTTTTCATTTAAACGCTTTAAGATACGCTGGGTGTTCTCTTACAGTTTCAACAAAAATATGTGTAATTGCTTGTGTTTTTGGAAAAAAACAAGAAGTTTAACATTTTGAATAAAAAGCCATTTTTAGAATTTTTATTTAATAAAAAATATTTCTGTTTTATTCAAATATTTAATTTTGTTTTAATTTTTAAGTATTGAATAATTCAAGTGATTTTTATAAAACTTAGTCTTAAATAGGTATTCGTATAAGAAAAAATAAAATTGTATTTCTATTTACACTTTGTACATTTGAATGGTTATATTTGCATAATTAATACTTTTAGCTTTGTTTTCTTTTTCAAACTATAGGTATTCATACACGTTCATAGGTATATAAGAATTAAATGGAATTATGTATGTAAAATTAAAGTCAAACAATATAAAAATAAGTAAAATAAATTGAAAAAGATTTAAAAATAAATTGAAACTCAACTTCTAAAATAATATTTTAAAAAACAAAAACCAATATTTTTTTTTTTTTATATAAATTATTAACGCTTACATACGAGTTAATTTAAGGTTTAAGGAATTATTATGCCTATTCCTTTCTTGCATTAAAAAATAAAAAAAAAGGAAAATTAAAATTAAAATAAACAATAATAATGCATATATGTATATGCACTTGTAAATTAGTATGTACTAACAATCATATGCATATATACACATACAATGTATGTATGTATTAGTATCTGTGCTTTTAAAGGAATTTAATTCCTTTTTAACTTTGTTGTTTTTGCTTAAATAAAGTGAAACTTGTCTTAAATATTTCGTGTTTAAACATTTATTTTGCCTTAGCTGCCTGATGGTGGTCTTTTGAAGGATTTGTTGTTATGGCAGCTGGTGAAGCAGAATTGGGGGATATATTTGGGATGTTTAGTGTTTTGGGACTAGACAAATTTTTGGCGTTTTGCATGGGTTTTGTTTGATGTTGTTGCTGCTGCTGCTGCTGTTGCTGTGGTGGTGGTGGCTGAGCAAACATCTCGGCGGGGGATTTATTGGCTTCCATGCTGTTCTTTAACTTTTGCATGTATTCGGAGAAGGCTTCATTCCCAGCTCGCTGCATGCGTGACAATTGATCCATTATGTATGCCTGTTGATAGTTGTACATGGCGGGATTAAATTGGCCCAATTGTGCAGCAGCAGCCGCATTCGCAGCATATGGGTAAAACATGTTTGATTGATTGGCGACAGCCGCATGAACTTGAGCCCTTAATAAGTTTTCCTTAAGGAATTTACTTAATTCAGCTTGGCCGGCAGCGGCATTTTGGCAAGCAGCTGCAAGGTGAGCGGGTAGCACGGGCGGCATTGGATGTGTTAGCCCAGGTGGAAGGTTAGGTGGTAGAGGGGGCATACTCGGGGTTGGAGATAACTTATTCGAGCCATTGGTATTTAAAACTGGTGGTGACTTTGTGGTTCTGTTATTATTTTTAGAAGTCTGTGCTGAAGATTTTGCTACTGTTTTTACTCCATTAAGTGTTGCTGTGGGAGTTTGTGGCTGTGTTTTATTGAATGTTGTGGTAGCATGAGATCCAGGCGATTTTTTGGAAGGTTGCACCTTTTTGTTGTTTAAATGTATTTTAACATTAACGCCATTGGGAGATGAATAGGTACCGATAACATTACCGGTGTTACTGGCTGTTTTAGGCGGGTTGACTTCCGCTTGGGGCGCATTAGGTGTTGCCAATTGGCGGGGCAGTATGTGTCGGAACTTCTTACTAGCCGAATTGTCACCTCCATTAGGAGATTTTTGTTCGGAAATCGATGTATTTGGACGTTTTTCAGGACTGGGTGTCTTCTTATCACTTGCCGGAATAGGGGATTTTTGACTGGTCACCTGAGCTTTACTGTTAGCTGATGTAACAGGTGATTTATTGGAACTATTTTGATTCTTTGCCAATAAGTTCATGCTGGAAGCCAAACTATTCGTAGCAATCTTAAGATTTGCCAAGTTTTGTGAGGCTGTTGGAGGTGTTGCTGGTGGAGATGGTTTGGTGTTGCTATTTTTGGCTACATTGTTGGTGGTAGATTTAGCTACTGTGTTCGGAGGTGGAGAGGTCACTTTTCTTACGGGAGGATTCGGAAATAGGGAGTTGTTAATATTTGAGATTGGAGGCGATAGGCGCTTGCCGTCTATATTGTCTAAGTTTTGATCGGGCAATTTGAGAATTTCTATATAGTTGTTAACTGGACTTTTA
The DNA here is from genome assembly GCA_963583895.1 of Melanophora roralis. Lineage (NCBI taxonomy): Eukaryota > Metazoa > Arthropoda > Insecta > Diptera > Rhinophoridae > Melanophora > Melanophora roralis. Next base: position 83,421,285 of record OY757191.1, on the reverse strand, counting down.
TGTTTTGGGTACGTAGTTCCATTGCAGGATGTTTCTCCATCTTCTCTTGTAATCGTTATGGAAAGCGATGATGGTATATTGATATTGCAGGAGTTCAGCAATGACTTGACCTTTAACTGTTTCTCAGGCGGATCTTCTACTGGACTAGGACTTCGTGCAAATGGATAGACTCGTTTCGGTGCTTGTTGTGTTTCATTTCCATTGTTGCCAGAGTTCGAGGAGTTATTATTACTGTTGCCGGTTTTATTGCCCGCATTCTTAGAATAGTTTGAGTCCTTTTTTACAGGTGGACTGGGAAACAGATTAGACAAATGGTTATTTGTGCCTAACACGTTTTGTAAGTAAGAGTTGCCCGTGTTACCAAGTTTTGGAGTGTATTTATATGTTGGCATTGTAGGAATGTTATAATTAGGCACATACTGCGGTGAACTTGGAGAGTAAACTGGGGAGTTTGGTGTATACATTGGAGTACGGCAGCCGGGTGGAACTTCATTGCCTTTTGATTTTGAAGCGTTATATAAAGCCAAGTTTAAGTAACTTGCAGTTTTGGCCTTAGCACTCAATTTGGTAGCTGAAGAAGAAGAGCTGTTGGTTGAATTTGCTGAATTTTGTGTTTTTGCAGATAACGCAGGCATAGGTGGTGGTCCCATTAATGTACCACTATCAGACTTAGGACCATAAACTTTAGAGGTAATAGGTTCTTTTGGAATTGATTTAATTTCTGTGCCAGCATCTTTAAGGATTTTATTGACATCACTGGGTATATTAGCGAAAGGATTTATACGTGGTGTTTTAGGCAAAATAGGTTGAAATCTCTTGGCTATAGGTGTGCGATTTCCAGGAGCTGCCAACTGTATATCACTATTACTACCATGCATTGGATGAGGCGTCAAGGAGCCAGGCGGTGCAGCTGTTATTTTGTGTTGTGGCATTTTATTCACTTTTCTTGGTATTGATGAGGGTGGTTTCATAACCTTTACAGCGGCTGGTGGTGGCATAAGGTCTTTGCTTGTTTTTGCGTTCTTTATATTGTTTGGTGGTGATATTGGTTTAGGATTAACTAAAGGCGGTAATTTAATTTTAAAGTCTTCTGTTGTTAGCTGCTCGGACAGTTTGGGTTTCTTAAGCACGGCTTTAAGGGGCTCTTTGCTTTTGCGTTTAGAAGATGAAGTAATTTGCAAGGAATCCTTGTGTAAGTTTCTATTAACTATGCTATGAGTAAACTCTTTCAGTGAATTTTTGCTTGACTTCGTTTCCAATTTTTCAGTTTTAACACTTTTAATTGGGGTTAAAGCAAAAGATTTCAAGAATTGTGATTTTTTATCGTCTTCTTCTAAGGGGTTAGGTGTAACTGTCTTTGCCAAGGGACTAATGCGTTCAGCCTTAATGGTAAGTGGTGGCACAGTTAAGGGGCTAGGGGTTTTACTTTTACGCTCGCTAAGAGGTGATAGCTTAGGTGAAGACTTTGGACTGCTGTCCTTATCTTTTTTAGTCTTAACTTTCCATTCCTTTTCAGTTTTAACTGGTTTAACTATTTCCTTTCTTTCTGGATCTGACATATTGATAATGGTAACACTGTTTTGCTTGGACAGATCAATTTTAAGTTTAATATTTTCCACTTTACGCTCGTCTTTTTGAGATGAAGTTGAAAAAGAAGTTTTGTGATGATCTTTCCTTTCTTTCGCTGCTTTTACTCGGGAGGGTGGGTTGGCATCACTGTAAAATGGTTTATCCTTCGGAGCCTTGCTGACTAATGTTATTTTTAGTTTGTCAGTGAGCGAAGCTTCAGGGGAACTAATAGAAAGACATTGAGGCTGCACAATTTCAAATTGTTTGGGTTCCGGAATTGAAGGCGTTGGAATTTCCGTGGTTGAAGAAACTTCTGCCTCGTTTTCTTGTTTTATCTCTTCGGGTTCGAGAATTTTATTATCTGGTATCGATACCGCTACAGGTGTTGTTGGCTCATGCACAATACTTGCGGCCTGGGAATGTAATTTCGGTTCCTCCACAATGGGGCTAAGTTCTTTTTTGGAAGGTGCCAAAAGGTTTTTCTTAACCTTGATTAAGGGCTTTAGTGATTGTTTTACACGAAAATAAAAACGCATGGGCGCATCTCTTTTCCACGTGTATATGTAGGCTACATCCATTAGAGTATAGTGGTCTAATAATACTATAGTTTTTACTTTGTACATGATGTCAATAGTAAAGCGACTGGAGTTTATTTCAAATTTACCGAAAACCAGCTTTTTCAAATGCGCCACAGTACACATGGCCGGGCACTGAAGATAGCGAGCTCTTAGCAGTTCAGTATAATCAACATTGGACTTCATGTGCTCACTTAAATGAAATAAAAGAGAAAAAAATTACAAATGAAATTATTTTTAAAAATACACATCGTCGTGTAAGTTCTTGTTTGATGCATGACGGCACATTTTCAAAATTGGATTAATTATACATAGGGGTAGCGGGATCGATTCCCACCAGAGCTCTGGTTAGTATACTTGATCATATTTTCATTTTTTTTATTTTTCTTTTCTACACTTCAGATTCTATTTCCATTTTTTCTATCTTCTTTGGCAGATAAAACAAACGGACCGCATTAGCGGAACCAAGTGCGCTTTGCCCTTTCCTTACGGCTGCCTCAATCGACCTAACCTAACCTATTATATATGATTATTGTGCTTAGGTTAGGTTAGGAAGAACAGGCAGCCGTTGAAGGAAAGGATACAAGCTCCCTTGGGTCCGCTTAATTCGGTCCCTTTGTGTTACCTGGAGTGCCAGATAGAATAGCTTGAGATGAAAGGAAAGAAGAAATTTAGAGAAGGATAAGAAAGAAAGAAAGAAAAAAAGAAAGAACAGAAAATAAAGCAAATTTTTCAGGGTCTCTGGTGGGAATCGAACCCACAACCCCAAGACTGGTAGACTCTGGCACTTAACACTAATCTACCGGGGCACCCAATACTGTGTTTTCTTTAATACCTAATTCATTTTTCTTTATTTCGATTATTATGAAAGATATGAAGTTCAAAACTCTTTTCGTATTCACAATTTAACAGTTTCTTTAGCATTGTTTTGATTAATTGTTTATTTGCTGCAATATGTATCTTCATTTAAAGCACGTGAATCAGCACAAAAATATAATAAAACTAAGATATACGATGTACGAAAATAAAAAACAAAAAAACCGAAAAAAAAAAGACTTTATAGCCGTATTTCAAAGAAACAAAAATAATTTTGTGCCCAAAATAATCAAATGCGGCACAAACACTTTTTGCCTTTTTTGTTTGATCTTAATAACTTTAAACATATTGTTTAAAAAGCTTATGAAAACTAAAAGTTGTATTCGTTATAAATTTCTTTAACAATGTTCTTATTTTAAAAGAAATATTGCGTAAATATTTGTCAAGAATCAAACCAAACATTTTTTATCGTTTTTTTCGAAAACACTTTAATGTTCTGTGTGCCAAATAAGTACTTACATGACGACATGTACGCAAGAAAATTTGTAATTTATTAATTTTCTATTACTAAGCAAATTTGTAAGTTCAATATATTTTTTTATATTAATTCACACAACTCAAAATGTGCTGTATAGTGACAAAAATTACAAAAAAATCCTACAGGAAAAATTTGCAAATAAAATATTTTGGAGTTTATTTTGTTTTAACAATTAATTATTTAATTAGAATGATTAGTCTTTTAATTAATACCGTAAATTTTTTTTATTACTACAATAATTGGCATGTATGTATGTATATTCAGGCGTTAAAATGTGTTTAAAAATACTTACTCTATATCTGCATATTCCAATGATATTGACATATAATCGGAGGGACTAAATATTAAATGTTCTGTATCGTCACCTCGTTGTTCTGGTGTGGCCAAAGCAGCTTCTTCTGGACGATCTTTGTAAAACGCTCTCTTGCGCATCAATTCCCTTTCGTAGAGGCCTGGAACTAATTTATACACAATGGCTTGCAATGTTGTGTCAGGCCTAAAATTACAAATTCAAAGAAGGAGAAAAAAAAATTAAAACTAATCCTTGCCTGGGAAATGTAAGGACATTTAATAAATAAAAATTGAAGTAAAATCTACCAGTACTTTTTCATTTTGCTAATAAAATGAATTTTTGCAGGCATACAAGATGACTTTACCAAATACATAAATGGAATACGAAAGTGTGTGCGTTTCTGTGTGTGTTCGTATCTAAGCAGGTAATAAAAATATTAGTACATACAAACAACAACCAACATCGCACTCGTAGTTTGACTGACTGTCAGTATGTCTGTCTGCTCTATGTTGTTCTCAATGTGTGACTGTTAAGTTTGTGTGGATGTGCAATAAAATGTTGACGCAGATGTTTTATTATAAGGCTCATTACTTAGCACGCTGTTTGCATTCTATCATAGCTAATATCTAACTCCACCATATAACACTACTACCTCTTTTGACGTGCATTTTTGTTTTTCGACTTTAACGTAATATTTTCGAAAACAGTTTTTAGTTAGAAACATGGTAAACTGCACACACATACAAATTAAAATTTATTTATATGTATTACTTGTTGCACTAGGGGTAAGATTATTTTATAACCTGCTTTTTTAGCTTCTTTTCAGGGGTAAGATGTTTCAGTTTGTTTGTTCACTGTCACAGCTTTAACACTGTCTGAGTTGTTGTTTTCATTTACTATTAAAATCGTTTAATTTGTTTTGCCCTATTTAGTAGTTTTTTATTAAAACCCCCAACCCAACATAGAAATGTGAAGTTAATAAAAAATATTGCAAAAGATTTGTTTAAGAAATGCCGTCGGCATTTTGTGCGTATTTTTTTTAAATTTTTAATTAATTTTGTGTGAAAAAGAAATTTGGTCTCAAATTTAAGGTACAAGTATTTAAGTGAAATTGAAGTTAAAAAAAATTTATAGAAGCATATTTATGATGTAATACCCTGCATCAATAGCTTGGACCTGAAGTAAAATTTTAACACTCACTTTAGTTTTTTAATAGCAATTCAGGACTTATTTAAGCATTCTAAGGGAAGCCTTGTCCAAGAAATAGTACGGCCAACAGTCGTAATGCTACCGAAGCGAAAAATGCGGCATACAGGGCAATCCTGTAATCAACAAAATATCTTTTGAAGAAAAATTATAATGAGAAAAGGAAAGAGAAAAAAATGTATTCCCAGGGGAAAGAGGAAAATGGAAAGACATATGTATGCATATCAAGATTTCCAACAGTCAAAATAAAGTTCAAACTCTATCAGAGACTGAAAACACAAAACCAAGGCTTCGGTATAGGCGGATCCTCAGGCAAATATAAAGAAGGTAATCTGTTGACTGATAGTAAGCGGAGATAGTAAGCTGAAAATATGGAATGGACACTTTTCACAACTATTTGTATCTGGTAGAAGCGGCGATGAAGATATATCAAAACCAATCCCAGAAGACGGTATTGAGTGTATACCGCCTGCCCAGATTGATGTCGAAATAGCAGTAAACCGGCCTCAGGAGCTGACAAAAATATTAAAATATAAAGTCACATCAGCTTAAGATCTGACAAATCCACAATCGACCAAATACACCGAATCCTGCAAGAGACCCAAAAACACTAGTTTGACACACTATTTGTCGACTTCAAATCTGTTTTGAGAGCGCAATACATTAATATGTGTTTTAGACTAAGTAGGGCGAACGCAGAGGAAAGGGTAAGGAAGGCTCTCAACGCCCATTATGCCTGTAGGAACGCCATAGGAAGGAACTGGGGGTTACAGCCGGCTATGGTAAATTGGATTTACACATCCGTTGTAAGACCAGTTCTTACGTACGGTTGCCTTGTATGGTGGAGAGCCCTGGAAAGAGCGACATAGGAAAGCTCTTGACTAAGGTCCAGAGATGTGCGGTACTGGGCATTACAGGGGCCAGGAAAAGTACACCACAGGCAGCGCTGGATATCATTCTGCATCTTCTTCCCATCGGGGACTTTGTTGCTGGAATGACGGCCAGGAGCTTGCTTAGACTTAGTGAGTCAGGTATGCGTGGGGTATATCTGGAGGGACATGCCGGCATTTTGGGAAGGGTCGCGGATGGTCGACTCCTGAGGCAGTCAGGTGTGACGGACTACATGGTAGCGGAACTTGACTTTGGGATCCTGCCCCAAGTAGTGTTTCCGGATAGGGAGGCATGGAAGGGAACAGAGAGGCTGTATGAGGGGCGTGCAGTCTTTACTGACGGGGCGAAGATGTAGGTAGGCACCGGGGCTGGTGTCTATATAATGGACACTGGGGAAGGAAGGTCTTACAGACTTCCGGACGAGTGCAGCATCTTCCAGGCTGAAATTCTGGCGGTGATGAAGGCCGCGGAATTCATAGGGGAGGACGTAACAATCTACGTTGATAGTCAGGGCGCTTAAGGCTCTAGAGGGACATTTTGTCAGGTCTAGACTCGTGGGGACTGCAGACGTGCTCTTAGAGCGATCATGGGTACACGCAGGGTCAGGCTCTGCTGGGTTCCGGGTTATTTTGACATTTCCGGGAACGAGATTGCCGATGAATTGGCGAGGAAGGGATCGGCCCGGAATATTGAACTTAGTTGTGAGCCGGTGAGGCCACCACTGAGTTCCTGTTATGGACTGATAGGGACTTGGATAACGGAGAGGGTGGGCCAAACCTGGAGGGACAGGGCCAATTGCAGGATCTCCAGGCTTTTATGGCCCAGGCTGGACAGGGTGGGCACTGACCTGCTGCTCAAGGAGAGCAGGGGGTTTCTGAGGCGCATTATTGGGACTCTCACAGGGCACTGCGATGTGAGATACAGGACGAACAAATGGGACAGGAACTCTCAAGATTTCTGCAGGGTATGCGGGGACGAGGAGGAGATAGAGACGGTGGAAAACTTCTCTGCCACTGCCCTGCAGATTCGCCGACAGAGGTGGATTGGAGGACGCTTCTTAGATGGACTTGGTGAGGTCCCTAGCAGTGGGCTGGGGAGCATCATAGGCTTCATTAAGGAGGTTGGGTGGCTGGGCAGCTAGGTGATTCAGAGCCTAGGACTACTGACTTTCTTAGACATCTTGCGGACGGTACTCTTGCTTCTTTATCCTTTTTCTTACCTATGAATCGCTTGACTTACTGTTTCTTTTTATCTCGACTCTTCTGAAGGGATTCACAATGGGCCTAAGGGTCTCCGAGTGGAGGTGGCGGGCTTTTGGACTCGCCACTACCCTTCGTAACCTAACCTAACCTAGACTAAGTATGTTTTTGTTTGGTATCCCTGAAAAACGGATACGACTTTACAGATTACCTTAACTACAACACAATCCTCAGTTACGATAGGAAAGAATATCTCTGATCCTTTTTTTAACAAACGAGGTTTCGGACAAGTAGACAGAATTTTGTGGATCTGTTTAATATCCTCTTGGAAGAGAGATGTGAATAGATCACTATACTCAAAAGAGCCCATGATGCTCGCTTACGCAGACGGAATCGATATCGTTAAGTGAATATTGAGATCAGTAGGGGAAATCTTTAAAAAGCCAAGAAAGAATAAGCCAAAGTAGTTCTGACAGTTAATGAACATAAAACCAAGTTAATGTTATTAACGCATATGATGTCTAGTAGACTTAAGCAATAGCCAAAGACTTTATTTACCAAAAAACATTAGTTTTAATATAAAAAGAAGAACAAAATTGACCAAAAGATGCTACTTTGGACTTTGTAAGCAGCTCAGAAGCAAATCCACTTCCAGACTGACAAAAATCGTTCTCTACAAGACACTAATCCTAACCGGGCTTTTAAATGAATCTGAAGCCTGAGTTCTTGCAAAAGCAGACAAGGTAGTGCTTAAAGTGTTCGAGAGAAAAATTCTTCCGAAAATTTATGGAAAAATATGCATTGACGGAGAGTACCGGTGTCGTATGAGCCACGATCTGTATTAACTATATACCGACATTGGCATATTTACAAGAATCAAAATTCAACGTTTAGGTTTGCTGATTATATTGTGAAACTGAATGACGATGCTCCAGCTAGGAAGCCATTTGAATGCGAACCTGGTGACGGATCACGCAGAAGGGGAAGACTGAAACTACGATGGAAGGATCAAGTAGAGAAAGACATCTCGAAGCATATTTACTTACTTGGTTGGCCATTTTCAGCAACCCATGTGATCTTTGGCCGAACTAAGAATGTATTTCCAAGCACTTTAGCTTTCTGTGCTTCTTCTTTATTTTCTGACATTAAGTATAGAAAGGATTTGTTTTTCCACCGTGGTTTCGGTCGTACTCTTTTGCGTCTTCCCTCGGAATCATATTCAAACGCCTTTTTCGCTGGAGCATCATCATTCATTCGTACATGACCAAGCCAGTGCAGTCTTTGGATTTTTACGTGCTTGACTTGACATCGATGTCGGCATATTGCTTATACAGTTCGTGGTTTGTACAGTTCCGATATTCTCCGCCTACACAGATTGGTCCATATATTTTACAAAGTGTTTTACCTTCAAAAGCAACTGCACATGCCTACGCACCGTATAGGTATAAGTGTGAGCTTTGCATGCCGAGAAAAGGCCCTGTTCCTAAATTATTTGATTAGCCTAAAATAAAATCTTTTAGCAAGTATAAAACCGATGTCTTTCGTTTAAGTTATGGCGGTTCCGAGATACACGAATTCCTCTACTATCTCGAAGTTAAAGTTACCAACGTTCACACACTGTGCCTCCCGATTTTGTGAATTTTTAATTCGTTGAAACCATCAACTTAGCCTTGTCTACATTTACTGCCAAATCAATTTTTGCCGATCCTTTTTCTATATTAGCAAACGCAGCAATGACATTTTGCAATGTTCGTCCCATGATGTGGATATCTTCGGCATATGCGAGCAGCATGTGACTCTTGGTGAAAATTGTGCGTCACGCACGATCTCTTCCAGTAATAAATTGAATAGGACGCAGGGCAGGCTGTCGCCTTGTTTGATGCCACGTTGTGTAGTGAACAGCTAAGAAAGATCTTTTCCGATTTTCCTAGATAGTCTTGTATTCGTCAAAGTCAACCTGCATAATCTGAATCGGACTATCGAAAGCGGCCTTGTTATCGACGAAAAAATTGCAACAATCGATTTGCTTCTCATGGGTTTTCTCCAAAATTTTATCGCTCGAAACTTGATGTCAGAAATTAGAGAAGAAGCGCAGCAGGTCGAAGTTTATAAAAACCGATTTTACGTTTGGATAATGGAACAAGCGTTCTGGAAGAGCCATTTACTTACTTAAGTGGACGTATTTACAAATATGTGAAGGGTATGAAAAAATGTCGTTTAATGTCGTTTTTAGCGCTATTTCTTGTATTAAAATATGTGACTCGTCATATTATATCTTGCTTAATTCATTATTCAATCGTAAGCCATTCTGACTTCAAAAGAAAAATTAAATGTTGCATTAAATTTTCAATCTAGTGTAGGGTATAACATGGTCGTGCTTAAGGGAATAAAATTTGAGCATATTTTCTATGGATCTTTATACTTATATGTACGTTTTTTTAATAAAGATAGATTTTTGAATGCGTTTGGTAAATAGAAATGACATAAATGGTAAAACTTTTGAAAATACTTACTTTAGGTTTGGTTTCGCTGTATTTATCATCATTTCACAACGAGGACAATACTGTTCGGTTCTCAAGTGTTTGATTAGGCAGCTATGGCAGACTAAAAGAGAAAACAAAATAGAAAAAATATTTCATTAATATTAAAATTAAAAAAAACTTTTTTTTATTTCATAACTACTCTTTTTGCCTTAAAAATCTCTTGATGTGTGAAAAAGGACACCTTTTACAAATTTGGCGCACAGAATCCCTTTGCAATTGCTTTGAATTTCATCCCTTTTTTTGTATTTGTTGCGGCAAAGAAATACCGCTGTAGGTTTTCTATTAAAATAATATTTTTTATTTGAAGTTTTATGTTTGCTATTAGGCAAGAGATTTTATCATTTCGCGATTTCCTATAGAATTCTATTAAAGTTGAAATTCTTTAGCAAATGCATGCAACTGTATATGTTTAACATATGTATGTGTGTCTGTATGTCTGTGCGCATTAACTACAGAAGTTTGTTTTAAATTTTGAGAAAAAAAAACTAAAAAGTTGTTTACCTTCAACTGAAGATAAAAAGGAATATTTAAGGTTTTTGTTTTAAATTAAATAACAAAAAGACGCTGTTAAGACGCCTTTGCTTTTTTATTAAAATATAGCGCCCTGAGATATGCAAGGCAATCAAGGTTATGAAATGTTAGTAAAGCTTGAAAATCTACTTACATGAATGCAAACATTCCACTATGGTTGTCGCATCAATCAGGTAACCAAAGCACAGACTGCAAATGATATGAGGATTAACGGTACTTAATAAGATGGGCCGTTGACGCATTGCCGACAGTTGTAAGTCATTTGAATCCGTTTTATCTCCCGTTTCAGTGCATTGGTTGCTGGCCATCACTTGATAATTCGTTTCTAATTCAGTCTTTATGACAGTATCACAGGTTGGATTGCATTCATTTTTAATATTGTTTTCACTATTGTTGCTGCTATTGCTGCTGCTGTCACATTGAGATTGTATGACACTTTTAGCATTTATGGATGACGTTGAGCAGGAGAAGCTGCTAGATGAAGATGTGGAAGATGCTGAGGAGAATGATGATGACATTTCTTTAAGTTGTTGTGGTTGTTGCTGATTTTGAGATTTTATTACAGAATTACTGCTGTCTTTGCAAGTTTCTAATTGTTTGTACGCGATATTAGAGTTGGCCTTGTTTGTTGCTGTTGTTGTTTCTTTTAGTTTATCTACCAAACACGTTATAGTTGTTGTAGCTGCTGCCACTTTATTTTCAGTCGTTTGAGTCCTTGAAGCAGAATTTGCCACAGGTAGCGGTACAGGGGACATTTTCCTTAAGCTATTCTCTGTACTTTGGATTTTTTTTTATTTCCTTTAAATTTGTATACCAGAATGTAATTTGATATTTTTAAGCCTGAAATAGGTATTTATGTATGTAAGTATGTGTTATATAGTTTGTAATTTCTTGTTTGTTTTCAGTTATGCAATTTTATCTTTAATACCTACCTACTTTAGAAGAAATTAAATTTAAACAACAATAAAAAATAAGCGTTTTTACAAACACATAAGACCTGAAAATAATTCTTATTTTATTTTTTGCTTTTATTTCTATATTTAATTAGTTGAAATTTTATAGGTAGTCAGTCATTCATATATGTATACAAATAAGGGAGAAAAAACAACTTTACAAATTTAAAAGGTCTTTAAGCTTAAAGAGTTTCCAAGTCCGCTGTATCTTCGTCTACTCCTGAAAAATGTTACCATAATCTCCTGAAGTAAAAGTCGTGATTAGAAAAGAAAAAAAAAATAATCATTCAAGGAAAGTAAGCTGTTTGACCTAAAAAACTAAAAAAATCCACCATCTCTCTTACTAAAACATTATGTTTCAAAATATATTTAAGTGCCGTGAACCAGAGACTAGTTTGGCGTCTCTGATTTATATCTAGCTACAGATAGCGGCCATTAGTCTTTGTAAGTTAAGTAAATTGGAAACTCCTTTATTGTTAATATTTTTATTTTTAGCGTACTCAACCAAGTTTGGTACATTTTTTTAAATTTTATTTCAAGCTATGGAATACTTATGCCAACGACCTCGAAATCATGGGATGAAAATAGCAAGCAGCAACTACAACCTTTGAGAAAGAATCTGCCAAAGTAGGTTTGGCAGTAAATAATTCTTAAAACAAGTTGATGGAATCAACGCAAACGTCCAGAAGGCTTTAGCAACGGTGAAAGTTAAAGTCTTAAACTTCAGGATAGTTAAAAAGAAAAACAATTATGGCAGCTACTTGTACTAAGTAGAAAATTCAGAAAAAAGCCACCTCCCCGTATATAAAAATTTATCATTACAAGACACGGTACTTCTTGCGAAAGCAGGCGAGGCAGTACTTTAATTATTTCAAAGAACGAATTTTAATGAAAGCTATAAACGAACCTGACGAATATCATCATTTTATTGTAAACCACAAACTGTATCAGCTGTACGATTACTTGGCTAAGATATTGGTAAGAGTTAACGATGATGTTCCAGTTAAAGTATTATTTAAATACGAACCTGGTGACGGATCTCGGAGAAGGTGAAGACCGCAACTCCGAATAAGCGACCAATAGAAAAAATACACATTAAATCTTGTTGTCAGAAATTAGAGAAGGGTAGCAAAACGAGGAGCCTAGAAATATATTTTACGTTTCTACTGCCTACTTTCCTCCAAAAGCTAATGAAAAATTTAATTTTCACATTTTTTAACAGCCTCCTTCTTTAAATAAGCGATCACAAACATTTCTGCAAAACAACAAAACAGAACATGTAAAAAAAATAAAATAAAACAAACTTAAACTGCTTTCCTTTTCGCCATATTAAAATAAAAGCTCTTATTTTAAGAACTCAAATAGGTGCTTTATTAACTGCTCATACCATAGTTACTTTTAAAACTAAGAAAATAATAGCCCTGTTTTTCATACTAAAATTTTGTTGGGATACTAACATTTGCACTTCGATTTTTTATAAGGGAAATGGTTGGGCTGCAAAGGGTGATGAATACATCAGCACTCAAAGGGCTTTTGGGTTTATTATGTAGCCGTTGAAAAATATATAAAATATAAAGTAAAGGAAAAAAAAAAGTAAATAGTAAAAGTCTAACAAGAAGAAAAGACTAATAGATCTAAAACCGAGAAAGAAAAAACAATTTAAGCACCCGTGCATATCCGCTCAACATATGTTTCCCATGATATTTTCCAATTTACACCCCGAAACATCGCTTAGTCCTTTATGTAACCTTTTATCTAACCACTTGACTTGGTAGTTATGTAATTGGGGCAGCGACATACAACATGCTATATAGTTTTCAATTCTTTTTTTTTATGACCACAGATCCTGCAGTGATCGCCACTGCTCTTTCTAGTCCTAATCTAACAGTGTCCAATTGTGACCCCAATCTTACTGCTAAGACCCAATCTCCCTGGTTACTTCAGTCTCCCTTCTTCCCTTAGTAAAGCAGCAAAATCTTAATTTGCTCAAAATAGTCTTATAGTTTCCTCCTTATACCTACGCCAATTCAAGGGCTGAGCCACAATAAGCAATCCTGTCGGTTAAAAGGAGTTTTGCTTATTAATTTTGGCTAAATTTAACAGGATCAATTATAAAAAAACTTAAATGCAAAAAACGATTGTAGTTTTTAAAACCTAAATTTTCTCCAGTCGTATGTATCCAGCACTATGTTCGCAGACATAGTGACAAACACTGAATGCCTGATTCCCTTTGAAAATAATTCGGCTTCAATTATGGTTGTCTTCTGGGTGCCAATAAATTATTTTTGCGAGTTTCATATTTTGCACTTTAGTACAAACCTACGTTATGTTCATATTTCCGTTTTTTTTAGAAACAAGTTAATTAAAATTTTAATGATAACGCTTTTATAAAAACAAAATAATGTATTCATTTTTAAAATATCACAAAGAAATTAAAAACAAATTAATTAATCTATTATAATAATAAAATAAATAAATTTAGAGAATTAGTGGTTAAAAAACAAACATTTCCCTAAAACCGTAAACACTTAGAAACTGTGATAAGTTTAAGTAGTGCATTGGCAACTCTACAGAAAGCAAAAGAGCGATAGCAAGAGAAAATAAAAGAAGAGAAAAAGGGAGAGAGAGCGGACAAATAAATATCTATCACGTTTAGTTGATTTGTTTGTAATTTTGAATTTTTTATGTTTGTGATAACAGAAAGAACAAAAACTACCTACAGCTGAAAAAATATGTGTGAAACACATTCACAACAAAAACGAAAAAAAAACAGATATTTTTTTTTGCTTTTGATGGTGGTAGTGGTAAATATTTAAAGAAACACTAAATAAATAAACTCTGAAAATAAAGTAACAAAAAGCAAATAAAAAATATGTACATATGTATGTAGCAAGTGATTAAATAGTTTGTTGGTAAAGAATTTTATGAATGCGTGTAAATATGAGGAAAAAAAGCACAGATACCTAGACTACTTACATACAAATGTATAAATATATTTTTACCTAAATAATACATTGGTATTAAATTAATAAATACTTTTTTATAACAAAAATACCTACCCTTAATATTTCTGGTAATTTAAAGTTTTTAATCCATTTAGATAAATCCATATTTTTTTAAGGCTTTAATCCAAACATGTTTGCAGGCTTAATAATCCAAATAAAAAAAGTATCCAAAATTTTTTTCAAGAATGCATTTTTAAAATTTTTTTAAAATAAAATTAATTTTTTTAATATTTTTTGCTGATAGATAATTTTATTAAAAAAAACACCAACTTTTAAATTTCTTTAATTTGTTTTTTTGTACTTATGATATTTATTGTAGTATCTATTAAGGGTATGTAAATGTGTATGCACTTATGTATGTGTGTAGACACTATTAAAATACTCTGCTTATTTATTCTTAAACTTGTTTTCACCATACATTGCATTTAGCTATTTATTATCAATTTTGTTTTCAATAATGCTTCTTGGCGTTTGTATTTTTTTCAACTTCTTCTCTGTTTAATTTTATTTTCTTTCTGTGAAATATTAACACACGCACACAATTGCAGTTCAGCTTTAATAAACATTGAAAATTTAACTGAATTTTTCGTAAAATTATTTAAGGTTTACATTTTTTAAGTAAACAACTTTTGTTTAAGTTTATTTTTAAATATTTTTTTTTTCTATTAAATTATCTTTATATTAAAACTTGTGATAACGAAGCGCGCACGTCCAGACAATTCAACGATCCGCATTGAAATGTTTTATTAGCATTGAGATTTGTATGTATATGGTTGCTATTCGAACCATACATATGTATGCATATGCTCGCTCTGTCAGTATCTTATATACTATATTATGTATATAAGCCGTTTTTATATACCGCTGGCTGGCTGGCTTTTTTTGCTCATAACAGAGTAAAATTTTTATTTAACCAAACTTTTGACTTTTTTCTCTTTTACTCTTAGTTAATCCAATTGTGAATGCTTTATCACTATCTCAGTCAGTTTAAAAAACTCTTTGTCGTTGTTGAAACAGTAAATGAAAATTGAGCAATATTTTACAATTATCACTCATTTGTTAGGAGTTTTGAACAAATTTTACTCTCTTATTGTTTTTTTTTTTCATTTATTTCTTACGTTTCCTTTTTGTTATTGTTCATGTTTTTTAAGTTTGGCATTTACGGCGCTAGTTGCACATACATATTAAAACAAGCCACACAGATACTTTATTTGTATGTGTTTGTGTAGGTATATTATGAATAACACTGACGTTAAGGATGCGTTCTGTATAGTTCGATGCTTAACGATGAACCGTTTGTATTCGCTGTTAAAACTACACTAAAACGTCTAGTATGTTTAACAGGCTGTCTGACTGACTGTTGAGCAGCAAATATTGTATGCATGTGTTGACTGGGTTGAAAGTATCTGGCTTGGTTGAGTTGTTTTCTTTCTTTCGTTAAAATATTTTTTTTCCATTTGCTGCAGTTAAGGTTTTTATACAAAATTTCTTATAAGTACGTAGATATGAATGTATGTATGTAGTATGTAGGTAGGTACAACATAAAAAATTTAGATGCATAATTACGTATGTACATACATACATGAATATATACATACTACATATGTATGCACAAACCAGGTATGCATGTGCAAATTAGGTTTTGACTACATAAAAATTTATGGCAGATGTACATATGTACGTACATATGTAAGTATGTATGTATGTATGTTCATGTGCATGTATATCAGAATATGGAAAAATACTGTGTTCTTACGTTAGTATCGCCTAGTTTATTCTCTTCTCTACATACATACATACCTTTGCATGTGTGTATGTATTGTATGTACATACAAGGTACTTATCTAAGTTCACTTTATACATATTAAAATATATAAACTCAACTGCTTAAAACTACTATAAAAAACATTAACCTTGCGGTTGTTGGAATTTTTTTATTTTAAAGTTGTTGTTGCTTTGAAGAATTTTCTTTCCTCTAAACAATTGGAAATTCGTTTTTAAAAAAAAGTTTAGCACAATTTTTGGAGCGTTTTAAAGATTCATAACGACAAATTTTTAGTTTTAGTGCCAAACTGAGAAAAAGCACTAAGCTGGCGCTTTCTTGATTTTTCGTTGTGCGAAAAAGCACTATGCTGGTGCTGGTTTTAAAATTTATCAGCAATTATTGTATGCAGTGACTGTTTTTGCAAGTCTCACGAATGTTTTTATTTGCTAAGAAACTCCTTATTTATCTCACAGCATATTGGCATTTTTATTAAAAAAATGTATTTACCGCTCGATTAACAATTTAATTAAACATATTTTAGTCAAACTTTAGAAACCGAGTATGTTTGAACTCTTTTCTAAAGCGGCTGTATGACCCGTTTTAAACCAAAATTTTCTGTAAGTACACATATGTTTTAAATAAAAATAATAATTCGTATTGTTTAACTAAAACTGAAAATTTCATTGGTTCTTACACCAAATCATCAATACACACAAAAAACTACAAAAAAAATTTTTCAAACAAAAACTTGTTCAAAATAATTTATTTTTTTAGTCAATTTATTTAATAGTCTCTAATAATATTTTTATTTGATTTTCAAATCAAACAAAATTTTCGCCTAGACAATTCAAATATTTAACCAGCTCAACAAAATTTTTTAACAGAAACTAAAATTCTTGCAAAATTGTTTGTCTAAATTTACAACTTTCGTTGTAGGTCCTCAGCCAGACAAAATATTTACTGATTCTCTGAAATTTGTTACTGATTCTACAACTCAGTTTTTTCTGTGTAGACTTTAAACAAATTCTTAAAAAAGCGCATAAATATTTTCAGCCTTTATATAATAAAAATCAATAAACTTACTGAGAATTATTATAAACAAACCCAAACATTCATGAGTTTTTCCAAAAATTCAACAAACTTTATACATTTGGATAACTATTTGTTTTCACTAAATGTTTTATAACAATTTCTAAAAATTGAAAAAATTGAGATCAAATCCTACATAATATTTGGAAATTGTTTTAACACTAAATGACTTGTGGGGGGCGCATGGTGTATAATGGATAAGATTCAGTCTATAACAATGTTATTAAGATATGAAAAATTTTGTGGAGAGTGATATTTAAGGCTCTTTAGCCCTAAGAAATACACGAACAACCAGTCGGATGGACGGACAGATGAACATGCTTATATCGACACTGAAAGTGATTCTTAGTCTACCGGTAATAGAGCAAGTGGGTCATAGACTATTGCCTTAGGGCGAAATACACATCTGTACAAATGCATAATATTCCCTTTACGTTTGTAGTGTGTGTATAATGAGTTTAGTGCTTTTTCACGCTTTTCTGAATGCAAAATTACGCCTTTTTTGTGTGATTTTTGCTTGAAAAAAGTCGGCATCACTGAATAGATGTACATCGTATCAGACGTGTATATTGTTTTTGCTTAATTTGTTGCCTGCTTTTTTAAAAGCTAAGTGTGTGTGTGTTTGTGTGGTTTTTGTTATTCCCCTTACATAGTGGTAAGGGCCAGTCTGTCATTTCGTTTGTAATATTTTTTAATATCCATTTGGGACCCCATAAAGTACATATGTATATTCTAGATGCTTAAAGACAAGGAGTCGATGCAATTGTTCAAATGTTGTGAGTTTTCTGTTTCGAAAACTATGAAAGCCATGTATTATAAGCCCACCACAACTAATTAAAATATTTACGGTTCGAAAAAAACTTGCCTAGATCAGGTGACTGGGTTAACAAAAAATATCAATGTGAAGGGTATATAAAATTCGGCACAGCCGAATATACCGCTCTAACTTGTTTCTTAACTTTTTTCTACATATAAAAATGTTTGGTTGTAACAAATCCTTTCGTGTTTGCTGGATTCAATGAGCTTAAAACGAAGTTAGCATTTTTTTTTTAACTAATACAATTCTTACATTTGTATCGGAAATTCCAGTGTGACGGGTGTGACCATTTTGCTTAACGTACTTTTATACGGGATGTATTTTACATATGACTTGTCGAATTTCCCACTGCAAAATTGATACATGTCGTGTGAGCGCGTTGAAGCATTGCTTATGTGAAATATTTATGTAAAAGTCAGATGACAAAAATTTCGCTTAGAGGGCTCTCTATTTTCATCTGCCAAACATTTGACATCAGCTGTTTATAAAAAAACAACAAGGAAAAGTAAGTTGTTTATATTGTTTTAGAGGTTATGTCAGAAGATTTTACACATGTACGTGTAAAAGCAAAAATTATAAGCCGTCTGTAGAATGGAAATTTTAAAGGGACATATGCAATGACATACATATGTATTGCAAAAGTGACAGGTCATATGTATTAAATATACATACATCCCATAAAAAACCATTACTAGTCAGAGCCTTAAGTTTTAGGACACTGATAATTAAGTACATTTGAGTAACCTATTTTAAATAATTTTTTATGCAAAAACTTTCAATGCCAAAAATTGTGTCGAAACTAACCCATAATCTCAGAATCATTCGTTACCAATTTCACTTGCATACATACTAGTTATCGACATTGGCGTAGAAAGGCCATTCTGGCATTGCCATTCCATACAAGTTATCGGAGAGGAGGAGGGGGCTTTTTATGTTTAGTTGCAAGTTCAGGGCGATTTAAATTTTCGACTTACCACAAAACGCAAATGTTTTAAATTATAAAGCCTTGTGTCCACTAGCAAGTCACTTGCGGAAGAACTTCTGCAGTATTTGCTGAAGTGTTTCCACTCAAATCGAAACTTGCAGAAGTCTGCTTCCAAAAGTAGTCTGCAAGTCTTCAAAACACTTGTAGTTCACAGCAAGTCGTTCAAGTTACTTCCAGCAAGCAACAGACACCTGTTTCTACATAATTGCTGCAAGTAACTTTTGGAAGTCGACTTCTAATACGTGTTTACACGACAAAAACTTTTCGAAGTCTTTTCTGGAAGCAACTTTCGCAAGAAAGCTTGGTAGTGGGCACACGGCTTAAGAAGATACATACTGATAACACCATTAGAAAATTTCACATAAGGGCATCTGTGCTTTTAGACAAAAACATTTCTTGCAAATTTTGTTAATTAAGATATGATAAGCTACAGATATTCAATTTAAATTCAGATCATAAGAGTTAACTTCGGTCTTAAGAACTAAATAATTTGTCGAGCAATGAATTTGATTGCAATAGCAAATTTGTGAGTGTGTGAGTGCGATTTTTTTTGTTTAAATTAATAAATAATAAAACTTTTAACTTAAAGTTTTTTTTAATTTCAAGCAGAGTTTCGCTTAAGACTAAAACAGCGAATATCAAATGCAAAATCTTTTTGTGTCACGTTTGAAAAATGATTTAGTGGTTTTGTTAGCGACAATAAGAAGTAAAATTTCGTGCCAATTCTTTTTGGAAAGTTATTTTGTTACTAAAACTTAAAAGAGAAAAGCGGAAGTAATAACTTTTGTTTTTTCAATTGGGTTCTTTTTTTATTTTTAAGAACTGCATTTTGCATTTTTTCATTTAAAATACATAACACTGTTATCTTAATATAGAAAGGCCCTAACTCGTATATTTTAAGTGGAGATTTTTTGGCTAATTTCGATATATTAGCAGACAGAAATAAAGTAATATCTGGGCTTATAAAAAATTCGAGTTAGGGCCTTTCTGTATTAAGAAAATGATATGTGCAAGCATATATTTACAATTGTTTTTTACCCACTAATATATGTACATACATCCTACCCATTTGATGTTTGTACTTTCACAATGTTTTGTTAAAAGATTCAGGGATGACGCTGGTTCTTCAATACCTGCTCTATTAGGAAGTTACACATTAATCACTGACCCGGTTGATAAAGTTTACCTCTTGGCTGAAATATTTGCAGGCACTTCATATTTGCCGAAAAGTGACCAGCCACTTTCCGAGCTTGAACGAGTGCCTGGGACTATGCCTGGCATATTCTTTCGAGCTTGTGCAGTCAAAAGGGTTTTACCGAATCTTAACAGTAAGTAGTAAGTCTCCTGGGCTGGATGGTATACTAGCAATGGTCTTATAACAATGCTTTTTAACGCTGGCGCATCCATTAGCTAGCCTTTCTGTTAGCATATACCGTTCCAGGGTATTTTCCATATGCTAATGTTACGCCGATCCCCAAAAGGGAAAAAGAGAAAACCCCTGAAAACTACCTTCTGATAGCTATTTGATCAGTCCTCTCCAAGGTTATGGAGAGTATGGTTAATTTTCACCTTGTCAACTATATAGAGTCCAACGATTTATAAGGCGACCGCCAGTACGACTTTCGTAGAGGATGCTCTACGGGGGACCTACTGGCCTTTCTAATAGAATAATGGTGTTCCTCCATTTGCCATTTTGGCGAAAGTAAAATGGTGGCTCTTGATATGTCCAAGGCGTTTGATAGAGTCTGGCATGGTGCCCCTCTATCTAACCTTGCTGCTTTTGAAATCGGTAATAAATTTTCTCGATTTATATTAAGTTTTCTTAGAGAACGCACTATTCGTTTTGTAATAGACGAGATCTCTTCCAATGAGTTTTGGATCAATTCAGGGGTACAGCAAGGCTCCGTCCTTTCTCCTACTCTATTTCTTTTTTTCCTAATGACCTCCTATGTCGGACTTCAAATCCTATATTTGCCTTTGCAGACGACAGCAGCATATGCCATTCATTACCATTTGAATACAGGCCTAGCTTCTTGAAGATTGGGCAAATGAGGCAGAGTATGAATGACACATTTAACCGTGATCTGATTTTAATCTCCGATTGGGGCCATGCGAATAGGGTCGACTTTGATGCCGGAAGACCCAATGTTGTCTTTTGATACAAAAACGCACATTGAACTACATTGCATTGTCTGTATTTATGGATGGTTCAACATCAACAGTTGCTCATGTGAAGTAGGCTATTAGCTGAAAAGGTGTAAGTGTGTTTGGAAGTAGGTGAATAGGGAAACTGGCTACGGCTGGGCACCCTAGGATCTAAAATAAGATCCCGTCAAAGTAGTAGCAAATAATGAGAAAGCCGGCATTGGCATGTTGAAGCATGTGCGTGACTCGGTCCTGACTGGCGGTGAGAAGATTATGAAGCATTGATGATGGTGGAGTAATTGATTTGTCTAAATGAGAAAAGATTCTTTTAACAGAGCTGGGTGTCGAATTCGTTGGGTGCGACATGATAATCATAATCCTTCTTGCTTAAGGTTGGGTGATGTTTCACAAGCGTGTGGAAGGATGTCTTCTCGGCTCGGATCTGTGTTGATTATGAAGAAGCGAGATCAAAATTAGAAACGCAATTCGAGTTTAGATAGCCCAACTCCTCACCAAGGGGTCTGTCTTGGCTAAACAGAGTCATGGCAGAGAATTGGTACCTGGGTGGTTGGGTGAACCATTCTGGGGGCGATGGTGGACGCTTTGTATCCATCAGTGTTGAGAGCACCGTGAGTTATTGCCAGCATGGCAGGTATCACGCTAAACCCTTAGCGTCTGTATTTATCGATGGTATAAATATTGGGGAGTTGGAAACTCTTAATGTTTTGGGCATTGAAATTCAGTGCAATGTCCACTGGACGGAACAGGTTTTCTTCCGTCGAAGGAAGCATCCAAGTGTCTGGGTTTTTTGAATCGGTGTAGAAATTACTCCACGCCACCTGATCCTATCAAGATTTATACCATCTATATCCGACCGAAAATGCAATACAATTCTTATGTATGGGCAGATACTCCAAGGTCAATTTAGGAGCTTTTTGACCGCGTTCAGGAGCGGGCAAAGGTACTTATCGGTTACGTTGTGGTATCTGACCGTCTCGACTCATTTGAACGCCGTCACAATGTGGGGTGTGTTTCACTTTTCTATCGAATGGAATGTGCTCCGAAGAAATCAGGGAATTTATTCCTGAAACCCGTGATTTTCCGTATGCTACACGTCTTTCAAGAAGAACACACCTATTTGTGGTCGATTGGCTAGTGTATCGCACTACGCATTACAGAAAAATTTTTTTCTTTAGTCACACAGTCCGTATGTGAAACAAACTACTTAAAAATGTGTCTCCTGCTACAGTTAATATCGGAAAATTAAAACCGAATGCCCACAAACACTATTCCCTATATCCTTCTTCCCATTGCCTATTTTTCTGACACCAATACGATGCAATGCATGTATAGGGGCCATCCTCTGGGTGCTGTTTATTATTTAGAGACAAAGAAATATCACCATCTATTCGTCTTGACGTTGGGATAGCAGCTGCATCATCAGACAGACCTATCTTTGTTAAGTCCTTTTTAATTCTGAAAAAGCACCAATTACATCTTGCTCTATACTTCCGATGATGCAGCTGTCACCCTGCCAAAAACCTCTGGTAGTGGTAAATGGCTCGGAAAGGTCCCTCACTTTTTTAACTGAGGATCTATATCTAGTACTTTAGAATCATTCTACAAATGCGAAACAGTTTGGTTGAAATTTTATACTCAGGGGGTGCCCCGTTAGATCAGGGGTGCTCCCCTCGAGTGTCGTTCTATATCCCATAAGCCTTTGGGTCTTTTCCGGTAACCAGTTTCTTCTTCGGCGTCTTTTGTCATTAAGTTGTGCTGCTATTACCTGCTGACATCTTCGAGAGGGTGAGGGTTCAATAGAACAACAAGTTGAGCAAACTCCATGGATTTAGTTTGAAGTATCAGTTGTGAATGCAGCTTTTCAACGTCCAGCTTGCTCTTTGTATTGTTACTTGACTATTTTCCTGCTTAAAAGTAGCGATTCGAATTTATGTTTGAAACTCGGAACGTCCGTACTTCCAAAACGCTGAATGCATGCCTTCCGCCTGTCACAACATGATAGGTTTGATACTTTAGTCTCAGAGTGTATTTTTTTGGCTCGAAGATATTTTTTTCTGTCTGTGATATTAAAGAATGGAAATTTTTATTAAATATTAAGTAATTCCGATATGTATATGTGTATGTATGTATACGTTTGTATGAACAATTTTGTGGAGAGAAGTTAAGGCTGGTGACAGTTAAAAACCAAAACGACCCTTCCGGGGGAATATTATTTGTATGGGGATTATGTGAAGAAATGGGCCGACCATTAAAACATTTCAATGACACAGTTATAAGCTTAAGCTGTATCCGTCTGCAATTCAAATAAAATTACATTTTTGTAAGTAAATTCGATGTTATTAATAAATAAGAGTGTGTTGTAAGTAGATTACAATTGCCATATTTAGATACACATTTAATGGTTTAATTTTAATCACTTTTTACAATCAACAACACTTAGCTCCCCACACAACCAACATTCAAAATATTATCTACAAAATTTGTTTCTCTTAATTAAAAGTAATATTTTAATGAAGAGCTTTTCTGTAGCTGCGGGTATTTTACTGCATAAAATATTTGAACATTTCAAACGACCTGAAAAGCCATAAACACACAGAGATACGAATAATTTTAAAGTTATTCACAGTAATGTAGTTTAGTGTGGGTGGTAACATACAACTCGTACGAACAGTTTCTTGTTGTTGAAATTCCAATTGCACGAGTACGCAACATGAAACATAAGCATCAGTGATGAAAAATAGAGTTTTAATTTGGGTTAAAAAAAAACTTTTTAAGAGTACTTTTTTGAACCGAAAAGTACCGAAAGAATTTTTAATTTTTGTTTTACTTTTGTTCACAAAGAAATAAATTTAGCAAAAGATATTTAAGTTTTTTTCAATGAATTGTTAAAATGTGACTTTTTATTTAAACAAATTTTAAAAACTAGAAGTAAAACGCTTGTAGTTTTACATGAAAATACCGGCTGAATTCCAAAACGCAGTTTGCTTTGCAATAAAATTTTTCAACTTCTTCCCTTATACACTCCTTACAATTTCGACAACACTTTTTGCTTCCAGGACATTAATATAGATGTAAGCACTCATTTGAAAGTAAAAGATATTTTCAAAAACCTCATCTTTGCTTTCAGGACAAACTTGAAATTTTGTGATGCAAAGCAAACTGCGTTTTGGAATTCAGCCACCTTTTAATAGAAAATTTGTTCAACGATAGCTTAAACAAATTTTATATAAACTTCTTTTATACGAGTATTAATTGCTTTCCGTAGTCATTTTGTCGAATCTCTTTAGAATGGATAATTTAAGCAAATAATATTACAAAAGTGGTGAGAGAAAAGATGTCCTTTATTTTTAGGATAACCCAGGATAACTTTTGCTTACTACATAGTAATCTAATAAGTGATACTAGCTATTTTTGGCCGAATTATTATTATATTTTTTTTGCTTAATTTGTCATAAAATTCACGACCCTCACTTTTATATATAAATTAAATAACTAGCTTCCAAGGACAAGTTAAAATATTTTCGAAATATCGTATACGACGCCACGTTTTGGGACATTTTCTTAACTTATGGCGCTGCAATACAACAAAATTATAAAAAAGCTTCCCAATTTTAAAGCCTTTCTCATGATTCATAAAATTAAACGTTAATTAAATGTTAACAACTCATAAACAATATATTTTTGATCCTACCCTATATAAGTCAATTCATCACTGTACGGCTGTCTTTCCCATGGATGAACTTTTCTAAAATTGTTTCAGTCCTATTGGCCGGCTGTTGACATTCATCGTAGTAATTTAAACTAAAAATATTGATTAAGATACGACTAAAAAATTAACACAAAACTCCGATTTTCATAATCTCTTAACAAAACTTGAAATTATTTACGTTTCTTTTCGAACTTGTGATATGCGACAAGATAAACCCGGTACATACTACGATATCTGAGTTTTCCAATTGCATTTATCTGAATTTATTTCATTTATTTATTTGGCTGAATTGCAGAAGGGGAGAAACCAGGGACATCACAAGGTGAAGTTCTTTCACCCCTATTTTGACTTCTAACGGTATATTGAGGATGTTTGATGCAGACAATGTTGCAGAAAGTTTCTTTCAACTGTCGGGGAGCTACATGGGCGTTAGGGAATGGATTGGGCGGGAACTCAATAAGGTGGAGCTGAAACTGGTATGTGAGGCTAAGTATCTTGGGGTACTCCCTGATAGCAAGCTGCCATGGAAAAGAATAGGGCCAAAGTGGGCTTTAATGCATAGTGAACATGCTAATATTTTACTGGAAAGGGCTGGGGCTTGCACCCAAAGGTGGTTAACTAGAATGACACAATGGTCATAAGACCTATTCTGACATGAAGTTGGACTGTATAGTTATGAGGCGGTTGAAAAAGGCTGCCAAAGGAAGTTTCTTTCAAAGGTCCAAAGATGTGTTTTACTTGACATTACTGATGCAATGGAAAACACACGTCAAGCGGCACTAGACGCCGTACTTATTCCCGTCACCCAGTGTTCCAGTCTTAGATGTGACATGCATATAAGGAGGAAGCTGTGAGACCACTAATGGTTCACTATTATGGAAAGATTAGAATAGGATGATTAACATGGCGAATCTTCGGTGGGAAACAGAAGTGAATGCACTGTGGCTAGAGCTATGTGGTCGAAGCTGAGTTCAGCAGACACTAGGTTGCTCACGGAATTAAGGGAAAAGGAGTAACAAAAATTGGGGTCATAACTCAATTTAAATTTTTATTTTACGCAGAGTATAGTGCTCCTCAACACGTTAAGGCGAAATACCTTGAGCAACGCCTCACATGAAACTTATATTTAGATGCGGAGTTGATACAAATGAAATTGAAAGCAGCTTAAATTCATTGACTAATTGGCAGAAACTCGGTGCTTTGTCTCTATTGTAAATTTTTGATTTGCATCTTAATTTTGGACAAAAAAAATTATTATAAACAGTTACGGGGCACTGCCTTTGTCTCTCCAGTAGGGAAAATTAGCGTCACCAAAATAAAATCTTTCGAATGAGTACTGCCGCTCCTTGATATATTAAAAATAACAACATCCACAAAGGTTTTCGATTTCTACATGCAAAAATGCCAAATGCTGAAAATGTACAACTTCGTTCGTTTGAAACTACTTATAACAGAGTGGACATACTGGTTTAAAGAGAAAGGAAACATTTGCCCGCATATGAAATCGTCGAAATTGATTAACTTTGTATGGATGTCCCAGTAAAAATCGACCAGTGATTGAGTATTTATATTTGAAACAAAAATTTTATTTTTGGTTTTAATATAAAATTTCGAAAGAATATTTGTTAGATTTTTACTGGGACAAACTGTATATTTTTAAATATTTTAAATCATTTGGACGCTTTTGTATTCTTTTGTGCAACAAATCGATTTTCACGAAAAATTAGGGTCAGCGTTGGGTAAAGTTCGGTTAAAACAACGAACCACGTACATATATTGACCAAACACCAGCTTTTACCTAACTCAATACAGTCGAGCTCTACAAACAAAGATATTGTCCACAATCGAGAAAAGAAACAGCTCAAGTATCCGTGCGAACCCCCTTTAACAATTGCCTTTCCCCTATTTACCTGATTTTCATGATAAACTCAATAATTTTTTCCAGTTAACACTCTGAAACATCGCTTAGTTCTTTGTGTGATTTTTTACCCAACCGCTTGACTCTTTGGTTCTGTAGTCTCGGCCAGTGACAGAAAACATGCTCTCTTTGTATTTGCTTGCATTATTATTTCCATATTTCAAGGATTTATAGTTAAGTTTACATCGTAGTTATAGTAAACTCTTTGTCAATGTTAAATTAAGTTATTGATTCTTTATAGATAACTTGTAATTACACATAAAAACTAAAAAATGGTGTCAATTACCAAAATGATTAATTCAATCAATAAAATGTTTAAATTTGCATCCCTCACCAAAATGATAACCTCAATTACCTAAATTATAAAATTAAAGAAATAGAGATTTTTTAATTAATTAACCATTTTAAAGATTTTGAATACTAAAATTATCTCGCTTCAATTTCTTGAAGGAAATAACAAGTTAAAAGGAAAAATAATAAGAAAATTCGTTATTGTTCTTGGCTGGGATTCGAACTTGGGTTGTTTTTGTAGTGTGCGAGCGCCCTTACCACTGCCTCTTATTACGCATTTGTGATTTTACGTATTTAAAATCAAAGCAGTTTTTTGGCCCAGTCTAGCATTTAACCTGGCACCATCTTATTGCGAGACTGTGGCTCTACCAGTGGACCAACGTGTCAACGATTGCATAAAAGTATTTAATTACAAAGTTCTTATGCAAAATTATTGTTTTTTTTAATTTAGAAATACAATTACAATACAATTAAATTGTTAATTGGAGCAAATAATTTTTTCGTTGGTTTTTAACTAAAAAATTACGCTTCTAAGTACAGTGCATAAGTTTAAGGAAAATTATTAAAAAAAAAATAATCTACAACCATTATGAACTAATGCATTTTGTATAGATGTTACAGAAAAATGGAAAAAGGTTTTGTGTGACAAAAAAATCTTTTCAGAGTGTTAGTGAAAACCTTTGGCTGTTGATAATTTTCTTTGTTTTTCGTACATTGAACTTTCTTATCATACAAATGAAAGTTGCAGTTTCCACTACTTTTTTTTTATCTGGCAACACTTTTAACTAATTAATTAATCTTTCTGTTTGAAAATGTTTGTTTTCTTAGTATCCACATCCATCGACCTGATATTGATTACAATAACCAAGTACTTATGTATTATATCGATGATGATGTTGGTGATGATGACTACAATAATAATGATGATGTAAAGAAAGCGACAACAACCACGAAAAAATAAATCTAAAAAGAAAATAAATAAAACGGCTGCTAATTTAGTTCATTTTTTTCTTCTTTGTGTTTTGTTGTTGCTTTAGTTGTTTATAGCGCATGTCGGCTGACTAACAACGTGAATTTTCAATTTGTTCAGTTCTATTTTTCTTGTAGTCGTATTGGTTTTGTTGTTGCTTTCTTTCCCCCTTGCATTCTCATTGATCTAACACATTAGTTAGTTTGATGTTAGAAATCTATAGGCAATTATTTCATTCATGCAATAATATGGTAAATACGTATCTACAACATGTAGATACAGATGCATATGTATGCGTGAAAGTGTATGTGTTGGCCCTACATACATACATACATATTTGAGGTGGTAATTTTTAATGTTCATGTTTCTTTTATTTTTTTGCTTTTTATTTAAAACAGAAAGCCTTACACACCTACATGAACACAAACACACGCATACACCTCATAATCGTATTCATATCCATCCATAAGATAAATTAATACAACATCGAGTTAAGACTATAATTTTTTTTTTTTCGATTACAGTTTTACGTTTATTTTGTTTTTGTTCAAATGTATGTCTATCACGAACCAAACTGTAGTAGTGCCCACAGAGAAGCAACAGCTTCTATTTTTGTTATTTTCCATTGATTGTATACACTTTGTTTATTTGTATGAATGTGTGTTTTTTACAACATTTCTGACGTCACTGTAGAATTCATAATACACAGATACTCATTGCACACGAACACATTTACACTTTAATTATTAAAACCCAAAATACGAATACAATGTGCTATAAGCAGATCGTATTAAAGGTTTTTTGTTTTGTTTTTTTTTTTTGTTGTTGGTGCTGTTGTTCTTGTCAGTATATATTATTTCAATGCTTTAAGTAAAAAGTTGACGGCAGATGTTTTTATTTCCTACCCGTAGCTCATGCTCTCGTTTGGGCCATTATTGTTTTAAGGATTGCCATGACTACTTTTTACAACTCAATCTGTAAGTTGATGCATGAATATATGTTTGGCAACTCTATGAGGTTTATTTTGGTGCATTAGAATATTAGGGGAAACATTTTTTTTAACTTGAGTTTTCTCTGTCGTCAATCGATGTTTCGTAGCGTATTTGAATATTTGATATTAAAATGACAAAAAAGATGAATAATTTTTAATTATTTAGAAATTTTTGTAAAAGGTGTGTTTTTTTACTTTTTGGGTAAATTTTGGGAAAATTAGAATAAATAAAATTTACTTTCCCAAAACAAAAAAAAAAAAAACATGAAATGATTCGAACCGTAAGCAGAAAATGAAAAATTTAAATTTAAAAAAATAGAGATAAAAATCTGTTAGAAATTATCATAAAAATATTTTAAAATATTCAGGAATAACATCACTGGCACTAAGTTGTTTGCCAGACACGTATTTACTTTACTTTTTGTTTACTTCAAATAATATTTTTATTCGTTGGTTTTTGTTTTTTTTTAAAAAGAAAAAGAATAATTCGCTTTTTAAATCCCCCTCATTTACCAAACTTTTATCTACAGGAGCGCTTTTGGTTAAAGTTGGGATCCTTCGGTATTAAATGTTGAGAACGGAAACACAGCTTTTATGATGTAATTATTTTTATTAAGATTTAAAACATGTATTAAAATAACATGTATTAAAAACACAAATTCATATTTAGGAAGTGACTAAATAGTAGTGGAACGGGGTTTCCCCAACGGGGGCACTTTCTGGATTAGAAAACGTTTTTATATTCGATGAGTTTAAACTACTTTTTGTATCGAATGATTTTCTTTTTGAATAAAAATTGTTTGATGTGTTGTTTAAATATCACATAAACCACTAATTTATTAAAACAGTTAACATTCAGTTCATTCAAAAGTATTTTTCTTTTTGGTAAACGACAAACAATATAAGAAACTTATAACTTAATAATATACATATATACTATAAAGTTTAACATTTGCTAACTTGATTTGATTTGAAAAATGTTTGAGAGGTTGGTTTTTAAATTAGTTACAACACTTGTGCCACGGAATAGCGATTCACGGGACAGAAAAACTTAAATTCAGAAAAAAAACTTACTCCACCCAATTGTACATTACAAAATTCCTCAAACACAAAAGTATGTATATATGTATGTATATTTTTAATGGACACACTAAACAACAACAACAATAGCTGAACCACAGGCATTTTACCAAAACCTATTTAATTAAAGAGAGAGAGTAGCAAATCGCAAAGCAGTGCAAAGTTCAATTTTTTTAAAGTGAAACGAAGAGCAATGCATATAAAATGCATTAAAGGTATGAATATAGAACAGATTCCAGACTAAAATGTTGTTACTTACTGGACCTGATAAGCAACAACGAACTGAGTGATAAAAATAATTCGGTCTAAAACACACAGCATTCATCAGGCAGGCAATATGAGAAAGAAACTTGTTAAAAGATCCCTCAAGTAGATGTCGAATCTAAGGGTCTTTTGCGTAAATCCTGAGGGGATTACCTCCACAGCACATACTTACAGTAAGAACCGGGCGCAGGCGGGATGACGCCTCTTGTTTCTTTTTCACTTGAAACATTCATCAGGCAGGCAATATGAGAAAGAAACTTGTTAAAAGATCCCTCAAGTAGATGTCGAATCTAAGGGTCTTTTGTGTAAATCCTGAAGGGATTACCTCCACAGCACATACTTACAGTAAGAACCGGGCGCAGGCGGGATGACGCCTCTTGTTTCTTTTTCACTTGAAACAAATATACAGGGTTTCCCGAAACTAACAGTCTGGGGGTTAAGGGTTCGACTCCCTCCAGATATCCTGGTAAATTTACTATTTTCTTCTACCTCCCCCCTTTCTCCTCTCTAAATAATACAAGGGACCGAATAAGGTGGACCTATGTCAGCTGTATCTGTTAAATCTCTCGAAAATCTCGTTAATAGCTAATATTTACAACCAAAACACTATGTACCAATCAAAGAGTACTGATGATGATATCCACAGCTGGTTTTCGAAAATTCATACTACTCGCTGGTATTGGTATATTAACTTGCTTTTTCAAATTTAAATAAAGTCTCATTCAATTAATATAAACAGAAAAAAATATTAGTTTTTTCATAAATAAAGAAATTTAATAAACAAATGAACTTGAGCCTGAATAATAAATAAAATTTTCCTTATTTTATTAGTTTTTGTGATTTACTTTATTTGGGAGTTAATACATGGTACCTTAGAATATTTCTTGTTCACTTTTATTAAGTTTGATCCCAAAAGATTTTAGTAATTCCTTTAACTGTTTCACTGTATCTGGGTTGTTCCGACTTCGAGCATATCTAAGTAACCCTTTTGTATTATTAAATTGCTCCATAGTTTCTTCTCTTGGGTTAGCTGATTCCACCTATTACAAACTTTTTAATGAGTTTATATGTAAATAAATCGAAGTGTATTTTGTACTGTAAGTCATCAGTGGTATTTGTTTATAACATCTGCTTTCATCTACAAAATTTTTAAAAAATTTTTAGTCAGTTTAAAAGAGGGTGTATACCAGTATAAAACTTTTCCACATCTTGGATCCATTGCACATTAAGTAAAAAGAAAAGAAAACAAACATAAAACTAAAAAGAAGCAAAGAGATATCCAGGACCAAGAAATAAAAACAGTTCAAATACTTTATCCAACCTCATTTTTCAATTGCCTTTTCTCTAGCCATCTGATACTCATGGGGAACGCAATAATGTTTTCCAGTTAACACCCCAAAACATATATACTCAACTATTTGGATTTATAGTTTTCTTACTCATGCACTGACAGACACTATGCTTTACTCACACATCCTGCAATAACCCGAAGTAATTCCTCAACCTAGCTCTAACCTAGTTCCTCAAACCCAATCTTTCCAGGTTCATGAGTAACCTAGTGATTGTCAAGTTTAACCCCGGCCATAAAATATTAGCTATCCTACAACCACTTTTGTTCCTCAATTGAAGATTGGTCATGATAAGCACTATTATTCTTATCTGTTCATTACAGTCACCTATGAATGCACTCACAGTTTCCTCCTTAGATCTCAATTCAAGTCCTGAGCCACTAAAATTAAGCTTGCTGGTAATTTCAGTGCCAAGTATACCTTAGCCAAGCATAGTCCCACGTTTTGGGAGTCCATAATTCAACAGTGGCCTTTCTATAGTTTCTTGCCAACCTAACTAAGGGTCGCCTGACTATCCAAATAAATAGTGATCAAACTATCGTTTGTAGTGTTGTAAAAGTATTAAGTATTTGAGTACTCAATATCGTGTATTTTTCCCGGTAATCAATACCTAAAAGTAAGTACTCAACACTTTCAGGGTTGTATTTTGAAGTATTAAAACATAAATAATGCATTTATTAGCGTTTCTAGTTTTAAATACAGGTCGCGTTTAACTATTGGGTAATATCGAGCACTCAGTTAAAAAAGTATCGAGTAGTATTGAGTAGTCAAAAGTAACCACTTTTTACAGCACTAACCGTTTGGACTATTTTTATTGTTCTCAAAATGATAAGTTTCTCCGTCTGAGATAGCTACAGACATCAAACATTTTATAGATAGAAAAATCTAGTGTCCTCTCCTATAAATTACAACCGGTCCCGGTGATCAAATCTATCTTGGATCCGTTAGTGAAACCGGCATACTTCTTATAAAAACTTTTGGGTCTTTTCCAACAATCCCTTTCAGAAATTGGTATTGATGTTGTTTTCTCAAAACTGACCTCTGTGAACATATAGTATGTCCTCGGACCAATATTTTGTAATATTCTGGTGCTTCCAACATTTGAAAATATTCCTAATTCTGAGATGTTTATTCTAAGCGTATTGCTGCCATTTCTATTACCCAGTTGTCAAGAGAGGTAGAGTGTGGTAATATGTTTTTAATGGCAGAAGCAATACCACGTGCTCCTCAACCGTAAAAAAACGTTCTCAGAATGATCACAACGTCTGAGGATGCAACGATCCTTCTTCCCTCAGCATCAAACTGCTTCAAAACACCATGGGATTTGAGAAACCAAAATAGTAGTAAAGGCGAAGGAACCCTTTTTCGAATTGAAGCTCTACTCTCAACTCTTCCACAAATGGCCTCTGTAAGTCCTACTCACAAGCATCAGTCCTCCATTCGACTAAAAGCTCTTTGACTAATAGGTCCCTAAGAGCCGCATTATACGCTTCACTCCCACATTGTCAAGGCCTCTTTTTATATATTAAAGAAACAACATAACTTGGATCCATGTACATACATACAAAAAAATATAAAATGAACACATTTTTGTAGTTCATTTTTAGAAGACGATGGATGCTCTTTGAAGCTAATCAAAGGACTCTGCCGAATTAGAATATTCACATACTTTTGCCACTTCTATCAAGGACAAAGGAAGACGATCCCTTAAATTTATTTGTTAAATTTTACAATTGACAAAAATTTAGTTTTAAAAAGACGTTGGTAGATTTGAAACAACTACGTTTGCTCTCTGTCCTTGTTTCGTTGTGCGAATATTTGATAAATTATTTGCTGCTGCTTTACTTAATGCGAATGTGGCAGGCAGTTGTCGCTGCTGGATTTTTTCTGACTCTGTTTCACTTTATAAATGATGTATCTTTTCGTTTTTTTGCTTTGTCTTTAAGTTATTTGTATATTTTATCATTTTTCTTTTCTGCTTTCTTTTTTTTATTTAAGCTAACGAATGTACATAAACGTGCGAACGTCTTTTCGTGTTTAGTTAGTTGTTGGCCAAGTTTGACTTGCATGTTAGCTGGTTTGTTGGTTGGTCGAGTGTCTGTCTCTCAGCTTGCTATTTAGTTTGTTTGTCACATACAAGCACTTTATGTTTTGGGCACTTACGGAAATTACAATTTATGTTATATTTTGCTTTTATGTTGGTTTCAACAGGGTCGTCGCTTAAGCCAGAGGCAAAGGAGGGGGGGGGGGTATTGTTAAACTTAACACAGAATTTATTCATTGGAAAGAGAAAAAGTGCATTCATTTTCATATTCTATTACAAAATTGAATTTTTTGCCAATTTCTAACTGCTCTTTGCGTATAGTGCTTTAAAAGCGTAAAGTTTTATTTAAAATTTTTATGGATTTTTAAAAAAAATAGTATTTTTTATTTCAATATGAATAAAATTTAATTTATATTAACTTTTTCAAAATGACTGTGTATATTATTATTCTGGTTCCCGCCAAAAAGGCTTTTTTATCAATTTATAGAAACTTTAAGACTATCCAAAATCTCTTTCAAAATCTACAGGGGCTTAATCAATACCCTACATCATGATTATTTATAAAAGTACTGTGCATTGCTGTAGATGTTTATAAAGTCTACTACACCTAAGCCTACATCAGTTAGCCCAGAGACATTTTAAATTAAACTACTAATGCCTGCTTGTTTGTTTGTTGCCTATCCCTGCACATTAACACTGCAATTAAAATAAAGTATAAAATTATTTACAAATATGACAGATAGTAGCACCAGATTTCAACATCGCGATATACAGAAATCGACTTGGACAGGGAACCAAACTGATCACGTTGTTGTGGATGGGCGATATTTAAAGGGTGTTAGATGTGTGGACGATTCATGGAGCTAACATCGACTCGGATCACTACCTTATCACACCCAAGATACAAATGACATTAAGCATTGATTGCATGCAGGAAAATACAATCAGAACAATATGTCAATGCCTACTCCCCTCGATTAACCCAGCTTCTCCAAGAGCGTATTTCATTGATAATGCTGCAAAAACCATATCTGGTTCCCAGAAACATTCCAAAAGAAATCGGTAATATGGCGAGAAGTGTCGTAAAGCAACTGCAGATAAAAATACAGTATACCAGGAAACTCAGCAGACAGCGGCCATGCGTAGTGAGCAAAAAAATTATCAGGAGAAAAGAAAAAAAACAATGTGATTTCCGCGAAAGAAAAAAGTAATAAAAAGACGCAAGTGTGAGGAGACTAAGATGTATAGGATTCGACAAAATACCAGAAAGTTCTACCAACGTTTAAGCATCTCTTTCCGCAAAGACCATCAAGTCCCTCTGTTGATAAATATGGATGTCAATCTAAAACTCTGGAAGAAACTTGTGCCAAATGTTGGTTTCCAATATCAGCGGCGATGAAGATACCTCCTTTTCAATCGACGATAACGGTGAAGAGTGCTTACCTCCCAGTCAAGAATAGAGGAAAAATCAATATCTCGGATAAAAAATAACAGAACGGCAGGAGCCAATGGTTTACGGGCAGATCTGCTTAACACCGAGGGCGATGAGTTGGTAAAGAGCATGCATCAGTTCATCTATAAGATTTGGGTGGAAGGACGCATTCCTTATAGTTGCCACCTCAGTTTGCCTTTTCCCGTCTACAAAAGAAAGAGAATAAAACTATCTGTGCCGACTAAAGAGGCATTAGTTTGCCACCAATCACCTACAAGGTAATGTCACATATACCTATATTGTTTGAAAAGCTAAAAATAAAGTCGATGATATAATCGGCTCTTATCAATCTGGCTTAAGACCTGGTAAACACAGCGCTGACCAGATATTCATACTACGTCAAATCTAAAAAAAGCTCATGAGAAGCAGATCAACAGTTACCATCTTTTGGTCGATTATAAGGCAGCTTTCGATAGTTCGTGCAAACGTGTTTGATACTGTGTCTGAATTTGGCACAACTCCATCAAAATGTGCAGGATGACTTAAATAAATACAAAATTATCTTCGAAGATTACAAAAGCGAGTACTAAAACAAAACCCAATGGAATACGGGAACGAAATTATTCAATGTAATATACACTTAAGTGGAACGTCCACTATCTGATGTTGGAACCCACTGGTGACCAGGGCCTGCGGCTGGTACCACCGGAGTTAGGCGAAGTCCCCTTATTGTACACATGATGGTTGCAGTTGTGTGGACTCCGCTTGAAAAATAGCAGGAAAGAACGCTTGTACACCTGAGGCAAAACCTGGTAAAGAAACTAATGGTTTATGCTCAATGCATTTCCAGGTGATTTCGACGAATCGACATAATACTAATGCCGCAGGGGAAAAAAGTTGATTAACCAGTGTTGCCACATTGGGATTTTAAGTTTTTATCTCAAATAATCCCTAAATTTACATCAAAAGGGTTTTTTTATAAATTTTGGAATTAGTTGACTACGAGTCCCAAAAACATGTAGCAAAAACTAATTGAATTTTTTAATTGTAGGATATTAAATGGTCGGTCTAAACTTACTTTTCAACTTACTGTTTATTTCGTTTGCATAAGGCGGGCATCAATGTCAATTACTTATTTAATCCTCCCTTTAATACATGTTAGCTACGTTCACTTTCATATTCTTTTTAAAATATTTGGTCTTCAGACTACGGAGTCGTTTTTTGGTTTGCAAGTAACGGCTTTGTTTGGCGGTTGCTAGAAAGTTACGCAAAAGTTGTCCGTGATGTTTGCAGCGTTTGTTAGTTGTTTTTTTGCCTTTAGATCTAATATTTTACATAAAACTCAAATGAAAAATTCGTAGGCATACTTCGAAAAAACAAACTGTAAGTTTTCTTGTATTTACTCTGTGTCTAACGAGGCGACTAAACATTTTTTAAGCAAGACGTTTCTACCTAAAGTATAGATGATAAGCACAGAAATTGTTACTTACTGACAAAGCAATTTTTTAACCAAGTTTAATTTTTGCCATGTTTTTTTGCCTTTTAAACTAGTTAATTTTCAAACAATATACCAAACATAAAAGGCGAGTATATATACTTTTACGTGCATGTTGTGTACATAAGAACATAAGTATGTACATATGTGAGTATGTTAAAAGTTGTATAAGCGTTTGCATGGTTGCGTCTGTGTTTGTTTAATCAAACATACAAATTTACATTTTAACTCATTTCTATATTTAACAGTGCAGAGAAAAAGTAAATAACAGTGAGGGTTTCTTGATTTTTATTGACTCGCACCGGACATCACATGTACTATTTTCTTTTTTTTACTAAAATAGTACCTTAATATATGAAAGTGCATATGTATGTAACTTGCATGATAATACATATAGTAGATATACAGGCTTTTATGAATGTTAATAATTAAATTCAGCCCAATTATGAATAAGAATTCTCCGGGAACTCATATTCACGGGAGTATTTATAATTGTTCTGATTATCTTTAATAGTATTGAACTTAACTCAACTTATACTATGTTTCTATTAGTTTTAATAAATTAATTAAAACCCCCCTTTAAAATCGTGTGTTTTTGTTAAAGTGTATGTTACATACATAAATAGTGGGACGAGCTTGAAACGATTTTCTTAATTGTATACCTACCTTCATACTTTTAAGTTTAGGCATAACATTTTGCATTATGCCTATTTGCTGGGTATTTTACTTTAATGTTTTGTACATTTTATACAAACTGTCGCAACCCTGGTTTTAACTGAAGCCATATGCCGTAGTTGGGTTAAAAAAATCAACTTAACCGACAAACAAACTCCTTCGACTAACGTATCTTACCTACCGTCCGCTCATCAGGCCAAATTAAATAACTTAAACAAGGTGGTGGCGTTATTACCTCTAATACAACTCCAACAACTTTATGACATTTTTACATTATAAATCCGTTGACAAACAGCTAAATGTCAGAAAATACAAACCACCACAGAAAAAAACAAACGTACAGTGTGCTGCATTTGACATCTAACTGTTGCAATAAACAATACTCAGCTGATGCTTTGCTACCACTTTGAACTAAAATGGCAAAAGAAAAAAGACAAAGAACGAAAATAAAAAAAAGAAAGAAACATGGAACGACTAGAATAAAAAAGAAAATAAAAGTATTAAAGTTGTTAGGGCATAGAATGTACACGTTTAATACAAAAATGTTGTGTTGTTTGGTTCGTTTTGTTTCGTTTGTTGCTTTGGCATCATTTTCGAAACGTACTTTTATCTGTTTGTATGTATGGATGTGTGTATTGTTGTATTTAATCTCGTGTCTGCTTTAAATGAATGCAGGGAATGAACATTTTCGCTGTAGCAAAAGGTCTGTATTTTTGAATTTAAAATCTTAAATGCGTTAACAAATCGCATACAAATGTGTGTGTTTGTATACAAACATACCCTCATGCACATAGAATATTCAACTCAATTAAAATTTCTCTTTTAAAATACACTACTTTACACATACATACATAAGCTCAAACAAATATCAGTACACTTATAGATAAAAACATACTGATGTGTGTGTTTATATACATTTTGATTACATACTTTACATTCATTGTATGTATTTAGATTTGCATTTTTATAATTTCCCCATGGCACTGTCAACAACTTTACTCGCCTTTGGCTATGAAAAAAACGATTTTAATCAAAAAATACACCCGTCTGTATCTATGTAGATACCTACATACATGCATACAAGCATACTTATATGTATGTTTTAAAGTAAAAACCTACATACATACGTACACCCAAATGTATCTATAAATGTTTGCTGCAACTTAAATTGAATGAGTTCAGTATTCAGTCAAAATTGTTGTAAGCACTGGGTATTCTGTTGTAGAATTTAAAAAAGATTTGCTTTTGAGTACATAATGGTATGAATTTTAGAAAGGGTAAAAAACATATTCTTATGTTGTTGTTGTTGACGACGTTGTTGATCTTGTTTTTTGTTTCCATACGTACAGTGGTTAACTCAGCTTTTTGGTAGATATATTATACAAACTCATACGAATGTTAGTATCTATAACTTAAAATAATAAAAAAATAAACTAAGTCAAATTTAAACTTAAAGAAAAACTTATACAAAGCATCTGGCTGGTTTAGACCAGTCGCATCAGTAACTCCCCTAGCTATACCCATGTAACCGCAAAGATTTTAGTCAAATACATACATATGTATGTATGCATTTCGGCAGATAGACGTTTTCCATTTTAACATCCCTTAAATAAAACATTTCTTATATTATAACATCACTCTGGCTTGTTTAAAGGCTGCTATGCAAAACGCTGTTCTCCAGAACCCGATGGAGTTGTGCTAGAAAGTATGATTGACCCGTTAGGTATTCTAACTATAACTGTATTTATTATACAGGTTGATAAGTGTTTGAACACAAGTGCCTAAGTCTACCTCCAAGTGGTATCAACCGGGCAACTTTCGGAATAGTTACCGAAAGACTAACAGACATGGCTAAGAGAAAACAATCTGTCTTGGGTAAAGGAGTGATGGTGGTGGCTGTGGTTATCCTCAAGCGGGGCAACTGTAGAACGAAAGTTGATATACTGGGGCCCGTACAGGACGGGCCCCAGAGTGACCGTGTAAGCGGTCTTATATGAACAAAAGGTTCAACAAGAAAAAGTTTCTGGTTTTGGCGGATCTACCCAGGCACATGAGCAACCGTGGAAGTAGGCTATTAGCTGAAAAGGTGTAAGTGTGTTTGGAAGTAGGTGAATAGGGAAACCGGCCACTGACGGGGACCCTAGGATCTAAAATAAGATCCCGTCAAAGTAGTAGCAAATAAATGAGAAGGCCGGCATGGCACTTCGAAGCATGTGCGTGATTCGGTCCTGACTGGCGGTGAGAAGATTATGGAGCATTGATGATGATGTCGGATATATTTGATCCTAATTTGGAATGAGCGAAATAAAAGATCCTTTTAACAGAGCTGTGGGTCGCATTCGTGTTGGGTGCGGCTTAGAGTCATAATCTTTCTTGCTTAAGGTTGCGTGCTGTTTCACAAGTGTGTGGAGAGGTGTCGTGTCGGCGCGGATCTGTTTTGATAATGAAGAAGCGAGATCAAAACTAGAAACGCAAAAATCGGGTTTAGATAGCCCAACTCCTCACCAAGGGGTCTGTTATGGCTACACAGTCATAACAGAGC
This sequence comes from Melanophora roralis, assembly GCA_963583895.1. Lineage (NCBI taxonomy): Eukaryota > Metazoa > Arthropoda > Insecta > Diptera > Rhinophoridae > Melanophora > Melanophora roralis. Next base: position 83,381,585 of record OY757191.1, on the reverse strand, counting down.
ATTGGAACCTGGGTGGTTTGGACGAGCCATTCTGGGGGCATTGGTGGACGCCTTGTATTCACCAGTGTTGAGAGCACCGTGGGTATGCCTCACTGGCCGGTACCACGTAAAACCCTTAACGTCTGTTGATTATACAGTTTATCAAGCATCCTGTCAACTGATACAATAGTCGTTTTGATGTTTCCTCCAGCTTTACCTGCCAGAATGTATTTTATAAGTTGATATATGATAGGTCGTCAATGTTCGGTATAAGATAGACATCCTTTACTGTAACAAAATTGAATTTTTTACTATCTACACACACTCTAGTTTTCCTAGTTTTGACAACTTCAACAATCGGAAAAGACCAAACCGAGTTCGGAGCTTATTTAGTAACTTTGAAGGAAATCATACGAAGTTGTTTCTGCAAAACCAAGGAAGTTAGGTAGGAACGTTTTTTTAATAGGCTTTACATTGTCAGTAACAATATTATATTTTATTAGTTTAGTACAGCGCAAGCCATCTAAGCCAGAATCGGAAAAGTGCAATTCGCAAGTTATTGTTGTACCTTTGGTACTTTCCAAAGTTCGAAAGTCTTTGTCTGTCCTTGAAATGTAATCTTTTAGTCTGCAGTATCTTCTACATTTTGTCTCTGTCTGAAACAGGATCCACGTTGAATATCCACTTACAATGCTCTCGTTTTTCCCGCTATCCTAAAGAGTCCTATGATATTAACCATTTACCTTCAAATTTAATGTTCTTGTAAGGTCAACTATCTGATTTCTTACATACTGTTCCGCAGTGTTCTATGGGAAACTTCTGCCCACTCATTCTCTTTGCATTCGTGGTAACCAAAATTTCGGGTTCCTTAGCTCAACTGTTTGTAATTTCTTAGCTTTAATCGGCATTTTACTCGCTCGTTCATTTCTGCTTACCCCGTAGTATCCAGGCGTTTGTATGTAATGCGTATTTGGTCCTATTTTGAGTCATTATTTATCGTTCTTACTAAGGTTTGAGTATCCGTTTTCATGCTTTTGCCCACAGGACTGTGGTTTGAGAGGTAGATTTATATCTCTGATCCGGGTCTTCGAAAAAGAGGGCCATTATCGTTTGTCCTCTGCCCTAGACCCACCCACTTTACAATACGTTCCTTTAGGTATTTGCCCCCTGTTTCCATTTAACCTGGGTTGGTGATCTGGTATCAGTTTACTTCCGTTATTCATGGCCTTCAGCTTAAAAATGCTATCGAACAACTTCACTGTCTCCGTTTGGCCCTGAAATGTCTCCAAAATGTGTTGATGGTTAAATTTATAACTTCTAGCAATCCGTTCTCTTAATGCCCATTATCGTTTGACCTCTGCCCCAGACCCATCCGCGTTACAATACGTTCCTGTAGGTATTTGCCCCCTGTTTCCATTCAACCTGGGTTGATCATCTGGTATCAGTTTACTTTCGTTATTCATGGCCTTCAGCTTAAAAATGCTATCGAACAACTTCACTGTCTCCGTTTGGCCCTGAAATGTCTCCAAAAAGTGTTGATGGTTAAACTTATAACTTCTAGCATCCCATTCTCTTAATGCCCGTAGTTGTTTTGCTGCGAGTGCCGGCTCTGAATGTAGACAACTTTTATCCTGGAGCAAAATTAACATTTTAACTTTTTTAAGGATGCAATTTTGCATCATTTCTTTTTAAACATAACACCAAAACGCAGTTTGGTAATGGTCTCGTTACATTTATATAAAGCTATTGCATAATTTTTGTACCTCTCTTTTAAGGCTTTAGTTCTCGCACACAGCGCTCAGAGTCTATGAATCCATAATACTGTACCTGCAGTTCGATTTACAATCTATCTTCGCTTTCGTTTTGAAATGATTTTTCGGGCTAACAATCATTCAAAAATTTAGATATTATCTACTTCAACATGAAGGCTATGAGTAGTTTTGCGATCCTATTTAACTTCCAAAACCCTTCGGTTTCTTAAACTTTACCACCTTTGATAGTTCCTTGTTTATAGCTTTTGCTTGTTTCCTTTCAGATTAAATTTCCTTGAAGTTTTTTGTCTGTATGTCCTTTTATGAACAATTTAGCAAAGAAAATATTGCTGGGTAGACATTGTTTGGAGTTAAAGGTTCATTTAAACGCATCTTAACCACACCACAGTAAACAGCTGTTTGAACCTAACTTATGGGCAGCACTGTATTTGATTATGGGTGATTTACCATTACGCCATAACCTTAGCAACCAATTGAGTTTTGGTTCTTAAGTCACATATAATTGAACCTTAAGAAGTTAAATACTTATACACACTCCCCACTGACTTTGTAATATCTTTTCACAATTTTAAAAAACTAAAAAAAATATTGCCGTTAGCGCACCACTGTGCCTTAAATAAGCAAAAGTTAAATGAAACAACAAAACTCTCTTACCTTTTTTGTTATTCTGATTATCATCTTTCATGAAATTTTCATGTGTATGTACGAACGTGTGTATTATGTACAATGACAGCAGCAGTAAAAGCAATACCAATATGCAGTTAATGGCACTACAGGACAATATTGACAATTCCTGGAATTTAATACTCATCTGGTTTTTTATTACTTTCAAGGAGTATTTGTGTGTGTTTGTGTGAGTGTATTTTTCCTCTTTAATCTGTAGCCACGTTTACGCATTTAAAAGGGACGACTAAAGCCGAAGGCAACAAACGACCCTCACGTTAAAGTCGTCGAAAAGGAAAGAATCACAAAATACCAACAGCAACAACAACAAGAAAAAAATAAGCATTAAAAGGAAATGAAAAAAAACCAAATCGAGGACATTGATGTAGAAAAAAGGTTCAGCAAAAGTATATAAAGGATTTACTTATCCAAGAAGTATATACATACTTCGTTTGACCGTATATACATACATATTTTTGTAAGTGATTTGATGACCATTAAATACAAAATGTTAAGTTAGTTAATATGTATGTATGTACTATGTATGTATGTATATATGTATGGACATACAAATAGAGAACTTAGTATGACTCCCAGCATACCATTATCGGAGCGCTCTTATATATGAGCTCATATATGAGCGATTTTATGAGCTTCTGTGAGTGTTTTCTGCGTGCATATTTCTGAGCTCATAAACGATAGATTTTATGTGCTTTTTATGAGTAATTTCTGCACGCTGACAGATAACGGTAAATTCCAGCTAAGCAGAAGAAAGAAGTTACACAAATTGATTCATTAGTGAATATTTTTGGAAGCGTAAAGACAAAATTGTGAGTTATCTTATAATAAATACAAAAATAATACATAATTGAAATTAAATCAAATTAATAATAAGTGAAATTTGTTCAAACAAATTAAGAAAAGAAAATCCAGCATGTAATATTAAAAATAATAGTGTTGTTGAAGAAAATAGTGACTGGAATAAGAGCTCAAAATTCGTTTTAAAAAAAGAGTCATAAAATACTCTTTTATGCATTAAATTTAGAGCTCTTTCATGAGTGACCAGTTTAGTGGAAAAAGCCACTCAAATATGAGCGTTTTATGACTGTTTATGATTATTTTATGAACTCTTTATGAGCGTCAGCGTTCCGACAAAAGAGTCTTTATGAGCTCATTTAGAGCGCATATGGTATGCTGGGACTTAATGAGAAGCCATAGAGGGGATTGAAGAGAACAAATTTATAAACATTCATATGAATGTATGTATGTATGTATGCATGTATGTATGTATGTATGTATGTATGCATACAGATAAATATAGGCTTACAAGCATCCATTACGTCCTTTTATTGAGGATTTACAATCAAGCGTAAAAGTTTCAAGAGAAACTTTTGTATGTTTCAGAGTAACTCTCATAGAGTATCCTTGAATGGCATGTAAATGCATAGAGACACACATACATAAAGAATTTATTTATAGATTTTTATGTAGAACTCAAAAACTTTTAAAGCTCCTCAGGGTCCTGTTATAGGAATGAGTAGAACTGTATATACATACATTCATACTTAAAAGCGTGTGTATGTATGCTGTTGTACATATTAAGTTAATTCCTTCTTCATATACACATACATACATATGTACATACTTCGAAATTCAATATCAGAGGTTACAATTGAGTGAACTTGAACAAAGAGATGTCTTTCTAACGGGACAAAAAAAATAACAAAAGAATACGTTCCTTTTTGTATTTCAAGGAAGCTGTCAAAGATTCCTGGCATTGATTACAGTTAAAATGGCAACATGTTTTTGCTTGTTTTCAAAATAAAATATTTAACGGTTTTCTCTACTTTAAATTTGTATTGTTGTTGTTGTTTTAGGATATACATACATACATACATGTGTACATATAATTCTCTGTTTTCTTATCATTGTTTCTTCTCAATTTTACACAAAAAACATTATTATTTGTCAATGAACTGGGTATTAACTTTTTATTATTTCTGACTTACAACTCCTTACAAAAAATGCTAATCGAAAATTTAAAGGAAGAAATTTTGTTAACAGAGGTCGTACATGTTAATATTAAAGCATATCTTTAGAGCGTTATGTTATTATATTAAAAAGGAAATTTGTATTTAAATTGAATTTTTTTTTTAAATTCTTTACCACCGTTTCAATTTATAACTGTGCATTATTCAAAGCACGAAAAAAAACTTCATTTTCGAACTACTTTAAATCTACCCTTATTGTGTATTACTTACCCTTGCCATGGTGATAAGGGTTTATTTATTATTCCACACATTGCGTGTACAATTGCCAGAAATTGCGTTTTATAATTTAAAAAAAAAATTAAAAATTAGAAATTAGAAAATTAGTACGCAGCTCATACACATTCATGAATATAAACTAATGCCTTTGTTTTTAAAATTTTTAAAGTAAAAAATGAAATGCCATCATAGACTAATTAATAGAAAGTTAATTTTTAAGGTAAACTCAAAAAAAAAACCAATTTTGCCAAATTAACCTTAAATTTAAACTTAAAAATGAGGTAAAAGGGGGAGAAAACTTGTGCACTTTAGGATTGTTGTGTGTTGAACTGACGTTTGTAAAAAAAAAGCACAAAACTAAAGTTAACCGGGAAAAAGCTTTTTTATTTTGAAATTAAAGCGTTTATTTTGTTGGAAAACAAGTGAGACTTTTGACATTTTCCGTTATTCTTACTTTATGATCTCTTTAGGCGATTTTCGCCATTCAAGCAGCCTGACTTTACAATTAACTATAAGTAGAAACCTGAAAGGAGTGAATCGTGCGGTCCTACTTTCTAGTGAATATCCGCAAGCGAAAGACATGTATAAAGACTCGGAAATGTAACCTTCAGAATGTTTCCTTGTGCTTTCGTTGTATCCAGTGTATGGCGCTTAGTTTTTAGGAAGCAAAATACTTTACAGTCCAATTTTATTTAATAATAAAAGATAAGAGTCCTTTAGTAAGTTTCTCTGGTGGTATACCAGGGGATAGAAAAAAACTATTGAGCGTATTACGGGCTACTGTCCAGCGTTCGTGCGCTTCAGAGCAAACTCAATAAATAGGATTTGTTCCAATACCTGGAGGAAATATCTGGGGTTGATAAGACAAGGCTGCTGGCTTTTGCAAAGAGAATGTGAATTACCCTGGATTTCCATACATCGAATTAGTTAAACTTCTTATCGATTCTTCTTGGCTGGTAACACTATTGACCCAAATGACGTATGTGGGATCTTCAGTATCAGCCAGTACAAGCCTAAAGTTTTCTGTTGCCTATTTTAAGAGCACAACTATATGGCCATACTAATGTTGCTTGAAAGGCACTGAGGTCAGCGTTTTAGGGATTATGATACATCCGGAAATGAGGATGAAGAGGAACTCGCACGAAGGGGATATGAAGCCACAACTGCTACTTCCACTATTTTTCCCCATTGCGCAAGTTCAATTGAAGGACATTTAAGGATAAGGCGAGTAGATTCTGGACTGAGGCTGTGGACTTTACGGCAAAGAATTTGTTGTTGCAACCAGCATTGGCCAACAGAATTAAAGATCTCTTCTCCAGGTAGCACTTACCGGTGCCATCAACAACTTTATCGGACTGTGACCTTTGTGAGATGCCGAGGGTCTAAAATTACTAAGGGCTTAATCTAGCATTTTTTGATCATTTAACAATTTTTGTTACATCTTTCTGTATATATGATTACCATTCTTCTATAGGGTACAAATCTTTTTACATTTCAATTCCCTTATAGTTTAGGGGTCAAAGAAGGGGCTACATATTGTCTTCGAATAGAATGATGCACCACCCTAAGATGCATCACAGGCTCATCCACGTACCTACTTAATAGAAATAAGACATTGTGGTGGCCCATACCACAGGACCGCCAATATCTTTACAGATGGGAATAAGATGGATGGAGCTTTAGTGTACTGTCGAAGACTTGGATATCTTGATAATGTAGATTCCAAAATTCTAGAGGCGAAAATGGCTGCTTATGCTGTGCTTTTACCCTACATATGACAGCCTTAATTGTTTTTCATTTGTCCAAACGTCTTAGTAAGCCTTTAGCACTAATGCCAGTAGGGTTGGGCTTCCTTTTAAAGACTTCTGTAGAATATATTAGGACACAGAGAAGACTGAGCGTATACAGCGCCTCTTGCACCGCTGTCCGGCACTGAATGGTGTTTGGATCAGATACTTTGATACCAGATAGCCTGTCGGATGTAGCCAACAATAGCCTACCTATTGGGTTGAGAGAGTCATGTACACCAAGGCTTTTAGATATGTGCAGCTTTGTTTAAGCTCCCTTAGATCATATGGAGATCTTACAGAACAGGGGTGACAACGTTTCTACTATCTTGCAGAGAAGTGGCTGTAGGATCTTACCAGTGATAATTGCAGGCTCTGTGATGTGTGGGGGCGGAAAGACTGTGAACAGATCACACTTTGTTTCTGTCACCGGATATCATTAGAACCTAATGGTGTCCGACCAGAGTCTGTTCTGGAATCACGCGAGTCAATAATTGAGTCATGGTACTGATTATTTGTGAATTATGCACTTTAATGGTGGTTTTTGTAACCTGGACAACCGCTTGAAAAGTCGCAGGTGGGTTTATTAGTTCACTTGAATCGTTAACATAGCTTCAGCTGGTTGATGCGTTCTTAGGTGATGTTGTCAAATAAAAATGAATAAATATGACGGCCTCGTTTGATGTCTGCTTAATTAAATGAGTTTCGGGTACCCAAGTGTATATACGGTTAGTTTTTTAGTCAGTCAGAGAACTGGTAGCCTGAGCTAGCAAGGTGCCTTTAAGTTATATGTACTTCATTAAGCTGGATCTTTACTGTTCGCTCTGCCTTTGAGCTTTCCAATATTTTCTCCATCAGTATGTTGAAAAAGGTTCACGTTAAAGTGTCACCGAATCGAAGACGCCTTCTAATGGTAAATGCCTCAAAAAGTTACTTGCTATTTTCACTAAAAGTCAAGCGTAACTCGGAGTCATACGACAAAAGCGTTCAAGTTTGTCTGGGATCTCAAATGAAAACATAGTTTTAAAGGCGTCTTTAAGGCGGCTTTTAGTGAATGAAAAGATGGTAGGTACGTATCGCTTTGCTCTTCATTGGCCTGTTTCAAGAGTTGGCTGGGTATAAAAATATACTCGATAGTTGACTTATTCGGTTTAAAGCCACAGTAATAGGGCTGCATCAGTTCGTCGACTTTTTGCTTCAATTTTCTCACAACATGCCAGATGGGATGTTATATTCAATGGATAGGAGACTTACACCGCGATAGCTCCGCAAACGGGTTTGTCTCTTCCTATTAAATGGATATAGTCTGCTGAGGTTCTAATCATTGGGTATACGCTATCTGGGAGGGCACAGACTGACTTATGTATACACTTTGTTAGATCCTCTGTGGATACTTCATCTGCTTCCGCGTCCATGTTAGCCGCATCCGGCCAACGTTCATCTTTAACGTTTACGTTGGCTGATCATGTTGTGAGAATGAATGAAGATGATCCAGCTAGAAAGTCATTTAAATACGAACCTTGTGACGGAACAGGCAGAAGAGGAGAACCGAAACCCCGATCAAAGAATCAAGTATAGAAAGACATCTCGAAACTTGTTGTCAGAAATTGGAGAAGAAGTGTGGAATGTCAAATCGCCTGGAAATTGATCTCTTTTACATGGTCCTGTATAAAACTTTTACTTAAGTATGTAAAAAATTTTTCTGTAACACTTAAACGCAGTAGTATTTTTTAGGAATAATTCTCCAATACCACAAACTAAATTTGCTTAAAGTTAAATAATTTTCTTCTGTCCCGGAAATTGAAAATGAAAGTAAAACATACCCCAAATCTAACTCATTTTAGTAAATCTTTAATAATAAAATTATCAATTTTGTATCATATTACATCCGTTTGCTTAAGGGCTTAAATACATGTGCATTTACACACATTAGAAATTCGTTTATAAAAACCAACACAAAGACAAATACACAAATACTTGCATCATATTCATTCCAAAAATAATATGTTTTTTTATCTCCCACAACCCTGTCGTGTGATGTCAGTAGTTGTTAAGCGTGTTGGTGACATTCTAGCCTTTGCACGCTGCATGACGTTTTTAAGTTTTGGGCCAATAAAACTTTAATAGAGTTCTTCAAAGCACTTAATGTTCTTGTTCTTTCCAACAAATAATGAACAAAAAGATTTAGGGTTTGTTTTGCTGGCTTCTCATTTGAAATATTAGATCATTAATGTCATATGAGGGGATTTTGTCTATAAAAAATTTAAGGAGATTAAATTATATGTGCGTGTGTGTATGTAATATGTAGGTAAACGCATACATACATATATTTGTATGTTTAAACACGTATTTTAATTTATTATACCCTTCACATAGTGATAGGGTATATATCACTTTGTCATTCCGTTTGTAATTTCTTTATTATTCATTTGCGACCCCATAAAGTATATATATTCTGGATCCTTATAGATAGGGAAGTCGATTTAGCGATGTCCGTCTGTCCGTCTGTCCGTCTGTCCGTCTGTTGAAATCAAGTTTCCGGAGTCAAATAAAAAGATACAGACCAGTTAATGGTGTCAAACTATCACAAATATCCTGGAGACAATCGCTATTTAAAATCAATAAAATCGGTTCACTATTGACCGAGATATAAGCGAAAACCCAGAGTAACCCATTTTTTTTAGGACAAAATCCATGCATATATCCCTATATATCTCAGTAAGTATAGTCACTCTTGCCACAAAACTTGGCACGGATACTCCCAAAGAAGGGACCTTAATAATGGAAAAATTTTTTTCAGATAGGACCAGGGGAAGGGGTATTTTTTCTACAATTGCACAAATTTGGTGAAATATTTTATGCGCTATATCTCGTAAACTATAACAGCTATCGACTTAAAATGTTCTACAAAAAGTAATTGCATGCTAAGGGCTACGCCTTAAAGAAAAAATTTTTTGGGTGGGGGCAAAAAAAGGGGTAGCTCCCATACAAATCGACAATTATAATAAAATATTCTATAAGCTATATCTGGGAAACTATAACAGATATCGAAATGAAATGTTCTAAAAAAAGTAATTGCACGCTAAGGGCTACGCCTTAGAGAAAAAATTTTTTGGGTGGGGGCAAAAAAAGGGGTAGCTCCCATACAAATCGACAATTATTATCAAATATTCGATACGCTATATCTCGGAAACTATAACAGATATCGAAATGAAATGTTCTACAAGAAGTAATTGCACGCTAAGGGCTACGCCTTAAAGAAAAAATTTTTTGGGTGGGGGCAAAAAAAGGGGTAGCTCCCATACAAATCGACAATTATTTTCAAATATTCGATACGCTATATCTCGGAAACTATAACAGATATCGAAATGAAATGTTCTAAAAAAAGTAATTGCACGCTAAGGGCTACGCCTTAGAGAAAAAATTTTTTGGGTGGGGGCAAAAAAAGGGGTAGCTCCCATACAAATCGACAATTATTATCAAATATTCGATACGCTATATCTCGGAAACTATAACAGATATCGAAATGAAATGTTCTACAAAAAGTAATTGCACGCTAGGGGCTACGCTTTAAAGAAAAAAATTTTCGAGTGGGGGCAAAAAAAGGGGTAGCTCCCATACAAATCGACAATTATAATAAAATATTCTATAAGCTATATCTGGGAAACTATAACAGATATCGAAATGAAATGTTCCACAAAAAGTAATTGCAGGCTAAGGTCTATGCTTTAAAGAAAAAATTTTTTGGGTGGGGGCAAAAAAAGGGGTAGCTCCCATACAAATCGACAATTATTATCAAATATTCGATACGCTATATCTCGGAAACTATAACAGATATCGAAATGAAATGTTCTACAAAAAGTAATTGCACGCTAAGGGCTACGCTTTAAAGAAAAAAATTTTCGAGTGGGGGCAAAAAAAGGGGTAGCTCCCATACAAATCGACAATTATAATAAAATATTCTATAAGCTATATCTGGGAAACTATAACAGATATCGAAATGAAATGTTCCACAAAAAGTAATTGCAGGCTAAGGTCTACGCTTTAAAGAAAAAATTTTTTGGGTGGGGGCAAAAAAAAGGGGTAGCTCCCATACAAATCGACAATTATTATCAAATATCCGATACGCTATATCTCGGAAACTATAACAGATATCGAAATGAAATGTTCTACAAAAAGTAATTGCACGCTAAGGGCTACGCTTTAAAGAAAAAAATTTTCGAGTGGGGGCAAAAAAAGGGGTAGCTCCCATACAAATCGACAATTATAATAAAATATTCTATAAGCTATATCTGGGAAACTATAACAGATATCGAAATGAAATGTTCCACAAAAAGTAATTGCATGCTAAGGTCTATGCTTTAAAGAAAAAATTTTTTGGGTGGGGGCAAAAAAAGGGGTAGCTCCCATACAAATCGACAATTATTATCAAATATTCGATACGCTATATCTCGGAAACTATAACAGATATCGAAATGAAATGTTCTACAAAAAGTAATTGCACGCTAAGGGCTACGCTTTAAAGAAAAAAAATTTTCGAGTGGGGGCAAAAAAAGGGGTAGCTCCCATACAAATCGACAATTATTATCAAATATTCGATACGCTATATCTCAGAAACTATAACATATATCGAAATCAAATGTTCTACAAAAAGTAATTGGACATTAAGGGCTACGCTCTGAAGAAAAAGATTTTCGGATGGGGGGTGAAGAAGGGGTAGCTCCCATACAAATTAACAATTTTTAAACAATTTTCGATACGCTACTTCTGGAAAACTATTACAGCTATCGACTTCGAATATTCTACAAAAAGTAATAATCAAATAATTCATACATTTTGGTGAAAAACTTGGTGAAGAGCAGGGGGACTAGAACATCTAATAAGTTTTATTAACCTTTAAATATGAATAATGTCGAAAACTTTAAAAACTCTCGACCTCAAATCTTCTTCATCTATTTCTATTATTCATACGAACGTTAAAATTTTGTTATTTTTTCTATGGGCTTTAAAACTCGCACAAGGTTTTTTATTATATTATTTGCAGTACAAAATTACTCGGCTGGGTATATTTAAAGACCAATGTGAAGGGTATATAAGATTCGGCACAGCCGAATATAGCGCTCTTACTTGTTTTTTTCTGTTATTTTATCGACATCATCATCATCATTATTTTTATTCGCCATTATCTTTATCATCGTCGTTACCGTCACAGTAGGTGGCAACGTTTTGTTTGGTTTATATTTAACAAAATCCAAAGAAGAGAAAAAGATTAGGCAGAAACATAAAAGAACACAAATTTGGTAATTGTCTTTCTTTGAATTTGTTAATGGTATGGGTGGTTACTGCCAGCAATTGTTGCAAACGAACAATGTTTTTTTCGAAAAACCTTTGGAAAACGTTTTGAGAAATATGAAAATATTCTTAATTATATAATTTTGACGCATGTAAATGCAAACTTGTGTACCCAGCATGCAAAGATTACCGACAATGTCTGTAACAACAGGTTTGGCAAAATACTAAATTGATTCGTAGGAATATCTTACAGATTTCGGTTAGAAATTTCTGGGAATTTTCATGTACGACATGTCCTTAAGATTTTTGATCGATGTCTCGAGAACATGTTTATGTTATTTTTATTTCTTTATGCTTTGATGTTGTTTAGGTCTGTGGGTTCGCTCTTTCTCTTTTATCTTTGCATATCTTGTGTCAAGTCGTATGTGTATCATGCGTAGGGTTTTTGTCTTGGTGTACTGATTAAAAATGTGTGTACTGAAATGTGCTGCTTTTTTTAACAAGAAGTACTGATTGTACTGATTTTTGCAGATTACATATTTAATATATGATTTTTTTATAAAAATAACTGTTACATTACAGCAAACCTTAATGATTAAATATTTTTTCTGTAGTAGAATGAGTTTTATGAAATGAGCCAATTTATTTCTATATTTGACTTTTCACATATTCAAATGTATTCATATAATACAGGGTGTCTGGTGGGATATTTATTTTCAAACTTAAATAAAAAAACGTAATAACTGACACAAAAATTTATTAAGACCATTGAACGATAGAATGGATATAAAGATTTTATTTTTTTCGTTTCTCGCCATACTTTGCAGTAAATATGATTAAATTGAACTGATTTTTCGACAAATATTTTCTTTTAAAGCTACAAGAAATTGGAGATTGTCATTATAAACCCTCTCTTTCAGGTAGTCCCATAAAAAAAAATCATGGGAGTTGATTAGGCGATCTCGGTGGCGACGGGATGTCCCCAAGCGGAAATTTTTTCCAAAGCAAATTCATTGAAGCTCTGGCTGTGCAGTCGCCCCATCCTGTTGAAAACACGTCCGTTAAGAGTACTATGGATGAACTCGCAGGTTTGGAAAAAATAATTCCGTAATCATGCGTTGATAATTTTTATCGTTGACCTTCGTCACTTCACCTCGAGAGTTTTTGGAAAAATTGGTCCAATTATCTCATGCGTAGATAACGTACACCAAACAGTTATCCTGGGGCAATGCAATGGTTTGTGATATTCTAATCGGGGGTTGCGGGTTCTTGGAGACCAGTAAAATGGGATTTACAGCGCGAAAACGCTCCAGCATTGTTTCACAAGCAACTTTGCGTAAATAAAAGTCACTTTGTTTCAGTTCTGAACGATTTAAATCTTAAAAGAATGGAACTTTAGATCTTTTTTTAAAATATTATGAATAATCGCTCTTGGAATTTCTAGTGAGGCTGCTCTTTTCCGTATTGAAAGTCGCGGATTTTCACGTAAGCTGCTTTTAACCAGTTAAACGTTATCGGGTGTCCTTGGAGATCGACTGGGCCCTGGCCCTGGGACATTCATAGCCGAAGCAGTTGCGCGAAACCGCTGCCCCGACGAACGAATTAAATTTACACTCGGTCCATCATGTATTTCATGAGAATTATTTCTCTTAAAAAATGTCCCCACAGCGAACGCGCGATGCTCACTCGACCACTGCGACATCGTGACTGACAAATCCGCCTAATCGATAATATTACTGGCGCCACCCTCACTCGGCGTTGTTAATTACTTTTTGAAATAATTGTATTTAAAAATAAAAATTTGCCACCAGACAGACATCTTGTAATATTGAACAATTTAAAGGCAACAACATTTCATTAGTATTTAAAACCAGTTTATTATTTAAAAGATTTTGAAAAAATAAATGGAAAATGAAATTGGTTGCCACAAAACTAGGTGCGGATACTTTAAAAACAAGCTTGATTGGTGGAAATTTTTTTTGGAAAGGAGCGCTTCATCTAGAAAATCATTACAGCTAAACGAACCTGGAACGGATTAGTTTTAGTATGATTTTTACATTTCGGAAAAAAACTAGTTGGATGAAAGTAAGGGGAGTGATAGCTTGCGAACAAATTAAACATTTTTAATAAATTTTTGATACGCTTTATCTCGTGCTGGGGATTAGGGTATTAAAATTAGAAAACAAACACACTTTTCTCAAAAAAAAAAAATAAAAAAATTACTGAGTCAAAACCGTACTGATTTTAAATCAGCAATAAATGGTCACCCTAACCATGCGCCATTAATTTGTGTTAAAGTATTTTTTCTCACTGCAAATAAAAGGAACAAAGTGACATTGTAGTGCGCTGATAGAGTGCCTAATACAAACTAAGTGGTTTAAAAATTAATAAATAAATAAAAAACAACATTAAATTATAAAAAAGGTACAAAAAACAATTTTATTTTCTTTATCAGGCTCAAGTTCAATACTATACTAAATTCTCATTTATTTATTTGCAAATGAAGAAATTAATATTTTTAGTTTTTACTACTTTATTAGCGTTAGTTAAGAAAGGAAATTTTATTGAAAAAAAAAGATTTTTACCGATACTAGCCGAGTAGAATGCATTTTCGAAAAACAGCTACGATTTTCATCATCAGTACTCTTTGTTCGGTTGTTAGTTATCAATTTGGTTGTAAACATCAGCCATTTAACCCACTGATCCATTTGACGAGGTGAGTCGGCACGAAGTTTTTTTCACTTAAACCAACTAAACCAAAGCTTTTTCTTTTTTCCATTTCTTATTACTAACGCCATCTCTATTTTAGTTTTAACACTAATTAGCGCAAATATAATTTCGTTTTTTTTAACAGATTTTAAACCGAGTCTTCATCAGAATTCTTTCAGATTTCTGCTAGACACGTCCGCTACGAATTTCTTACGATGCGTCTTACAGATTTCGTCTCAACCATTTCATATGTTTCGCTATCAAAACACTGACAGAATTCGGTAAGAATTCTGCAAATTTCGAAGATTTTTTTTTCAGATTGTAAAGATGTCGACTAATTTTGCTGGCTGGGTATGTACATACATATAAATGTATGTATGAGTGTTTGTGTTTTAATAAAGTACGCTTTTTCTTCCTAATTAAATTCACGTCAAAGTGCTAAAGAAATTCTAATTGAAAAGCAACACGAAAACTGTTTTCGGTTGTTTAGTAGAAACTTTGGAAAAGTTTTTGTAAAAACATAGAAAAGTTTTGTTCTTAAATAATTTTTCTGGAAATTATTTTTCAATACTTTTGTAAGTTCTTTGTTGTCTCTTCTTTGTTAAGGAACACTTTATTAAATTAATGTAAAAGTAAAACGTTTTATTTCTTTTTTGTTAAAAGTTGGTCCAGACATAAAATGTGTTAAGAAAAGTAACTTAAATTTTGATGTTAAAAATTTTGGGAAAATACAAATTCTAGCATTAAAAATTTTTCATTTCGAAAAAGAGCATGACTGAATCTTAATTATTCCTTTGCAGACGAAAGCAGCATTTGCCATTCATATTCATGCAAACTTGTATTTTTGGAGTTTGGGCCTATGAGGTACGACACTTCACCGCGATCTTATGGTAATCTCCGATTGGGGGCGTTCGAATAGGCCTGCCAGTAAGACCCAATGCTGTTTGTTGACACGTAAACGCTCAGTTGGCCATAATGAATAGTAGAAATTCTGGAGAGACGGAAACTCTTGGCGCTTTGACGCTAAAAAATTTAATTTGCAATTGCATGTAACTGTAATACATATTTTGCAACCAAACTGCAGGTACATAATCGACGCACAAGTGTATTGCTTTCTTGAAACGGTGTAGGAATTACTTTACACCAACTGATCATCTTAAAATTTATACCACTTATTTCCGACCGAAATTGGAAAACAACTTTAATGTATGGGCGGATGGTGTAAAGTCTTTATCGGTGTCGTTGAATGACATCGATTTACTTGATGGCCCCTGTATATGCATTGCATTGTGTTGTATCAGGTTGAGGGACGGTTATGCGGAGCTTCTTGATATTACCTGTGACAGGAAAAATATCTTTAGTAAGTTAATTTTACCTTCGAACCGTGCGACGAAAGAACTCTCTTGCTCTGTAATGCCTAAATCGATTCACTGACCAGTCGGCCACTAATAAGTGCGCTCATCTTGAAAGACGAGTACTACGCAAGAAATCCCGGGTTTTAGGTACAAGTTTTCTGAATTCTTCGGATCACTTTCCATTTTAGTACCGATAGATTAGCAAAACACGACTCATATTACGATGATTTTCAATTAAATCGAGACGGTTAGATACCTCAACGTCCCCGATTAGTACTTTTGCCCGTTCCTATACTTTGGAGCACCTGCCCATACATGAGATTGTATTCTATTTTCGGTCGGACAAAGGTGGTATAAATATTAAGAAGATAAAGTGGTCTAAAGTAATTTCTACACTGTTTTAATACAGACGATACAGCGTAGTCCAATGTGCGTTTATGTGCCAAAAGACAACAATGGGTATAACGGGCATTAAAGTGGACCCTGTTCGCACGGCCTCAATCTGAATTTAGCATCAGATCATGGGTTTGTGTGTTATGCATACTCTGCCTCATAACTTTAATCTCCAAAGAGCTAGGCCTGCAGTCAAATGAATATGAAAGGTATATGCTATTGTCGTCTGCAAAGGAATAGACATAATTTGAAATCTGACGTAGGAGGTCATTAAGAAAGAAAGGAAATAAAGTAGAAGAGTAGACGGAGCCTTGCGGTACCTCTAAATTGATTTTAAACTCATTGGAAGAGATCCTATCTATAACAACACGTATAGTGCGATCTCTGCGCAAACTCAATACAAATCGAAAAAAGCAGCAAGTTAATAGCACAATGCCAGACTCTATCAAACGCCTAACAAATATCAGAAGCCAGCACTTTACTCCAGCAAAAAAAAAAAAAAAATAAATAAAATTTAGTGGGTAACGTCGACTCCAATAAATAATTATACAACCAACACATGTATACATATGTATATACACACTCACGTTTATGTAGAGCAATAATTTAAAAGATAAAAATAATCATATGTCTGCAGCAATGAACCTCTTGATTGAAGCAAATATGTTGCAAGTAGCACCGCTAAGCAGGAAATGTAGTAATTTTTCCATTAAGTCTAATTGAAAACGTATTTACATAATTACACACATATGTACATACATACATATGTATGTACCTATATAAACAAATAGCTATAATTACACGACTTACTTATTACCGGCTTTTGTTGTCATGTGGTTTTGTACTTAATTTAAAATATTTCTTATCTGTTTAATTTCAAAATTATTAAAAACTTTCCACCAGTAAATGTTGTTATTGAAATATGAATTGTATCAAGCACCAGCATCGGCAAAACCTGCATGCGGGTTAAGGTAAATTTCGGACGTTTTATATTAGAGTCATGAAGAACTAAAAGGCGATTGTGGGGAAATTTTGTGAAATTGCTTTCTCATATAAATATATAAGTGCAAGAAAAGATTTCGGCACAAATTAGCAATTGATTGGGTTTTACATGATTTCCTAGTCAAGGTCTTTAGCGAGGAAAGGTCAATAATGAACCATTTTTTTATAAATTTGGGAAATTGATTAAAGTCAAATATTGACAGCGATGACGTCTTGAAAAATTTAAGTTAAAACTAATGAAAGGAAAGATGGAAGGAAAGTTGGTATGGCGTTAATGATGGCTTAAATATTGGTTTCCAATTCTTTGAGAGTTATTAGTTGGGGTATGAAACAGGGTACACTCAACAAGGTAACAGCAATGCGAATTTAAAAAACTCGCCCTCTGCAATTTCTTTTTGTGGTTGAACGGTGGAATGTCAGAAAAATTAAAAATTTCATACAAAATTGAATATTTGTAACGTGAAAATGTTAAATTAATTTTAATCAGCTGGGATCTTAATATTACCTTGTTGAGTGTGCCCTGTTTCCATCCATTGATTATCGTAAGCAAATTGGTATCAAGTAAATGAAAATTTTAATGACGAATCCTTGGACGGAATTCAAAACAGAGTCACGCATTACAACATTATTGTATTGTCAATGTATCTTAAAATATTTTAAATTCTGCGATATTGTCTGCTCGACGACTTTATAATAACCTTAACGCTGCAAGTTCCGTATACTCGATGATATAATCTGCTATTGCACGATTACTTTAACAGGAACGCTGGGCATATTTTAGCTTCAATCAACTATAAAATTTTTGACAATTAATTAAATGGAAAAGCCGATAACCTTAATCGGGGATTTAGACATGTCAGCGTTTGTCAAAATTCATAACGGCATGTTCCAGTGAGGAGTTATAAAAGCGGACAGAGAAAGAAAGCAAATACTTAGAAAATTATTTGCACAAAGAGTAAAGCGGGTTAAATAAGTTGCTCTACTTGCAATTGTAAAATGTTGCTGCATGAATTTAAAAATCTCGAAAGTGTAGCCAAGCGCAAAGCTTTTACTGGCGGTGTTTTGGTTAAATAAGAGATGTGACAGCAATAACCAATGTTTCACTCCGTTTCTTATATTTTTTGTCACTTCGAAATGTACTGCAAACTTTAACAAATCCTAAATACACCTGAGCTGTTAACAAATGGCCACTGACAATCACAACACTTGTTAATTCAGGCATACTTAGTTTAAGTACTTTCAGAGGCAGAGTTTTAGTAGGACCTAAAAACCTCAAAAACGAATGTACCTACTCCCATGCAAACAGAATTGCATTGAAAAATTTTCCAAACAGCTGGAAAGACCTTAGTATATTCATTCCATCTGAGAGACGGATGATGCTTGACCGTTAGTCAAGTGTTGCCGAAGAGACTTTTAATACAAAATTGCATAGTGTAAATGGAAAAGTAAACTTCGTCCTAACTTAAACAATAAAAAAGAAGGAAAAAATATATTCCGTTTTCCTTTCTCTGTTACATGTAAGTTAAGTAGGAGATGCTTACTACTAAAAGAAACTACTGCCGTTCAAAGAGTACTGATGATGAAATTGCGTAGCTGCATGCAACTCGGCTAGTATCGGTAGAGAAAACCTGCTAATAAAACCAATAAAAGTTTCTTTCAATATTAACGGAAAAATAATAATATCTTCTAATAAAAGAAAATTATGTAATGAACTTAAGACAGAATAAAAAGCAAAAGTTTGTATTAAAAACAATTAGTTCAACAAAAATAAAATTAAGCGCATATTAATATATTTATGGATATATACAGGGTGTCCGCCGGCAAGGTATTGCACCTTGTTTTGCCGCCATTTTGGTAAACATTTGCCTTGACAGTTCATATTTGGCAGTCGTAAAGTACAGACGTGGCAAATTAATTATGGAAAAATATTCGGTAAGCTAACGTGTTTTAATTGTTAAAACATTTTATCAAAATCAATCATCGATTACTGTGACGATAAGAAAGTTACGTGAGATTTTTGGGAGAAGCAACGTGCCAACAAGACGCACTATTTATCGTGTAGTGAATGACTTCGAAGAAAGAGGGACTGTAGCTGATAGGCCCAAGCATGGACCAAAACGTACTGCAAGATCCGCATAAAACATTACTGCTTTTCAATAAAGTGCTCAAAACAATCCATCATCCTCAATTCGACCCCGTGCTCAGGAGCTTTGACTTCAAAGAACAACTTTGGGCACAATTTTGCACAAGGATTTGCATTTGTTTCCTTTTAAGATTCTTTCGATACAAGAGCTTCTTTTAAAAGACCATTTAAGCCGCCAAACATATGCCAATAGGATGTTACTGCTCCCCATGACAACACCGGTTTTCATGAAAAAATCATATGACGAGGCACACTTTCATTTGAATGGGTTGGGTATAAGAATAAACAGAATAGCCGGTTCTGGGCAATGGAAAACCCTCAAATTATTCATCACTCACCTTTGCATCCATTAAAACCGACACTCTGGTCTGCAATTTGGTCGGGAGGAATCACTGGACCTTACTTTTTTAAAACTTAAAACGGTAACTGTCAAAGGGGAAAGATATCGTGACATATTTGAAAACTTTTTAATACCACAACTGCATGCTTTGGGCTTGGGTAACATGTGGTATTAACAAGACGATGCCACATCGCATACAGCTAGGATAACAATTAAATTACTTCGAGACCTCTTTCCACAACAAGTTATTTCAAGGAATGGTGATGTTGATTGGTCTGCACGGTCACCTGATTTTACTGCTCCGGACTTCGTTTGTGGGGATATCTGAGAAGCAAGGTTTATGCAAACAAACCAGAAACGCTGGAGCAACTCAAACAAAATATTCGTGATAAAATTAAGGAAATACCTCGTGAAATGTGTGAGAATGTAATGAAAAATGTGCTCAAAAGGGCTCGCATTTGTGAGGCTAACAGAGGCGGACATTTATCTGATATTGTATTTCATACATAATTGCCGACATTAAATAAAACATTTATTAATACCTATAAGATCAATTAATTCTTTTTCATTGAATCAAAAATTATAAACAAACAAAGTAGTATACCTTGCCGGCGGACACCCTGCGATATTAACTATTTTAAAAAATAACATATTTTCAATATTTTATTTTTCAATTGCTGACTTTATAAAATTCGTCAAAATAAAAACATTTCCCGCATAGAAATCATTTTAATTTAAACTTTTGCATTCGTTTTTGTTTCCCTACATCGATTTGCCTTCTTGTTTTGCAAATAAGCAACAATTTCAGAAAAAAATTTAAAAACAATAAAAAAAACTAAATTAAACTGAATATTAAGTCGAATTAGCTAAATAAAAATAAACTTTTTGTTCATTCTCCATACCTTTTTTGCTTATTTTTTGTTTCGCTTTCCTTTTCTGTACGACCATACAAGCAAATACTTGCCTTCAAACCGGCTATCGGCAAAAGCAGGGCGCGGCACCCTTATGTTTTCTCTTAACCCACGTACGTGCGCATATTATGATGAAACAGAACTCCGGCATGACGTTCTTCTATACAATTTGACGTTTATTATAAAATAGAATTTATTTTTTTTCTGAAAGCAATTCTTTTTATGCTCTGACTTTAAAAAACGAAGTTCTTCTAACAACATTGCCGCTTTGAGGAAGAAATTTAGGAACAAAAGAATATCAGAAAAACATTTAAAAATGCAATTAAATTTTAAACTTTGTTAGTTTATGAATGAAATGATTAATATTATTAATACATTAGTTAAAGAAGTACTAAATCATGACAATTTTTCAGTTTCCAATGTAAAAAAACTTGTATTTAAAAGAATAAAATAAATGAATAAAAATTGGAAAAGTTAAATGTGAGTTCGTGAAGTCGACGTTTCAATTATGGGCCTGTTTTCTCTTAGAGTCGTTTTTGCTTGCAGTTGCGGACGCGTTCTGTTTCATCATCTAATCATTTTTGTTTGAGTCACTAGCAAACATGTGGATAAATAATAAGAAAATACTTCGTAATAGAGCCTAAGCAGCACTAATACCATTACAAATGTAGTAGTATAGGTTGCCTATGGCTGCTTCAAACTTTGCTGAGTTCACTCGAACTCCATACCTTCGTATTTCAATACTGTCTATCTGACTGTCCAGTTGGCCACGTCCTCTAATACATTTTTAATGGCGTTGACAACGCAATTTAAAGGTTCATTTATATGTACGTGACTTAATCATACCACAGTAAACAGCTGTTCGAACCAAACTTATGAGCAACACTGTATTTAATTATAAGTGACTTACCATTACGCCATAACCATAACCATAGAAATTAATTGAGTTTTGGTTTTAATGGCAACGGTTATGGTTATGACGTTATGGTAAGTCACATATAATTGAACCTTTAAGCAACCGAAATTTACATATGACCGCAAGACGGTACAAGGTCAAAAAATCGACGGTATCGCTTACTTTTCTTTTCATGAATCAACTAAAATATTGAAGGAGACCACACTGAGGAAGGCAACATCATGATGTTTGAAATTTAAGAGGCAGGTGTAGCTATACCTTGCAGTACACGAAATGTAAAAAGCTTAATGTGTATGTAGCTTTGACATTATCAAAAACCTACTACGACGAATTAAAGCTAAGAGCTTACATGATGGCGTCAGAATTACGTCAGATCTACATGTACATTTAGCTTTTTACATATCGCGAACTGACGGCTTAGAGCGTCGTTAACGAAAGTATCTTTTATGACGGTTTGGCCAACTGGGTGGCTGTTGTATCAAATCAAAAGCAGACTACTTGTGCTACTTACGCACTAACAATACAAACACAGAATGGCGTGTTATTTCTATAAATATGTATGTTTGAATATGTAAGATTTTTGATCCATTGGTAGAGAGAGAAGTGGGGCTTATGGATTTTGCAAACTTTTAACAACAGCGTTGCCAGATGTTTGTTATATGAATTTATATACATAATCATACCCATACTACAACCCACCAGTTAAAAATTTTTTAAACTTATTAAAGCAATAATAGATAAGCTAAAATATAACAATCTAATGCGATTCAAGCTAATTTGCTGTGTATCTAGTTATATATAAATAATTTTTAACAAAACCTTTCTTAAAATGAATATTTCATTAAGTTTTCTTAAAACCAAATATTACAAAAAATTTTTCGTTGAAGAAAAATATAATTCTGAAGTAAAATAAGCAAAACTTTTACAGATATTATCTGGCAACGCTGACTACTAGTGTTCTGTATACGAACTAAACATATATTTAGCATTTATTTCTGCTACTGTAGAGAAGCACAATGGGTAGCTGATAAGCAGAACAGTGAATAATAAGAAGAGAGAAAATACTATTTATAATAAGTTTGTTGCAAAAAACCGCCACAACGGGCTAAAGCTTACACAGAGTTAGTTTTACTGTGGGTTGGCGTATAACAAGTACACTAATGTTTACTAAATTCAAAACACCAACTTTAGCTTAATAGGGGAAAATGAATGGTGTATTCCAGCATCTTGTAGAGGTAACAGTACCGTAATCTGGGTAAAAGTGCCGGTGTCGTCTTCTGAAAACTGCCGATCTAAGGTAAAGTAGATGTTTCATCGATTCTACATCATCTGCGTCCTCGCACAAGTGGTAGTAGTCCACCGCATTGGGTGTCCTATTTGTCGAGAAACACCTGATAATATAAAGAAAATAAAAATGAAGTAAATAATTTTGAACTTGAGCCAGTAATATTGAAATCAAAATTGTCTGTAAATCTTAATTCCTCTAGCTTCCTTCCATAAGGATTTTTAAAGCCTGCAGCCTGAGCCAAGCTTTTATTATCCCTAAAGTGTTTCTCACTCGTTTAATAGAATTCCTGCATAGCTAAATCGTCTACAGCCTTTTAACCAAGTATTCCAGACTGCACAATCTGATACTCCCTAGTTCTTGAAGATTTTAAGACCCTCGACCTACCAAGCTGTAAGTCAGTGCCTTAAAAACAGCCTGGCAGGTCCTGTCGGTTGGCGGTGTATGTTCATCCCTGTTTGAAATACACTGCAGTGGTCGCCTAGTCTGAATGACTGTGATTTTAAGTATTTCGCTGAAGATACACGCTCCACTTTCAGTCTCTCATCAGTGTACATTAATGCTTCCTCAAGTGGAAAGTTTTTCCACATTGATCTTTCCCGATAAGTATCTCTATGTCCGGCAAGTAGTCAGACTTTCTGGCTATATTACGCAGCCGTGTGATCTTAATCAGTTTGTTTTAATGTTCAGATTAAGAATACCGCCATATTTCTGATTTCCTGAGTCTCAAAGCACTCTTGATCACGGTGCTCTTGACAAAGATATCCAAAAGCAGTCTAGCAACTTTTCCCTTCCAATTTCCTGCATACTCACATATCTTCTAATTCCTTTTTGACCTTTCCCTAGATGTTGCTTTTCTTCAGTTTAAGCTTTCAGTCCTTTGTGACACCAAAATATTTCGCTTAAGCTTTCTTCCATTTAAGTAATGTTTCCGAAAGTCCCCAATTTTATGCTTTCTAAGCTTACTCCGAATTTAATGGAGTTGGTCCGGCGTGAGAGGTAGAGTGGAATATCAGCTCAAACTAAAATTATATAAATTGATTCCAGCATCATACTATACATTTTTATAAATTTTAAGGCAAAAGGTAGTCTGTTTAAAAATTTAAAAAAAAAATCAAGCGCCAAAACAAAAGATAAGGCGACCCGGGAACGCCGCCTTCGGAATGTCAATTGTGGCTCGCGCAGTGTGTGCTGTTGCTTCGTCCTGTTGGAAACACATGTCCTCCAGTCCTAATTCGTTACACTGTGGCAGAAAAAACTCAGCTAACACGGCCCTATAGCGCGCACCGTCCACTGTTGTCATTTGACCAGCAGCGTCCTTGAAACAAAATGGACCGATGACTCCTCCAGCGTAAAACGCTCACCATGCCGTCACTTTGAGCGGGTGTAATGGCTCTCGTAGATTTTCGGTGCTTCAGAAGCCATAGTGAACCGCTAAGGTGGAAATGAGCCTTATCGCTCATTATGATTTTGGTAGAAAAATCGTCCAATTCGGCCTTAAGATTGAAGAAGTCTTCGGCGTAGGATACAGGCGTTTGGCGGTCGGCAGGCAGCAGCTGATGCACGGACTGAATTTGTACGGAAATATATGCAGGTCTTTGAAAAAAATTTGCCTTAGGGACGACCGGCTGATGGCTAATTGCAAGGCTCGGAATTTGGCGATGTTTCTGGAGACAGCTCGACATCCTCGCCAACAGCGGCAATATTATCGACAAAACGGGTGCTCCGGAGCCGGATACTCTTGGCAGCGTCTCGTTTGGTCCCATACTCTTCAAGGCTGGTGACCGAACGTCGCAGTGTTTACGCAGTCGGTGCCGGACGACCGTGGAATCGGCGACGGAGTTCGCGCTTCGCCAACACCACAAACTAATTGTTTTGCAAAAAAAATTGACACGGTTATTTCGCGTTCTTTGGGAATGTATCACTCTATGGCTTATTCACTTGTATTCTACATCTGTCTAGTTCACAAATGTCAAAACGGATTTGACATGGGCCGCCATTTGCAAAAATTAAAGCATCTTCCAATAGGGTGTTTTGGCCCACCTCGTATGCATTTAATTACCGGGGTCTCTCCTAGTGCTCCTACACAAAATCATTTTTCTCTAACAAAATAATTGTATTGTTGCTTCAAAATAAAAGAAGATAAATAAATGCAAATTTAGTCCAAAAATTTGTGATCGCTCGTTTTCGGTTATACTTCAGCCCCTTTAAAAAAAATGCTTTTTTCTATAACGATTGTGTCCAAAATATGTCTGATAGTTTGACGCTAATACCCAATTGCAGTTAAATTGATTCTGGAAACTTTGTACAACAGACGGAAAGACAGACCTGTCTAAATCTAATTTATTATTTGTATAAATCCCGAAGGCATGTTTTTGTAGGGTGGAAGGATTGTGGATTTTTTCAGCGAAATAACAAACTGATAAACTTATGCCCTTATCCATATCTAAATATTATAATAACGTACTCATACTGCTTTGGTGCCAATCTTATGCCTATAGAAAGTATTGCTGTTGTGGTGGCTGAACTCTAAACTCATTGTATTCATATCGAAAATAACTAAAAATCCACCCTTCAAAATATATAAATTCAACTGCAGAATTTTGCTAATAAAATCTCTGAATAAAAGAATGGATCGAAAGATTTCAGTAGTACCAGCTCTCGTGCCTTAAATTTCAATTAAATTTATCTTCTTTCTTTTCGCGTTTGTTTTGCTTTTGTTCATTTTTTTCAAAGTCTTTTCTTTAAGTTTTTCGTTTAATTTTTTTTGATTGTTTGTTCGTTCATCAACTTGTTTATTGCAAAGTGGTTGGATTTTAGTTTTCAACACACTCACATTGAAAACCCCACTTTAATAAAAACACACGCATACACTCACAAATTTAAGCAGATTTTTTTCGTATGTTTGTAGATACATTCATAGATACTCACACGAATACAAATACATACGTACATACCAATATAAAAAGACAAAAACATAAAAAACATAAAAAAATGGTTTGAGTTCTTTGGAGCCAAACCTGTGTCTTTTATGTGCTGTTAATAGAACAGGAAAAGCGAAATGTCTTGGACGTTTTGTGTGTATTTTTTTATTGTAACAGAAACAAAACACATACAAAACGTCCAAGACTTTTTACCTTTTTTGTTCTATAAACAGAACATTAATAATGGCAACTTCAGTCGTACGTGGCTTTGGTAGTTGTTGGCTGTATTTAACCATCCAGCCCTTTCCACCACTTTACCATAAGTTGGAGAGCGGGTTTTTGTTGATTCTTCTTGTTTTTATGTTTTGCTGATGGATAGAACTGAGCTTGGTTTTCAACATGAACATAAAAGTAAAATTGTTGGTTTTGCCTTTGTTTTCTTCTTCTTTTTATTTATAATTTTTTATGCTGACGATGGATTTTTAATGGATTTGGTATTAAATGTACAAAGTGAATACATATTAATGTATGTACGTGTGTATGTTTGTTGGTATGAACGTTTTAATAACATATGTAAGTATGTACATAGGTAGCTGTGTACATTACTTTTGCTAAATTTTTGTTGTTTTTTTCTGTAAATTAAAATGATTTTTAAAGAACTTTTAAGAAAGTTTAAGCTTAAGTCCATATTATACAAGGTGGGCCAAAAGAAGTCATCCAAAGTTTTTTGGCTCTCATTTTTTTTTTTAATGAAAAACTTCCATTCTGTTTTTTGATTATGTTTGTTTGAACCTTTAGAATTCTACTGGTTAAGTCGAGAAGATGATATCGGCCATATGAGCGCCGTCACAACTGATTGCTCTACGGGCTCGTTTTATGGAATTTTTCATTACTTCGGCGAGAACTTTGAGCGATAGATTCTCGCACTCATGTCGAATGTTGTCCTTGGGCTTCCAGGGTATCGGGCTTGTTCGTGTAAACACGGGACTTCAAACAACCCCTCAAAACAGTCTGGAACGGTTAAGTCGGGCGATCTTGCGGGCCAATGTAAATCGCCAAAACGAGAGATGTGGCGACCCGGGAACGCCATCTTCAGAATATCGGTTGTGGCTCGCGCAGTGTGTGCCGTTGCTCCGCCCTGTGAGAACCACATATCCTTCAGTTCAATTGCGGAAGAAAAAACTCGCCTAACATGGCCCTAAGGCGCGCACCATCCACTATTGTCGTTTGACCAACAGCGTCTTGAAAAAATGACCTAATGACTTCTCCAGCGTGAGCAGCGCATCGTTCAGTCACTTTGACCGGGTGTAATGGCTCCTCGTGCATCTCTAGGTGATTTTCGGTGCCCCAACAGTGATACCTTTGCTTGTTCACATACCCGCTGAGGTGGAAATGAGCCTCATCGCTCATTATGATTTTGGTCAAAAATTGTCCACTTCGGCCTCGAGATTGAGGATGGCTTGGGCGTAGGGTACACACGTTTGGCAGTCGACAGGCAGCAGCTGATGCATTGATTGGACTTTTTACGGGAACATACGCAGGTCTTTGACCAAAATTCGCTTAAGGACCGACTGGCTGATGGCTAATTGCGAGTCACGGCGTCTGGTCGATGTTTCCGGCGGCAGCTCGCCATCTTCGCCAACGGCGGCGATATTCTTAGCAGAATGGCCGCTCCGGTGCCGGCCACTCCTGGCAGCGTCTTGTGTGGTCCCATACTTCTGAAGGTTAGGGGCCAAACGGCACGGTGTTTGCGCAGTCGGTGCCGGACGGCCGCGGAATCGGCGACGGAATTCGCGCTGCACGAATTTATCACTTCAGAAGCCTAATTTTAACAAGTACTAATGCATGGGACAAACTTTCTACCGTAGCCATTAAGAAATAATGTTAGAAGGTTTTATTGTCAAACAACGGACAATGGGCTAAGGAAGACGATTTACCATTGATTTTTGTTTCGGGTCAGCTATCGGAAGAACAATCTTCAATTATTGTTTGATTTTCACCGCATCGAGCTTTTTAGATTGTTTAAATTTCTTGCACCCGTCTGAAGGACGGCTATCAACATCACCTTTTTCAACAAAACCAAAATTTCAATGGTTCGTCGCCGAGGCCCCCAACAAATTTTAGAAAAACGAAATAACTTTCAACAAAAAAATTTTTTTAAATACCCAAATAATGAAATTTACATAAAGAAAATTGAGAGTCACATCGAACAAGTTGACTTAAATTGTTTAGTGATTGTTAAACAAGTGTTCAACGTTAAATTATCACAATTTTTTTGACACTTAAACAACATTTAATAAAAACTTGCGCAACAATTTACCAAGATGAAAGTGTAAATAATTAATTAAGAAACACTTTAAAAAAAGAAAACGACTGGGCACAAATAAATAAAAGATGAAAACAAGTAAGAACGCTACACTTGGCCGTATTGAATAATTTTCCTCTTCAACACATGCCCTTCTTCTGGGGGCAAGTTGTTGTTCTTCTCGATCGATTGAGCTGTCAGTGCTTTTAATATAGGAATTCTAAAAACAATTTAAAATTTTGATTTGAATCGAATAATGAATTTCGCCGCTACTTTTCTATATAAAGTTAACTCAGGGTACACTAATACAGGTAGTATCAAGGCGAATTCAAATAATTTGCCCTCTGCATTTCCTTTTTGTGTTAAAAAAAAATTTTTAAAATTCAAACAAAGTAAATAAATCTGACAATCACTTTTACAAACTTTCAATGCGAATTTATAATCAGTTGGCTTCTTAACACTACCTGTATTGGTGTACCCTGAGTTAGCTTTAATATTTTTTTGGACAACGTCAGCCAAGAGTGTCTCTGGGGACCGAATAATAATCGAGTTTTAAATGTACACAACACGAGTACCCACGAAAAAGAAAAAGAGCTAGAAAAAAGAAAAGTACACAGAAGAAAGAGAGAAAAACTTTGAATCTAACGGTGAATCTTGTGGTATTTAGTGTTTCGTTCGCTCATTATTGCCAAGGGATTTTGTACCCCAAATTAAGGGCTTTGTTTTGCATTAAGAATGATTTTTGGGCTTAAAAATTGTTTGTTTAGGTGAAAAAAACCAAAATTTTGAATTTGGCCATGTTTAATTTTGGACTATTTAGTAATTTTTGCTGGAACTTTTTAACTTTTTTTTTTTTTGATTTTTCAGTAACAGCTGCACATACATATATAATTTATTCTGAAAGTCAAAACTTTGAAATTTTGAAAGGAATGGTAAAGTCAAGGTTAGGTTAGGTAGAACAGGTGGCTACGGATAATATAAAAGAATCAGGTAAAACCCATTTGGGCCCGTTTCTACGGTACTTTTGTGATACCTGGTTAAAGTGTAAGCGAGTCAAAAGTTGTCCAAATAGAACTTTAAAAACATAATGACTACTTTTTAAGGGGGTTTTTCGTCTAATATAAATTAAGGGTTAATTGCTTTGGATTTAGGATGACTTGCTGAATTTGTCTTGGCAACACTGCGTCCGCTATCCATGGTGTTAAAAAGATTGCAGAATTTTTCTGTTTTTCTTATAGAAACAATATGTTAATTTTTTAAGCTCTTTTTAAAACAGCTTAAGTCAAGGCACATTGGAAAGCACAAATATTTTTTAGCTTGATATTGGGTCCATGGGACTTAATTAATATTGGAGAATTCACAAACGGAATAACGAACTGATACATACATCCTTATTAATGTACTTAACCCTTATCTCTATGTAAAGAAAAAGAAATATGAAAAATATATCACAACTGCAGCAATAAATTAGTGTTGAATTTTCTTTTAACACATTAATGAAATCAAGTGTTTAAATTTCTTCTTTTAATGGATGACACTTTAACAAATTTGCAAATAAATTAAGGAAAAGAGCTGAACAGGAAAAGCAACAAGAAAAAAAAAATTTTTTAAAGCGCGTTAAGGGATAATTGAATAATAAAGTTGAGGCATTTTTGCGTTGACGCCATTCTCTACCCGAAAACACAAAACCCAAAGACAACAACAGCAACAGCAAAGAAGGCCACAACATGAACTCACCCTCATTAGCAAAATGACTGAATGAATGAATGAACGGAAAACTTCTACGACCAAGTTTGTGTGTTTATTGTTTTTGCTCATTTGTTTGTTGGCCGTTCCGTTTGTCTGGTTGTTCGCGTTTAAAGGAGGGGTCCCTTTTAAAAAAATGGCAATAAATTTATTTTTTTCTTGTGCTTCTTTGTTTCAGGCTACTTACCTACATATTGTGAAATTTTCCCTTTTTTTATTTACCAGCCACTTAATTTTAAATTCATTATTAAAAAATGTTACAAATTGGAAAAAAAATATAAAAAGACAAAGAATGTTATTAAGACCATGTCAGATAAATCTTTTGCTTCGCGTTGTGTTAAAAGTTCGCTTTGACATTTAGGATAAAATAGCCATACTTACATAAAGGTACTTTAACATGGTAATACATATATTACGACTTGTCAAAATATGATGTAGAATTAATACCAAATCTCATCATGTAAAGGCACAATGTATTGAGTGGGAGCAAATACGGATACAAACTTTGACAAGTGTTCGGTAAATGTTTATTTTTTAAACCATTTTAGAAACTTGTCTTTTTTCATCACATCAGAGGTGTGAAAGATTGGCAGCACTTACACAAACAATCAAAATTAAAGCAGAACTTTTTAATGTTTTTTTTTGTTAATATTGTAGAACCTTAACCATATGGCGTTACCCCAAAAGGTAACAACCACTTTTGATTTTACCAACCTCATCCGTGTAAACATGAAAAATACTTAAAACAGATTTTTATTCTCTTTTCTTAAACACGGAAAGAATTTCATAATATTTTGATTATACAAAATCTAAATACTTTGTATTACCATGTAAAGCCAACTCAAGTATAAGAAACATGTCACATAAAGTACTTTCAATGCAGCGCGAAGCGTAATGTTAAGCAACTCTCATCTTTTTGCTTGGTTTGACAATAGAAAATCGGCAGTTCCTTGAATGGCGTTGGACCTTTAAATACTTACATATGTACGTGAGTATGTATGTATGTTAATGTACATATTAGGGCGGGAAAACTTTTCTTGTGCCAAATTCTCATCGCGAATCTTTTTCTATGGGCCATTGCAAGAAACTTCACCTCAGAAACTATACTTGGAGTTTTTTGAATTAAGAATTGATTTTTGCCATTTATTTTTATTTTTGACTGCCACTAGAGGGCGCTTTCGTATAGTTTTTTCAATTTATCGCCTTTTTTGGAAAAAACGAAATCGTTGTGATTTTATTTAAGACAAAGAATAAATAAATATTTTTTTCTTATTTTTATTTTTTTTTCTACAAAAATTAAATTAAAAAGATATAAAATTTACATAAAAAATTTTGAAAGTCTTTCTTTCTCTCAAGTCAAGAGCTTTTTTTACGGCGTTCTAAGGTCACCACCATAGCTCCGTCTCCGTTCTGTTCTAAATTTCGTTTAGACACGCTTGTCAGCATATGAAAAAGCCTTTTCATTCCTTGTAAATGTAACAGATTCTCTTATTAGGCAACGGTGAATCATTGTCTTCTTAATATTATTCCAGATAATCATAATGAATGTTTAAAATAAGTGGTGGTTCGAATATGATATGTTACCATTTGTGTTAAAAATTTGTAGATGGCCTTTTATATGTCATATATATTTTTATGTTTCGAACTTGCTTCATTCTGTTTTGTCTTTCACTCCAGTTTTCTTCAGATTTTTATTTTTGATTTTTCTTCTTTTGATTTTAATATGGCCACAATTTGAATGCGCTGATAGAATTTCTTTAGTAGTTCTAGCAATAACGGACCATGGTTTGCGGAGTGTATGTCCATTATATTAAAGTTTCAAGCCCCACACATGGGAGTCTTAATCCATATTCAGATGGATAAAGATAGTTTGAAGTAGTTTCTTCACAGTTAAAAAAAAAACATGTTTATGCTTATTTTGTCACAAGGAAAACGTGTTCCGTCTAGCGGATATTACACTGAATTTCAATTCTTAAACATCATGATTACTTGCTTTCCTACATTTATACTCTCTATTAACACGCTGCATAAAAGACAACTGTTCAATTACGTGTCAGCAACTAACACTAAGTAGTTCATTAAATCTGCTTCTTCGGTGTTCTCGAAAATGCTCAAATGGCAATTTTTGTCAGAAAAAAGTAAACAATTTTTGTAGAATATGGACGTTCTGTATCTCGAACTAAGACAATTTTAACTGTTGGTCCATTACATAAAAATCTGCGGATACTTTCCTCTTGGTCGGATGATCAGCTAAACCCTTGTTTGGCCAGTTTGAGAATTTATAGGAATATACATATGTAGGTATATCGTTACCCTTATATAGAAAGGATCTAGCTCGATCTTTTTTACAAGCCCAGGGGCCAAATCGTTACATTCGATTCGAATCGAAGTTTAAAAATTCTTATTAGAATTCCTATACTAAAAGCATTGACAACTCGATCAATCGAGTGAATTTTCGATTCGAATCGAATGTGACGATGTGGCCCCTGATTTTCGTTAAAATCGATAGCTGGTCTACTCTTATATCACAATTAACATAAAAATTTCGACCCAATCCTATAATACGAGATGGTTGGGTGAGAAGAATATTGGTAGGTTTTGCAGACACAATTTTTCGAAAAACTAAATTCCAGTGCTGATTTTAACAGACTCGCTGTTAACGAAAAACGTTTAAGTTGAGCTGATAACTTTTTTCTCCGATACGAGGAGCAACGAAAAAATAAAACAAACAGTTTGAAGTTCAGTAAACAAAAAGCCTTTATTCTTTATTTTCTACTTTCTTAAATACTATTATTTTGTTTATTGCTGCATTTTTGTTATTGGAAATGCAGCTATAAAAAATACAAGTTAATTGTTTAAAATAAATAATTTACATAATAATTCTTAAGAACTTTGTCTGGTGCATTTTGTTAATTGTTGCATTTTCGTTGGTGAAAATGCAGCCCGAATAAACTAAAAACTAAAATGTTAAAATTCTTTGGAAAAGAATTAATTAAAATTCTTTGGAAATTAATATTTGGCAATATTGATACTAGTTGCATTTTTGTCAGCGGAAATGCACCCAGACAAGGTGTAACAATTCTTTGGAAAAAATACAATTAATAAAGTTATAAATAAAATATTTATTAAAATTCTTTGGAATTAAAATTCTTTGCGTTGCATAATGTTTAAAACAATTATTGAAATTCTTAAGAAGTTAAAACAACAAATGTATGTATATTTGTATGACCAAAATAATGTTAGGGGAATAGTGGGAGACACTATAACTAAGGGAATAGTGGGAGACACTATAACACTGATACTCAATTGAATCAACTACATATGCGTGTTGGTCCACTACCGATCAAATAATTAAACCATTCATTAATCAAAGCTATAAAATATTTAAGACGACAAATAAAAACTTGTTTGTGTATGCCTTGGCACGAGCCCCAACTAAGACGCTAACTTGCCAGCCAGCTAGCTAAGTAAGTAGCTGGGCAAACATGCTTTGAAACTAAAATTGTTTAATCAAAAACAAACAGCAGCAGCAATAAAAATTGATATTTTTAATTAACGCCAAGGCCAATAACAAACAGCAGACGCTACAACATTTATTTGCGTTATACAAAATGCAAATTATAAAGTGGCGCCCGATGAATTTCAATACACACAAATACACACGTACACACATGCTTACATATAAAAGTATTAAAACAAAATTTAATACACTAAAATTTTATTAACACACCCCAACAAAAACAAAAAAAAAAAAAAATAGCGCGAGTGTTAAAGAGAGAAAACGAAAACGTTAGCCAAGTAGCAGAGACAAGAGAAGTGCGTGCGTGTTGTTAGCCAAATTTAGAAAAAGTTTAGTTTTATGTTATAAACACATAGACCACAGCAGGCTATCGACTACAACCTGTCAAAAATGGAATGCACAGTTATTTTGACGACATCATAGCTACAAGGCACCATGACTACAGTTGTAGCTGTGGCCAGATTAAACTAATTTATATTTTAGTAGGCGACAAACAACAACAAATTTAAAAAAAATATATACAAGAGTGTAAAACAGTGCTGCCAGTCGAGTTTCTAATTATTGTTATATAATAAATATTCTAAAGCTATATTTACACCACCTGAGTTATCATCTGAGTTTTAAAAGTGCAATATCATGTCTGTTTATTTGTTAATATTTTGTCTGATCTCAATTAAAAACAGAACGTTATCTATTTTTATACTATTTAACGTCTGTGTTTTGACTGAAAGTTTTTTAATGTTACCGGATTAAATGCTTGTTTTTGTATTGCCATATAGGTACTTTAAACCAGCTTAACAACTTTTATAATAAGCGGACTAAAACTAATTCCTTAGACGTAAAGTAATACATAAAAAAGAAAAGGTCACATTTTTTTGTTTGAAACTCATAAAAATTTAAACTTTTTTTGACACTCAACTCAGGTGAGAACTTAGGTGGTGAAGGAATAGTTTAACTAAAATATGTTTAATTGCGCAGAAAGAGAAAACACATTCTTAATTTAAGAATTTTATTTTTGAATTTATTCAAAACCGTTATTCAAATTTTTAAGTACCATCCATGGCTCAATAATGCATTGGGTGGTGTTGATTCTACAACAACAAAATTTGGAGAATAAAATTTTCGTTTTTGTTGTAGTTTTCGTTGGCGCAGGTGTCAAAAAAGAAATGAAAAAGTAGACAACTTTGACAACCCAGCACCGATTTATGCATGAAAAAAGTAGATCAGCTGTGCTTGTAACACCACCTGGTCACATAATTTCACCATGGTACCTCCCGTACTTAGAATTTTCTTAATCAAGCCTATTCAAGCAGAAGAAAACTTGTTATACATGTTATTTTACATTTTAAAACAAAGTGTCTCGATGGCCTAGAGGTAGCGCACTGGTGCTGCAATGCGGAAAGCCCCTGGTTCGAAAACCAGCTACGGTAAGTATCTATAAAAAAAATTTTTAAATTATAAATTTTAAGTACATATACAGAC
Organism: Melanophora roralis; assembly: GCA_963583895.1. NCBI lineage: Eukaryota > Metazoa > Arthropoda > Insecta > Diptera > Rhinophoridae > Melanophora > Melanophora roralis. The sequence continues at coordinate 83,346,794 of OY757191.1, read as the reverse complement.
ATACATACATACATATATAAAATCAAAAAATAAAATATAAAAAAAGTCTTCTTCTTTAATAAAGCCAAAAAATTATAATTTCATTTTTGGATTAATCCCATTTTACGCTTAAATCATTCTTTTAAATTTAAAAACGAGTGAAAAAAAAATGTTTTAATCAAACACCGACCACACCTCTGCACAACATAATCAAGAAAACAAAAAACGCAGGCAACCTGGATTTTCTTTAAAATATACGCACACACACACACACACATACAACTTTACGAACATTGAATAAAAGAAAAACCTAAATAACGGCTGACAACACCCTAAAGAAGTTGTAGAAAAACAACAACTAAAAGAAGTACCGTAATACAATTAACGATTTCGTATCAAGTCGTTTCGACTTCGTTAGCACACGATTGTTTTAAGGCATGTGTATTAAGAGCCAATCACACTTTAGATTATTTCAAGGGGTAGGCTTAGTAGCTTAAGATATGGCGGGAGGCACCACTTTAAATGCTTCTAAAAACGTTTGTTTTTTTTTTCTGCTATCGTAAGTGTGTACGAATGAGTGCTTTAGCAAACATGTTTGATTTTGTCGATATACCGCTCTTTGCAAGAGGAGAATATTCGACCGTTATTTTCAAAGAAAACGTGAGTGAGTGACAAAGAAGGAGAGATTCATGGCAACTGATGGGCAAATGAAACAAAAAAAATAATAAAAGCAGGCAGAGAGTCTAATAAGAAATCAGGCAAACTGGTGAAAAAGCACAAAGTGTACGTTAGTATTTTACTAGTGCTGCTGATGTGCGGTCGTCGGTCGGTTAAAAGTTAAAGCTCTATTTCGGCTCTTTTTTTTTTGTTTAACTTGACAAAAATCTGAGTTGGTTTTTTTTTCGATTTGGAAAAGTGGTTCTCTGATTGATAATTTGCGTGCTGGTTTTTCAGCCACAAAAAGAGTAAATTGAGCAAACAAAATAATAATAAATGTGAAAACACATAAAAAAGCTGAAAGAAAACAATGGTTATACAACAAAAAGTTAAACTTTGTTAAAAATCAATAACTTAAATTGTTAGTATTTTACTAAAACGACATATGTACATAAATAAGTACATTTTTGTATGTGCATACCTATACAAATACATACATACATATGTACATGTACAATTGTTTTTTTTTTATCGAAAAGCCGGCAATAAATTTAAATGTTCACAACAAAAAATTTCAACATTTTATAGATTTAATTTGACACATTTACTTTACAATGTAAACTTATCTCGTTCCTCTTTGTAGTGAAAAAAGTCTTAACAAAAAAATTATTTAAAAGTTTTCTGTTTTTATACTTATCTGTGATTGTGATTATTTTATTTTGAGAAGAGCGCGCAGATAATTAATAGAAATTTCACTTTGTTTATTTTTCTATTGCAAGAGTACAAAATGTTTTCTTACTTCGTTTACGTTGGGTGTTTGGGTGGTTGCTTTTATTTTCTATTTATGTGGCTGTCTTCTCTCATCTTTTTATAGCCGCTATAAGTGAGAGTCGAGTTAAAGATGAATCTGATTACAGACCCACGTGACATGAGTGTTTAAATGTGTATGTGTACTTGTTTCGCTATTTTGGGCTAACTAGGAGTTTACACATGCAAGTAACATTGCAAAAACCCTCATTTCACTTACACTTTCTCACCCTTTTCCACTAACACACAAACAAATTCTAGAATACATGATAATACGTGTGTAACTATTTTATGAAAGCACTTGCATATGTAAATGCATAGTTAGCTCAAATCGTATTGGAATTTAAGCATCGTGGAGCTGCCAGATTTATAAATATTTTCAATAAGTTCTTCCATCCATAGGCATTTGCGATTCACCGTATCTTAAGATTGCCTAACTAAGTAAAAGTAAGAATATATAACAGTTTTTACTTTGACGTACTGCGAATAGCTTTATGATTTTCCAAGTTGCTTAAAAAGTCAAACCATCAACCACCCAACCGTCTTCACTTAATAATAAGTTTAAATAGAATTGAGCTTACAAAAAATTTGATAAACATTTAGTCGGGAACATTCTTATCCTTTTTAACGTAAATTCTATAAATCAACTTGATTTCTTAAACATAACACCCATAATAAGGAATTTCACAATGCACACATCTGGCTTTGCAAAGTAAACGGTTAATGGAAAATAGTTTTCCTACCTTTACAACATTCCAAAATAGAGTGGTCACGTCGAATAACTAACGCAGAACTCCTTTATTGTGCATACTAAGAAGGTGTACATATATAATACGGCTGGATTGGTCATGTATTACGGAAACCATATGACGAAATATGCCAATACAACCCGCAAGATAGTAGATATAGGGAAGACTGCGCAATACTTGGAGAAGAACCGATGCAAACAAAACCAGGAAATCTCTTAATGAGTTAAGATTTCTATCAAGAAAAAGAATAAGTTGGCGACTGGTAACAAGTCTATGCTCCGGATGGAGTACGGCTTAACTATTTATTTCCTACAGGGAGCAAGTATCTCTTAGATTAGTATTTTGCACTATTATTTTGTATGTTTAATAAGAGATTAAATTTTTTCTTTAAAACATGCGTGGTATATCAAAAGAAAAGCTAGAAGAAGGGTTCAAGTCTCACAAAGCCTAAATCTGAGACAATAAACTATTGTAAGCTTCTTGCAATGAAAAAAATTGGAAGATCCAGAAAAATTTCCTAAATGATTCCTATTTTACATTAAAAAGTCAGACTGTGGCAATTTGGGGATTTCTTCATCGTCCGTTTTCGCGTCTTCCGTCAGGATCATATTTAAACGCTTTTATCGCTGGATCTTCATTCATTCATTAGAATAGCATGCCCAAACCAAAGCAGTCCTTGGATTTTTACGCGCTTGGCTATACATACATACATTATACATGCAGCTCTTGGTTCATACGATGCCGATAATCTGGTCTACCCAGATTGGTTTGTATATCTTGCAAAGTTTTTTGTCTCAACCCCTGAAGGATACCATTTGCTTGTGCAAGTACCAATGCGTCCGAGCCGTATAGTAGTTCAGGCAAAATAAGCGTCTTGTACAGTGCTAGCTCTATATGACGAGAAAGCGTCCTGTTTTTTAAGCATTAAAGTTTAAAGATTGCCCTATTATCGTGGATTCTCAATTCGTTACAACCATCATCTTAGCCTTGTTTTTACTTACCTACAAATCCATTTTTTCCGATCATTTTTCTATATCAGCAAACGCAGCAGTGACATCTCGCAAAGGTTCGTCCCATGGTGTCGATATCATCGGCATATGCGAGCAGCATGTGGTGTTTGTAAAAAATTGGGCTGCTTTCATTTGCTGCTGCGTTACTCACGATCTTTTCAATGGTACATTGAAGAGGTCACAAGACAGGCTGTTAACTTGTTTGAAGCCACACTGTGTGGTGAACGGCTCAGAAAGGAGTATTCTGATCTTTGCAGTTAAAACAAATTCAGACATGAACTCAAACCCTTTTGCACAAGTCGAACTATCAAGAGCGGCCCATTGCAATCGTTGAAGAGTTGGTAACTGTCGAGGGTTTTCTCCAAGATTTGATGTAGTATGAATATCTCTTCAGTGGTGGATTTACCAGGTCTTAATCCGGAGCGACTTTAGTTTTTAATTTTTCGCACAGTATACGTGACAGTATCATGTAAGCGATGGGTAAGAGACTAATGTCTCCATAATTGGCACAGATAGTTGTATGAGCTTATTAATGAACGGGGGCATAACACAATAAGGCTCCAATAATCGGGCAGGCGTTCTTTCAACCAAATCTTGCAAATGAATTAAGTTATGCTCTTTACCAATGCCGGGAAACCATCGGGTACTGCCGCTCTTTAATTTTTCATCTGGGATACTGATGTTTCCACCTCTTCTTGGCTGTAACCGTCATTGATGATTCAAAAGGGGGTATCTCCGTCGCCGCTGACATCGGGTACCAACAATCTGGAAAAGTGTTCCTTACAGGTTTTCAGAACACCAGTTTTTTGTAATCAGATTGCCTAATTGAGGTGCCTATACCGAAATCCTCAAACTTTTGTTTTACACGTTTTCAAATTTACCAGTGAATAAATTTCAAAGCAACTTGGTAGGAATACTATGTAAAAGCGGGGGAATCCGTGAAATAATTTTTGGAAGCAATTTCAAACGAAACTCTTGGTGGCATAATATTTGCCCTGTCATCACTATATTTTGAAAAACATCTCGGCTAAGGAGGTAGCACAAATAAGATAGAACCATAGACTCCAGTGTATACTTTAATTACGAGGAAAAATAACGAACATTCCAAGAGTCTTGCGATTATATAATGCCTAACGATGCAGCTTTTAAATTATATATGACCATTGATATCTTAACTGGGCTTAGAAGCCTTTGGTTTTGAAAAAAGACCTATGGGAAATTGATCAGTTTTTTCGGGTCTAACGGTAAAATTTTAATGGAAGCTGACCACTTTTTGCCGGTTATGTCAGAAATTGATTGGGAGAAGACAAAAACTAGATCTTTTATGTGGATATTATAACTCCGAGTTTTTCTGGACAGACTAATTTACAATCATTTATATAAATGTATATGTATAACAGTTTTTAAATGAGCATTTTGCCATTCCAATGCATTCTTTGGCTACATTCCTTCAATCAGTTTGCTTTGCAGTACAAAATTTTAACTTCTTTCAAATAGTAAATCTGAGATTTTTGATAACTTGTTTTACACCCAAATAAGTGCTTAAAACTGTAAGACTTGTATGTCTAAAGGAAGAAGTTAAAATTTAGCCTTTCTTATGTACATACAAACATACGTCTAAAGTCCACCCTAAAAAGGTGAAGCCTTTAAGTTGTGGGAAATTTCTTGAAAACAAAACAAATTTCCACAATTTAATAAGCTTTGTGACAACTGGCAACTTCAGTTACTTCATATAAAATACATCGTGCCTCAAACCTTTTATAAAGAGGAAAGTTTTCAGTCGTTTACGAACCTATTGAATGTATCTCTTATTGTATCTCTAATTTTACTCTTAAAACCGAAAGTTTTCTATTATACTCTCTTTCTCTCATAACTCATGATGTTTCTTAATGCAAGTACGTTCATGCTCAATTTAAAGAAAAATCGCGCGTTATTTTTCTACTCTGCCATTTTTGCTGTTTGAAGAAGAAAACCTACATTCATACAAATATAGAAGTGTAGATACAAAAATCTACAATAGATATACAGAAACTGTTTCGTGTGTTTCGTCGTTGGATAAATAGATGAAATAAATGGATGGATAGATTTTGCTTAAGTATTTAGGGTGTATGTACATACATACATATGTCTCTATATGGGTGTGTGTGTGTGTATAAAATGGGAAAAAGGTTGTGTATGTTTTGTTCGGCTGACGTTATTCAAATGGTGTGTATTCAATGCATGAAAATCGTTTGGTTGTACATACGTTTGTCTAAAAATCGCTTTTTTGGCAAACTTTAAGTTTTGTCCAAATCAGTTGAATTTCGGTGGCTGCCGTAGCCGACATCCACGTTACATTAAACTCGGAATAAACCAGAGATGAACCTTCAAGTGTTTATTATTATTTCTTGTTGCTTTCAAATAAGGAGCAAAAACAAGTAAAACATGGAATAGAGATTGCAAGAGAAACATATTATAACAGAACATTGTAAAACAAAGCCAAAAGGAAAATTAAAAAAAATCTCTTTGCTATTGAAATGTGTATCTAGTAGATTGGAATTGAGTTTTCTTTGGAAATGTGTATATAAAATATATTTGTAAATACATGTGTATAAAGTGAAAACTGCTTTAAAGGGATGCAAAATCAAAGCGTTTTGTATGTTAAATAACCAAAAAAGTTTGTTTATCAAAGAAAATTACGACGAAAACAAAACAAATTATAAAAGAAAAACAAAACGAACGAAATATAAAATGTAACAAACAAAACAAAATACACTTGACTCGCCTGATGCCATTCTAAGCCTACTGTCGTACAAATTTACTACCACGAATAACTAAATAGAAAAACACTGTGCTACGTCAGACTGTTAGGTCGTTTCTACTTATGGTCTGTTTACATGTTTTTTTATTCTGGCTGTGGTCGCTAATACATTTTGTCGGCCTTTGCACAAAGTAGATTTTCTTGCCACCTTACTTACTGTTGTTATTGTTACTTTTTTCAATCAACTTATTGTGTGCGGGTACGAGAACTGGCAGAGTATGCCGAAGAAGAGGCCACAAAAGCCGGTGTAAACGTCGTTCATATATATAAAATACTTATTATCGTATTAACAAATGTACGTTTGTATGTACTTACGTATACGTGTGTTCGATGAGCGATGGGAATATGCGTGTGTTAAACCAAAAGTCAACAATACCAAAAACAACAACAACATTTATACGAATTTGACCGTCTTTTCGTTTTTGTTTCCGTCCGACTGTTTGTCTGTCCAGCAGCTTAAAAAAATAAAAAACAAAACAATATTATTAGCAGCACGGAATATCTCCCAAAGTACGGCATTGAATATAACTTGGTAAGCGAGTGTGTGCTTGAGTGTGTATGCGCCAAGTTATCCGTATACGTTTTGTATAGTGTCCGGCTTAGTTCCATAAAATGTTTAAACCATTTTGTGTATGGGTGAGAGAAGCAAAGTACAAAATATAATAACAACAACCATATCACCAACATCAAACAATATAATTGTATCTCTTCTCACCCAACACTTAATTGACGTTTTTATAAGTTGGAATTTATCGCAAGTGCTTTGTGTTGCAGCGCCAACCATAAAATACTAATAGTCGAATAATACAACAAGCACAGCAATGAATGAAGGGCGTACGCTACTTTTGTTAAAATAAATATTATTGATATATTGAAGGTTTTGAAAATGCTCTGACTGTTTCAACCGCACAGTTATAGATAAAAGATTGAAATTCGTTCGGAATGAGGAAGGTGCAAACCCTGATAAAATGGAAGAGGTTCTTACTGCTAGAAAGTATAAAAACGATGCTGATATGAACAGTAGACTAGCGACTAAGTTCACAAGTCTACCATTTTCGGTGTCGTGGGTTTGATTTCCGCCAGAGACTCTATGTCCAATCTTTCTCTACAGGTAACACAAAAGTACTGAAGAAAGGACTAAATTAGAAGAACAGAACATATTTTATTGTGGAATTTCACTCTTCCACTTCTGATACTATATATATGTATATGACTCTTAGCTTATTCTCAAGAATATAGCCTGTGTTGCTTCCATTTCCACTACCCTTCACCGTGTTTTGGATGGAAGGCCCCTCCTTCTGCTACTTTGAGGTGTCTCCTCGATACCTTGTCTGGATACACCATTTTGTGGTTTGCATAAGATCCAAACCAGGTGTCGTTTTACTTCAAATGTGTTTAGAAGTAGGTGAATAGGGAAACTGGCTACGGCTGGGAACCCTAGGATCTAAAATGAGATCCCGTCAAAGTAATAGCAAATAATGAAAAGGCCGGCATTGGCATGTTGAAGCATGTGCGTAACTCGGTCCTGACTGGCGGTGAGAAGAATATGAAGCGTTGATGATGATGGAGTAATTGATTTGTCTAGATGAGAAAAAGATCCTTTAAACAGAGCTGGGTGTCGCATTCCTTGGGTGCGACATGTTAATCATAATCTTTCTTGCTTAAGGTTGGGTGCTGTTTGATTATGAAGAAGCGAGATGAAAACTAGAAACGCAATTCCGGTTTAGATAGCCAAACTCCTCACCAAGAGGTCTGTTATGGCTACACAGAGTCATGGTAGAGAATTGTTACCTGGGTGGCAGAGTGAGCCATTCTGGGGGCTCTGGTGGACGCGTTGTTTCCACCAAGTGTTGAGAGCACAGTGAGTTATTGCCAGCATGGCAGGTATCACGTTAAACCCTTAACGACTGTCCAAATCGCTGTTTGTCGCGGCTGAAACCACGAATCTTGATTTGTGATGATGTTTTGCCAGAATTTTACGCAGGAAACGATTTTCAAAAGCTTGCATTGTTTGCAATTTCCTGTTAGATGGTTTCCACGCTTCACAAGCGTTATGGAGTACAAGCTTTTCGCTGAAATAAAAGATAAATATTTGCCACACCGAATCCAGCTTTTGGCTTACATAAACGTAATTAGATATCGTAACTTGTACCGCCAGTGTTAGGCATAATTCTGGCAGGCTATGTAAACAAAGTCACTGACTATAAACTGTATGATTTAGTGCGGCCCTCCCTTACATTCAAGTAGCTCGGGTTGGCTTGCTTAACAAATGCTTTCTGTGAACTTTGGTTTTGTGCGTGCTCTGTCCAGTTTGTTAGAGCACGGACTACTTTCTTTAACTTAGTTCTTTAGCGGTAGTTGTCATTTAAAATCTTTTTGGTAGAAGCGTTTGCGTTCGTTCGACCGACATGGCCCAGCCAGAGCTCATGATTCATTCTACTCCTCCTTAACACAGGTCGGACCGAAGATTTTGCAAAAAGTTTTTCTCTCAAAAGCACGAAAAAAGCATCGTAATTTTTTGCAAGTTTCTATGTTTCGGTTTCATTAAGAAGCACGGATAGAATATGCATGTTGTACAATTTCGAGATATGGCTTTATTTTTGAACTGTCTGCTTAGCACAAAATAGCATTTATTTGCAAGCATGATCCTTCCCTTTATTTCAATGTTTACACCATTATTTATATTGATGGGGGAGCCGAGGAATAAAAACTCCTCTATTACCTCAACGTTGCAGCTAGCGGCTTTAAAAATGTCACCCTTTCGCCGTCAGGATTTTGCTTAGTAGTTGCAAGCATAAGTTAAGACTTCTTCTCGTTTACTATCAGATCCAACCCTGCCGATTCTTTCTCAGTTCTGGAAGAAGCACCAGTTACCTCTCGCTCTATCTTTCCGACGAGCTCAAGAAGTTGTACGATAGGCTGTCACCATGTCAAAGAAAAGAAGTGTTATCCCTGCCAGTTTTAACAGTAAAAAGAATATCTGCAAGTTTTTAAGACTGGTCTTGGCGGTATTGGAATCGTATTATCATAAAATTTTTTCCAAACTGCTATTTGTTCTACCTTTGAAGAGGAAAGAATGCCCTTAGCATGTTCTACAGGTTTTTTGAACGTTAGTAGTTTTTGTGTCATCTGATATACTATTTTGCACATGTCCCTTGTAGGCTTCGTGTCTGCATTTACTTGAGGCATTTGGGCTAGCTGAATTAACCATATCCCCTTGCTACTTCTTAGTGTATTACCAGCTGACAAATTAAGACAATAATTTTAAAACTTTAAAACTTTTTAAATCAACCATGGCTCATATAAGAGTAAAATTGGTAAAACTAGTTATCCAAGAAAGTGTGTTTAAAGAAATTATTTAGTTCTATGTTAGCTTTTCAATTTTAATATGATAATGTTTACCAATACCAAGCGTAGCGTGAACGCTATCAAAAAAAAAAAACATTCAAACAGTTCTTTAATAATCTATGAAAGCATAAAACATTAATGTTTTTGTTTTTAGGCTTTTTTTACTTTTCACACACTGGCAAATCTGCTTAAAGCATAACAAATGCCTAAATAATGCCTCAAACTAGCAACTGAAAGTTAAATCAAAAGAACGGGAAGCCCAAGTCAGCGAGCGGCAAAAGTATAAAAACAAAAACTAAACGAAGTGTAGAAATGATAAATTTTCCAAATCACGTTTTACCTTAAAATGTTACACTCTCTTGCTTTCATCACAGTTTTCGTTTGGTTCTCGCTCATATGGTAGTTTTTTTTCTTATTAATGGTGCTCATCATCACCACACACACACATCTCTGTTCCAACATTGTTTCTGGTCTTAGATGTTGTTAAAGAGAGGACTTTTTGCAAGTGGAGTTTGGTTGATTGTGTTGTAATGATGTATTTAGCTTATGAGGCAATAAAAAGGGTTTTTTATTTTATGGATTTTTTTTCCATAAAAACATAAATTGCAACAAAACCTTAAAAAAAGATGAGATTTGTGAAGCTTAACAGACATATTACGTATTACCTAAGTATGTATGTATGTTTATACGTACGAGAACATAATTTATTAATTTCCAATTTAACGAAATTATTATTTAAATATTGGAAAAAACACGAAATGTAACAGCAAGTTGCAATAATTTTTGTCACTTAATCACACACATACAAACGATTTTGTGAGTATGTAAGCAAATGTTTTTAACACCCTAAAATAGCTGTCTCATTTTCCCGGAAAAAGCTGTATTCCGAAATACTACCTAACCCCAAAAAATTTTTAATATTTTTAAGACCTCGTGTCATTATTGTAATGGGTCTGAGATTTATTACAGCATAATATGTCCTACTTCCGGGAATCAAGAAAGAAGGGGTCCAAACAAATTTTATGAAGATTTGTCTATTATTGACCCTACCCCCCATCGAAGGATAAACACGAAAATCGTGTTGCATTTAAGCTAGAATCGAAACGAATTTAGGAATAATTTTTCAATAAAAGTCTACCGCGTACCTCATGTAAGTACTACTTTTAAAAATTTCATATAACCGCGTTGAAACAGAAGTGCACATGCTAAATTTTTTGAAAAGCAGTTCATAGCTTAGCAAGTCCTAATTCTAGAAGAAGGAATGTAGCACTGACGTACAACAAAATAAATTGTGGCGAAAGGTATAAACTGTTTTGAGGTTGGGATAACTATAACTTTCTTACTGGTTTAAATTACACATATATATAAAAAGAGACTCTTCTCATGGCACTTCTGCCTTTCAGTTTGAACACTACTAGGTCTGTTATGGTCAAAAAATGTGAGAAATAGTTCCCCTGGCTATCTGATATTACTTATGTTTGGGTTCCTTTCCAAGTTTGCTATTTATAAACATTTTCGTTAAAGCTCCACGTTCTTCACCATCGTGCCCATACCATTGCAACCAGTTGTTCTATTTCCCTCACTCTTAGGAGTAATGTATTCTCACGATTTACGGATAATGTTATGCGACCAAAGTAGTTTTAAAATTTCTCCTTCGAATGTGACCTTAGCCGTAAGAAAAGTAAGCAGCCTTGATTAAAACAGTATTTTATAAACAAATAAATTATAATCAAGGTGCATTTATAACAGGTGGCCTCGGTTAATCAGCTGAGTAACGGTATTTAGGATGTGTAATCGTCAAACTTTCTTTGTGTTTATGTTTTTTTTTTCTTTTTTACTAACAACAACTGTATAATCTAAGAAAAGCTCAAAACGTAAAAGAAAGAATTTGTGAGTTTTTGTTATTTGTCTTTGACATTCGTACAACCATTTTAGTTGTTTTTGTAGAACAGCTCCCACCTGTATGCATGCACCTTGATTATAATAGAGCGAAACAAGAACCAGAGCACGTTCTCTAAATATTAAGAAACGTGGACCAGTATTTAAAAGTTATTGTGCCAAAGTTGGGAACAGCAATTCCAACTTAGTTCATTTTTGTGCTCCAAATGCCAAATTTTTAGTTTTAGTGCCAAACTAAAAAAAAAAACACTAAGCTGGCGCTTTCTTAATTTTTCGTAGTGCCTTTAGTGCTTTTAACAAGTTTTAAAAAATGTTAAAATCAGCAATTATTGTATGCAGTGACTGTTTTTGCAAGTCGCACGAATGATTTTTTACGTCTAGAGAGTCTTTATTTGTTCCACAGTATATTGGTATTTTTATTTAAAAGCGTATTTACCACTCGATTAACAATTTACTTTAACATCTTTGAGTCAAACTTTAAAAACCGAATATGCTTGAACTCTTTTCAATGCGGCTGTATGGCTCGCTTTAAACCAAAATTGTTTGTAAGTGCACATATGTTTTGTATAAAAATAATAATTCGTATTGTTTAACTAAAACTGAAAATTTCATTAGTTCTAACAAATTCTAAAAAAACCGCATGAATATTTTCTGCCTTTATATAACAACTTCAATAAACTTACTCAGAATTATTATAAACGAACCCAAAAATTCAAGAGTTCTTTCGAAAATTCAACAAACCAGTTTTCGTTATTCAACTGTTTTAATTTTATTTTTCCCTTGTACATCTGGATAACCATTGGTTACCACTAAATGTATTATAAGGGATACTGAAAACAAAACCTATTCATATTGCAACAATTTCTAAATATTGGAAAAATTATTATCAAATCCTGAATAACATTTGAAAATTGCTTAAAAACTGAAATTTTTAGTTTTCGCTTAAGAAAAGAATTGTGGGGACGCATGGTGTATAATGAAAAGAATTCAGTTTCAAAGAAGGTTATAAAGATATGCAAAATTTTGTGAGAGTAATATTTAAAGCTGTTTTAGCCCCAAGAAACACATGAACAACCAGTCGGATGGATATGCTTTATTCGACTCAGAAAGTGATTCTTAGTCGACCGGTAAAAGAATAAGTGGGTCTTAGACTATTTCTTTAGGGCTATATAAAAATCTGCACAACTGCATAATATCCCTCCAACGTTTGTAGTATGTGTATAAGTTAAGTGCTCTTTTACGCTTTTCTGAATGCAAAATTACGTTTTGAGCGTCTTTTTTTGTGTATGATGTGCATTTTCCTTTTAAAGATGTTGGCATCACTGGTTAGGATCTTATTAGATCAAATTTTAAGCTCATCTGGGCTTAGTGCAAAGCCGTGCAAAGTAATGCGGCGTACTAACGGCCGGCCCTGGAACTTTCTATTTTGTAATTCTTTTCTTTTTAAGGAAAGTAAAGCGTATTTAGTAGAGGATGTTTAAGATTTGGCACAACAAAATTTTTAAATTTTTAGTTCTGTTGGTCCTGTTTATAGGGGTTTATTAAACGGAACTTTTATTAAAAATGCAATGCTTAGAGCAATTTTGTTTACTCCACAACTCTTTCGGTCTGTCGAAAATTTTGTACCTTGTTTTACACACAAAGACAAAATATGTAGTTGAAAACTTGATTGCATGTACCCATGTTTGGAAACACTGTTTAACATTAGTTCGACTAAGTTTTTGTCTCTCACTGATGTAGCTGGCGTTTTCTATCGCTTTCTTTTTTGCTTTTAAAGTTCGTGCATTTGAAAGGGCTTATGTTATTGTAATAACATTTTGACATAATTTTTTGGTTGTGTCTGTTAATTTATGGCTTAATTACAACTTTTTATTATGTTTTCTCTTTTTGTTTTGGCTAAACGGTCGTGGGAAATTTAAAAAAAAAAGTTTTATTTTCTCGTTTTGACGCTGTATTTTAAACTCAATTTTCTAAATTCTTGATTTTTATAAAATCATTAAAAAACTAATTTTATTATAAAGCAATAGTGGAAATATAAGTGATAACTGTTTAAAGAGAATTTTTTTATTTTAATGGAAAATTAAAAATTTCAAATTAAAAAAAAAGTTTTTTTTTTTTTTAGTCAAAAATTGCGTATGGAATTCCTTTCATCTTGTATTAATCTCATATCGTGTTTATTTGAAATTTTAGAAACTTTTTTAAAAAGAAAAAAATTAACTGTTATTTAACGGGCTGTGCAATTCCTTAAGCAAGAGGCTTTAAAAAAGTAAAGTAAACCAAAAATTTATTTAGAAAAAATGCAACTTTTAGAAGATGAATTAAACAAAAATCTACAACAACAACCAGAAATTAATTTAGGACAAGAAAAGCAACAAACCCAAACAGCACAACTAAAAATGGATAAATTTTATCCGCCAAAACCGAAAATAAATGCATTTAACGAGTTGTTTACTTGTTACTTGTGTCAAGGATATATGATAAACCCAACAACAATTGATGTCTGTGGGCACACATGTAAGTAACATTATCTCTAATAAATAAACTTTAGCTTTTAAATTGAAAAAAAACAGTCCTTAATATTCCATATTAATTTTGTATTCCTTAACATTTGTTTGACAGTTTGTCGTAGTTGTATATTGCGACACTTGGGCGTGAATTGCTTTTGTCCACAGTGTAAAACAGTGACAACAACAACGAATCTTCAATCGGATAATGTTTTACGTTCGGTTATTTTTAAACTCGTACCTGGTCTTTATCAAAAGGAACGCAATCGTTTATTGCAATTTGTACGAAGTACCAAAAAAGAAGGACAACTAACTGGTGTCACAGAGCAAAGCTTAAATGAGCTTCTTCAGAGCGACGATGATTTGTTTCTACCCACAGATCCCATTAGCTTGTCCCTTGAGTTTCATCCAGTTTTGGCTCAACAATGTCCTGCAGGCTCAGTGCCACCAGTACGTTATCTGCAATGTCCTGCCAGTGTAAAAGTGCAACATTTAAAACGTTTTTTGTGCACAAAATTCGAAATAGATCCCAGTAATCGTCGTGTTGGCATTGATATCATTTACGAAGACGAAGTACTTCCTAATGATTTTACCTTAATGGATATTGGCTACAGCTATAACTGGCAAAGGGTATGTTTATTAATTAATAACTACACAATCACAATTTTTTTTTAAGCAAAATTAAAAATAGAATTAAAAACCCCACTCCCTAATTTTTTATACAATCGCGTTATTATTTCTTTTTCGTCTCTTTAGCAATATCCTCTGAAATTAGCTTATAGAATTTCGATATACAGTGATGATTTAGGCCCCAGTTCTAATAATGACTTCACATCAGATAAAAATGTTTGCGAACAATCTAATAAAACTCGATTTGAAAAACCTGCTTCTGTAAATTCATCAACAAATAAAGCAGATTCGGTCAATGAAGAAAAGACTCAAATTCCTTTGAATAGTGACAAGGAACGTGTTAAAGCTTTAGTTTATAATTCATCTACGCCTCAGGCGTCCACGGTGACCACCCAAGTGACTGTACTGAAAGCAACCTCTGCCAAATACACATATTCAGACTTAGAAGTACCTGTAAAAGTGAAAAAATCGGTTTCAAAAAAATCTTCCTTTACGGAAGAGTTTGCAATGCCCACCACTACCAATGACTTTAAGAGTTTACGCAGTAATGATATACGTTTTAGTGATTATTCTACCACATCATCTAACGCAAACACTAGCAACGCCAATGTCCAAAAATCTTTTGCAAATAACACTTCACAAGTCACAAGAAAAGAAAAACTTTCCAAGGTCAAAGATGAAAAATTTTCCAAATGTGACATAGTCGTAAGTATCCCACATAATCAAATGCAAGAGAAATGGGAATCGAAACCATTGTCTCAGCTTAAGACAGCAAGCAAAAAATCTCCAAATGCCTCTTGTACAGAAAAAGCAATTGCACCACCTGCCACAAAGAAAAGTAGAAATGTTCCAAAACTAAAAATAGAACTAAATAGTTTGAAAACAAAGTTAATAGAAAAGCCGAAATCGGCGGATATACGTCTGGACACGTTAATAATGCAACATCAACGTCCCCGTAAATTTTCACTGGACGAGCCCCAGCCAGTTGTGGACAATGTCGACTTGGAGACTTATGTAAAAAATATTGGCCTGAAACCAATAGAAATTCAAACATCTACTACGCCAGAAACACCAGACAAAAATACACCAAATGCCTCTCCCATGTCCTCAAGTTCGTCTACCACCTCTTCCTCAACTGGTAATTTTAATTTTAACTACTGTGGGGACTTAGCTTCCTCCTCTTTGTCTTCTTCGCATAAAAAACGCAAAAAGAAGCATTCTAAAAATTCGCGAGAATCGAAAGATTCAAAAAGGAAGAAAATCCATGCAGAAATATCATCTCATTCGGCTGAAGAGAGTTTGAAAATGAAGGTAAAACTCACAAATCCCATTAACCTTAAGGCTTTGAAATTTGAAAATAAAAAATCGCCCCCTTTTGGCTTTGACGAATCTCTAGATCATTTACGGTCTGAAAAAGCTTTAAATAGTAAAATGGACACAAAAGACTTTGACAAGTCTAAGTTATATGAGAGCAAGAGTCATGAACGGTATAAAGAGAAGTCTAAATCACATTCGTATGAAAGCAAAAAATCAAAATTTTTGGATGAAAAAGTATTTCATGAACCAAAACAACTTAAGCAAAAAGACAAATTTAAACCTTTGGAAGTTACAGTAGCTTTAAGTGATACATTTAATAAACATTCACCGAAAGAATTTGACGATGATGAAGATTTAGTAATACCTGACTCAACATCATTGGGCTTAGGAAAACCCATAACCTCTATTAAAGAAAAAAAGTTGCCACATTCTCCTCCATTGCCACCAAGTTTATTTAAAACAACTCCTCTTACCTTCTCAACTTTTTCGCCCAACGTAGCGACAATAACGACTACAAAGCCTATCGCAATGCCAAAAGATTCAAAACAAAAAGCTCCTCATATGAAACCGATAGCTCCTAAACCTATTCTAGCTAAGCCGGCATCACAGTCCTCGTCAACACCATCCGCATTATCATCACCCTCTAAGACTCCACATTTTGCAGTTCCTAACCCACCACGCTCCTTGGCAACCAACACAAAAAAGTTCCTCTCGACTCCAACGTCAATTGCCAGTTCTGCAAACAAACACATGGGAAATCTACTGAAAAGATCAATATCGTTGGACGATAACAAAAACTCAGGGCCTCTTAACAAACAGCAAAGATTAGCAAAGCCCAATCAAATAACTGTAAGTGCTTATGGTAGTAACCTACACATGACCAAAGTAGAAATACCAGCCACGCCAACATCATCAACGGCAAAGGCAACATACGAAATTCCTCTTTATTCTCCACTCTCAGCCTCGTACAATCCCAAATGTTCATTTAGCGTAAACTCTACGACCACACCAGCTAAAAGTACAATTAAGACCGCTTTACAAAGCCCAATAAACTCCAGTGTAACCACAACAAACAAACACACATCGAGCTCAAATTCTATAGCGACCAACAAAACAGATGCACAAGTAAAAAAACCTACAACTAATGACATAAAACATTTATCTGTAACCACTTCCACCACCCCTGCGAATTCAAAATCATTGGAAGCAACATCAATGACTTCCTTAATGGGCCCACCTCTGCAAATGCAAAAACTAAGCTCTAGTTTAAATGCAGTATCCACAGCATTCAAGTCACCTTCTCTCAGTAGTGTCTTGCCATTTGCCTCCTCATCATTGTCACCAGTAAATGCAACTTCAACAACCCAACAGCTCTCTCATGTATTGAACACAGCATACACCTCTTCACCACTGTCTATGGTGAATTATAGACAGAGTAAAGTTCTCTTGGCACATGCGAAACCAACAAATATACCAGAAATGAAAATTGAAAACACTACAAAAGTAGCAGCAGCATCGACGGCGGCAGCAGAGCCAAAAAAAATTACAACAAATGGATTGGCGGCAGAAAAGTCCAAAAGCAGTCTAAGACAATTTAGATTGCCCTCCAGGGAATCTGGACAAGATATATTGGATCTTTCAGCCGCTACAAAAACCTGTACGAATGGTGTGAGAGAAAAACTAAATACCAAACCACCAACAACCCTAACTCCTACTACTACAATAGGCAGTACACTGGAAATGGCTTTAAATAAAATTAAACAAAATATGACCACCACCTCCACAACAACTTGTTCTACAAGCACCAGTTCAAGTGCTTTAAGTAATGCAATAAAGCCGGAATCACTAACACCCATATCGGATGATTTGCAAAATTTGCATTTGCTATCAGATTCCGCCACAGCCAGGGAGAAAATTGCAATTGGCGCGTTGTCGACGACCAATTCGGCGACATCTTCTTTATATGAAAAAGCAAAAATAACGCAGAACTCATTGGTTCGGCAACAAAATGCCTCCGTACGTAATATACCTAATCCTTCTGCATTGGCTTTCCGTAATCAACAACCAGCAACAATTATTCCACCTATGGTCACTATAGCTGCAGGACTGGCAACATCTCTTAGCGATTTAGATAAACCGCTTCTACTCAAAACGCCTTCACCTCCTAAATCACCTCACTATCCTAATTGCAGTACCTCCTCTACTTCGCCTTCGCGCAATGCTGGCAAAAAGCATCCGTCAATCGATCAAGTTGCAGCCAGCTTAAATCAGCGGGCCTCAGCTGCTGCAGAGGCTTCAGCCAAAGCCAAATCAAACCATGTGGATGAGACGACCTTGGTTACTTCAACACTTTGTACTTCTACGGCGGGCAAATTGGAAAGCAAAGAAATTAAACAAGAAACATCTGATGTGTTGACGCAAAATGAGATCAACTCTCAGCCCTCCTCCACTGACCGGACGTCTCCCCCTGTCAATGTAATGGATATTAAGAAAGAACCTGAAGAAAAAATAGAGGAAATATTTGAGACCAAAGCCACAACAACTAAAAAAACTACAACAGTTGAGAATTTAGTAACGTCAGTCATTAATGTAACTACGCCAACGTCCAGTTTGCTGACTGCAACGACAGCTGCTGGATTTTAAGGTAAGTTTTTATTACTTTTGAGTGTCATCTTCAAACATGTATGTATATTTCGATATCGACACTAAGCCCTGTAGCAGATTTGAATTCGGTAGATGTAATATAACAGGAGACATATCCCATGAAAAATTTCACAAATTTGGTACCATTGTGGGACGCTACCATTCTTTTGCTTCTGACCACCCCCTGTCCAAACACTGGCGCAAATACTTAATACGCCTAGAATGGCCTTCACTCTATTTTTAAACATTGACTTTAAATAAAATTATTTTAATATTAAGAATTACATTAAAAGGTGCTTTTACATGGTAACACAAGTTCAAAAATTTGGTTGACTAATTCAAAATCTTGTTCTGTAAAATCAAAATGTACTGGAAAAGAGAGAATAACGATGCATAATTTTTTGACAAGCGGTCGGTAAGTGTTAAAATTCTAAATCATTTTAGAGACTAGAGTATGTTCAACATATTTTAAGGCACTACCAGATGTCAACTTTTTATACAACAATAAAAAAACAATTAAATTGATGCAGGGGTTTTTCACGTAAAACGTAAACCATCTGATAAGTATTGCCAATAAATTAAACAACTAATAAACAAACTAGCTTTGATTTTGCCCATAAAAACTGTGTAGACATGAAATACCAATATTTAGAACTGACTTTTGTTCTCTCCTCTTAAACAAGAATAGAATTTTAAATTATTTTTATTCGACAAAGTCTTAATACTTTGTATTACCATGTAAACATACCATAACTACTAAAAGCTTAGAATTTTTGCATAATTTGGCATCGATTTGTTGGCGCATATTTTTGCATATTTTGTATATAACAGCGTATTTTAGCATATTTCCCCTTTAAAAGCATATTATTTTGTAAAACTCATTATTGAATGATTTTTTGCATTTTTTATATATAATTTAGGAAAACTTTAACAAAATCTTTTGAGTGTTCAGTGTGACCCTTTGCAAGTTTTTGCTTTTTTACTTTATTATTTATTTTTTTACTTTATTATTTATTTTCATTTGATAAAACGTTATCGGACCCTTTATCCCAAGCTCCTAACATTCTTATTTTTAAAGCAGATATTTTTAATTTGTTGAGGCATATTTTTTACCTTTTTTTGCAAATGTTATGCGCATAACACCCTTTTTTAAGAGCATGATTTTGGTTGCCCTGTTAATAACGATAACAAATGTCTGTTAACATTATATGTGTGGTTAAATACCAAAAAGAATTTTTTAAAATAATTTTTCATTTACAAGTGAATACCCTTACTATGGCTGAAACCATTTAGCTTGAAAAGGTTTTCCATGGGCGTGACTTGTACAAGTTTAATCACTTAAAATATGTCGATTCATCGTTTATCAATTTATTTTAATATTATTTTCGATTGTTTTCTTTTTGTCTCCTTTTCTTTTCAGTTTCTATTAGTTCTACTTGAACTTTAACTTCTCTTGTTGCCAATATTTGATCGATGTTTAATGTTGGATGCAACAATTTACTAAATACGGCGCATTGATGATGAAAATAAAATTGCATCTGCAATTTATACGAACCTTCAGCACATAACATTAACGGGATGAAATAAGCAATAACTGTTGAAAAAATTAATGAGAAATCAATTAAAAAAAAAACAGCAATTTAGTCATAATGGCATCATTAACAGATAAAACTCATAAAATGAAGACTTCTTACTGAAAAAAATGTGTGGAAAATAATTAAAACAGGATCCAACAATTTCGTGTTAAACTTCTAATTAAAAAAAACTCAACAGAATCTAAGGAGCTATATTTTTGGCAAATGGTAAGAACATTTTTTTTAGTTAAATGTTTGTATTTTTAACTTAATACCATTTACATAAAAAGGGCTTACGCGCAGCAGATAATTAAAAAAATTATCAAATAGAAATAGAAATTTTTGACAACAAAAATAAACAATTAAGCAAACAGAAATACATTAAAAATATTCAATATTCAATGTACTCAAACATTCATAAGTAAATTACAAACAAATGAACTTTAAAATTAAAATTAAGTAGTTAATTTAAATAAACCAACAATAAAACTAAAACATACTCATATTATTAATTAAAAATAAACTTGTCCAAATACTTAGATTATCTACTCAATGTTGTATACGAAGGTAGATTAAAAATTTCTTTTAAACTTTTTGTGAAAAAGGTATGAGACAAATACAAAATGCGAATTTAATATTAAATGGAAAAAGAAGAGAATATTTAATATATTTTTTTTAAAAGAAATACATTTAATTGTCGAAAAAAACTGTATAATTACAACAACATCAAAAAATGATTAACTGTAAGTTTAACTGTGCGTTTTGACAAGACAAATTCATGCCTAAACAAACGTCATACTCAGTATAAAAAAAACCGTTAAAAAAATACCAAGTTTTTTATTTGTATTTGTCCAGGTATGAATTTGTCCTGACAAGACGGACAATAAGGTCACACACGACAACTTTAATTGCCCATTTTTTCAGAATTTCCAATTTGCAATCATTTCCACTAGAAATCTAAAATCACTCTTTCGAAACAACAAACGCCTGTAATGTTATTATAAAATTAAAGAGGAGTAAAAGCGTCCATTGCTCTTTCCATAGACAAATGGACCTCTTGCTTCGTTTATTTGTCAGCGATGAGATTTCCATATATGCATATTTTTGGGACCTTAAACCCACGCGTCTAGCGGCACACACGCTTGTAGGTGAGGTTTGCGAAGATTGCCTTGATCTCTCCTAACTATAAATAAACATTTTTATCTGGGAACTCTCAATATTGTATTAAAAAAAAAACAAAATCGTATATACATTTTACCAATTGAAGTCGATAAACATTATATTGTCTGGCTGATAAAACTAGCCGTTAAGGTGGCTTTATACGAGACGTATTTTACATATGAACTGTCCAATTGCTCACTGCAAAATTAATACATGTCGTGTAAACGCGTTAAAACATTGATTGTATGAAACACATACATATGTATGTTAAAGTCATATGACAAATTTTCAATTAGAGCGCGTTTTATTTTCATCTGACAAAGCATGTGTCATCAGCTGTTTTTAGAAAAAGTAAGTTGTTTATTATGGTTTGGAGGTTTTGTCAGATGAAATAACATGCGTACGTACGTGTAAAAGCAAATATTATAAACCATCTGTAAAATGACAAATTTGGCAGACATACGCAATTACATGTGGATTGCAAAAGTGACACGTCATTTGTAAAATACATCTCGTATAAAATCACCTTTACCGCGTTGTAATTATAAGACGACCGGTAGAATCGGATTATGGCTTAAATCTTATTCGACATTGGTATTTTTGAAAATCAACGGGCACTGGCATAAGCCAATTTTACTTTAATATTGGTTAACGGAACTTAACTGACTTTGAAGACTTGATTTCAACAGACATATAATGGAATTTTTAATTCAAACTACTTGTGCAGCCATAAAAATGATATGAGTGATCGAACAATGAAAAAATTATCCGCAATTATATTCCTCTACACGTACAAAAAGGGAAAAAAATCCTACATAATTGTTAAGAGGTATTTGTGAAAATATTATTTCACAGTAAAAAGAACGGAAGGAGAAATTTTCAATACGTATGGAAATGCAGCATTGACGGTACTTATCTGCAGCTTTGAATTACTTTTTGAATTAATCGCTATTAAATTCATTATTTAAAGGCAACCCGAAGTAGTTTCATTTTTGGGGAAACATCAATTAATTTAACCCGTGCTTGTCATAGGAGGTAAATGATTCAAGAAACAAAAAATTTAAATTCTAGAAGAATCTCTTTGTTATTACTGATTATTTTCTAATAAACCGTTTTATGTACATAAGTCCTTGGCATCTTTGCGCATATTTAGATACTGTATAAAATTTGTTGGTATTCAATGAAAATTCTATGATTTTAAAACAACTTCCAATTTTGTTTTCTGGGATTTCGTTTATAAATGTTTTTTTTAAGCCATAATTAACATATTTTTTTGTTGAATTGTTTTGTATACAAACACTGTTTTCAATGATTTCCAAACTTGATTATAACATATTTCTAAATGTGTAAAAAATAACTTAAAAACACACACACACAATAAAATACATAAATTTAGTACCATATTTACACATAGTTATATTAAACTGTTAGTACCCGGTGCACTTCGGCGTAATATTAATTGAAACATAAGTGGAATTTTTGTGTTATTTTTTATTTTTTTGAAAGAAGAGAAACAAATAGAATTCAGTTATTTATTTTTATGACGAAAGCTAGATTTTATCCATCCAAAAAGTACATTTCTAATAGATGCAGTAGAATCACTCATAGGTATGTGAATCAATTTATTCCGGGGATAGCTCTAACTTTTGGAATGTTGTTTTGTCTAGTTAAAAGAATATTTTATTTCTACTCACGTTTTTTCAATTTAAACTCATAAATTAGAATTGTTGGCTCTGCAAAATAAAATTTTTATTTATAAAAACATTGGACTCAAATATTTGGGCAGACGGATGGTTCGAATGTGTGAGCGTTCTTATTAAAAAATACGTTACTTTAAAATTAAATAAAGATTTTTTTATAAACAAAAAAACTTTATTTTTTTATATGTATGTCAATTAGGTCGTATAAACGTCTGAAAAAGTTATCAGAAATTATTAAAAATATGGCGGTTGAAGCACGTATGTTCATATGTTTGTATATCAATATATGTACATAAACATGCCCAGTCAACAATATTATTCCACATTTTATAAACCTAACACTTTTGACAAGTATTTGGCATTTATTTTCATTGATTACGTACAAACTTCTGGCTGACATAATTAAAAAATATTTTAATACGACTTGTTTTGTCGATTTCATATGGATATGCCCAAGGATTTTTTTTAATTTTTTGGTTACTGGTACGTGAAATTTTTAAGCGATTTTGTACAAATGTTGTTTTTAATCTCTAACCTGCCCTAAAAAAACAGCAAAAGCTGAATCAATTTTAAAAAAACAAGGCGCATCGATGTTAAGATTACATATTAGAAAGCATGCTTGTCTGGCAACTCTGTGTTAAAATTTAATTTTTGCCTGAGACTTTTGTGTGTTATACTAAATTGGTCTAAATAACTAAATTCTTACATGTGTAACAAATGTAGAATGTAAAAAACACGATAGAGTTTATTTTTTAACTGGCTGTTTTAAAAAACGTCGGGCAAACTTAAAAACCCTACGATATAAACATTTTTGTAAATTCGTGTCAACATATGTTTCCATGTCAAAAGTTTAAAAAAATTAACTTGAAACATTTCTGCTAGATTTTAAATAACATTGCTTGCTTGGTAAATACAATTAAAGACATTTGAACACTCTCTTAACTTTAAACAGTCACAACTCAAAATTCATAAAAATCGTTTCGTTTTTCATAAACCAGTTAGTTCCTCCTTTAAACCTTAAACGAACGCTGAACTTTTTTTTGCACTTATGTGAGCTTTATTCACTTTAAAAAGATTTTTCTTCTGTTCAATTTGTACTCGATTGGTTTATAAAATTACCCCAATATATTTAAAAGTATTAAAAACTTCTTATAAAAACTATGGTTTCTGAGTTGTGACTGTTTATTTTTTAGTGTGGGATGTGTGAGTACATAAATACATCAGTAAACAATTAATTATCTCTTGCCTTAGTCTATCTCTAACATTATCATTGCCAACAATGATTTTTAAATTAGCAACCATACTAGAAAATCAACATGTTTATTATACATTTGTCCATACCCAGCCAGCAAAATTGACCTGCATTTGTCAAATATCAAAAAAAAAACATCGGCCATATTATGTGGTTTTTTACGATTTTTTCCGTTTTTTGCTGCGAAGTCTAACAGACATGTAGTGGGAAACTCGTAGCCAAGTTTCTAGACATACATAAAATTTACAGAGTTCTAATGGAAATCTATCAGAAATGTAAGGAAAATCAATTAGAATTTTTTTTATAATTTATTGGGCCGATTTACATGGTGGTATTTCTCATGCATGATGTTTTTGGTTGTAGGCAAAAAGGGTCTCCTTTTGTACACCCCTCGTCTGGAAGCATTAATACTTACGGAAGTGATATAAATTGGTCCGTTGTTGGTTTTTACAATTTTTTTGTGATTTTTTTTTAAATTTCTTATTTGAAAGATAAGCTTAAAGCTTATTCAAGCCTAAGTTAAACCAAGGAGCTTTTGTTTGTTAAACTAGCGCAATATCACCTACCTACATCACCATCAGCACTTTGTTTTTGTTTTGTTAATGCAGATGTTCTTTTCAGTGATGCCAACAATTCAGAAGCAAAAAGAGCCAACCGAGTAGTCAAAAAGAGCTAAAAGGAGCTAAATTTAAAAATTGAAGATTTTTCCGCTTTAAATCGATTAATGTATTTATAAAATAAACTTATTTTACAGCAGCAACTGATACAAATGTTTATCAACATTATCAATATGACCATAACCATTTACATATATATATAAATAAGTTAAGTCAAAAAAGAACAATCATTTTCAAAAAGAGTAACATTTTTTCTTTCGGCCATAGATTTGTTTTTATATAATATTTTTTATGTTTCAATTGAATTTATTTTTACAGATACGCTTGCTGGTAACTCGTAGTTTAAACACCTTTGTAAACCATATATTTTATGAATTAAACTATTAACCGTATTCAAAGCCATGCGGCTTCTAAGTTTATTCTTAAAAAAATTATAGCACTGAATGTTTTTTTCCACTTTAGCAGTAGAATATGGATACAAAGAAATTTTCAAAACAAGCAATTCGATCCAAAATTATTCGGTTCTATCTAAATTTTTTCACTGGTACAATTTTAAATTTTTAATCAATTTTACAGCTCTTCAATTTCTTTAAAATCATCTTCAAATTTTTTTAAAACACGTAAAGTATTTTCTGAATCCTGCAAAAAACATTTTTTACCCTAAATGCCGAAATTTATTCCAACATCTTAAAATTTGTTGGAAGCTTTGCCATATTTTCATAAATGAGAGTTTTTATGAACTGTATTAAATTACGTTTAACGATATGTTTTTCTGAATCAGTTTTATTAGAATCTTCGCATTCTTTCTCAAAGTTATATCCTAGATAACAGTTGTTTTTTATTTAAGATTCAAATTCTGAAGCTTCATATATAATCGTAGTCATCTGTCGGTATTATAATTAAATTTATCAGGCTTTGTAATAAATGAAATAAATCAGTTTTGTATGTTCCTTTAATGCCACAAAGACAAAACAATAGCGTAAAAACGGAAAAATTTACTATAAAATGCAAAAAGTGCCAAACGTGCCGTTTCCACAGTTGAAAAGAGCTGTGTTAGCTCCTTTTTTTAAAAAAGAGCTAAAGTAGCTAAGTTGGCATCGCTGGTTCCTTTTGTTTAAAATGAAAACTTAAAATTTCCCAGACATGTCAGACATAAAAACGTACAAATCAAGTAGAATTTTTTTCAGAAAAATTTTCTAATAAAAGCACACTCAACCAGGTAATATCAAGAGCCCAGGGCAGGGTACAGTAAACAAGGTAGTATCAAGGTGAACTCTACCTGGTTGAGTGTGCCCTGGCCCAGCTAATTAAAATAAATTTGACGTACGTTAAAGAGTCTGTCAATTGGGCCGACGTTTCAGCAAGATGTTTTACAGATGCCAGCCAATTTTGCTGGCTGGGTACATACTTACATACGTATGCATTTTTATTTTATTAATACGTGTATGTGTGTATGTGTTGTATGTTCGTCTGGTGTGGTAATTTGGTATCCACCAAGCTGTCGTCACATCCACTTGTGGTGTAGATATAAATATTTTTGTGGCTTTTCTTTTTTCCTTCCCGTTTTTAAATTTGTTTTTATTTTCTCTTTTACATTTTCCCTCTTATTTTCTAAAACGCAACGACTAAAAACAAAATCTATTGAAAAATTTGTTTAATATTTATTTTTTCAAAAACAATTGCTTTTGATTTCGTTCGATGCGTTTTACGAAATAAGGCCCTTTGTTTTCATGTGTTACCATATAAACTAGCGTTGCCAGAAGAAATATAGGTGCAATAGTTATTTTAATTAGAACTTTCTAAGTTTTTTTAATAGGTATCTAAGTAGGTAAACGAATACACGTAGTATCAAGACGATTTAAAAAAATTCGCCCTCTGCATTTCCTTTTTGTGTTTGAGAAAGTGAATGTCAAAAAGAAATTAAAAATTTCATACAAAACGAATAAATATGACATTAACTTTTCAAATATTCCTAATCAGCTGGGCTTTTTATATAATCTACCTGTTTTAGTGTACCCTAGTATCTTAGCATACATACGTCTTGACAAGATAAATCCATACCTAGACAAATGCTAAAATCCAAATAAAAAAATTCCGGTATTTTTATACTGTTTTTTCATATACTGAGTTTGACGTTTGTCATCACATCGTTTTGTCTTGTCAAGACGTACGTAAATAAATAAAAAAAACATTTAGCCTCATTGTGTTTGGCGTTGTCGAAATCAACACAAAAACGATAAGGGTGGCCTGTTTGTTAGACGGTGCCAAAAATTAGAGACGACCACGCCACCGGCAACCACAATAAAAATAAAGCTGATTTTTAATAGATACTATGTACTTACAAGTACAAAAGTACTTAAAAAATATATACGATTGGAAAGTTTTATTAAAACTTAATTTTTTTACTCTGTTTTTCTGAAACAAAAATTCTGGTAGCACTGAAAGATTTAAAGTGTTTTTTGCTTTTTTGAGTAAAATGGTTTTTTTTTTTCAAACGGAAGGCAACAGGGTGGAAAAATTTAAATTTGTACACAGAGTAAGAAAAAAGAAACCGAATAAATAAAAATGACGTGACGTTTTGTTATGTGCGTGACGTGATTTCCACCCGTTTTAATATTATTATCATATCAGCTTTTGTTTGTTTTAATGTTTTTATAAATATTTCAGTTTTTTTTTTATTTTTGTTTTGTTATGACATAAAAAGTTTATTTTTACTGTTTTTAGTGGTAAAAAATTGTAGAAAAGCAAAAGAGAAATAGAATTTAACATTTTTAAGCCGACAACTAAACATTGTAAATTTAATTCATAAGTATTTTCAACAACAAAAAATATTATTAATAAAAATAAATAAATGAAAAAAATAAGTGGATAAGGGTTTTAGTTAAATGTGAATTTTTAAAATATAATTTATTTGTCCATACATTGATAATTTGCTAGATCTTGGAAGAAATATCTCTCCTTGAAAATACCTTTTAATAACCTACAATTGACATAATGTAACATTCATAGATATTTATGTGTGTAAATAGATATTCTAAATATTTAAAATATATAATTAAGCATTTTAAATTTAGTTTTGTGTGTTTGTAAACTATTTACATATATTAATTTTAGTTACTTATTTGGACAGTTGCAATTTTGTTGGTTTCAAACTTTTTAAACTTAAAAATAAAATCGATAGAATTAAATATTTTTTTTTTCAATATTTGTTATAAAAACTTCAAACTTTCCTATTTACTGTATATATTTTTGAACTAAAATCATAATTTAATTTTTTAACTCTAAAAATGTCTTACATTTCAGCAAAATTTATTTGTAGTTTTTTTTATTTATTTTTAAGTCTTTTTTTCCAAACATTGAATAAACAATGTTCGTGCACAAGGCTATTTATTAATAACAATCAAATTTATTTAAAATAAAATTCACAGTTTTAAACTATTTAAGCACAATTTATGTTAAATATTTATATATTTAATAAGGACCTTAAACTACATTTAAAAAACAATAAAATAAATATTAAAATGTAACCTTAAAAATAAAAAAAATAAACTTAGAGAATCTTTAGACTTAAAGAAGGTAAAATTAATACAAATATAAACGTAAATAAAATTAATTTTAGGTGTTTCAAATTCATTTAAAACTAATTAAACTAAAAAATATGACATCATCATGGTACATTTTAACAAATATAGTTATTAAAATATAACTCAAATAAAAATAATAATAATTAATTTAAAAAAATTTTTACTTCTTGTTTTGAATTAAAATGTAAAAAATTAAGGTTTGTATTATAAATAAAAATTAAAAAAATATATTTAAAACTGAATTTATTTGACATATAAAACATTTATTATTTATATTTTTGTGGTTTACAGGTTATCTTAAAATTCCATTTAAATATCCATTCTAATAATTATTTTACTAAAAAAATGTAAACTATAGAATCTTTTAGAATATCTCAAGTTTTGAAACATATAAAGATATGTAGTGTGACGGTATATTAGACCTATTCACATTACAAGCATAGAAATTGCGCCATTCAGTTTCAAATATAAAGGATTTTTGGAAGAAAACCTAGGATTTCTTATATATTTTTCGCCTTTTTTTATTTTTTTTATCGATCTTGGCATTAACCCTCAGACCCTTATTTGAGCCGTTTATTTTGAAAGTGGTATAAGTCACTTTTTCAAAAAAATCGAGTTAATTGGCAACACTCAATACAATTGAACGGTATATTTTCATATCTTTAAATATCTCGACTTATGCCACTTTCAAAATAAACGGCTCATTTATTAATCGTCTGCGCCAAGGTATACTAAACATAAGTTTAAAAATATGTCTTTTAACACAAGGCTAACCAATTTATTATGACAAGCTTTAAAAATACGTTGTTGTTGTGTTAAAAAGTTGGTTTAAATAAGAAAATATTAAGAAAAAATAAAAAATGTAAACAAAAATGATGGAAAATCAAAATAAATTAATAAAGAAACATATTTAATTAAATGATAAATCAGATATAACCAATAAAAAAGGTTAGTTAAATATATATTGTTTATTTTTACGGATGTTTGCAGTAACCTCTCTCGACAAAAATTTTTAATTTGTGTCCAGCTAACTTACGTTTACTCCACTCTGAATACAAGAATTTTTTGTGACGTTATTCTGTCGCCGTTATTGCTTATGTTTAGAATAAACAAATGCACGTCTAGCCCCAGGGTAAAGTATAATATGTGCGTCAGTGTTGCCAGGTCAGTTTTAATAAATCTTGTTAATCAAAACAAGTAAGAGCGCTATATTCGGCAGGGCTGAATCTTAGATACCCTTTACATTGGACTTTCGAAACCTCGAACTTTGTTTTTATTTTTATTCGTTTTTTTATTTATGAACTATTTCTAATTCTGGTGTCATATTTTAACCCTCTTAAGATGATTCGGGCAGCTGTAGGGGTATTTTCCCCTAATTTTTTTGGTACGGACCTTAACTCTAATTTTTTAAAATTTTGTATGGCAACCTCCTTAGGTGATAGAGATAGGGGGTAAGTATGTTCTAGGAATATGTTCGGAAGGGAAAATTAATGTTGATCTGTGATACATTTTGTTCCTCTAGGGGCGAATCCGGCTAAGTTGTAGGGGTTTTTACCTTAGCTTTCTTAACTTTTGTATAGCAACCCCCTTTGAGCGTGGAGATAGGGGTTTAATATGTTTTAGGAATATGTTTGAGAGAGGAAACTAATGGGGGTCGGTCGTACACTTTACTTATCTACGACTCTATTTTTTTCATATTTTGTATGGCAACCACGTTAGGGGCTAGAAATAGAGCGTAAGTATGTTCCATAAAAATGTTTAAAAGGACAAATTAATTGCGCTCGGTCTTCAATTTTACCTATGTAGGAGAATCCTGAAAGCTGTGGGAGCGCTTTCAAAATTAATCTTTGTATGGCAACCCTGCTGGGTGGCGGAGATAGGATGTAAGTATGTTTCAAAAAATGTTCACTTGGAAAGATTATTGGGAATCGTTCTTAAATTGTACATGGAACGGGGAAAGTCCAAGACAGTTGTAGAGAGAGGGTTTTATGTATAAATTTTTGGAGAAATAAACAGAGGCAGTCTTGGCTTTTGGCTTATATCTCGGTCAGTTATCTGGCGGTTTTGCTGGATTTCAATAGCGATTTTCTCGCAGATATTTTTAATAGTTTAATACCACATACGGGTCTATTCGATATTTGGGTGCTTCAGAAAGTTGATTTCAACCATAGCACGGACAGACGGATAGGCGGACAATTGGACATGGCTAAATCGACCCTTTCTATAAGGATCCAGAATATATATAATTTACGGAGTCGGAAATGGAAAATAAAGAAATTACAAATGGAATGATAAACTTATATATTTACTTTACACCTATGTGAAGGGTATAAAAAGGGGCCAATTGTTTTTAAAATACTAAAATTTTGTGTGCCTACCCGAACGCATCACTTAAAAATGTAAACTTTAGGCAATACAAGTGCCAAGTTATTTTGAACGTTCTTTTCAAAACGGCAGCCATTTAAATCGTTCCATATCGAAATAGTTTGCCAGAACCAGGGTACACGTATATCAGGTAAGAGCATTTCTACAAAAACAGCTAAAACCGTCATAAGAATGTCAAAGACAAATATGTAACAAAAACTCACAAAATCTTTCTTCTTCATTTTGAGCTTTTCTTACAATACTACAGTTGTTGTTTGTATAAAAGGAAGGAAATACATAAACATAAACAAAATTTGACATTAATATAACGAAATACCGTCACTCAGCTGTTTATCTGAGGCTACCTGATATTAGTGTACCCTGGCCAGAACCTTGCGATTTTGTCAGCTTATTGCCCGCCAAGATTTTCCATAACAAAAGATCGGAACAAAAATTTTAATAAATCTTTAGGACTCCGCGCTATAGCTGCTTGAGACCATAGCACTTAGCTTACATATCGAGGGTCTTGACACATAAGCCATATTGATCGCGTTTTGTATGAACTCTTAAATTTTAAACAAAAATCTGACATTCACTTTCACAAAATTTAAAGGAAATTTAAAAAGCAGCTGTGGCCTTAATAGTACCTGCGTTAGTGTACCCTGGCTCTTAATATTTCCCGTATTAGTGTACCCTGTGCTGTACGATAGAGATCATAAGCTTCTGCTTCACAAATCAATTGTGAAAACAAGTTGCTGCTACGGGACACAGTTAAGGGCATTGCCTCTGCCTCCATTATGGAAAAAATTTGTTATTATTAAAGCAAAAACCAACACGCTTCCTTAACTTTTGATCAAGTATTTAAAAAGCTGGGAAAACAACCAGATTCCCTCCCTCGAAACATCTAAAAACATGGCGGATACACTCGTTTAAAGAGAAGGAACACTGCTGCCCTCAGATGAAGCCACTGATGCAAATTTATAAGGATATATTTTATATTGAGGTTTTAATTTTGAGTCTGGTTTTGGCCAGGCCAGTATTAATTAGTTTGTTATTTTAAAGATTTGAGTTCTAATTGTTGGTTCTAAGAAATTAAAAAAATTTTTTAAAACCAAAAAATCCATTACAGAAAGTCTCTTTTTTTCCTAATTTTACAATTTTTTTAAATCTTAAAACAATTCAATAAGCAACTTTGGATCTTTTGCGGCATTATTGTATCAAATTACAGCCGGCCGTTCGTGCTCATTTACCAATTTATTGTTCATTCAACCATTTTCATTATTATCATCATCATACAAATGAGTTTACGCCTCGATATCTTTCCACACACGGGATTGTTTCTTCTTAATTTTTATTCAAAAAACGAAATAAATGAAATTCATATAGAAAACTTAAGAAGAAGAAGAAGAAGCAAAAACGTCGACACGAGCCATATTTCAACAACATTAGCATCTTTTAATCAATCATTGTGTTGGTATATGGTGGTGTTTTATTGCCTTCTCGAGTGAAATATATTCATTCTGCTTTATAGAGCTAAATGTTGTTGTTTTCACATTAGTTTGTTCTTGTTGTTGTTATTTCTTTAACTTTCTCGTAAATTGGGTGCTAAATGTAGACGTACAATCTTACAACAATAGAGTTTCAATTCAGTAGTACTTACCACGTTCATACGATGGAAAAGGTTGCAAATAATAGTTTTTGACGTTGTTGGTGGTGGGTATTTTTTTTTTGTTTTGTTTTTAGCTTCCCCCGTGACAACACTTTACCATTTAGTTTGTCACTTTAATTGTTCAGGGGGCAAATGTAGCAGCAGCATCTTAACACGAGGGTCAATTTCAAGGTTTTCTTTTTACTCTAATTTGTTGGGGTAAAAGTTTTTCCCTTATTGACTTGTTTTCGGTTAAAAAGGATGATAGATAAGTGGCATAAAAACGTTCAATTTATTATTTGGTTAGAAAATTTGATTCTGCTTTTATAGAATTTATTGTTAAATATCGAATAAGGCAAATTCCTAATGGAATTTGTATTGAGGTTTTGTGGGGCTTTTGCTAATCGTCGCTGCAATCTAATCTTGGTTGAGTTTTTATTTGTGTTGACAGTCTTTGGTCGACTTACAAATAAATGTATGTTTTATGGACATTATATGTGTGGGTTTTTTACTTAAACCCATCCATTCCTTAATTTTGTTTTGTTTTTGAATGAACTTTTAGCAAAAACTTGCTTGATGGTGCAGCAGGAAATATTTAAGCTTTACGCGTCTGTTCTTGCTCGTAGTTATCAAATATTTGACCATAGAAACCTTTCCCACTATAAACTATAGACAGTGGAACTCCGGTATAGCAACTACTCAGCTTAGCAAAAATGTGGTATGACAACGAATGAGCAAATTTCATTATTTGAGTTTCAAAAGCCCTATATAACGAATGACCAACAATTTTCTTTCAGTGTAGCGAATGCTTAAGGAAAAATTAAAAACGAAAAGTCGTTGCAAACCATTACTTTTGATTTGTTTTTAATTATAATAAGTTTTCAGATGCTGTTGTAGGCGTTAACACCCGAAACGTATGGTGTGGTCAAACTAAAATTGATTTTTTATAGGGTTTGATATAACGAATTCTTCAGTTTAACGAATCAGCTTGACATTATATCATTCGTTAATCCGGGATTTTACTGTATTTATATCCTTAAATTTATTTACGTGGTCGTGAGATTCAAAAGTAAAAGGTCGAACAAGTAGAGCCTTAATCGATTTTAAAATGTCTGCCATTGAATGTTATCTTTTTAGGATGCAGTGCCCCATAATTGTATACCATATGACCTAATTGGCTTAAGGGTCGAGTTGTATGTAGAGTAGAAGTTTACAATCGAGACAAAGTACAGACTTTCTAACAATTATCCAGAGAATTCGGGCTGCTTTCAGTTTCTTTGTGTCGGCCTTGCTTCTACATGTGGATTACAGGTGAGGCGACGTTGCAGGTAAATGCCTGAGGTATTTTACCCCAAAGTGTTGTTAATAAGGATTAAACAAGAAGCAATATGACTGAATTTCTGCTGATTTTTTCCTTACCTTTTACAATTTCTCTACTTCAAATATATGATGCTGTAATCAGTTCGAGGCCTTTTAAGAATGTTTTTGAGTACTGAGAAAAGCAGTACCATCTACAAGTGACAAAATTTTTGTTAGAAAACATAGAATTGGCCCTGGAACATTACTTTAAGGCATCCAACCTTAGTGGTTGCGGATAACTTCTTTGATCAAGAAGTGTCGTTTGGTGTATGTATTTAAGACTCAATCCTCATAGGACTTTTCCACCTGGCGGAAAACATTTAACCCGTAATATGGCGTTGAAGAGAGATTTGCTGTAAGATTACATATTTCTTTCCTAAGATCGTTTGGCTGTTGGCCCTGAATCTTTTTAGACCTTTCAATTGTGTACTAAGTGATGCTGTGAAATTCCTCTAGCATATTTCGGAGATGGTGTGTGCATTCTTTTAACTAAGCTTTAATTTGGGGCGTTTTGCCATTTTTCCAATTCTTTTAGGATTTTATTTTGCCAGACAACAGCTGTCCTATATCGGTGGAAAACACTTTTTTCTATATAGTTTGGTGGTAGGCGAAAGACGCATGTTCAGCGGGTTTTTCATTACGTCCATTAAGGCTTCCAAGATAGTTACCGATATCTTCCAGTGTTTTAAATGGTACGTTTTGCAAACAGTGGCTGCTGATTTATTTTTTTATATTCAAACTAATTTATTGGATAATAAAAAATTATTCATTACGATTTGATGAGGGTTGCAAATGGTGATTATAGTGGGTGAATAGTGAGATACAACGGGCCTGTCATTTTATTTCGCCAATAATGCCTGAAACTTTTCCTATTAGTTGGCCACTAAGTAACCTGCAATCTCCAAGGCTAATGAGTCGCAAGACCTTACACTCAAAGAATAAACTAAGTAAACTTTACTTAAATCAAGTACGAAATTTCTTACTCCAAGTAAAACTTTTCAAGAACGAATTTATTTATTTTAGCCATAATTAAGCCAAAAAAAGATTGATTTAAGCCGTAGACGGGATTATTTCGAAAATTAATTGTCATTTTTTTGATTTATGGAGCTTTATTAAAGAAGAAGAATTTAATATTTTATTTCTATTTTATAATTAATTTGTAATTTAAAAATTTCATTTTTTGTACTTACCGAAGCTGAGATTCGAAGAACCAGGGACTTTCTGCACTGCAGCACAAGCGCGTTACCTATAAGCCGCCAAGACATTTTGTTTTCAAATGTAAAATAATATATTAAAACAACAAGCTTTTTTCTGCTTGATTTGTTGAAGCAATCCGAATAGGCTTGATTTAAGGAAATGTAAGTACGGATCGTACTTGAAAATTTCAAGAAAGATTTTGGATAAAATCAAGAATAAAATTCTTGATTTTAGAAGGCGGGTTCTCTTTCCGTGTGGACGTATGATTAGCATTATAGTCAGCAGCAGCTAAAAAGCGCGGATCATAGGGTTAAAAAAATATTGTACTGATTTTTTGTTACTGAAAATCTAGGCAGACAATTGACTGACAAAATTATGACTTGCCAGAATATCATAAGTTGATAGAGTATAAGAATCAGAGAGGCCGCCATCAAATAAAGTTTTATTCTTGATCAGATCAATACAGCTGAGCCACTGGAAGATCTATTCCTGGGATATTTTGTATCGTAAACAATACAACAACTAATTTTAAAGACGCTTCTAGATGTCATACAAGTTTTGGAAATTACAATCACATAAAAAAAATTAATGCTTATTAGAAAATACTCGGACGCCGTTTGCTTCTGTGGCAGTTCATGGTCTATTAAATCTGCAGGCCAGTAAACTAGATTTCAGTTCTTGTATCATGCTTGTTATACTCTTCATGGATTAAATCATTGGTTTCGCCATTAACATTTTTAATTGGGTCTTTAAGACGGCTATTATTTCACCCGGTTGGTTGATCTGTTGGCAACTCTTTTTGTATGGTTGGCTTTCTAGATTTTAGTGCGTTTGCGCTTTAGGCTTGACTAGTGAAGATATTATAAGTTATAAGCTGTAGAAAAGTTTGTTAATTTATCTACAGGGGCTTAACAGTTCGCACTAAAGGAACGCTAACCTATAAAATTATGTTATAACAAAGAAAATATATATTACGATTGCAAATGGTATAACTTTAACCTTTTGCTTACATCATTTGCTACAAACATAAATTTTCGTACTTCATACAGGGTCTCAAGGTTGATGTGACTCTTTTTGGTAGAAAGGATACTATACAACTGATTCAATGGAGATATCGAGTCAATTTTTTTAATTTTGATGTGTATACATACATACATACTTACGTGTGGGATACTTGTAGTTTTTCAAGAAATCTTTCATTCAAAAATAATATTTCAAGTACTTCTCCAAAAAATTTACTCTTTGTTAGTTAATTGTTTTGGTTACTGACAAAAATATTATCTCGTTAATAGAAAAAGGCGTCAACGGATGTAGATTTAGCATTTTCCGTCTCTGTATATGTCAGCCTTTCCATTTGTTTCTTTGTTCGTCCGTTATTAGCAGCCACAACGGAAATATTTAAGTACCACTTTGACTGAAACCAATCTATTCAAAAGCACAGCACGACGCTAAAGATATGTTTTATAAAATAAAAATAAAATTTAATAGTTAAGACACGAAAATCAAAGAAGCTTAAGAGAAAGCAAAAATGAATAGCAAAAGAAAAAGCCTTAATATTCATTTAGTCCCTTAATGATGCACTTTATTCCCACATACTTACACGCATACATACACACATACATACCTACGCTCGTTTGTACATTCACACATATTTATTTTACTAAACTTCAGATAAGAAATACCAAATTTAAATTGAATGTTAATACTGCGTCGTCGAGTGTTGCATATTTGCTGCAATATGCAAAATGTCGAAAAATAAAAAAAAAAACAACATCACCAAGAATGAAATCGACAAACAAAGAAGAAGAAAACAAAATCAAATAAAATAAAAAACAAACCAATTGGCAAAGAGTCTAAAGAAAGTGTGTGTAAGTTGAATCTCGTCTAAATGTGTAGAAGTGTGTGATATTTAAATGCAGTGCAACAGCCGTGTCCCATGTTCACATCGATTAATAACATGGACAACTTTCGAACACAACTCTGAACTTGAATGCCCCTCTAGCGGCAATTTAAACTTTTATTTCGAGTTCCGCCCACAGATCGTTCCCGTCCATCTACAGTTTAATAAGCCAATACAAAAAAAGAACCTGAACACTTTTAACCAAACACACATATTTAAACATTTATGATGCACACACACACACACACATGCACATAGTGCCCCTGCTGCCGTCAGTTTGCACCAAAAAACATGAAAGAAGAAAAAAATGTATTCCTAAATGTGTGTTATTGTTTCCACCATCAGTTTATGCTTTTTGACTTGTGTTTCGAGGAGTACAGTGGTTCCTTCGTTCGTTTACTTTCATACACACACACACACACACACACATGTGTGTTTAACACAAAACAAAAAGTAAAACAATTTATGAAAAACAAGGCAAAACAAAAAAAAAAATTATAAAAATACACAGAACGGCAGACTGTTTTTTGCAGTGATGATGACGAACACAAATGTTGCAATTTTCATAAAACGAATATTCGAAGCAGACACGCACGCAAACATTGCAGTACAACGCCACTCACTCAACTTACAAATCCACTGAAAGGTTCTTTCGATGAAGGGCAAATATGTTTATACAAGGCAGGAGTTAATGTTATTATTGTAGCAACAACAAAACACAACAAAATAAAATTGTTAAGACATACAGACACGTACATATGAGCACATATATGTAAGTAAGTACTTACACATGTTGATGTAAGTTTGTCTGTCCATCCATATTTGCTTGTCCTTTCCGTAGCGTATCGTACTTAATCGACATTGAGCGACTAACTTAAGTTTCTTATTAAATGTTGCTAAAATACACTGGGGCGATTACGAAAACATTACTCGTACATGCATCAAGTCATGACAAAAATAAAATCCAAAATCCAAAAGAAAAACTGAAATACATTTCGTAATTTTTGTTGTTTTTGTTACGTGAGCGAGTTGAGTGTGTATCATTTACAATACGATTAAGCTTTTTTGTTGAAGTGGTTGCAGTAGTTGTTGTTGCTGTATATATTCCTGGATTTATTTGGATGATTAGTTGGCATGCCATTTATTTGGCATGTCATGCCATTACCATTCATGGCACATTCAAACAAAATACTTGCCATAATAACAGCGACAGCCCCACAGCCGCCGCATTACTCATCAAGACTGTAAAGCATTTGGAAAGTTAAAGAAGGCATAGAAAAAATAAAACAAATTACTTTGCAAAAGGTTTTCTATAGCAGGTCGTCTTCCTTGTGCATTGGCGTAGCTATATATTTTTTCTAGGGGGAAGAAACTTAAAGTGCATTAACCGAAAAATGGTTTCAAGAACATTTTTTAAATGGGGGGGGGGGGGGGGGGTGACAATATTTAATGGACCCCCCAAAATGGCCTTCCTACGCCAATGTCCTTGTGATAAGGAAAACTTTACACATTAACTCTTCAAAACACTCGCCAGTCCTATTTAAATATCTGTTTTTGATGGTGTTTCTTGTAAACTTTCTGACAGCACATTTCATAATTTATTAAGAGGCTTAACTTTCGATTTAATATCTTAAAAGATTTTTGCAAGATGCTGCTACTTTTAAGCGTTTTGAGCCAATTGAAAGATGTTAGTTGGGGTTGTAGCCAGCACCATGTTTCTTACGGACATCTCAGTAGTTAAGACCCTCTCCATTTTCGACTCATGGCAATGTGATTAGAGCAAGGCAGATCCAGGTAGATTAGGTTTGGTAAGGTTGAAAGGGTGACGAAAACAAGCGAACCCTGTCTTACGTCAACACTCTAAAACTTCTTTGGCCCATTGTGCATCCCCTCAAGGAAAAAACTAGAAAAAGAAAAAATGAGGCATTATGTAAAGAGAAAAAGAAGTAATAAGACTAACAAGAAGGAGAAGACTGAAAAAAAGAAATCAATTCAACATTATGGGTAATGTGGAAACTCCCTAAATTGCCTATTTCCTGGACACCTTATTTCCGTGATAAACCTAGTGACGTTTTTCAGTTTTAACTGAGGGACATCGCCTCGTTCTTCGTGGAATATTTTACACTTGACTCTATGGCTCTGCAATTTTGAGCAGCTACAGAGAACATGCTCTCTTCATCCTTACACATCCTATAATAATCAGGAGGATCGCGATCCCTAACCAAACAGTAGCCAGATATAACCCCAATTATGATCCATAGGCCCATTCTTCCCAACTCCGTTAGCGATCAAGTGCCTGCTGAGCTCAGTCTCGGTCACATAGCTTCAGAAACTCCTATTTTCCCATTTCATTTCGTGATTTTAGGCTCCTCAGTCCCAATATTCGCATAATAGTGACCCATTGGTGATCTCACAGCTTCCACCTTATATATCACATCTAAAGTCGAACCACTACGAGAGAGCTCGTCGGCCTTTTCATTGCCAAATATGTCACAGTGTCCCAGAACCCAACAAAGTCTAACGTTGAAGATGTAAATTGTCCCACCAAGGGCCTTTCTACATTCCTTTACCAGCCTAGACCTGACGCAATGTGCCTTGAAAGCCTTAAGGGAGTCCAAACCATCTTGGGTGTTTACCTATCATCCATTAACATGTTTGAGCTGACAGGAAATTTTTCTTATGGTTTATCAATTGGATCGTATGCTTGCAGTCTCAAAAGAGGGACACATCCCCCTTAGGGACAACTCGTGTCTCCAAATTACACCCCCTTACTTAATTCAAGTAGGTGCTAGTTTTGCAACTCTCTATTAGTCTTGTTTACGATTATTAAATTTTGTTCCTAAAGACTTAAACAGGATCCGAAAAAGTTTATTTTTGACACATATTCAGTTGTTTTTGCTGGTTTTCAAAGACTTAAATATGGAATAAATTCTAAATTTGACGGGGTACATAGTCGTAGAGGTCATAGTCCAAAAACAAGGTCTTTATCTTCCACACTTAATTTAAAACTTTTGATACACACCCCCTTTTGGATATATCGGTTCAACA
This sequence comes from Melanophora roralis, assembly GCA_963583895.1. Classification (NCBI taxonomy): domain Eukaryota; kingdom Metazoa; phylum Arthropoda; class Insecta; order Diptera; family Rhinophoridae; genus Melanophora; species Melanophora roralis. Next base: position 83,307,047 of record OY757191.1, on the reverse strand, counting down.
GTACTTGACAGTATAACAAGTCCAATGTTTAAGAAATCCTTTTCTTCATACGCTTCAATTTAGTAATGGGCCTCCTCTTTTAGGAAATAATATTAGAAAACTAGGAGGCAGTTCCATTCTTTCATTTTTTTCTTGACAATTGACGTTTGACAAACAAAAAGATTTAAATTTTATATAAGAATTGAGGTTCCGTATTAATATTAAACAATACTATTTTTGCTATATTAAAAAAAAAAAACAAGGAGAGGAGAGTAATCTTTGTTATAAGCGATTATGGTAAAGCAACATTGTTACGTAAGAGCAACCTACAATTTATTTGAAGTTTTCCAATGGACCATTCATCCATTAAAAGTAACTATTTTGTCACATTTAGAAAAAGAGTGAAAATAACCCTTTAATCCGTTACGTTGAATTAGACGTACTTCAAATACCGAGATATCACTTCTTATTTCATACCACTAGTAGCCTAAAGGGTCTATGTGAGGCTTTCGGGAGCAACCAGTTTAACGCAACTTACCTACACATATGTACGTATGTATGTATATCAGTATGTATAAACTTTGCAAAATAAAAACAACATTTTCATCGATTTATACAAATTTTGAATTTTTTCTAAAAATTTTTAGTAAAAAAACCATTAAAAATATAGTCGTGGAGGACAAGTTTGTTAATATTATTCGTAAATTAGCTGGCATTTTGCTTCTTCTTCATTATAACTTTTTTTTGTATTAAAAGCTTTGTTTAATAACAAATATTTAAAATGAAAATTATAATAAAAAAATCAAAATTTTATTAATAACTGGTTGGTTGGAATTAAATGTTTAACATATAAATGTGTATAAAATATGATTATTAGCCAACTTTTACTCTAAACTAAGCGATAAACTTTATTATTTTGCTGTTGAAAAAAATTATTTAAAAAAAAAAATTATTCCCAAATTTAAAAGTATTAAATCTTTTGAATTACATTTAATGTATTTATTTTAAATTTAATTTTTTTTGTAAACGAACAAACCTTTTAATTAGCACATTAAAATTATTGATTCTCTTTAAGGCTAAAAATTTACCTTTCGATTTGAATTGCCCTTCTGTTGTGACGGGTGTGACTATTTTGTTCACATTTTTGGTTCATATACAAATAATTTAAAATTTTGATTTGAAAAAAGGCTATAACTTACAAGGATAAAATTTTTTATGTGATTAATAGTAAGTAGATATTAAAAGAATATAATTTTGGGCTCACAACGGTAATGGGTGTAACCTTAAAAATTTGAATTTTAGGGAATTTAGACTTTAAGAACGGGTTTTGTAATATATTCATGACATGGGCATAATTTCGTTTTAATTTTTACGGTAGTTAAAAGTGCTTTTAATCGTATTTGATTTATTATTATAATTTATTATAATGAACGGGTGTGACATTTTCATGAAAACGTAATAGAAGAAGAAACGGTTATTCAGTATGTGATTATTTTAAGCTCTTGCAAATTAAAAAAAAAATTATATGTATATTAATTAATTAATTTTTAAAACGTAAATTCTTGGATTTATTTATAAAAAAAAAAATATTTTTGCCGTTTTTGGACCGTTTTACGTGGAATTGACTCAAATAGGAATAGAAAAAGAGCGCTGGGCAGAATTTTATAAACCCTTTACAATGGTCGTTTTGTAATCCCACTGAAGCAATATATCTGCTAATTAGTTGTTTTTAAAATTTTAATATCAAAATAAATCTATTTGGTTGCAGGGTTAAAGTCGAAAACTGTAATAGTTTTTAAGTCATGGAGTAAAAAAAGTTATACAAAATTATCGGTTTGTATGGGGGTTAGTATTCAAAATGTACCACGTTAAGAGTCAATAGCTTTAATAGTTTTCGATATAAAGCGCATTAAATTTGTAGGGGACCTTATAATCCTGTTGCTTCCACCTTAAAAGATTTTTTTTCCAAAATTTACAGTTTTAAGTCGAAAGCTATGACAGTTTCTGAGAAAAAGGATGCTAACGATTTTATAAAAAAATTCTGTTTGTAACGGGGCTACTATCCTTCCTGCTTTGTCATGTTTAAGGTTTAAAGGCCTTAAAAGTTTTCAAAAAATGCAGAGAGCATAAAAAGCTTCAAAACCTTAGTTCGTTTATAGGGTGGCTGTCATTCCTCTTGCTTTTTTAAAAAAAATTCTAATTTAGGTTACGATCCCTAATGTCTCCGTAACTATTTTGTGGTAACAGTTGGCATATTTACTAGTACCTCAGTACTAGATATATATGCAGATCCTAAAAAGTTGGTTATCTCAGCTTTTTTGAACTCGATCCGTAGCGAACTGACCTTGGTGGTTTGCAATAAAGACCTCCTTAGAAATATTTCTTAGAGTTTTACGGCAAAACGCGGTCGTAGGATCTGACTTGTACCTCAATCCTAGAGATATATGCAGGTCCTAAAAACTTTGTTATCTCAGCTTTATGTGAACTCGGTCCGTAGCGAATTGACCTTGCTAGTTTGCAATAAAAACCTTCTTAGAAATATTTCTTAGAATTTGGCGGCAAAACGCGGTCGTAGTAGGATTTGACTTGGCTTGGCTTAGGAAACTTGATTTCAACATATGCACAGACGGAAATGGCTTAATCGACTTACTTGCCCTATAGAGATTTAGACGAAAAATGTGTACACTTTAAGGGGTCGCAAATTAATATTTTAAAACTTACAAACGGAATGACCAGGGCGCATTTACATCAGGTGGGATAAGGTCCAAAAAAACAACTAAAACGTCATACGAATGTTAAAGACAGATAACGAAAACTCCCAAATTTTTTTTCGTTTTCAGGGAATTGTTCACAATCGGTCAGAAAGGTTTAAGGAAATAGTTCGTTCTTTTCGTTCATCTTTCTTTTATGAAAGATGTTTTGTGTGAAAGATGTTCTGTGGGAAATATGAATGACCGATTGAAACAAGACATGTTGACAGCTGTTTTTTCTAACTTAACGAAAATGGTAATATTGAGTGTTAATTAATAAACAAAAAAAGAAAATGTTTAGTGATAAATAAGTTAAAAATATGTTAATAAAAAAAAAAATAAATGTGTGGGGCATGAAATACAAGAAATGTTTGTAAATAAAATAATTATTTCATTATTGATAATACTATTAATCTAATAAGGAAAATAACTATATAACAATTGTGTGTGCCAAATAAAAAACTGTTTTTATTTTCGGCCACAGTGACAGACTACCGTTCAATTGAAATAGTTCTTTCATAACCGACGCAATTCTGTGTGAAACATGAAAGGTGAAAGATGAACGAAGAAAGGTTTGAAGGAAAGAGTACGAACTATTTCTCATCTTTCCTTTTACAGAATCGTTCAATTGAACTAGTTCGTTCATGACCGACACAACTCTAGATCCTATGTGAAGGGTATTAAACAAAAAACATCTCCTACTTTTGTTTGTATTTAGTCAACGTGTTTCAGGCAAGAAATGCTTCTTTTTTCTAACATATTCGTAATAAATAATACCTTTAAGGTTCTGCAGCCTGTTTTGGTATTTTGCTTCTTCGCAAGTCTGTCAATCTAAGCATTATCTGTGCGACAACAGGTTTTTTATGCTAAAATTTTTTATTATTGTTTATTTTTCTTCACAAACAATAATCTTTTTGAATTAAAGAAACTTTTTAGTATTTTTTTCAATTTTTTATACAGAAGTATAAACAAAAACCCCACAAAATAAACTAAACAATAACAAATTTTTAAAAAGATCAACAAATTGCAAAATATTTTAATAATTTTTAGCTTTTTCTTCTTTTGTTTATAAATTTAGAAGAGTCTTGTCTGTCAGCATTTATAAATAAAATTAAGTTTTAGTTTGTTTATTTCAAAGATTTGCTTTAATGGTTGTGCTGTTTACTATTTGTATATCGTAAGCAGTCGTGGCCGAGCGGTTAAGGCGTCTGACTAGAAATCAGATTCCCTCTGGGAGCGTAGGTTCGAATCCTACCGACTGCGTGAAATAAAATAAGTTTTTTTTTTTTGAAATTTGTTTTTAGCTGAATTTAAGGCCAGTTGTTGTTTTTGCTGAGTTTAATTTAGACATTTAAGCCCACCCACAATATTTATTTTAATGGTTCTTTTTAATATTGAATTCGTTGTTGCTGTATTTTTTTTTGTTCTTTAATAATGAAGATCGTCGTTATTATTGAAATGATGACATCCTCCAACAAATAAACAATTTTATTTCATTTTTAAAAACTGTGTGAGAGTGTCTGGCTGGCTAAACGTTAAGAGCTGTCTGATGATAAAAAAAACGATGCTGTTGATGAGGCTGCATGTTTGTATGTATGTAAGTATGTTTGTAGATATGAATGTTGTGGGTAATACCTGTAGTTGGCCTTGTTGTTTGTTATGGATTTTGATTCTTTGATTGTGTTCTGGCACTAAGAACAGCCAGACAAACAGAACAGAAAACAAATAATAAAAATGAGAAAACATTTAAACCAAAATGTTTTAGTTTTAATATGTTTAAGTATATTAATGTACATGTGTATGTGAGTATCTGAATGTTAAAAAAAACAAAAATTCAGCCTGTTTTCCTGCAATCGTAGGTATCTTTGTTTGTATCTTTTGGATTTTATAACAATCAAGGGAAGACTTTAAGATTGCGGGTGTGTGTATCTTTGAGATTGTTGCTTTTGTTGTTATTGCGGACGAAACAATTGATGTTAAAATAAATTTTGTTGATAAAAATTTAAACGAGCGAATGAACGCAACGCAATGGAACGAACACCTTCCGAACTTTTAACAATGTAAACAGAAACAACAACCACAATATAAAGTAAATAAACAAGAAAATGAGCAACAACATTTGTTGTAAAATGCCAACAACAACAATTGTGTGTGAAAATTGTATTGGCATTAGCAACATGTGAATTGTTTTTCTGTGTTCGTTCTTACCTGAGGTCGATTTCTTATTTGTTCGTTCATAAAACCTTTTGTGTTCTTGCCGCTGTTGCTTTTAACGATGCCGATTGAGGTTGGTTCCATATATTTTAAATGATGTTATGCTTCAGCCTTGTATTGCCAAACGATTCTTTTTAACTTAAACTGACTTTAAATTATTTTCTTCTAATTATTTTGGTACAAATAAAAGTGTTAACATTATGATTGTTTTAACTGTCTCCCTTATGGGTTCTACTGTAGCACATCTACATATACCGTGAAAGTTGTGTCATTCGCCAGTTATATGTACATATATGAACGCTTCTCCGACCAGATGTCGTAATCCAACTGGAGGATGCCCCAGAAGAATGCAGGGCTAACATCACCGCCATTTAGAAATGAAAAGGACCATATCACTTATAAAATGAAAGATTTGGATATTAATTACAGCTGCCGTATAAGTAAACACCAGCTCTGATGAGGATTTGTGGTGCTGGTTTGAAGCCAGTGGATGAACGGCGACACACAATCTGAATAAAGGCTAAGTTATTCTCTATCAGCCTTATGTGTAAAAATGAGCCGATCGCTGTTTCCTCCATATTTATACAATTGTTGCTGCCGATTTGTATGGCGAAATTGGCAAGAAGAACATCTTTGGGTATGACCGTTGGTAAGTTATGTCTTTACGGTGGGCTAATAGATTTTGTTTCCGCCAGAAAAATGGCTTAAACATCACAGAATCCAAAAAAAAGGTTGTCACCAGCAAAAAAAGCGAAGAAGATTATGTTTGGAGAGACGAAAGGCACGTTTTTATCATGTTGGGCGTAAGGACGGCTCTAACTGCGAACATAGACTAGGATCACTACCTTGTTCCTGCAAGAGTGCGCACTCAAGTAAGCGGACAATGGAAACAAATGTACAACTCTATGCAAAAGCTGCCGAAGTAGAAATTGGTTACGAAAGCAGCCTAAATATAACTAATGGAATGATAAGGAGTGTAAAGCCATCCCAAAAACAAAAAATGTGACGTATAGGGCGCCTATGGCAATTCGAATTGTCTTGGAGCTATGATGCTGGAAAAAATAAAGAGGAGCTTAAGATACGAAAAAGAAAGCAGAAACAACGCCATTAAATTCTATCAGATGCTGACGTAATTCCTCCAGTGTAGTATAAGCCCAAAGGAGAAAAGCTGACGAAGCACACCCGAGAAATAAAAACTAAGAGATATGTGTTAGATTCATAAGAAGAGAAGCAAAACCGTTTGAGCCAAATGTCGTACACACAAAGAATAAACTAAGTAAACTTTACTTAAATCAAGCCGTAGCGGTGTCAAAAGCACGGTGAGTACGGTTTTTCTTAAATCAAGTACGAAATTTCTTACTTCAAGTACAATTTTTCAAGTACGAATTTTTTACTTTTAGCCACTTTTAAGCCAAGAAAGGATTGATTTAAGTTTGCAACCGTACTTGATTTAAGCTTAAAACAGATTGATTTAAGCGTAAACGGGATTAATCCAAAAATGAAATGTCATTTTTTTTTTGACAAGAAGAAGACAATGTTTAATTTTTATTTTTTAGATACTTAAATTTATAATTTGAAAATTTCATTTTTTGAACTTACCACCGAAGCTGAGATTCGAACCAGCGATTTCTGCACTGCAGTACAAGCGCGTTACGTCTAGGCCATCGAGACACTTTGTTTTCAAATGTGAAATAACATATTAAAACAACAAGTTTATTTCTGATTGATTTGTTGAAGCAATCCGAATAGGCTTGATTTAAGAAAATGTAAGTAAGGATCGTACTTAAAAATTTCAAGAAAGATTTTGGATAAATTCAAGAATAAAATTCTTGATTTTAGAAAGCGAGTTTTCTTTCTGTGTAGAATTATACCACTTTTTATAGCTTATAAGTTCCTATCTGGCAAATTGTGCGAAAAATTCAAGCCCAGACTCGACGAACTGATACAGCACTAAGTGTGAATTCAGAACGAATAATCAATAACCGACGAAATCTTTACACTTCGCCAAATCTTATAAAAATACCCATCAAAATCAAAGGGCTACAGACCCATTTTTCATTGACTAAAAAGCCGCCTTAAAATGCCGATAAAAGAAAAAATTTTTTAAACTACATATGCCTGCGTGTAAGGTTTTATTAAAACTTGTAGGTCTTTGTCAAATAACCCTGAACGAGACTTACCTCTCAGTTAAAATAGGAAGCGACCTCTTCGAATTATCTACTTATACAAGAGCTCTTCAAGAGGGTATCAGGTCACTTCTTCAATATACTGATGCAAAAAAATTTATTTATATTTTTATTTAATTAGTTTTAATCTTATGAATGAATTCTAAGATTAAATGAGTTAGTCAGCGCTAGTTGCCTGGGCTATCAGCTCTGGCTCTTGGAACAAGAGGTCCATAAATCGTTGCTCTGAGGAAAATGCGACATTGTGAAGGCCGGAAATTGAAGGATCGTGGTAGAAGAGGAGTTAACATACCGCGGCTTCGCCATAAACAGGTATAATGAATGCTACTCTTGGCCAAGCAGGCAGTTCAAAAACTAAAATAACGCTGTATTTTTTTGTTTTTTTTTTGGCGCTGAAAAATTGGAACTTTCGCTGTATGTTATGACTTCAAATATTTAGCGATTAAATCAAACAAATTAACTTTGTGTTCGTTTATTCATTTCTGTATATTTATTGATATGACCGCCTCTTTATTCATAAAATATTTATTTTAAACAAAATTATGTACTTTTCCATACAAATGACCCGCATTTTACCGTCAAACAACATTCCACTAAATACGACTCCATTTACTTAAACGTGCTCTGTTCAGTTTGGTATAATTTATTTAAATACAATTGAATTGAATTCAAATCGATGTTAATCGTATTCATTGTAGAGATACAATTGTCGTGTTTTTTTTTTTACCTGATATGTTTGTAAGTAAGTGGCTATAAGTTTGTATGTATGTATGTGTGTTTGTAAACCCCTATTTTTATATTGAATGCCTGCCTTTTTAATTGAGTGGTTGATTGGAAGTGTTTATTTTAATAACAGACGTTCAAGTGGATTATTGTTCGTTCTATTTTGTTATTCCCTTCGCATATCAGTTTGTCATGCTGTTTGTAACTTTTTCAATATTCATTTGCGACCTCTTTGAGTATATTTGTATATTATGGATCCTTTAACATGGGAAAACTCTTATAAAATACGAAAAGTGTATCAAATTAAAACCTGATGCAAAGGAATTTTGTATTAAAGTTTATATTTAATTAAAAATTTCTTATAAAAAAAGAAGTAGTAAAGTAGCAAGTGAAGGGTGTATAAGATTCGTTCAAGTCAAAAATGGCGCTCTTACTTGTTTTAGTTGTTGCTCTGGCTTTTGTTTTAAACTTAATGTCTGAAGGCCAAAATAGGTTGCAAATCAATGTTTTTTATATTATTTCATATAAATACATATGTACATTCGAAACAATGCTGTACTTCGAAATTTAACACAGTGAATCGTAATTAGAGAGAACAAAATATTTTTACTGTATTTTGTTGAATTGTGTTTTTTAATTTTGGCGGTTATTTTAACTCTAAACGGGTTATGGGTTTGTTGTGATATTGTCACTTATTGTACGCAAACCTATTGTATCCACTATGTTAAAACCAATCACTCGCTTATAGCATTTTACAAAGGGTACAAAGTATTAATTTGGAACGAAAAAGCGCATGTTTAACCATTCCAAGCTAAAAGTGCTTCTTCCTTACTCTTTAAAAGACTTTAGAGAACATTTCTTTTTTTAGTCGAAAGTAAAATAGACCTCCAAGCGCTTTGTTCTTATGTGGTTATTCTCCAATTTTGACACAAGGTTCCGAGATGCTTTCCTTCACTTGATCCTTGCTTAGGAGTGGACTGTCATTTGGTTCACATTCAAATGACTTCTTAGCTAGAAAATTTTCATTTTTATTACAACATGCCCTAGCAAATGTAAACGTTGAATAAAATTTTAATACGACGTTAATATCAGCAAAAATATGGTTAATCTCGTTGCTCATTTTTCCCCGTTAACGCAGATTGGTTCATAGTTTTGACGGAGAATTTTTCTCTCCAAAAAGCCCAAACTTTGCCTCGTCTACATTTGCAAGTATCCATGCTTCACATACATATAAAAGCATGGATAGCATCAGCATCTTATAGACAGTGATTTTAGTCTGTCTAAAGGTGGCGTCGCTTCAAAACTGCCACCTTTCTCCAAATTAGTATCTTTTAGCCACTATTGTTCTTTATTTTATTTTAAAACTGATGTTTGTAAGTGGATAAAATCTCTATAGCTTTCAACGTTTATTGTCCACACAGATCTATAAGATGCCTTGAGCATATCAATTTGGTTTTATCGCCATTTACAGCTGGTCCCATAATGACTATATCGCCGGCGTAAGCGAGTATTATGTTCGGGTTTTTTAATGAAGCGTCAGTTATATCTACATTTACTTCTTGGGGCAAATTACGGCATTAGATTCGAATCGAAATTCTACTCAATCGATCGAGTTGCCAATGCTTTTATTATGTTTTGGATTTGAAACGAATGCCGTAATTTGCCCCCTGGTTCGACTTTTTCCTAAAGAATACTAAAAAAATCACAATTAGGGCTGCTTCCTTGTTTGAAATGTCGTTGGAAGCTGAAAGGCTTGGAGATGTTTTTTCAAATAAAACTGAAGGATGTTCTTGAAGGTCGTGCTTACTTTGTAGGGATACTAAACTCAGACATTGTTTGAAACGCCTTTAAACGTGTGTCGATCTATTTTTATGGGTCTTTTTTGGTTGAGATTTGGCGTAGTGTGTACATCAGGCCGGTGGTAGATTTTCAGGTTGAAAGCCTTATTGTCATTTATTTTTATATTTAATTTTATATTGAGATTTTAATATTCCGCACAATTTGCTGGGTAGTACTTTGTAGCCAATGGGAAGGAGGCTGTTTTTATAAAGAGCATATCGTCACAGAAAATGCAAAACGCCCTATCTAACAAACAATTTAAAATTACCTTTTTATTAATTCTAGCCTTAAAATATTTACGTAGTCTCTTAAAATTCATTTTTTCCAGCAGAAATATATTTGTTGATCCCTTTTAACTCACATATATGACAAAAATTTGTGTTAACTGCAAATATATTTTTTATTAAAACAAAGATACTTGTCTCTCCCAAAAATTGTTTAAATGTTAGATAGGGCGTTTTGCATTTTCTGTGACGATATACTGTCTCACTCGTTTTTTGACACAGAACATAATACACTGATGACCCAGTCCAAGGATATGCATTCTTCTAGCCAGTTTATACAAACAAGCTGATGCATTTGCCTTATTCGTGTGTATCAGTCGGGTTGCTGCTATTTCGACCTTATTCTGGGCTAAAGGCGTTTTAGGGATAATTTTTTTCTTTTGCTTTCCGCTAGATACCCTCCTTTTAAAGTTTTGTACGTGCTGCCATTGGTGGTTTTGATTCGATTAAAAGTTTGTTCGAATTCGTGTATTTTAAGCATGGAAGCTCGAAAATATTTTTTTCCAATCGACCATACATTCAAATTAGGCTAATTTAATGCACTTGAGCGCTCTTCACAGAAATACTGCGAACGTTTGCAACAAGAGTGTGGGAATTTGATGTCGTATGCCAAAATAGACGCCTTTTTAGATTTTGCGGTCATTAGTTCAAAATGAATATAGAAACGAAATAGTCTTTTATAAATTTTTAACCTTTCGATTATAACACAACATTAAGAGCCTTTTAGTAAAAATGGTGTACAAGTGTTATTGTCACAAAAAAAAAATATATATTTTTTTTTTGTTTTAAAAAGTTTAATGAAAGCTTTAAATGCAAGTTTTAAAAGCAAAACAAGTTGACCCAAATTTTTATATACAACCTGCATACATATACATATGTACATATGTACATACATACAGTTTTAAAATTTTAATTTATTTAAACCCTGCAAAAAATCTTGGACCACATGGTCCGTTTTAGCTGAAATGGACTAGTTACAACATGGTCCTTGTGTAATGCAGTCATGGACCATGTCATTGTCAAACAAGAACTTGTAGTTACTTAAGTGATATGCGTTCGTGTTTTAACGATTGCGTACAAAAAACACGATCTTTAAAACACGAACGCATATCACTTAAGTAACTACAAGTTCTTGTTTGACAACGACATGGTCCATGACTGCATTACACAAGGACCATGTTGTAACTAGTCCATTTCCAAGTTGTTTGTAGGTAGGATAGAGTAGTTTTGAAACTACTCCGACGTAATGCAAATCTGGGTTAAGTGGTCCGGCCCTAGGACATCATAATGTTAAAAAGACCATGTTTTTTACATGCATTTGGGTTAGTTTTGGAGTAATCCTACTCCTTTATGGACTAGTCCATACACGCATGTATGGACTAGTCCTGTTTTCTGCAGGGAAGAATCGTTCATACATACATATGTATTTCATTTTTGTTTGTATGCACACAGTACATACCCAGCATACCATATGCGCTCTAAATGAGCTAATAAAGACTCTTTTGTCGGAACGCTGACGCTCATAAAGAGTTCATAAAATAATCATAAACAGTCATAAAACGCTCATTTTTGAGTGGCTTTTTCCACTAAACTGGTCACTCATGAAAGAGCTCTAAATTTTATGCATAAAAGAGTATTTTATGACGCTTTTTTTAAAACGCATTTTGAGCTCTTATTCCAGTTTTCGTTTTCACTCTCTCTTTCTAAAATACGTTCACTGTCACTATTTTCTTCAACAACACTATTATTTTTAATACTACATGCTGGATTTTCTTTTCTCAATTTGTTTGAAAGAAGTTCACTTATGATTAATTGTTTTTTTTTTTAGTTTGCTCTTTTTATTATTTCAATTATGTATTATTTTTGTATTTATTATAAGATAACTCACAATTTTGTCTTTACGCTTCCAAAAATATTCAGTAATGAATCAATTTGAGCAACTTCTTTCTTCTGCTTAGCTGGAATTTACCGTTATCTGTCAGAGTGCAGAAATTACTCATAAAAAGCACACAAAATCGATCGTTTATGAGCTCAGAAATATGCACGCAGGAAACACTCACAGAAGCTCATAAAATCGCTCATATATGAGCTCATATATAAGAGCGCTCCGATAATGGTATGCTGGGTACACAGAAAAAAACATCACTCAGTTTGGGTTAACAACATCTTTTGTTGAAATAAAATTTGTTGTTTAACCAATTTTGTTGTTGATGCAACGTTTAGTCTTGTTAATACATATTACAAAAACACTATTTTACGCTCTAACCAAAACAAAAAAAGCAAACTTTGGAAAAAGCAAAGATGTCAAAATTAAAAAACTTCAAATTTTCTTTTAGTTTGTGTTGATAAACATAAAAAAAAACTTTAAAAAAAATTAAAAATATGTGCAAAAGATGTAAAAAAAAACTAAAATGCGCTGATTTCACAAATTCGGATCCACGAAGCTCATAGAGCAAAATTGTGAGAAGGAGAACAAGGCCTTTTTGAACATGGGCTGAGAAGTTGGAGAATAAAAAAATATTTTAATATTTTATCTGTAGCAGACCCTGCAAAATAAGCCCGCACCGTAGCGGTGAAAAGTCCGTCGATGAATGCTACTCCAAATTTTATGAATTAAAATTTTGTAAGAAAGAAAATATGTTTTATATATCCTACTGAACAATTAGTAAGCACGAAATCCTTTCACGAATACCCATTTTTTTAATATACATCACAGTTTTTAACTGAGTTTCTGAAGCTTGAGTAACACTATACTTTGGGAATAAGAGGAAAACTGTACAGTATAAAACATAACATCAAAAGCCAACACAAATCTTCAAAATCAGGGAACGAGGAACGCAAAGGTAATAAACATTATTTAATAATCGGTATTTTAAACTAATAATTTATTACGTAAATTTATAGATCCAGAGCCAAGTGCAATGTTTTCACTTGATGCAATAAGAAGCGTGAAGGCAACAGCTATTGAATTTGATATGAATAGTATAGTTAATAATAACAAAATACATACAAATTATCAACATCCTTCTAGTTTCTTCTAAGTAATAATGAATAATGTATTTAATTTATTTTATAAAAATATGTTATGTAAGACTTAAAAACTAACTTCATATACTTTTTATTCCTTAATGTAAAGCACTTTTTAAAAATTCTTCAATAATTGGCCAACAAATAAAGAAATATTAAATAAATCGATTTTAATATATTTGGTGAATTCACAAGGTCTTGTGAAATCGTATATTGTAAAATAATAAAACAAAAAAATATGACCGTTGTGAACAACTCTTCGTATATTTGTAGGTGTCGTATTTAAAATCTAAATCAGCTGATACGACCAAACGATAAAAACACAAACACATATGTATGTATATAAATCTGGTGCTGCTCTTGGCTTAACTTAATAATTTGTAGAAATTAGACCCATGAAAACACAAAATGGTCTATATCTAACCTGGTTAGAATGTCTAAAATCCATTAAAATAAGCAACTGGCACAAAGTTTTAATAAAAAATCACAAGAATTTTGTTATTTTTTACGTAAACAAAAAACAGCTGATGTGTCAGAGAGCAGTGCCGGCTATTTTTGCCGGCGGAGGCGGCTTAAGGAATCTTCTTTGGCGGTTTTGCCTAAGTTTTTAGTATAGACATTTTTAACGGATGCGAGTGCTAGCGGCTTTTAAAATTAAATTAAAAAACTCGCCGTTTCGTTTTAGGCGCTTGGCGCATGACTTTGTATATAATATGACATCACAAAAAACATATCAAACAAAGTTGTATTGTTTCACAACAAGTTTCGTATGAAAAGCAACAACAAAATTTTTATGCTATTGTGAAATTATATGACAATAATACAATATGCTATCGTATCGTACCTTGTGAATTCGCCAATTATATAATTGGTGTCTTTTATAAAAAAAATTTAGCGAAAATCAACAAATTTTTTTGTTAATTGAACAAAAGATTTATTCAAAAACATTCCTGCCTTTAACAATTTTTATTGTTAATATAACAATGACTGCAATTAAATATTTTTATAAAATATAACAACTTGTGTTGTTAATATGCTAATAATTTTGTTGACTTGTCTATCAACAATCAACTTACAAATTCATTGTTGTATTTCCAAATAATATTGTTGGTTGAGTTTTAATTAAACTTTTAATTGTATTTACAAATAATTTAATTGTATTTACAACAATTTTTTTTCTGTGTAGTTACATACACACATATGCGTGCGCAAAAAAATTAAATTTTGCCTTTAAGGTTCAAAGAAAGTTTATGATTTTATTTTTATCTGCACAATTCTTTTTTTTTGCATAATTCATGTTTTTTTTTTGTTATATTTCGTCTCATTCGTTTGTGTTTAACTTATTTTCAATTTGTGTCACATTTTGCAGTTGCTTTCTCAAGCAAAAAAAGCTTTAAAAAAATTTAATATGAAATTGATTTTTACACTTTGACAGCTGTCTGCTGTAGAAATTTCAGACAACAGGCAACAGTCTTTATCTACAAACAACAAGCATTAAATACATACTTATATTGTACTAGTGGTGTCATCTATGCGTCACATATAATAATTATTAACCTGCCTTCGGAAAATTGTAAAAATATTAAACTGAAAAAAAAAATCATAAACAGCGAATTGAATCTTAACAAAATCTAAAATTTTACTCCTATCTATACTTTAGATACTACAAATATTCGTATTGTAACGACAGTCCCCCCTTTATAAAAGGGGTTAAAATATCATGGATATTTAATTTGCTTTACGACTAATATTTTTACAGACACAACAACTCACACACACATGGTAAACTTATTATGTTCATTTGCAGTGTTACGGGCAAAAGCGGCAACAGCTTTACGTATTTTTGTAAGTAATAACACAAATAAAATCCTTTTTAAAATCAACCAACTATAAAATATAAATGTAGACGTTTGTCTTAACATTGGCAACACGAATTCGCCTCCTAAATACAACAACACAGTCCCAATTCGGAATGTTTAAGAGGCGCACATTTGACGACCACCTAGACAGCAAACATCATTCCACACCAGCTTCAAACAATATGACTACGAATGTGGCATGCACCTAAAAGCAGCAGCAATAGCGGCAACAGCTGAAGTAATAACCAAAGCAATAGCAACCGCCATAAAATCATGGAACTAGAAGAAATCAAAAATAAAAAGAACACAACCAACCAGTTTAACGAGCTCCAACATTCAAAGGAAAATCAACATTGCAGCCGATGGCCCCAAAAGGAAAATCAACTTTAAAAAACTGCAAGTATTCGATGAATGCAACCCACTAGAATTTAAACAACCAACAACAACGCCAACAACAAGCGATATATTATGTATAACAGCAAACTGACAACAATTCACACATATACGAGGGGTTTTCAGAGGGCTCGCTTAGATTTTGAAAAGTCTTTTAAGTTATTTATTTTAATTAAACAATAAATTTAATACCAGCTTCGGGAAAAGCAATTAAGAAAGTGACGAACAACAACTTGTGGTTGTTCCTTTCTAATTATTATAGTGCAATTAGGAAAAGTCAATATTTTAATTACTTAGGGAAAACAATTTCTTGTATGAATGCAGCTCAATCTGCCAGGAGAATTTTAACGCTTTCTGATTCTACCTCTCAAATTATATTGGATCTAGAAAATAAACTTAATTAATTATAATACAGCTTTTGGATAGTCAAATAACATAGATAAGACGACAGCACGGTTGCCGTGCAAAGTACGCTAAAGATTAGTTGGTTAAATATCTTGCAGCGCCACACTGCTGTAACCGAAAACTTTCGCGTTTATAATTTTTCATCTGCCTGTTCCAGTAAAAATCAAACAAAAGCTAATTCAAAATTTTATATTTAAACCAAAAATAAATTTTGGTTTTTAAATATTCCCAATAAGCACAAATTTTTTGTGAATTCCAATGTTGGAATTCCGGTGTGAATCCAAGCTTGAATTACATTTAAAATCCATCCTCTTTCCAGTCTGTTTGAAGTTTGTTAAAAAACAACAACAAATTTGTTTGAAGCATACGTTATTTATGGCACAGAGTTGATGGAAAATCATTGGCGGCGGTGAAGATGATGATTTTATAATTAAATTTTCAGATTCAAGTTCGGTTCAACTTGAATCACACCGTTATTCAAGGCTGGAATTACACTATAAAGGTACTGTTTTGTTCGACTGTAATTCAATGGTTAATTTTGCTGGATTCGCTATTGAATTCAACTGTGTTTCAACTGTAATTCAACACTGGAAACTGGAAATTGTGACTTGATTTCAAATGTAATTCCACTTGAATTCCAGCCAAAATGCTTATTGGGTTAATACTTACTCAATCGTTCGTGCATTTGTGGTTGTAAAAAAAATCGGTTATGGGATGGAGAATGGCGGAAGTAGAGTTCGTGGATATTTTATTAAAACATTTCGATACGAATGTAACAGAAAAGACTTTTGTATAAATTTTCTCCTCATACAAACTGTGGGATTAAAGGATATATTATTTAGTAGTAAAATTCACTAACAAGTGGACCACAAATGGGGACAACCTTCTTGAAAGACGTTTATCACGTGCTGAATTTCAGTTTTTAGGAAAAAGTTTTGTTATTTTTTCAAATCATATTTCGATACATAATCAGTAGCGAAATACATCCCACATGACGAAAATGCTAAAGTGAATGAATTAAGAACGATCAGCGTATTCGTGGAAGTTCTACTGCGTTCTTGCTTTAGCTTACAGCAATTCATTTTTTCTTGCAACTATGTTATACTGACTGCAAATGGTAAATAAAATTTTGAGATTTAAATGTAAGAATTTTAGACATTAAGAAACCTTCAGCTCTGGCAACACTAAAAAATTACGGGAAATCGGTCTTGAGGATCTTATTATAGACCGGATATCTAAGACGGACTATATAACCACAGAGATCAGTTTTGAAAGAGCACAACCGTTAAAATTCCCTGAGAGGAATTGTTATTGCGATCCGATATTCTGTATGAGGGGTGACCAGTATTTACTGAATGGATATGGGTGCCAAAATCGGCATCTATATCATGAGAGAGGACATCAGATTATTTAAAGATCATCTGATGAATGGATTTTGTTGCAGGGGGAGATATTGGTCATTTTAAGAGCAAAAAATCTTATAGTGAAACATGCTTAAAGGGATAATGAGGTCACAAATAATGTTGACAATCAGGCTGCTCTAAAGGCATAAGGATTATAAGAAGGCCGTTGGTAGAATTATGGACTCTTTAACGTCAGATTATGCTGGATTACGAGACACTGTGATATTGCTGGCAATAAGATCCCAGCAGAGCTCGCTTCTTGGGGATGGGCCCTTGAGATGCTGTTTAAGGAGCAAACTGTCACGCTACCAATGGAAAGTCTTCAACAAAGATTTCTGACATGATAAAACTGGAGTAATTGAAAGGTAGCTAGAGCTATATGGCAGGAGCTAAGTTGTCCGGTTAGGGCTAGGACAAGTAGATAAGGCCCAGGCTCTCCAGATTTTTGTAGGATGAGTGGGGATGAGAATGAACTTAAGTCAATAAACTGTCACTGCCCGAGATAACGGAACCCTTGGGTCATGTGGTTGGGTGAAATATTCCACGATGAACTCGGGGGTGTTTCGTAGTGTAATCTGGCGTTCAGGTAGCTAGGAATTGGTCTTAGACTGCTTATTTCTTTCTTGCTTGTTAGTCGTACTTTTTTTTTACTTTATGTCTTAATTTTTACTTGAAAAGGTGCGCAATGGACCGAAGAGGTCTCCAAAATCTGATGTATAAAAAGATGGGCCTTCGCAGCCTAAGGATAGCTGATTGAAATAAAAATATTGATATTTCCTTCAATAAATATTTTAACGGGTGCCTGTTGCGTTTTTTTTAAATTTGTAAAAAAAAACAGACTTATCATACAGACCTCGTTGCTGCAGATAAAAGCATACGACAGTACTAACGAACAATATTGTGATGAATCAAGTCAGATATGCTTCTTTGTAAACAGTTGACCAAAAACGCTACGACACAAACACATACACACGCTCAATTAAAACAAAAAAAAATTGCAACTACATGCTACACATTGGCACTTTTTTTCTGCGATTGATTTATGCGACAATAAGTTGTATCGGTAACATAACATCTCTTCGCCTGAACATGAAAGGCACGAACATAAACTGAAATCGGGCCCAAAAAGAAAACGCGAACATTCTCTGGCCAGTCAGACCGACAGACAGTCTTACTCTTCCTCTTCGTACTTTATTTGTAAATTCAAAGTGCTCATGTGATTAAAAATGCATAAGTATGAACGAGCTTGTTGCGTTGTGAATTTAGCACGACTTTGGGGACACACTTAGTGGTGCTACAAAGTGGTGGAGCAGAGTGTTGGCAACTTTAGCCTGCCAGAATTGTGTATCGTTGCTTTTGGTATGAATCTGATGGTGTAATGTATGCATAGTTCGTTTAAGTTGAACTTAAGATATGACAGCATGATATTCCTTGAATTTGTTTGCGATATGCAAGCAGTAGCTACAACTGTTTCTCCTTTATTTCTTAGTTTCATTCTTTGCTTGATTTGGTTTTAAGTATTCAGTATTTGGAAATATTGGAAATGTTTTATTTATGAAGGCACTTATGTATCATTCATCCATTAATTCTTGTATTCATGCCCCAGTAGATACAATAGAAAGTAACATTGACGGCATAAACACAAGTACTCTAAGCAATCAATATTTATTTTAATCAATTGCCAAAGAGAAGTGAGTGAGCGCCAAGTAAATATTAAAATTTTTAAGAAAATTTTAAAATTCATTTTTCAAAATTTCTTAATTAATTAGCATTTCAAATGTTGGGCTACAAGTTGCACAAAATTTGACACGCAGACATAGAAGGCGGGAGGCTAATTCGGATAATTGTTTGGATAAGAGCAGGGGAAGTGGCAGCATTAGTTTTATGAAATTTTTGATACGATCTATCTCGAAGTCTTTAACAGCTATTGACTTAAGCCTTTAATGAATTGTACCACAATATATTCATATTCAAGTCAGCTAAGTTGGGCAGGCACATAAGGATCTCAACTTAAAAATGGACAAATTTTATAAAAATTTTCAACATTATTTCTGGGCAGCTATAACAACTATCGACTTAAAACCTGCTACAAAGTAGTTCAATTGCTTGCTTTACTTACTCCACTTTTTAGGGGTATTACAACTGGGGCTGGTTTTAGCCTGAAGCGAAACTGAACACTGGAACTGTCAGTCCCAAGTGAGATTTCGGTCACCCTGCATCTAGCGTATCGTTGGATTTTAATACACTTGACTACATCAACGTCACAATACAACTACTACAGCCTATTGTTAATTTTAATTCGGAAACCATTACCAACGCGCATAGGGCCGTAAATTTTTCGAAGAATTTTCTTCTTCTTAAAAACGTCATCAATGAACTATCCGATCTTTTCATTGCCCATGCTTCAGCACCATTGAAAAAGGCGGGTAAGATGAGTGTTATGTTAAGTATTATCTTTATCCGTCAAGGAAGGGTTTTACTTCACAATTAACTGGTAAGTCCAAAGTAACAACTATTCCCAAAAGTTATTTTCCGCTAAATTTCCAAATTAAGTTGGTTTCGGATAGTGACAAACGAAGTTTTCTTTTTCTTCCTATTTTTCTTAGTTTTTTAATTATTCCTCCTTTGTTGACTTTTATATCCATATTACTAGACTTCATTTAAAGTTTTAAAAAGGCATTGCTTATTGATCGCGTGTAGTAACCAATGACGTCAGTATAACTTTTGTAAGTAATGTCAGTTGTTTTGATTCTAGTTTCCTGCAGATTCTTCCCTATTCGTAAATGGAAAATCAAAAGAAAAGACATCGCCTTTCCTGTTTTAGCTGGGCTAAAAAGGTTTGAGCCTACTTTAGTGGCATTTGTGGTTCTTTCATAGCCATTATGCACAACCAGACAATCTTTAATGAAATAGCAAGCTCAGCCATGATCATAGGAAATATGTGTCTAACAGGGTTTGGCATAGTGTGAAAATTGGTCGATGGTGGACTTGCCACTTCTAAAACACTGTTATTTTCATGTCAGTTCATTGGTGTGCAGCTTCAGTCGTTGACATATTACGCAATAGAGTATTTTGTATGTAACAGAGAGAAGACTTATCCCTCTATAAATGGTGCAAAAGAAAAGATCTCCTTTCTCGTAAACAGGACAGAATACACAGGTTCCCAATAATCCGGCATACACGCTTAATCCCAAATCAAGCATGAGAGTTAGTTCATGTGTTTATCAAGTCCTTGCCTTCGGTTTAAGACACCTTAGTGAGCAAGCCATCGATGCCAGTGGATTTATTCTCTTTAACCGGAATGCAGCTGTTAGCACCTCAATTTAGTCGGGCAGAGGTATATCGATGCCATCGTCGTAAGTTAACATTTTAGCTGCGGATTCGTTTTTTGCGGAATTACTAATTATTGCCTTTCAAATGTTTGTAAAAATGTTTCTTCAATTGCCATGTATGCAGGATTCTACAGTTGACGCTTTATTTTTTGAAATTTTCGGGTTCTGGTCGTAGTGTGCCTCAATTACCTAACATTTACGCCTTTCCTATTTTATTTCTTTTGTCTGAACAAACAGACGACATTCATCATATCTCTTCTCCATATACATCTGGATTACTGGATGCAAGGTGGCTCGATATGCATCATTTCTTTCCGTAGTTGCATCGCGGTACTTCTGGTTGTACCACTGTTCCCCTGAGGTCAGTATATCCAAGCATCTACTCAACAGCATTGCGAGTTGAGCGTTACATGTGAGTCAATTTTTCGTTTATAATAGGACGTGGAGCATTTTCTCCAACCAAGTTGTAGATAAGTGCAGAATATCCTCTAGCTATTTGATGTGATAAAGTTTAGTGATGCCAGTTTTCTGTTGTGCTACCTTTAGGAGTGTTCGGACTTTTGTTGCAAAAATATAGTGGTGCGGGTTGCTTTTGACACTCTGTACAATACCTAAATGCAGTACACTAGATGCAAGTTGTGGATCTTCCACAACATAATCAATTTGGTTCCTTGTGTTCTGATATGGGGATAGTCAAGTAACCTTGTGCAAATTTGGATGCTGGTCTAGTCTAGGCCCAATTAGTACCATGGCACGAGCCGGTACGAAGTAAATTACTCTTACTCCGTTTTCGGAAACAAATTCGCTGATTGTAGGGTCATTGAGGTTCTTTTTTCCAACTTTGGCGTCTCATAAAACCAAACCATTTTTATAAAATTTTTTATATTATAGCAGCTAAACTCAGTAGACAAAAAACCTAATGAATACCCTCCTCCTTTATATAATTACTTCAATAAACTTATTGAGAATTATTATAAACAAACCAAATCATTCAAGAGCTCTCTCAAAAACCCTAACAAACCATTTGACTGTTTTAATTTTCTTTGGGATCAAATCCCCAATAATATTTGGAAATTGTTTTAATTTAAAAAAATTATTTAATAAATTTTTAAATTTTTGTTTGAAATAAATTTTTATATTCATTTATTGTATTTCGCGTAACTACTATGTGGTATTAAAAATGAAAAATTAATCAGCTTTTCATAAAGACATCTAATTAAAAACAAATTCTGACAACACAACCCCCCCTTTATATTCCTTTTGTGTGTCCTAAAGCTTCTTATCACGACCTTAATACCATCAATTTTATTGTTTAAAAGTTAATGCCATTCAATAAAAACACTTTATTTGACTTTCTGTGTTACGTTTTAAATATAAATACACACTGACAGACATACACCACCGCAAACATGTACACATTATTACATACATCCATACAAACATACACATAAAAAAACTATACCTTACGTAACAGATTACCATAAAGCCCTCAAACTCCTTTAATGTTTGTTCTTGTTGCTGTTATCCTTCTTCATAGTACAATTCCCCCTTTTTTTCGTATTAAAACTCTCACCCAATATTTAGTCAAATAAACCTTTTGTGAGATTTAAAACAAATTGCTTGCAACAGAGTCTAATATTCCCAGGGGTGTACTCGTTCCATACATTCATATATTTATTTTTTTATACAAAGGACCTTTACACATACATATACACAAACATCAATACAAACACTCTTACAAGCACTCCAGTCAGTTTATTTGACATGCGATGAGAGGACTTTAAATAAAGGTATACCTGCACAGAATAACAGCAACACGAAATGAAACTTATACAAGCTGCCATACATACATACATGTATACACTTAGTCCTTGTTGCCTGTTTGTGTGGGTTGGTGTATAACATATGTATTTATGTATGTTTATTTGTATGTTTGTAGATATGTCTAGAACATATCAAGTGCCAAATCCATATGTTGCCCTTAATGTGGCAACAGAGGAAAAAACGTGTGTTTAAATTAAAGCAAATATGAAGGATACCGTAGAGAGCAAAAAATAAACAAAAAAAAATTCAAAAACAGTAACAACAACAACAACTGCAACGAAGCAACAATACGTTTCTACAACCTTTATTAAATAAAGGGTAGTTAGTCAATTTGCCTGTTAAGTGTTGCCATATATCCGTATAACAATCTTTTACCAATATTTTGTGCTTTTTTCCCTTAAACTTAAATTTTAAATTTGTTGCTTCTCCTGCTCGACCTCCATCTAAATATTTTATAAGACTTAATTGTCCTTCTGCTCACCCTTACCACAGAATTTTTACACTAACGACTACTACACCAACATAATCACACATTTAAATAATGAAAATGCCTTGTTACAATTACAAACTTTTACTTGTATGTGAGCTTTTTCTCTGTGTATTAGTTGCACAAGTTACAACAACAATAAAAAAAGTTTTAATCCTTGTTGGAATTTACATTTTTTTGTCTGTCTATTTTAACACACTCTCTGCTGCTTTTATTGCTTTGGGGTGAAAACCTTTAGCAGAGAGTTAGTTCATGTTCACATTTTTACGAATCACTACGTATTTGAAGTTATTTTTTTTATTGGTTTACCAACCCAGTTGGAAAGTTTTTTTAGGAAGTTTAACAAAACGGAAAGCTAGAGTGTTACTTAGACGTTGTGGAAGAAGATTATAAAGGGTCCTACATTGACTTACTTACCTAAAGTGTTATTCTCAAAAAGGATTTTAAGGACCTTAATTTATTATAATCTCCTTCTTTTGGATGATTGGAATTTAATTCAGATTTATTCTTTACTAAAAGGTATAAAATCCAATATTAAAACACTCAAAAGTTTTTTAGTTATGTACATACTTATTTAATATTTGTGTTAACTAAAATTTAAATCAATTTGTTTGTAGAGCAAAACATTACGCCTGAAGTACTAACAATTTTAACGCAACACCATATTGACAAACTTTTCAAGGACTTACCTGTGGAAGACCATGCAAGCACTAGTACTTCAGAGATATTTAAGCTATGGCCGGAATTTAAAAAAACCTTTGCTTGGAATTTGGTATTTGACTTTACTAACGTTGCTTTTTTGAAACTTATTAAAAAAAAAACAAAATTATAGATTGGAATTGACTTCAAGATAAGGTTTCCTGAAGCGAAAAGCTTTACTGAGCGATGGTCCCAACTAGATGATAAAATTTTGGCATTACTAAAACAAAAGGTTACTTCTGCTTTTGAATGAAGGTAAATATGTCTATAAATATAAGTGCGCTGCCTGAATTAAAAAATATGTTTTAATACCATTTTCTTTCAACTTTTTACAGAATCAAAAAATTTGGCAATTTTGTGCTATCTGCACTACCTATTTCCTCCAAATCGAAAAATTAACACTGAACCAAGTGGTTGCAAAATCATATACTTTGTACAACATAATTTTACGATGTATGTATGTATGTTCTAATACTGTAAAAACAGTTTTGTATTATAAGTATGTTCCACTTTTTGTCAATGCATGTTAAAAATTAATAATTAAAACCATTGATATAAGTGTGTATTTTTATTAATGTGGCCTTTCTTTAAAAACACCTTGTGAATTTAAACAAGTAAGAGCGCTATATTCGGCTGTGCCGAATCTTATATACCCTTCACATTGGTCTTTAAATATACCCAGCCGAGTAATTTTGTACTGCAAATAATATAATAAAAAACCTTGTGCGAGTTTTAAAGCCCATAGAAAAAATAACAAAATTTTAACGTTCGTATGAATAATAGAAATAGATGAAGAAGATTTGAGGTCGAGAGTTTTTAAAGTTTTCGACATTATTCATATTTAAAGGTTAATAAAACTTATTAAATGTTCTAGTCCCCCTGCTCTTCACCAACTTTTTCACCAAAATGTATGAATTATTTGATTATTACTTTTTGTAGAATATTCGAAGTCGATAGCTGTAATAGTTTTCCAGAAGTAGCGTATCGAAAATTTTATAAAAATTGTTAATTTGTATGGGAGCTACCCCTTCTTCACCCCCCCTCCGAAAATCTTTTTCTTCAGAGCGTAGCCCTTAATGCCAATTCCTTTTTGTAGAACATTTGATTTCGATATATGTTATAGTTTCTGAGATATAGCATATCGAAAATTTAACAAAAATTGTTAATATGTATGCTACCCCTTTTTCTGCCCACATTCAAAAATATTTGTCTTTGAAGCGTAGGCCTTATTGTTCAATTACTTTTTGTGGAGCATTTGATGTCGATAGCTGTTATAGTTTCCCAGATAAAGCGTATCGAATATTTTATAATAATTATTAATTTGTATGGGAGCTACCCCTTTTTTTGCCCCCACTCAAAAAATTTTTTCTCTAAAGCGTAGGCCTTCTTGCCCAATTACTTTTTGTAAAACATTTCATTTCGATATCTGTTATAGTTTCCGAGATATAGCTTATCGAATGTTTTATAATAATTGTCGATTTGTATGGGAGCTACCCCTTTTTTTGCCCCCACTCGAAAATTTTTTTCTTTAAAGCGTAGGCATTCTTGCCCAATTACTTTTTGTAGAACATTTCATTTCGATATCTGTTATAGTTTCCGAGATATAGCGTATCGAATATTTTATAGTAATTGTCGATTTGAATGGGAGCTACCCCTTTTTTTGCCCCCACTCAAAAAAATTTTTCTTTAAGGCGTAGCCCTTAGCGTGCAATTACTTTTTGTAGAACATTTTAAGTCGATAGCTGTTATAGTTTACGAGATATAGCGCATAAAATATTTCACAAAATTTGTGCAATTGTAGAAAAAATACCCCTTCCCCTGGTCCTATCTGAAAAAATTTTTTCCATTATTTAGGTCCCTTCTTTAGGAGTATCCGTGCCAAGTTTTGTGGCAAGAGTGACTATACTTACTGAGATATATAGGGATATATGCACGGATTTTGTCCTAAAAAAAATGGGTTGTTTTGGGTTTTCGCTTATATCTCGGTCAATAGTGAACCGATTTCGCTGATTTTAAATAGCGATTGTTAGCGGGATATTTGTAATCGTTTGACACCATTAACTGGTCTGTATCTTTTTATTTGACTCCGGAAACTTGATTTCAACAGACGGACAGACGGACAGACGGACAGACGGATAGACGGACAGACGGACAGACGGACAGACGGACATCGCTAAATCGACTTCCTTATCTATAAGGATCCAGAATATATATACTTTATGGGGTCGCAAATGAATAATAAAGAAATTACAAACGGAATGACAAAGTGATATATACCCTATCACTATGTGAAGGGTATAAAAACACAATTACTTCTGTTGTAAACCAAAAATTTTATATACTTTAAAAAATAACATGAAAAATATACTTAATGTATGTATTAATTTACTTTTTAAAATACATTTTATTAATCTTATTCTTATGTGCTGTTTATATAACGATTTTTCTTGGATATTATTACTGTAACAAAAACACGAAAAAAATGCGTTATGTAAAAGGCACACTAAAATTAATTTACAATTTCTTGTACTCTTAATACTTTTTAAATGAATCAAATAAAAAGGCAACATTAATTAATTTAATCAAAGGTTTGATTACTTTTTTTACATTTTCAATTACTGAGGTGTTTAATCTTATTACTTTTTTTAATTAAATCTAACCGAAATTTTAAATAACGTATTGTTTCATTCAATCATTTGCTTAATTGGATTTGAGCAAAATTTTGATTATCCCAGTTTACTAGCTCAATTAAAAATTTAATTAAATTACTGCGGTAATTCAAAAATAGCTTTAATCAGTTCAATCATTAACATGTTTGATTTTTTGAAGGTTTTCAATCACTGGAATGATTGTTTCAATTAAAGCATTTATATTTTTCCAATCAACAGGTTAATTCATATGATTAACATGTTGTATGAATTTGAAATTTTTTTTAATAATTTTATTAATCAAAGTCATATAAACCATTAATTGAAAAAAAACTTGCAGTTTTTTATTTTTTACAATTTCAGTTAATTGATATAATCATTTTGGTGATAGGTGCAAATTTAAACAATTTTTTAATTTATTCAATCATTTTGGTAATTGAAACCATTTTTTAGTTTTTTCTGTGTACATGATAGAAAAAGTGCCGAATTTTATATGGGGCTTCGAAATCGAAGTTTGATTTTATAATCGTTTCTTAGAATTTAAATATTTTCCAAGATTGGGTCCCATAATATCGGTCCGGTCTCTTTAGTACTTTCTTTTTTTATGGATGTAAGACTTTTATATATGCATATATGGAAGAAGGTAACAATACTTCTCATGGTATATATATTCTGCGTCTAGATGTCTGCAGGCAAAAGGGAATTTTTGTTTCTTTAATATTATCTATTTAGAAACATTGGGCTTCTAAAAATATTTTTTAACAAATTCTATATTTAAACATAATATTTTGACTTGATTTCTTGTAACTCGCTGCAATTTATTGCCCCAAAACTGTCAAAGGTTTAGGAACAAATTTTTTGCAATATTTCAGTTTTTAGTTAATTTTAATATTTTTCAATTTTTTCAATCTTCGTTTGTTTAACTAAAAATTTTCTACAGGGCATTTTAGAAACATTCGTTAAAAAGACTTTAAAGTTATATTTGGTCTTTCAAACTATTCTTCACCGTTAAAAAATATTTTTTAATTTCTTTTGTTTGGTTGAACAACAAAAATGTTCTCCATTTTGTTGCTTAAGTTTGGCAAAAGTGCTGCCAAATAAATTTAAGTAGTTTTTACTGAATGACTGAGTATTTTTCTTACACATTTTTATACATATGGATATACAAATGTTTGTAGATATGTGCACTCGATTACATAAAAAATATGTTTTTTTACTCTTTCATTCTTTGTTTTATTAATATCTTTGAATTTAAGAATTTTAACAAATAAACTTTTTTAAGTTTAAACATCATGGGTTTTGGAATTCTCTTTTATTCAAGCTTAAATTCTTAAAGACTTCGTAAATAATTTTAGAATATTTTTAATTTCTTTAAATAATCTGCAAACAGTTTCGTAAACATAACCTTCTTTTGTAACATATTAAGTTTTAACCTCAAAATAAAAACAAGCGTTACTCGTCGATTTGTGTTAATTTTGTTTTCTTTATATAAAATTCTTCTCGAGCCTGTTTTTTGGTCCATTGTGGTTATTTTAAACCAAAGGCCTTTGCCAAACCGTGGGTGGAATAAAAACATTTCAGCTTTAGGTAAAAGAAGAATTCAGAGATGCTCCAGTAAACGATTGGGAAAGTGTCTGCGTCTGTTAGTCGTGGTTTGATGTACGCAAGCGGTTCTGGTTCGTCGGCTTTATAGTATTGTTTTTTCTTTCTTAACTGTCTATAGTGTTTGTATACTCTACACTATTCTTTTTAAGCCTGGGAATTATTTTTTATCCTTGTTAGAACATACTATAAAGATGGAGCATATTATTATATAGAAACACACAGCTAAAGTGCGATGGAGTTCTACCGCAGGTTGGGGTTAGCGGAAGACCTTTAATTTAATACAATAAATAACTTTAAATACAATAGGTAGTGACGGACAGTTTAGCGGGATTGAGAATTGGATTTCATAAGGACACGCCTGGCAAATGTGCAACCTTCAAGCCAGTGTGAAGCTCTGAATGTCATCTTTTTCCGGTTGAGGATGCTTATTTAGGCATAGTGATTCGGACATGCTTAGGGCAGAATAAATAGAAAACGCTGGCATACTTAGGTGGTTCGGGTGAATGGGGTTAGCTTTTGGGGCAGCTGGCCTCAATTGCCTATATGACTGTGTGTCTTTGCCTTGGAATTACACTCAAGGTATTGTTTTTATGAAGGAAGGCCTGGATGGGATCCGAAAAACTGTGCAATTTTACAGATGGAGCGAAGATGCATATAGGCACCGGATTGAATATGGGAGTTATAGTGTCATACAGACTTTCGGGCGAATGTAGCTTTGTTTTTAGTCGGAAATTCTGGCGATGATCAGAGCTGCAGGGCTGAAAGATTGGAATGCGAAAGGGAAGAGGGTGTAACAATGTATGTTTTGAAAAAGCCAATGTCCGTTTTGTTTGCAGCAAGAAATAAATACCTAAGCACAAAAAAAGCAACGAGAAAAAAGAAAGGGCAAACTCGCAAACAAAAAAAAAAAACAAAGCACCAGATAGTAAAAGTAACAAAGACATATCTGTGAGATAACTTTAAAAAATCTTGAAGGCACGTTCTAAATACATCCAAACCATAGTTACCAGATTAATCGTCATTTTGACGATTTTTTAAGGTGAAAATAGGTTTTTGACGATTGGATCGGGAGTTTACGGGGTGTTGTTATCCCCAAGCGGCGCAACTGAGAGCGAAAGTTGATATGCTGTGGTCCGTCCTGTACGGGCCCCAGAGTGACCGTGTAAGCGGTCTTATATGAACTTAAGGTTCACAAGAAAGAGTTTCTAGTTTTGGCGGGTCTACCCAGACACACAGGCTATTAGCTGAAAAGATGTAAGCGTGTTTGGAAGTAGGTGAATAGGGAAACTGGCTATGGCTGGGGACCCTAGGATCTAAAATAAGATCCCGTCAAAGTATTAGAAAATAATGAAAAGACCGGCATTGGCATGTTGAAGCATGTGCGTGACTCGGTCCTGACTGGGGGTGAGAAGATTATGAAGCGTTGATAAAAGTGGAGAGATTGATTTGAAAAAGATCCTCCTAACAGAGCTGGGTGTCGCATTCGTTGGGTGCGACACGATAATCATAATCTTTTTTGCTTAAGGTTGGGTGCTGTTTCATAAGCGTGTGGAGAGGTGTCTTGTCGGCGCGGATCTGTTTTGATTATGAAGAAGCGAGATCAAAACTAGAAACGTAATTCGGGTTTAGATAGCCCAACTCCTCACCACAGAGTCATGACAGAGAATTGGTACCTGCATGGCAGGGTGAGCCATTCTGGGGGCGCTGGTGGACGCATTGTTTCCATCAAGTGTTGAGAGCACCGTGAATTATTGCCAGCATGGAAGGTGTCACGTTAAACCCTTAACGTCTTCCCCAAACCTGTGAGGCCCGTTTGGGGGGGGGGGGGGGGGGGAGGGGAATTTTTGGAATTAGTAACTATGGATGGTAATTTGCCGGGTTGGCAAAGTATTATCCATGGGGGCGCTGGTGGACGCATTGTATTCACCAATTTATGATTATAAGCAAATGAATACGATTTGTTTCAATCTACGTTTAGTGTTGTTAACGTATTTGTGTCTGTTTATTTCTTAATTAAACATCTAAACAACATTTTACAGCTTCCGTAAATATATCTAAATTAGTTTTAACCTTTTTTTTGTTAAAGATAATATATATTTTTTCCCCAAAAGTTAACAAATTTGTATGCCATAACTCATCAATCCAAGAAGCTAACACAGTCCAATACTTGTATATACTTGAATAAATATTTTCGACTTTAACATTAAGATTATTTATTTTTTAATTTAATTTTATTAAAAACCCAAAGACCAAGAAGCTATTAAGGCGCTTATGAAAAAAATCTATATTTCTCTTCTTTAAAATAATCACTTTTCCTTAAAAAAAACATTAAATAAAGATAAAACATCTTCTTATAAAATCATTCAACTGTAACCTTAAGTTTAAACGCTGCATAATAAGAGTTTCCTATAAAAAGTTTGATTTATGTATTTGAAATACAAAAGGGTTCAATACTTGAACTTTTCTACAAAATCGTAAAAAAAAAAATATTTACTTTTACACACTGACATAAACGTATTAATATAATAAAAATAAAATGGGATTTGAAAACCTCTTGGTGAGTGAAAAAAAAAATTGAACAGAAAAACAAATATTTGAAATGTTTTTTTTAAACGGAAACAGGATATCGAGAACAAGCATTTTGTTAGCACTAACAACATAAAATAAATCATGAACAACAGTTCGCAGTGAATGTGCTTTTATTATCCTGTTTCAACAGCAGCACCAACAACAACAACAACCAAATACTTTCACGCTTCATGTGATGTATAAATAAACGTTCAAGTCACGTAATGAATGTAAATGAAAAGAAATATTTTATTCATTAAATAAATTACGACTTTTTGTATAAAATAATGTTTGTGTTAATTTTGTGTTTAATATTTTATTATTTTCTATAAATTTTCAAGTAAAATTAGGAAAATGTTTTTTCTAAAGTGAGAATATAAACAGTTGTTTGATATCTATGGGTGGGTGGCGGCACTTGCATAAGTAATGATGTGCCATTAGTGCTGTCAATTTAAAATAATTATTTTTAACTTTTTTTTTTTAGATTAATTAAAGGGTTATGGTAAAGTTTAAAGGTGAGTTGTATTGAATTTGTCTACGAGTTACAGTAATACCTTTTTATATTAATTAGCGATTACAATTGCAAATGCATTTTAATTTTAATTCTGGAAATTTTTTATTAATCAATTGAAATATAAATTCAAATAAAGAAGTGCATAAGAAGTAACCTGAATTTATTTTTTATACCCTTCACAAAGTGTTCAGGGAATATATCAGTTTGTTATGGCCACGTCAACAAGCAAAACTGCCGCTACTGGTCTCCAAGAGCCCGCAACCCTCGACTGAAACATCAAAGCCATTGCATTTCCCCAGGGTAACTGTTTGGTGCGCCTTATACACGCATGAGATAATTGGATTTTTTTCCGAAATTCTGGATGCCAGGCGATGGATGTCAACGGTGAGAATTATCGAAGTATGATTACGGAATTCTTTTTGTGAAACTTGCAAGCTCATTCATCCTACTCTTCACGCGCAGGATGGGGCGACTGCATACATAGCCAGAGCTTCGATGAATTTATTTCAAAAAATTTCCCCCAAAAACTAATCAATCGTTTTGGGGATATCTCATGGTCACCGAGGTTGCCTGATTTAACTGCCACGGTTTTTTTATGGGGCTTCCTCAGAGAAAGTGCTGACAATCCTCAATCTCTTGTGGATTTAAATGAAAATATTCGTCGAGAAATCAGCTCAATTGAACCAAGCTTACTGCAGCGTGTGGCGCAGAACACAATATTTCGTTTTGGACAGTGTGTTCAACATGACGGAAGACATCTGAGTGACATACTCTTTAAAAATAAAATCCTCATTCCCATTCTATCGTTCAATGCTCTTAATAAAACTTTGTGTCAATTATTACGTTAGCGAAAATATAAATCTGCCACCAGAAACCCAATGAACCAACGCATATTTCGTGTGCTTTTTCTTTACTTTTGAACTTTTCTTACCTCGCAGAACTAGCTGTTCTTGCACCTCCCGGCACAACGACCATCGCACCATTACGGTCACCTTTTCATTCCCCAGCCTTCGTAATTCTTACAAAACAGACAAGAAGCATTCAATTTGTATTTGCAGAAAGACTTGTTGGGCAGATCCATATCATTTTGTTCGGCAGTTGAACTAGAAACTGTGTTTCATTGACATTAAGTCAATGCAATCATAAAAATTTTTTACTGTTCTATCGATACTGTAGTGGCATGTGTTGTCAACAAACTAAAGAAAATGGTTCTCAGAACCCAGGATTTTCTATGTAATTCGCAATTTTGAAGAAAATCACACCAATACGAGCTCGATTAGCCAGTGACTTGCATAATACATTAAAGGGAAAATTCGGTTTTTAGTCAAAAAATAAAATCAAAAGACCACAAACTTTACTTTCTCTATCCTTCTTCCAATAACCTGTGTTTCTGATACCAACAGAATGTGCTAGATGTACCGCAGCAATACCCTCAGTGCTGGTTATTATTTAAAAAGGGAAGTGGTAGCCCACATACAAATTAACCATTTTTTATAAAACGCTCTATCTCGGATACTATTTATAACACTTTTTGACTTCAAAACTGACAGAGAGTAATTTTATTACAATAATAACTCGAGCAGTATAAGGTTCGACACAACCAAACAAAGCGTGCTTTTTTATATTTTTGTGTCAATTAATGTCACTTTTTCTTTACTTTTTCGCCTGGCAGAATTTTTTTATAAAAAAATCAAAGAAAACTGACAAACTTAAATGGACTTCAATAATATTTCTTTTGAAAATTTTATCATCATTTTCCTTGAAGTAACTGCTGCAAATAATTGTTCCATATGAATTTACTTTCAACCTATTTATTATACCCTTCACATTAGTGATAAGGGTATATATGGGTTTGCCATTCCGTTTGTTATTTCTTTAAGAACCATCTGCGACCCCATGAAGTATATATTTTCTTGGTCCTTATATGCAGATAGGGACGCCGATTTAGCGTTGTCGGTCTGTCCGTTTGTCGGTGTTATGGTATGAAATCAACTTTTTGATGCCCCCCGATATCGTATGGACCTGTAGGTGGTATTAAACTATCAAAAATATCTCCAAAAATTTTCTATTGAAATTTAGCAAAATCGCGCGATAATTGCCAGAGATATGAGCCAGAAACTACGATTACCTCTATTTATTTCCTAAAAATTTGTATATAAAAACATCTGCAACTGCCCCGGAGTTGTCTCTACGCGGATGCAATGTGGGACTGACTCCCTTTAATTTTTCCCTACAAACATTTTTGTGGAACACACTTGTACTCTATCGCCGCCCCAAGCACGGTGTCCATACAAAGTTTAACTTTTTTAAATCGCTCCCGCAGCTTCCAGGGTGCTCCTATAAAGGTCGAATATAAGACCGACCCAGCTAATTTTTTCTCCCAAAAATTTTTTTGGAACATACTGAAGCCCTCGCTCCAGCCCCTTAACAAGCTTGCCATACAAAATTTTAAAAAATAAGGTAAAAAACCTCTATAACTTTCCCAGAGTCGCTCTTAGATGTCACAGACCCCCATTAATTTTTCCTTCCAAACATATTCCTAGTGCATACTTACCTACCTGAGGAGGTTGCCATACAAAATGTAGAAATGATGTAAAAATGCCCATAGCTTCCCCAGAGTCGGTCTAAGAGAAATAAAGTGTATGACCGACCCCTATTAGTTTTCCCTCTTAAAGATGTTTCTAGAACATACTAATCCCCTAATAGGGTTCTTATACAACATTTGGAAATAACAGCTTGTAGGGTGCCCGTGGATTGGTCAGATTATAGACAATAACTCATTTTTCTTTGCAAACATTTTCCTAGAACATACTTACTTCCTGTATTCACCTCCTTAGGGGGTTACTATAAAAATTTTAAAAAAATTAGAGTAAACCCCTTACTCGTTGTGAAGGGTATATAAGATTCGGCACAGCCGAATATAGCGCTCTTACTTAATTTGATTTCATTTCATTCAGTGACGCAAAACGAAACAAAAAAACCTTTATTAACGATAAAAAAGAAAACTTATTATACTTTAATGTCACTATAACGACCAATCATTAGTGGCTTTAATTATTCCGGCCTTCATGTGTCAATCATCATCAATCAACGCAGAGAAAAACCAAACAAAACAATCAAAATAGCAACAACAATAACAAAATCAAATGACAACAACACAAAAACAAAAAAAAAAAAACTTCACAAGTGCTTTACTCGGAATATGTAGATTGTTTTGTTCCCTTCACCAATGCATTTACATACAAACATAGAACTTAAGCTATAGTCAGCGATGCCAAGATTGTACCCTGGGGCACGAACAATGAGAAAAAAAGCACACACAAACAAAATTAAATCAGTATCACGTTAACTTTTAAAAAAGCAGAATAATTATTGTCTGATTTATTTAAACCATACACAAAGTGAAAGATCTTTCATACATTTTGAAGAAGAATTTTCTCGATTATTGGCGCCCAAATCGAGGTCGCAATAAACTAATTTATATTTCAGAAGTCAAAGGCAAAGTGCTTCTCTAAAAAGTTCTATATTTCAAATACAAATGTATGCATGTAAGTTTTGAGCCTATTTATATGTCGAACTTAGATATTTGTGTTTTTTCAGAATAGAAACCTGCTATAAAAACCAACTCAATAGCTCAATCCCGATCCCGGTCAAATATCCATCAAAACATTTGTACCGTCGTAATCGAGTATTTCAGAAATTACAAACAGAATGACAAACTAATATTTAAATGTTTTACCAAAGTGAAGGGTACGGAAATAAAATACTAATTTACAACAACAAAAATATTATATTTTAGTACCACTTTATATGGTCGTGGCATAACACAAGCACTTCTAAACCATACAAATGCTCCCCTTCCCCGGATACAGTGGTAATCAACTAAGTGTGTTTTTCATGTCAGAAAGTTGGTGTGTGTGTGTGTTTTATTTAAAGTGTGCGTTTGTGCTTGTATTGAAGAGTACAGTAGCGCAACATGACAAACATGTACAAATAACGGGCGGTAATAGAAAGCCACCCTCAATATAGTAAAATTCCTTATATAAAATATCATTAACAAACACATGCAATAGACACGTTTACGGACGAAAAAAATGATTAGACTGCACCAAAAAATTCTAATAATTTTTTAAAAATAAATTTAATTTATTAAGGAACCCAAGATCATGTGGCTCGGCTTTATTGATTTAATGGACGGCGTCTTTGGGTCTTCATTTTAAGCAACTAATATCCGTAAGGAAAAAATATTTTTTTTAGAAGCTCGTGTTAGGTTAGGTAGAACAGGCAGCCGTTGAAGGAAAGGATACAGCTCACTTGGGTCTGCTTTATTCGGTCCCAGGAGAGGCAGATAGAATTGGTTGAGATGGAAGGAAAGAATGAAAGAAAGAAAGAAAGAAAGAAAGAAAGAAAGAAAGAAAGAAAAAATTTAGAGAAGGATAAGAAAGAATGAAAATGAAGCAAACTTACCAGGGTCTCTGGTGGGAATCGAACCCACAATCCCCAGACTGGTAGACTCGTGCACTTACCACTGATCTACCGGGGCACCCAAGCTCGTGTTAACTTTACGCCTAAATTTTGAACACCAACGGATCGTTTGAACAATTTTCATAAAATTTCAAGTTCCCGCAGAAGTACGTATTGGGCTACCGGCTCATTAGCTTCAGAGGTCGCGTTTTGTATTATTCCGTTTCCGAAATGGGACTGATTTCCGCCCATTAATCAGAGACAACATTAAAATACGGTTCCAATTTCAAGATACCAAAGAGGTTGATATTTAAATGTTAAATGACATGAGGGCCTGTTACCCAAACTCAAGCTGAACTTGCCAGTGAATTTTCAAAAATTACAAAACCGACCAAGAGTCCATGACAATTTCAGTTATCTTCAACCAAACGGAGCTGACGTACCTCAGACTACTATTCCAACAAATATTTAACACACACGTCAATATTTGTCCATTATCCTATTTTTTAGTACTCATGTAGACCCTTAAGAGGAATAAAAACAAACGAGCAGAAATTCAGTCTTTATTGAGGTACTTTTACATGGTAATACATATATTACGACTTGTCAAAATATGTTGTAGAATAATACAAAATCTCATCATGTAAAAGTACAATGTATTGAGTGGGAGCAAATACGGATACAAACTTTGACAAGTGTTCGGTAAATGTTTATTTTCTAAACCATTTTAGAAACTTGTGTATTCTCATCATATCTGAGGTGTGAAAGATTGGCAGCACTTACAGCATCTAATGAAGGTGGCTACACTTTAAGAAACAATAAACAAACAATCAAAATTAAAGCAGAATTTTTTAATGTTCTTTTTGTTAGTATTTTAGAACATAAACCATATGGCGTTACCCAAAAAGAAAAAGGCAAGGAAACAACCGCTTTTGATTTTACTAACCTCATCCGTGTAAACATGAAAAATACTTAAAAAAGATTTTTATTCTCTTTTCTTAAACACGGAGAGAATTTCATAATATTTTAATTATACAAAATCTAAATACTTTGTATTACCATGTAAAGTCAACTTTAACAACAGGATAATGCCTCAAAGCTTTGATGTGAAACACCCTGGCATTCCTCTGGCTTGTCGTCTCACATGGAAGTTCCATAACTCAAATTCATTGGCTACTTGAAAAAAAAAACAATATTTATAAGCTGGTGCTCTTCAGCTCATTTTTTTAAACAAATTCGGTACTATGGAAGACAGGCGCTTCCTCTTCTTCTAATATAGAGGAAAATGCAACGTCGTCACAAAAGAATCCTGCGAACGATAACTGCCGCTCTTTGGAAAGCTTAAACATTAACTCTAACAAAGATCTTTAAGTTCCAAATATTTAATGAAGTTGAAAACACATCCAAATCCGTTCGATGAAAACTTCTTACAACATCACACTCCTTTAAAGGGAAGGGACATTTATGCTTCGGATGAAACGAAGGAAATTTATGTAAAATTTAATTTTAGTCTGGCACTGGCTGAAAAATTATAAAAAGTTAATAAAATGGAGATTTTCATAAACGTTCAACAAACGAGGCTGAAAATGTATTTAAGAAACTTTCATAAGTATGTATGTATGTATGTAGTTCATAGATGTGAGGAATCTTAACTTTTTACTTCCACACAATTCCGTTGAACCCTATTACTTAAACAATAAGTGGAATAAAATAGAGTCGAATAAAATTGTGTTTCTGGTTGTTAAAAACTCTACTAACTAGACAAGAGTTAAGTCGACTTGAAAGTTTATAGGTATGTTCGTATGTATGTATGCCTGTATCTCTTAGGTTTTTTATAAATAGATGCCAGTCTTGAATTATAAGAATGTAGTTAAAAAGAAAAACAAACAAAACAGAAAACGTAACAACAACAACGAAAACAATCGAAACAAAAAGCACAACATACTTATCGTACGAATTAAAAAAAAAACAAACAGCAGAACAATGGTTTTCCCAAACGCCACCACCATTTCAAACGCCCACCTAACAATACCACCAACCCTCACCCTCCACTTACGGCTTATTTAAAACCATTCATACACATATGTATATTGTTGTCATTGAGTTTTACAAAAAAAGTTACTTCTTGTTTGGGCAAAATGATATCAAATACCCAAAATACACCCCGCTGGGTCTTTAGTGTTACCACCCAACAAGAGAGGGCAACCCATTAAATCCAATTTGTTTAGCTTAGCATAATGATCCCAACGGTGCTGCACACTCTTTAAGCAAATGCCAACAGTCTCAATTTACTATTCCCATAAAATTCCTTGAAGTTTTGGAAAAGAATCGACCCTAGAAAATTTACAACGGAGTTTATGAGCACTGAATGTGCTCAACTGATTCTTAATCTTTCGGTATATCACGGAATCTGCAATAATCCCTGGCTCTTGCCTATATCCCAGGGGATATAGGTGTTTGCTTGTGCGGATGATTAAAAGGTGGGTTTTGGACGTCATCAATGACACAATATCTTAAGCCGTGGGTAAATGGTTAGTCAAGATTGCAAGCTCAAGGCTGCCACGGTAAGTGAACTGTGGAACACCCCTTTTGGACAATGCGAAATATCCAGAAGTTATTCTTGAATTAAAATTGCTCGCTAGTCTCTCAGCCCCGGATTGTGTTGGAATCCACTTGTGTCTAACCAGGACTTACGCCTAGTGTCACAGGAATCAGTAAGAAGCCCTTGGTACTTGTACCGGATCTGATTATTGGTAAAGTCAGTTTGTATAAACATGATACTGACAGCAATCTTGATATCAGTCTACCTAAAGCTTAGCCCGATCATGTAGCTACGGATGTCTACTTTAAGCATTCCTAGGCGATTTTGCCAAATCAACATATTCTGATGACAATAAAGATGTTTTTTATCTGATTTCTGCTTAATTGATTTGAATTCTGGTAGCCTTACTTTTGGGAACTGTAGTTAATATACTCAACTATATATGAACCTTAGCAGCCTTCTTTGTCAGTCAGGGATCCAGATGGCCCAAGTTCTTCAGAAAGGCGACAAGGTAAGGCCATGCTAGAAACCTGACAACTTTTTGCTTGGTGCAGGGCTTTTTTGCATCCTCAAAGAACTCAAGGGTCTTATTCCCTGCAGAAGTGAGTGGTTTGCAGGTTGTCTTGTGGGAAACTATAAAATATTTTTAAGACGAACTGTGATGTAGGATCCGGCGGCATCTTCTTAAAGGATTTAAGAAAAAGTTCCTTTTATCGTCTACGACTTAAATACAGTGCTTTTTCGGCTGAAATATTTGATATCTATATGGCATGTGTGCTACTTTACAACATGAGAGTTCACGGGCATAAATGAATTTTTTTTTTGAAGGGTAGGCAGTACTTCTGTTACTCAGTTAGAGCCCTGTTTTGTCGCTAGTTGACAGCTAATATAAGCTATTGTTGTCTAGGGTAGATCATCTATGAATTATAACTGTAGGCTGGGTCTCTGCACAAAGGGCTCACTAGGCAAACCAGCCGGCCAAACTTGGTTTTTCTCTACCTATAGCGCGGAATTAGTTGCAATTCCGCTAGCGACTATCAGAAGCGGGGTATTCAAATACGTTCTTGAGTGGCTAAGAACAAGTGATGTCGTCTACGGTGATATACATAGATCTGTTTCGATTACAAGCGTACGATCCAGCTGATAGTTCGCAATCGGAATGTCAGTTTTAGAAAAAGAGCAAATAGACTCGAACTATCATTGAACCGGTCATTGTAAACCCTTCTGATAACTTCCGAGTGGGTGTAAGATAGCTTACAGCATATATAGTCCAACTATTCTGTAATCACCTCTCTGCAAAAACATTGAAATCCTCATCGCTTTCAGATTTTTCGATCCTTACATAACCCTGAAACCTCTTCATAAATAATATTTTACAAAAATTGTGTAGACCAAACCTAAAAAATTTATATGTTTCTGCCGTTCAAAAAGTTCTAGGTGTGAGTTAAGTAATAAATGAACGAAGCATAACTACAATCTTACGTTGTTAAACTCATTCCTATAATAGACAAATGTGTACGTACAGACAGACATACATACATACTGACAATCATGTGTACGTCTGCGTTTAGTACAAGTTTTGTTGCAAACGGTAGCAAGTAAATATTGGTAGATAGAACGAACTACTTGTATCTTAAGGTTTGTCGACTTGTAATCAACTTACCTACACACTCGTTTCAAGAGGTTATAAACATTGAATTTGGGTTTTGCATGTAGGTGGCATAGAAAAACACAGACAACTTTTTAACGCACAAGAAACACATTTACAAACACACGTCTACAATCCAATACACTTTTTTGTAACTTTGTTTGAACTTAGAAAATTTTTGTTAGAAAAGAGTTTTTGTTTTTTTGTGGAAAATATTTAGTTTTGCTTGAAATACTCAACTTTATTTTATTTTTTTTATGTTTTTTTAACTTAGAAAAGTTTTGTTTATGCCTTTGCCATATATTTATGTTGTTGTTGTTACTGCTGCTGTAAAAAAGTTTTCTTTTAAAGTTTTGCGGTTAAACTAAATGCGGTTAAAACTCTTGCTAAAGAAGATTGAAATTTAATTCCAAAATCTGTTTTAAGCAAAAAGTTACTGAAAACTAAAAGTTAGTTTTAGTCAAAAGGTGAAGTGCAGACTCATACCAATCCATTTTCATTTTAATTTAATGGAACTAAAACTTAATGTTTGTTTTGATTTAATCTCTAATTATTTAGAAAACCATTCATGCATAGACCACAGAACGGAAACTCTAGTATTGAAGTAAAATATTCAGTGACCATAGCGGAATACTGATGACTTGTCTTTCGGGTCATACACAAATTTTAATATTTTTATTTTCAAATCTTTCTTTCCCCTTATAAGAAGGTTTTGTCCAGCTCTTTCTATGGCTTTGGCATCAGTAAAAAATTCTTTCGAATCGAATCAAGCTTTCTCAGAAATCGCGCTATTTGTGTTGTTATAGAAGGGATCTTTTCCATTAAGTCTAAAATCAATTCAGGGGTATCGAAAGATTCCAGTTTCTCTCCTACTCTATTCATTATCTTTCTCAGTGACCTTCTATGTCAGATTTACAATCCTATTAATGCTTTTGCGGACTCTTTAGAGATTTTAAAGTACAAAAGACATCCAATAAGGGCCTTGCAAATAGGCTCGATTTTTATGCCCTTAAGACCATAATGTGTCTTTTGGCACATAAGCGCCAAAAAGTGGATGATGCTCCAACGTCGGTATTAATAAACGATATAAGTGTTGGGCAAAGATAAGCACTTGATGTGCTGGGCATAAAAATCTAGCGAGATGTCTGTTGGACGCATCATTTTTTTCTTCTGGCGAAAGAAGCAACCTATTGTCTTGATTTCTTGAAATTTTGTAGGAATGACCTAACACCATCTGATCTTCTCAATATTTAACCCACCTCTAATGACTCTGTGACAACCAGTTTCTGCAAGCTAGCCATAAAGATCGTCCTGCTCCATAGTAACTGAAAAAAACTCGAAATCTTACTCCGTTGTACCAATTTATAATGCTTTTGTTATGGAAACTAAAAACTAAAATTGTTGCGATAAATATTGAATGCTTTAATTGCTTAGACGCAGAAAAAAACATGGTTAAGTATGGTCACGGGGATATGATCACGAACAATTTCATCATTGTAGGGTTACGAAGATCATTATATGACCACCACAATTATATTATAGTTGCAGTAAGCTTTAAGCAAAAAATGTTATCATATTTATGATAAAAATTACCATTATATGTTTGGGGTAATCATTATTTTGGTAATGGGCAGTCATTATCTTAATTATAGGTTATTAAATATATGATGCTTTAAGAATATGGTTATCATAATCTAACGGCAGCATACTTACGTATGATAACCCATAATCAATATTGTGGTTGACTTTAAACAAAGTTATGATTGCGGCAAACATAAAATTGTACTTTTAATCGTAACTTTGATTGGATTTTTCGCTTAAAATTAACTACAAGTACAGTATGGTTGTGGTGGTCATAATAATGATCTTCGTAACTATATAATGATTAAACTGACCGAGATCATATTCCCTTGACCATATTTAACCGCGTGACCAATATTACAATTATGCTTTAGTTGGAAAGAGCTAAAGTAGTGGTCTTAAGGCTGTGATGATATAAAAATAATTATTTACGTAAAGGTAGGTTTCCCAATTTTGGCAGATCATAATCTGTAGCCTGCTGTTGCTCTTTATTTATGACAAAAGTAGAATTTTGAACTGATAGGCTGATTGGATAATTCAGCTACGACTTTAACAATCAGCAACTTTAGTAAAGATTTATTAAGCATCGGAAATTCAGCCAGATCTGAGCAAAATTATCTTGAAAGTTTTGGCACAAGAATAAGAACAAAGTTGCTGCTGAGAAGGTTATATGACCAGCAAGCTCTTCTATATAAAGAACCTTTTGGTGTGTTTTAATTTAATAAATAGCAATTTTAAATGTTCACTTCCCCCTCGCTAAATAGTATAAGTGATTTTTTATTCTATAGTTATAGCGTCGTGAATACCCACAGGCGCTTGTTATAATCGTAGCATGGCGAAAACCGAAAACTCAAGTACGGTCCGAAGGACCATAAATAAATAACAATCACATACCAACCATCATTTTGTTTTGTCTTAAAATATTTTAATTAAAATAATAAGGCACAAAGGGGTCGGAACTGTCCCCTTACTATAATAACATTAAAAAATTTAGGAAGTTTCTAAAATAAGCTACTGGTTTCCTTAAAGTAAAAGTAAAACCAAACAAGGAAAACAAAAAAACCAAAACTGCGCCACCAGTATTAACTTTTTATTCGTCACACTTCTTCAGTAAGTTATAGACCAATTAACAGAAGCACCATAAAACTTAAACAAATAAAACACTGAAGTTTTATTTAAAAAAAAAAAAAAAAAACGAAAAATAAAAAACTTCAAAAGATTAAAGAAAAAACATGTTTTGCACACGCATTTAATGATGCTGCTAATACCTTAACGCTTTCGCTCAGCTCACTATCTCAACATGCTAAAATCCATAAAATATTGTTGTTTTTCTTGTTGTTGGTGGTGGCGTTTGTTGTTATGCTTTTTATAAAAACATATTTGTATGTTGTATTGAAAGCAACATGTTGTTTTTAAACTATAAAAATATCCACGCGCAGCATCTACTTTGATAACCCGAAATACACTTTTACACTTTACCGATCGTTGGAAGAGCAGCCGCAACAACAAAAACAATATTACAGAAATAGCAAGTGGTTGACTTACATGTTATTGTCGGGCTTATTTGCCATTGAGTTGGCCAGTTCGCCAGAGTTTTTAAAACACATGATAAATAGACAGACTGACAGTTGGCCAGCAAGGCCGCGGCGAACAATATTGTCACATAATTTCGTGCTTCTCATTAATATTCACAACTTGTCTGTCGTTTTGAATGGCAAACGAATCTAAAATACAAAACAAAAACAACTGTAGACACAAACAAATGAATATAAATGAACAAATAAATAACTGAACGTTGTATGGAACGAATGAAGTAACGCAAATCATACAAGTTCAATTCAATAAAACATTTTCAAATATTTAATAATTAAAGAATAATGATGAGAAAAAAACAAAAGTGAAAAAGTACTAAGTGTTTAAGTAAAAAGAAAGAATGAAAGACTGAAGGAAGAATCTACTTATGGTCAGTAACAGGTTAGTTTTAGGTCAGACTGAAAATAAGTTTACAATAATAATAATCACATGAAAGAAGGACAACGAAGACTGGTTTAGGACATTGTTTTAAGGTTATTTAGAAATTGGCAAACGGGACTGCTCTTAAGGTAAATATATTACAAATTTTAATAATACAAGGTGGGCCAAAAGAAATCACCCTAATAAATTGGCCTGCAAATGGCGGCCAATGTCAAATCTGTTTCGACACTTGTAAACTAGACCGATGTAAAATACAAGTGAACAAGCTATGGAGCGATACTATCCCCAAGAACGCGGAATAACCGTGTCTATTTTTTGCGTAACAATTCGTCTGTAGTGTTGGCGCAGCTCGAATTCCTTTGCCGGTCGTCCCGCACGCGTCGCCCGGAACCAAGTGCGCAAAACACTGCACCGTTTGGCTACCAACCTTGAAGTGTATGGAACCACACGAGACGCTGTCAAGAGTGTCCGGCCGTGGATTATCCGCTCTGCCGAGAATGTAGCCACAGTTAGCGAGGATGTAGAGCTC
Source organism: Melanophora roralis (assembly GCA_963583895.1). NCBI lineage: Eukaryota > Metazoa > Arthropoda > Insecta > Diptera > Rhinophoridae > Melanophora > Melanophora roralis. The sequence goes on along the minus strand of OY757191.1, from coordinate 83,263,570 downwards.
TCGTCAGAAACATCGACCAGACGTCTTGCCTCGCAATTACCCATCAACAGGTCTTCCCTAAGGCGAATTTTGGTCAAAGAACTGCGTATGTTCTCGTACAAAGTCCAGTCCGTGCATCAGCTGCTGCCCGTCTACCGCCAAACGCGTGTAACCTACGCCCAAGCCATCCTCAATCTCAAGGCCGAATTGGACGATTTCTAGACCAAAATCATAATGAGCGATGCTGCTCATTTCCCCCTCAGCGGGTACGTGAACAAGCTAAAGTATCGCTTCTAGGGCACCGAAAATCTACGAGTGATGCACGAGGAGCCACAACCGATATTCTGAAGGCGGCGTTCCCGGGTCGGTACTTACATTGGCTTGCAAGATCAACCGATTTACTTGTTCCAGATTTTTTGTCGGGTTTTTGGAAGTCCTGTGCTTACATGAACAGTTCCGAAACCCTGACACCCTCAAGGACAACATTCAACACGAGTGCAAGAATCTGTCGCCCGAAGTTCTCACAAAAGTGCGGAAAAATGCCATAAAGCGAGGCAAAATGCAACCAATTGCGACGGCGCCCATTTGGCCGATATCATCTTCTCGATTTGACCAATAAAATTCTAAGGGTTCAAATAAATATAATCGAAAAACAGAATCAAGGTTTTTCATTTAGGAAAAAGCCAAACAACATCAGATGACTTCTTTTTACCCCCCTTGTATAAAGGTTTGGTTTGTATAATAGTTTGACTGCAGCTCTACAATTCATCCTAAAAAATTTTGGGTCTACAACAACGCACAGGGCAACGATATCGTTGATGCTTTCTGTAAAAGCTATGAAGAGAAATATAATCTTTTCTCCAGCCATGACCTTGAAATCATTATGGGTGATTTAAACACAAAAGGAGGAAGAAATATCATCTTTTATCCACCAGTTGGAAGCTATGGACTCCACTGAAAACAGCATAAGAATTATTTTCTTTGCCACAGCTCGAAATATGGCAATATGTAAGTGGTTCTAGCATAGCGATATTGATAAGGCGAATTGTACATCACCCGATCAATTTAAAATCAAATCGATCATATTGTAGATGGGCGATGCTCTTCAAACAATTTAAATGAGTGGACGATCCATGGAGGTTACATCGACTTCGATTACTAACTTGTCGCAGCAAAGGTACGAACATGACTGAGAACTATGTGCAACGCTCAAGCTACTGCACAGGAGAAAATAGAGGTTGCGATGGTTCCAGCATTACAAAATGCAAACGTCTACTCCACTTGATTAACCTAACTGCTCCAAGGGAACATTCCTTTTCTTGACATCTGGGCTCGTTGGCAGCATATTGCCAAATACTGCATAAACCCTGCTTAGTAACAAAAAACCTCTTAACCGGGAGTGTGATAAAGCAACTGCGGGGAAAAAGCTGCATACCAGGCATCGGGAGAAAAAGGTTAAGGAGAAACTAATGCCAACATGCAAAACACCAGCTTGAGAGTTGGAAAATAACGATCTGGTCACAAATAGAGATATCTTTCTGAGAATCTGAAAGGAACGCTTCTCTGATTAAATCCCAGGTACACAGATTTTTCCTAACTGAAGTGAAAACATCAATATTCCAGATCAAAAATAGTTGAGCTACAAGAGCTTTTTGAGACTAGAGCCGATAAGGGCACGACCAAAATTTTTTAGGAAAAGTACAAATCAGGAAAACTTTTCCAAATTCTATGTGAAAACTTGGTAAAGAGGCGCAGAAGACCGAAGTTCTGTTAGTCTTAGTCGGCCAATGATTAACAGGAATTGCTAAAACGTCAAACTAAGAAAGAGGGGTATAAGTGCAATAAATATTCAAAGGTGTGTTCACTACGTTTTTCTAAATTCGTTGCCCAATCGTTTTGTTTTCTAAGCCCACAAAGGTTTCGTTCGAATCCAAGGACACCTGTACCCTACTTTCCCGCACACAGTAGATTTTTTTTCTCTAAATACAACACTACACCAAATTAAAACTTAAATTAAAACTCTTGTCGATTTCCTTTTTTTTAATTGTTTTTAAAAAGCAAATTAACATTAGTTGTTTAAAAAAAAATTCCAAGACTACCCTCGCAACTTACATGTGACCATAAAAATATTAAGTTTTAAATAATGACAATGATTAGCGAATTGTATCCCTTCCTTATATCGTGCGTGATTTGGTTTTTGTTCTTATTTTTTTTGTTGTTGTTGTTGTTGCTTGCATATACAGACATAAGTTGGTTTGTTTGTGCTTTTATCTTTCCCTTGATTGGGTCCTGTTTATTTGAGGCGTAGAGATGTCGCTAGATTTGAATACTTGTTACTCTATAACTTAATATCAATTCAAAAACAAATCGAGTAAAAAGAAACATTTTTAAATTAGAATTAAAGCTAAACTTTTAGGTATAATTTTTATATCGTTATTTTTACGCCAGAGAAATTGTAATTTTAAAGTACAGAAAATACAACCCTGCAAATATTGAAAGGCCTTTTATACCCACCACAAACGTAGCACTTCTGAGCAGATGTTTGCAAGGCACAAAAATAAAGTCCAATACACATCTCAATTATACCGATAGATTTAAAAATACTTCCTGAGCCAAAACAACAATGTTCGTCCGCCCGGCTGTATGTCTGGTTCATAGAAGTACTGGTCGCATTTTTGACAAAAAATTGGTTGTTTGGTTTACATAGTCAAGTAGGGTCTACAGTTACTCCGATTTTATCTCATTACCTCGGACAAGACTCGGATTACTAGATCAACCCGGTAACCGAGAGATATCTCAGCAGGTTATTTTACCTGCATTCCTCATTATGGTCAATTAGTGGTTCTCTCCTCGGAAGTCTTAATCGTCTGATAGTCATGGCAAACAATTCGCATATAAGGTACAAAATCGTCTTCTTCTTTTCATCATTTCTACAACTGCAACAGTGGTCACTAGAAGGTAGTTTGAGTCTATTTGCATGTCAACCCACCAACCATGAAAGTACCAAGACTGACAAGAATCCAGAAACACCTCTTTAATTACTTCTTATCGTACGCCTACCATCAAAAGCGGTGCATATCAAACTTAATGTACTCAGTCACTTTAATAAAGTGTTTAATTATCTCGCGTTTGATTGTAGCTAGCGAAATCGCAACTAAAACCGCATAAGAGGTACGTAGAGCAATAGGAATAAGTCTCTTTTTTTTGTGTTGAAGATAAGAATCTTGCTTTCAACTTTCCAGAAGTTGAGAAAGATTCTGCTAAAGTTTGCCTGGAAGTAATATAAGGCAAAACCAAGTTTTGCCAACACACAAAGTGTAAGACGCTCAGTAGACTTGGTTAGACGATGAATGTTGGAAGTTCCGTTTTGAGATAGAAGCATCCGTTTTGAGATAGAAAGAAGAACAATATTGGCTTATGAATGCTTCTTTGGACTCAACTGCCTACAGTTTGAGAACAAAGCCACCTCCCGACAGGCAAAAATCACTCCCTAAAAAACACTAATAGATGCGCACTTGCGACAATAGCCGATGCTATACTTAAAGTAGTCGAGAGGAAATTTCTTTGTAAAATTTATTGACCCATCTGCTCTGATGGAGATCTTATGGGGGTCGTCTATTACTGAAGGTATACCTAAAAAATACCGCATCCATGCTGTATTATGCGAAGTTCGCAACTAATTCTTTTTTAAATATACTTCCTGCAGTCACCTAACTTTTTATAAAATTATTATAGATGTTAATACTGGCGTAAGATTAAGATGATTTGTTTTATCAGGTATAATATGGTCGGGCTTGGCCGACTATACCTTCCCTACATGATTTAAGTACTTATTACCCAACTACTCGGTACTTTTACAATTCTATTGGGGAGAGTAGAAGTAGTGAAGTTAGTTTTTTTGATATTTTCCGTTTGTGTGTGTTGGCTGATTGTCTGTGCATACGCGCCAGATTATTCGTGCGTCCAGTCAGTCGACTTTGCTGTATGTTGGTTTTGTTTGTCTGGCAACTGTCACGGCAGCTTAACTTAAATAAATTGTACGCGAATTTGCACTCAACTTTTACCATAAACGGGTTTTGGATTTTTAATATTCCAGCGTCTTTTGTATTAAAGTACTTTAGTTTTTTTAAATGTCCCCAAAAATCTTATGTGTATGTTTATATGTATAGGAATATCCATTAGTTTGTCTGTTTGCCGGTTTGTCTGCCTTTACGAAGAGAAAATACGAATCGAATTGTATGTTCAAAATAAGAAAAGTTCAATTGTTGACCATTAAAACTCTACTTTGGACAAAGGAAAGGAGACTTAAAAGAGTTTTTTTTTTTAATTTTTGTGAGAATTTGTTGTCGTACCACAAACAACCAAACATTTAAACGACATTTTTACTCCAGCCTCTGCCCCAAAACATTTCTGGGAAGATATCAAATTTCGGCAAAATTTAATATTTAATCAGAAACAATTTCAGTTCTTAAGTGTTAGTTGCTGTTGTTGTTATTCATTTTGTTATTTAAATTAATTGGCAAAAATAAGTGGTTTCCTTTAGAGATACAGCAAACATTTTTTTGTTATTTTAAAGGCAAAAATATTCAATTAAATATAAAAATTGTTACTTTTTTTGTTGCTTTCATTTACAAAACAACTTAAAAATCGTTTGCATGTAACATAATAATTCTTCACCTGCTAAAAGTATCTTTTTACAATTGTAACAAGATTTATTTAAATGATAAATCACGTAAATTTTATTTAGAATTTTCACACTCTACACCAGTATAAATTGCGCTTTTGCAAAAATTAAAGAAATCTGCTTTCAGGTTCTTTTTCGGATATGGAAAAAATGTTGACACAAACTTTCTCAAAAGTGCCTTAATTTTCCCAAAAGAACTCTTAATTTGTTTCTTTAATTTCTGACATATCATTACAAACAATTATTGAACCTGTTAACCTCTTAAAATTCTCATGCGGCTTAAAACAGTTATAAAAGCAAAATAAATAATGAAACCCCAGTTAACACACGTTTTTTTGTTCTAAAAATTAAAGGAAAACTACCAAAATCATATGGTTATAACACCAAAAAATTATCTGCATATTTTTGTCAATTAATGCATTGTATGACAAAAGTTACCAATTTAATAAAAAAATTAATTGTCCTAATTAACGACTTAACTGTATTTAGAAACTGAATGCCAATAATTGTGCCTATTCATATGTTTATACTTTTATGCAACACATTTTATATTAAATGTACGAAAATAAGAAACGAACATAACTGCGAATTGGGTCGTTGGTCTAGCTGTAAAGCACTTAAACTAACACGCATTAGGTGCCAAGTTCGATCCTAGACGTCGCCAAACATTTTTTTTCTTACTTTTTGTTTTTGTGTTTCTTTTTTTCTTTCTTCTTTTTATTTTTTTGTTTTATCTCGACTTATGCTTATTAAGTTTGATATTCTTTAATAAAAAAAATATTTTGAATCGTTAATTCATTCAAGTAGCTGAACTGTTTGAAGGAAGGTTTAATTTTGATCATTTCAGTAATCAAAATCTTAAGAGTTTTTTACTTTTACTATAATGTGTTTATACAATAAATATTTAGAGGAACAAATGATTTTTCATTTCAGCACGATGGTATGACGCAGCGGTTGGAGCGATCCAGGTTCAAACTCCAGTCGAGCCAAAAATTTTATTGTTATTTATTATGTTAAACTTGTTAATTTCTTAGAGCAATTGATTTTTTTTTAGAAAGCTTTAATTTTGATAATTTCAGTAATCAAAATCTTAAAAGTGTTAGATTGGATAAAAAATCCCTATTTGCCTAATTGAACATTTTATTAATTGATTTAATCATTTTGGTAATTAAAAACATTTTTTAGTTTTTTCTGTTAATATGAAACTAAACTTTTATTAAAACTCACAAGATTGACAACTTAAGTTGTTATTGAGTTTCAATTAAAAAAATGATTTTTGTGTTTATTTTCATTGAAGCTGAAACATACATATAATAGACAGTCTAATTATAAATATTCGCAAAAAATTTTTCTCCTTGCGTTTTTAAGAGAGGAATTCTTTTTTTTAAATCTGCAAGGGAATAAGTGAGTTTGAAAAAAGAAAAACCAAAACCATTTGTTTTGCCTTTAATATTTATTTTCATAATCAGTCTTTAAATTTATTGTAGAAAGAAAAAAATTGCTTCTATGTATCTACATGCATACATACAAGTTTATGTTTTCTTAAACTGTCTCGTGAAAAACCAATGTTTATATGGTAAATGCCGGAAAAAAATATTTCAATAAGTGTTGGCTTCTTAAAATTTTACAATTGTTAATTTTTTCTTAAATTTAATTATTTAATTGTAAATAAAAAAAAATGGTTCCTTCGAGCCGGATTTGAACCAGCGACCTATGGATTTCTTTTGTTTTCTCATCTACAGTCCACCGCTCTACCAACTGAGCTATCGAAGGTATACAAACTCAACGTTTCAAAGTGAAAACACAAATGTCTGCATGTGTTTATTTAAATGCACTATAAAAAGCAAGTCAGCAAAGATAAAAAGAAAGAAAACTTTTTATAAAAATTGTTGTTACCTTTTTAATGTTAAACAAAAATATGTTAAATAACAATTTTATGTATAATTTAATTTGCTGACGGAATGAACGACTGACTGGCTGTTGATAGATAGCAAGTGTTGGAAAACATACTTAATACAATCAACAGCAACGACAACAACAATTACGACATAAACAAAAAAAACGAGACAACTCAAAACTTTTATACAAAATATCAATTTTTATCAGTGTCATTTATCAATTCCGATAATTTCAATATTGTATTCACACACATACATACATACGTACAAACTTACAAGCTTATGAATTTAATGACGCTATTGTTGTTGTATATCGTTATGTGCTTAACCAACCCAGATAGCAATTTTCATTCATATGGCATTTTTACATTGTAAATTCGTGCATAAACAGCTAAACAAGCAAATGTAAATCACGCAACTTTTGACATCAAGCTGTAAACAATAACCAGCTGATGCTACGCAACATTCTTATATATACATACATATGTATACACCTTGGTTACAACCATCTAAATACTTTTGTCCGGCACTGTAAATAGGTAAGTACCCAGGCAGAAAAAGACAATCAAACCGATTCTGTCCCGACGTTGGGAGAGGACTCTCAATATCAAAATAACGTAAATTTACCAAGTTAACAATGCTGTCTCGATGTTAAAATGATAACGCCAAATGGGTGTCTTTCGACTCTTGGTTTTTATGTTGTAGCAATACTGTAAATTCAAATTTACGGTATTAGAATAACATTTTTTATCTTTTTTGTCTTAAGAGTTCGAATCGCTTTTGTTAAAACGGTGGACATTGCTTCCTTAGGCTTTTAAATAAAAGATTTTCTTAAATAAATATGTTTATATGTAGCAAAATAAAACATGCAAAAGACTTCCTAACGCATCTTAAAAATTTTTTTGGTTTTTTCTTACGTTTATAAATTTTTTTAAATTAAAAATATAAACATTTTTTATTTTGAAAGCAAATTTGACATTTACAAACTAGAGTTGCGATTTTGTGTATACAGTACTGTAATGGTACAATATTTTGAAAGCGTCGAAATTTTGTGTTTACAGGGCTATGGTGGTACAACATTTTTGGACCATCGTTTTAGAATCGTATATTTCTGCCTGGGTAAGTATCATGAAGGTTTGCTTGGTTGGAATTTTATTTTTATATGGATGTACTATTTAAATTATAATTATGTATGTATGTAAATATATTCGCCTATCTAACTAGTAGATTTTGACATAACAAATTTAGAAATTTATATATGTGATTGTATCAACTAATTGTGCACACATTAACATAAGTTATTCGATTATAACTTGGTACAACAACAAATATAAAATATATGATTTTAGGTAAAAACAAAAGAAAAGTTTTGAAATGTACCCAACTAACTATGCATTTACTTATGTATGTATTCTTCAAGATTAATATGCTGTTTTTGGAAGCCGAGTAGTGATCGGCTGGGTACGAATTATATGTATGTGTTTTGTTTTTGTTTTCAACAACAAAATACATGTAATATGTACCCAGACGATCACTACTCGGCTTCCAAAAACTGCACATGAGTGTGTCAGTGAAAAAAATGTGAGTGTGTTGCAGTTTTATGCTCTGTGACTTGCATATGAAAACCCCTAGTAAGATACTTATCACATAAACAACAGAAATAAATAATATGAATTAGTGAAAAAAAGAAAAAAAAACAAAAATAAATAAGCATGAAGAACTACTTTTTTCGGCTGATAATGACGATGATAATTACAAAAGCAATGAAAATAATACCCACTTGACCACAGCACAAAAGTTTCTTAGATATTTTTTCGCCGAAAAAGTTTTTTAAGCGTTTTGTCGCTGGCGAATCGAAAATAAGCTTCTAGAGATCACCTGTCGCTCAGCTTGTGGCAACAAATCTTTCGATTTATAATGTTCGTTAAGGACATCACTGACGAACATTTAGCAATATTAACAGTGAGTCATAAAAGTAATATTTTTTCAATTGATCAAGACATCTAAAAAGGCTCGTTTTTGTTATCACTTCTAATATAAATGGCGATACCTCGATAATAAACGTTTTGTCTTATGCCATTTTGTTTCGAGTATAAATAACTTTTTTTTAACGTATTGTTTTATTTATTTTACAATATAGTGTAGAAACGCAACAACCGAGGTTAGCCGCACTTTTATACCGATTTGACATGGCTTGCCGGTCGACGTCAACACCGCTTGGATAAAATTTATTTTATTTCCTCATCAGTTTGTACAACTCCCTCATAATTTATTTGTTATTTTCTGCAGAGTATTGCCACATTTTTCCTAAAATAATTCCATTTTACGCAATGTATTGATATCGATATTTTTTCGAAACCTTGTTTAAAGTAATTTTTTTTTTTGTTATTAAAAATTTTTTGCAAAAAAAACTTCGAAAACCTATAAACACAGGTTCGATCTGCCAAACGTTCGGCTTTTTTTCATTTCTCGATATTATTTCGGTTATTTTTATTTCGAAAAAGCCTCATTTTAACGAACGTTTGATTAATCTCTTAACTCAGGTCGGGTGGGTAATGTTTAAATAATAACAACAACAAAACTAAGTAAAGCAGAGCAGCAAGCTCATTCGATATCAAAATGCTATTATCATGTACACACATACATACATACAGTATTTTACACACATACAACCCAAAAAAATATGTGTTAAATGCACGAGTTACGATAGATAGCATATTGTACTATTATCGTATACATAATTATACAATGACTTAAAACTTTTAGGCTACGTTTATTGAGATGTCACATGAAATGAGTTTTAACTTTTTTCTCCGATACGAGGAGCAACGAAAAAAATAAAACAAACAGTTTGAAGTTCAGTAAACAAAAAGCCTTTATTCTTTATTTTCTACTTTCTTAAATACTATTATTTTGTTTATTGCTGCATTTTTGTTATTGGAAATGCAGCTATAAAAAATACAAGTTAATTGTTTAAAATAAATAATTTACATAATAATTCTTAAGAACTTTGTCTGGTGCATTTTGTTAATTGTTGCATTTTCGTTGGTGAAAATGCAGCCCGAATAAACTAAAAACTAAAATGTTAAAATTCTTTGGAAAAGAATTAATTAAAATTCTTTGGAAATTAATATTTGGCAATATTGATACTAGTTGCATTTTTGTCAGCGGAAATGCACCCAGACAAGGTGTAACAATTCTTTGGAAAAAATACAATTAATAAAGTTATAAATAAAATATTTATTAAAATTCTTTGGAATTAAAATTCTTTGCGTTGCATAATGTTTAAAACAATTATTGAAATTCTTAAGAAGTTAAAACAACAAATGTATGTATATTTGTATGACCAAAATAATGTTAGGGGAATAGTGGGAGACACTATAACTAAGGGAATAGTGGGAGACACTATAACACCCCCACCGTTAGTTTGAGGCTCCGACGAAATTATATTATTTTTATTGGGTTATTTATAGTGGTTTCATTTCTTAATTCCAGGTTTGGAATATATGTTGTTTGTTTGTTCTTAAAGAAATGTATAAAAATAATTAGGATACATATTGATATGATAATTGAGATATCTATGCTATAGCTAATTATTTTTGAATTTTTATCTGTATACAGTACTTGTTGCAATGTTTTTTCGTACTCTATTTGTTTTAGATATAAAGATTCAATTTTTACGTCTGCTAGTGTTGTATTACTAGTGTCTTTAATTTTTGTTATCAGATTAGGTAAAATAATTTTATCGTACAATTTAATTTTAACATTGGTAAAAGTTTTATTCAATACGTTTATTTCACAATTTTCAAATTTGATTAAATAATTTCCTGTAATTTTCAATTTAGCTTTGTTGCAGTTATGGTAAATTGTATTGTTAAAGTGCTTAAGAACTAATATTCCAGGAATTATTTCGATTATTTCCCGTGTATTCAATGTTTGCATTTTGCAATTAGCTTCTTCAAAGTTTAGTATATTATTTAAACAATTATCATTAATTTTCATTAGATTTCCTTTTAGATTATCTTTAATATATGTACTATAAATATTGTTTTCTAAATCTAAGAGTACATCAGAGTGGTTAAGCATTATGGACCTATTATTTTTGTCAGGAATTGGTACGAATGTCACCATAGATAGTGGGTCCTGCGAATATTGTGGTATAGAGAGAATTATTATTATGTTACCTTCGTGAAGTGCTATGGCTACTTTAATATTGGTATAACTGTCAAAGTCTGTGATAAGTTCAAGTTCGGTTTGAGTTAAAATATCTGTGGGGATGATTCCTGTCTTGGTATTTTTTCTTAGGTCTAACGTGAGCTTTATAATATTTAAGTCCGGTTCCTGTCGTCCGTATGTGGTCGTCATCTATTTTCTCCGCGTTAACCTTCCTATATTTTCTGTGATTTTTCCCACCTCTTATCTCTTTTATATAATTTGGTCCGCCTTCTATTTCAAAATCTTTACGGTTTTCGTTTAATTTCTGAATATACTTTTCCTTCTTTGCGTTTATAAGATCACGAATTTCTGTATATCTATCCTCGTGTACCTTTCCATTTACAAAATCAATCGGTTTGATGCCGGTTGTACTGTGTGTTGTGTTGTTGTAGAACCCTATAATTCTTATCATCTTATCTTCCATGCTTTCGTCCGTGTTTTCTTTATCATGCCTTAGCAACCTTATATGTTCATTGATTGTGTTATGTAGTCTTTCAATGTCGGCGTTAGACGTATGGTTACTATTTGAGGTATAATGAATATCTATATTCTCCCTTTTCAAAAATTCCTGCATAGGAATGGCTTTAAATCCTAGTTCATTATCCACAATAATCTTATTCATTTTCCCATAAGTGTTCATTATTAGCAATAACTTTGTTTTAAATTCTGTCCAACTTCTACCGTTTATTTGAAATGCCAAAGCGAATTTTGAAAATTTATCAATTGTTGTCATAAAAAGTTTCTTGTCTAAAGTATAAAATACGTCTATATGTAATATTTCGAGAGGTTTAGATGGGGTTTCCGTTATTTTATAAGGGATCTTTGGAGGTCTCCTGTCGTATTTTTCTAGGTTACAAATTTCACAGTTATTTATGAACTGAGTTATCCTTAGCTTCAATTTCGGATTGTAAATTTGCGTAATTAATTCCTTATATACTGCCTGAATTCCTCTATGGTTTTTGTCAAGATGTTCACTTTTGATAATTTCAGTTAACCGATTTTCATCTTCTATGTCTTCTGTTATGAGTGTACATCTAATTACCTTAAAATTTGTGTTATTTGAAAACAGTTCCCCGTAAACATTTTTAAACATTGTATAAAATTCATCATCAATTAAAATAGCGTTCAGCTGTGTTGGATTAAAATGGTTCTTAAGTATTGTAATGGCTGTTTCCCTGTCCATTTCTTTCATATAAATAATTTTCCTTTTATTCCTAAAAACAGATTTATTTTTTATTTTCAATGATCCTGAGGTTGTTTTTATTATGACTACTTGATTTTTAAACATATTAATTGGTGAAGTAGTGCTTTTTATTGTTTCATTATCACATTCTAGTACATTTATGCTGGGTTCGGTTTCAATTCTTGACAAAGCGTCGGCATTGCTATTCTTTGTTCCCTTTTTGTACCTAATTTCGTAGTCGTATTCAGATAATTTTAATCTCCACCTAACAAGTTTTGAATTGGGTTCCTTTATAGAGAAGAGCCATGTTAGTGGCTTATGATCTGTCTCTATTACGAATTTACGACCAAAAAGGTAGGGTCTAAAATACAGGGTAGGAAAAAATTCCACTCGCGAGCGTAATTTTAATTATAATTCTCGTTTTTGGAATTGTTATCGCGAGTTTAAAATTAAAGTTGCGAGTGGAATTTTTATTTTAAGATCTTTGTTTTTTTCTCGTCTCGCGAGTCGAAATCTATTTATAAATCTCGTTTTAAAAATTGTTCTCGCGAGTTTAAAATTGAAGTTGTGAATAGAATTCTATTTTAAGATCGTGAAGTTGAAAATTCAATTCGCGATGCGAATGTAATTTTTGTAAAAATTGTTCTCGTGAAGCTAAAAATAAAACGCAAAAAAAGATGTACAGATGCATATGTGTGTATGCGTTGTTATTTGTTTTGTTAATTTAGACTGTACAAAAGAATTGTAAGCAGGTATGTATGTGTTATAAGTAGTTTATTAGGGGTTTTTTGGGTTTTTGTTATTGTTGATATGTATGTAAATGTAACAAGTATAATAAAAAATATAAAAACACTTAGATATTATTCGTTTGATTGTTTGGCAATAAATAATTGATAATAAAGTCAGTGATGAATAAAATTTTATTTAATTTTAAATTACATAATTTTAAAATAAGTCATTATTTTTAAAATATGTGTTACTAAATTTCTTTAATATTTCTTAAATAAATACGCAAATAATAATTAAAGTACACAAGCATATAAACGTATGTTTTAAATTGTTAGCTAAACCTTGATTTTAATACAATTTTCTTAGTACTTTTGGCTCAAGTTATTCTATCCAAATTTGTTAACTACGATTAAATTAATTTTATACAACTGCTTATTGAAAATCCCTTATAATATTTTTTCTAATGTGACAGATATAAACGTACACGCAATCATATAAGCATTACAGAAAAAAAATCTTAATAACCAAAAACAAGCATCAACGTACCAATACACATGTACATACATGCACAAGAACATAAGTAAAGCATTCCAATCGTTCTTGTTGTGATCGCAAAAAGATTTTAATTTTTGTTTCTGTTGCGAGTTTAATTTATTCAACTCGCGAGTTCAATTTATTAAACTCGCGAGTTCAATTTATTAAACTCGCGAGTTCAATTGTAAATCTCGCGAGCAGAATCAAACATTTAAATTTCTCGAATTAATATCGCTCCGAAAACAATTTCTATTTTTAAATCTCGCGAGCTCAAATATAAATCTCGCTCACAAGGTTAAAATCTTTGAACATAATGAAACATTGAAATCTCTCAAATTAATATCGCTCGCGAGCGAGTTTTATTCGAGCGCTCTTCCTACCCTGCTAAAATATTTTGTAGCCCATACGATAGCTAATAATTCCTTTTCTATTGTGCTATAATTAATTTCGTGTGTATTAAGGGTACGGCTTGCATAACATATTGGGTGATTATCTTGCGAAAGCACTGCTCCCAATGCATAATTACTTGCATCCGTTGTCAGTGTAAATGTTCTAGAAAAGTCCGGATATGAAAGTATTGGATCGTGTGTTAGTAGAGTCTTGAGCGTGTTAAAGCTTTTTCCGTACTCCGAATCATTTATGTCTATTTTTGAATCTTTCTTTAGGTATTTAGTCATTGGCTTAGCGATAGATGAGTAGTCTTTTATAAACTTTCTGTAATAGCCTGTAAGTCCTAGAAATTGTTTGATCTGTTTTGTTGTTTTAGGTATTGGAAAGTTTACAACGCATTCTATCTTTTTAGGATTGGGTTTGACTCCTTCTGTTGTAACTATATGCCCAAGGAACTCTGTTTCCTTTTTTAAAAATTCTGATTTATCCAGTTGAACTTTCAGGTTTGCTTCCTGTAACCTTGCGAATATAAGTTTGAGTGAATTTATGTGTTCCTGTAAAGATGTTGAAAATATGATGATGTCGTCCAAGTATACTAAGCATATTTTGTTGATGTAATCTTGGAGTATATTATTCATTAATCTCTGGAATGTTGCAGGAGCTGTTTTCAGTCCGAAAGGCATTCGCAGAAATTCATAGTGTCCTCCTTCAACACTAAACGCGGTTTTATGAATATCCCCCTCCTCTATCTCAATTTGGTGAAAACCCTTTGCTAGATCGAGTGTGGTGAAATATTGGCTTCTTCCCAATTTTTCAAGTATCTCGTCTATATTTGGGATGGGAAACTTGTCATCGATCGTTACTTCGTTCAGTTTACGATAGTCGATTACGAGTCTCCACTTTGGTTTTCCGCTAGCATCGGCCTTCTTTGGCACGATCCAAATTGGAGCTGAATATGGAGAATTGCTACTCCTAATTATCCTATTTTCCAACATCTCTTGGATTTGATCGGCAACTTCTTTCTTATGTATATATGGGTATCTGTATGATTTTGAGAATATTGGTATATTGTTCGTAGTCCTGATTCTATGTTTAATTGCGGAGGTAAATGAAAGTTTATCATTTTCCTGATAAAAAATACTTTGATATCTATCTATTATTTGTAACAATTGTGATCTTTCTTCAGGGTTCAAGTGACTTATTCTAATTTGATCACTCAATGGTTTAAATTCTTTATCCTCGATAATACTGAAATTTTCGTGATCTACCTTCTGCGTAGTCAAACGGTTATTTTCAGATAGTAAGTTTATTTCCACTTCTCCATTTTCCACATTTACAATACCTTCTCTTAAAATATTTCCGCCGTTTTCTTCCTTATAATATATTAGATCGGAATTAGCTGGTGCTATTATCCTCTTTTTATTTAAGTTTTCATTTTCAAAGTACATTGGTAGTTTCCTGCTACCGATGGTTATTTCATTTTTCCTATAATCTATACATGCATTTAGTGGTCTCAATATATCGTTACCTATTAGTCCGTCGTAAAAATTATGAAATTTAATTATGTAAAATTCAAGTGTCTTATCTGTTTCAATGTCGCTAAATTCTTCAAAAATAGGTACTACTGCTTTTTCATTAACGTAAATTTGATGCTGAAGAGTTTTAATTAAAAGTGGGTTTGTTGAATGAATTCTGTTTGGGTCACAAATCCCTGGATTTAAAATTGAGTTTGTTGCGCCTGTATCTATTATAAGTTTTATAAAATTTATCTCTGTTCTTATCATTATAAATGGTAATTTGTTCCTGAGGCTGATTCCTGAAAATTTTCAGCCACTTCTATTTTTCCTATGTCCATTGGTTCAGGTTGGTTTCTAAAATTTGGTCTGTTGAATGAAGAGTTTTGAGGATTGTGGTTTTGTGGGTTTACTTGTTGATATGAGCGCGGCTGTTGGTATGGTTGTTGGTAGTCTCTTCCGTTATTATTGAACATTGGTTGAAAATTCCCTCTGTTGTTCTGGAATGGTTGTTGATAGTCTCTTCCGTTATTATTGAACATTGGTTGAAAATTCCTTCTGTTGTTCTGGAATGGTTGTTGATAGTCTCTTCCGTTATTATTGAACATTGGTTGAAAATTCCTTCTGTAATTTTGGAATGGTTGTTGGGGGTCCCTGTATTGTGCTCCATTTCTATCTCGACCACTATCCTTTTTATTGTATTGATTGCTATTCTTATCATTCGAATGGGTTTTAAATTCTGGGCCATTCACATTATTGTTCCCAGTATATGCGTACCCGGCTTGAAATAGTATATCCATGGCTTGTTCTAAATCTCCTGGGTTCCTACAGAATAAGATGGATTTCATCGGCTCAGGGATTTTGCTTTTAAAGATATTGAGGGCAGTGCGTTTGTTGTTCATTGCACTCTGTCTAGTTGCTTCGGTTTCTCCTAGAATAACTACCAGTTTGTTATTCAATCTATGTAACTTATTTTTCACGTCGTTATAGAAATCTAAAGTCGTTGTTCTAAAAGTCACGCTTCGTAGTTCGTCGAAAAGTTCTTCGCATGAACATCTGTCCCCAAAATTGTTTTGTAATGTATTTTTTATATCTGTCCAAGAAATCGCGTGGCAGTTTATTTCGATTGCCTGCCTCGCCTTTCCTTTGAGTTTTGATTTTATTACGTCCGAAAAAAGTAGTTGAGACAGTTCGTCATATGTTCGTAAGTGTGGGTATATTCTGTCAATAAGTGTGGTAAACGTCTGTAAGTCCTTTGAGTCGCCACAGAATTCAGGTAAGGTGTTTAGGTATTTCAAAGGATCTATAGTTAATCTGTTCATAGGGCCTTCAGCCTGTTCTGCCATTTTACAATTCGTTTAAGTGGATTTAAAAAAAAAAATTTCAAGGAAAATTTCAAGGAAAGAGAAAAAAAAAATGCTCTCGCGCTTTTTTTCTTTTTTTTTTTTTTTTTTTTTTTTTTTATTATACCCTTGTGCGTTTTTCTCTCTTAGATTTAGACTTTAAATACTTTTTCTTAGCTTTAATTTTTATCAAGGTTATTTTATGTAGAAATTCTTGCAACTTTTCAATTTCTTGTTCTCTAGACGTATACAATAATTTCCTTTCAATTTCTGACTCTATGCTTATATCCATACATTTAATAAATAAAATATAATATAATAAAATATAGTTAATTAAATGAAATTCTTACTTTCTGATATTGTTGATTGCTGGCTGGTGGAAAAAAATTAGTTGGTTGTCCGCTTGGCTTTGCGTTTCCACAGGTAAAAATTGTTGAGTTTAGAGTTGATTGGGATGTATTGCCAAAGATGAATATTCTTAGTTGAAAATTTCTTCACTGTTGAGTTAAAGTTGATAAGTAGTTGTCTGTTTGATTTTGCGTTGCGAGTGTTGAGTTTGGAGCTGATTAAGATGTATTGCCAAGGATGTATACTTAAATTTTGTAGCTTAAAATTTCTTCACAGTAAAAATTGTCATTGTTTTTACATAAAAGTAATGTTTCTATAGGAATAATTCTTTATATCCCCCCTTTTTTTTGTGAGCAATAAAAATTATATATTTTTTTTCACTTTTGCGTTTATAAGGATATATCTTTATATCCTGGCTTTTGTATGAATATATCTTTATATTCTTTTCTTTTCACTTCACTATTTTTAATGTTGGTAAGGATAAATCTTTTTATCCTTTCCCTTCACCTTTTTTTCGTTGTCTTTTCAAGGATATATCTTTATATCCTTTTACCCGTTAATGATATTAAAATATCAAGTATACTCTTTTTATTTTCCTTAAAATAAAAACACTTTACGAGAATACTCGGGTATCCTACCGACTGCGCCACTTTTTTCTCCGATACGAGGAGCAACGAAAAAAATAAAACAAACAGTTTGAAGTTCAGTAAACAAAAAGCCTTTATTCTTTATTTTCTACTTTCTTAAATACTATTATTTTGTTTATTGCTGCATTTTTGTTATTGGAAATGCAGCTATAAAAAATACAAGTTAATTGTTTAAAATAAATAATTTACATAATAATTCTTAAGAACTTTGTCTGGTGCATTTTGTTAATTGTTGCATTTTCGTTGGTGAAAATGCAGCCCAAATAAACTAAAAACTAAAATGTTAAAATTCTTTGGAAAAGAATTAATTAAAATTCTTTGGAAATTAATATTTGGCAATATTGATACTAGTTGCATTTTTGTCAGCGGAAATGCACCCAGACAAGGTGTAACAATTCTTTGGAAAAAATACAATTAATAAAGTTATAAATAAAATATTTATTAAAATTCTTTGGAATTAAAATTCTTTGCGTTGCATAATGTTTAAAACAATTATTGAAATTCTTAAGAAGTTAAAACAACAAATGTATGTATATTTGTATGACCAAAATAATGTTAGGGGAATAGTGGGAGACACTATAACTAAGGGAATAGTGGGAGACACTATAACATTTTACTCCAATCGCCTCAGAGACAGATACGCTGGAACGTCCAGTTTTTTGATAATTTTCAGGAGCCGATAGCACCCGCACCCAAACGCAAAGTACTGAAAACTTTTGCAAGACTGCTATAGGTGGCTTTACATGGTAATACAAAGTATTTAGACTTTATAGAATGAAAATATTATGAAATTCCCTCCGTGTTTAAGAAAAAAAAATATATGTAAGTCTGTTTTAAGTATTTTTCATGTTTACGCGGAGAAAATTTCATAATATTTTAAATTAAAATTGTGTGGAGGCTACAAATAAATCAATTTTATGAAACTTTTTATTCGCCTTGTCTCAAGCCCTATAATTGCTACCGACTTTAATCTTGGCACAAGGTAATATCGTTGTAATATTTAAATTTTCAAGGTTTCACATAGTGATAAGAGAAGATATAAGTTTATTATTCTTTTTGTAACTTTTTTTAGCATTTATCTACGAGCCCATAAAGTACATTTTTTATCCCTATAGATGCAGCTTCCCTGATGCAGGTCTGATGGAATGTTGAAATCAAGTTTTTAAAGGATGTTATTCTTTACGGACCGAGTATTTGTGTTAAACTGTCCAAAATACTCCGAATATAATCGCTATCTAAAACAGTTAGATCGGTTAACTACGAGCTGGAATAAATTTAAGTAAAAATCTGTGACTTTCCCAGACTTTTTAAGAAAATAATTTTATTTACGGGTTTTTAAAACAATTAAAAAGGTTCCATGTTAAAAATATACAAAATTGAACAAATTTCTTGTAGAACCCCCAGCGGCCAAATTATGGCATTCGATTTAAATAAAAATTTCACTTAATCAGTCAATGCTTTTAGTATAGGAATACGAAATGGAATTTTTATACCCTTCACATAGTGATAAGGGTATATATAAGTTTGCCATTCCGTTTGTAATTTTTTTATTATTCATTTGTGACCCCATAAAGTATATATATTCTGGATCCTTATAGATAGGAAAGTTGATATAGTTATGTCCGTCTGTCCGTCTGTCTGTCTGTCTGTCTGTCCGTCTGTTGAAATCAAGTTTCCGGAGTCAGATAAAAAGATACAGATCAGTAAATGGTGTCAAACGATTACAAATATCCCGCTAACAATCGCTATTTAAAATCAGCAAAATCGATTCACTATTGACCGAGATATAAGCGAAAACCCAGAGTAACCCATTTTTTTAGGACAAAATCCGTGCATATATCCCTATATATCTCATTAAGTATAGTCACTCTTGCCACAAAACTTGGCACGGATACTCCTAAAGAAAAACCTAAATAATGAAAAAAGTTTTTTCAGATAGTACCAGGGGAAGGGGTATTTTTCCTACAATTGCACAAACTTGGTGAAATATTTTATGCGCTGTATCTCGGAAACTATAACAGCTATCGACTTAAAATGTTCCACAAAAAGTAATTGTACACTAAGGGCTACGCTGTAAAGAAAAAATTTTTTGAGTGGTGGCAAAAAAGGGGTAGCTCCCATACAAATTAACGATTTTTTTTAAATATTCGATACGCTATATCTCGGAAACTATAACAGCTATCCACATCAAATGTTTTTCAAAAAGTAATTGGACATCAAGGACTACGCTCTGAAGAAAACAATTTTTGGATGGGGGGTGAAGAAGGGGTAGCTCCCAAACAAATCAACAATTTTTATAAAATGTTCGATACGCTATATATCGGAAACTATTACAGCTATCGACTTCGAATATTCTACAAAAAGTAATAATCAAATAATTCATACATTTTGGAGAAAGTTGGAGAAGAGCAGGGGGACTAGAACATTTAATAAGTTTTATTAACCTTTGAATATGAATAATGTCGAAAACTTTTAAAACTCTCGACCTCAAATCTTCTTTATCTATTTCTATTATTTATACAAACGTTAAAATTTTGTTATTTTTTCTATGGACTTTAGAACTCGCACAAGGTTTTTTATTATATTATTTGCAGTACAAAATTACTCGGCTGGGTATATTTAAAGACCAATGTGAAGGGTATATAAGATTCGGCACAACCGAATATAGCGCTCTTACTTGCTCAATTTAGATTTGAATCGAATGCCGTTATTTTCCCCCTGGTATCAATTAGTTGTTTTATAATGCCCTCAAAAGGACTAATTTTCTAAAAATTCTAAAATCGTAAAATAGCGTTCGGCGAATGAATTTTTAATAGTGTTAATATTAAAGATAAATGTATAAGTATGTTGTATATAACAAATTTCATGTAAAAAAGTGTGATTTTATTATGACGTACGTTATGATTCAAGACATCTTCTACTTGTTTTCTTGTTTCCTTGTTTGGAGAATCATTAACAATTTCGTGTTTTGGCTGTATTTATGTATTTTTCAGGTGTTTTACGCGAAGATATCTTACCATCATTAAAGCTATTGATTTTCCTTATTTTTTAGGAACAACATACATATTTCATTTTCTCTACCAGTGTATCTTCGAGTTTAAGCAATTGTATATTTGCTTCAATGTTATCTTAGTATCAACAAACTTTATACCTAAACGAACTCCACTCTAGATGATTACTTTGCAAAAAACGAGAAAAAAAAATAGAAAATAAATATAAAAAAATAAATTGAGCAAACGAATATTGTATTTGTGTAGAGAAAATTAACTTAAAAACGAATACTCAACTGAATATTGTATGCTTTTTATGGCGCAGAATCGTGTTTTGTAAATTATACACAGTTTTAACACCCAACCCCCCCCCCAACCCAAACAACGAACAAAAGACCAAAAAGTTTCAATTTAAAGTTGTGCAAAGCAAAAGTGTTGGTTGAGCCAAACGAAATTTGTTCTTTTCATGCAATGAAACTTTTTAAAGCAAACAACATGGCAAAAAAAGAAAATGTACCATCAGCAAACTAACCATTACATTTCATTGAGGTAAGTTTCATGAAAAACGGGAACATTTTTAGTACCCACGAGCGAACAAAAAAATGTGCATAAATCCCTTTTCACCAGAGCCAAACGAAACTCTTGATTGTCGTTCGTTCACATTCACCTACGAGTACAACGTACTTACAAACGTCTCTAATGTCCGTCCTGGTAATTTCAATCTCTTAAGGCAACCAGACGAGATGGATTCAAACAACAATGTCTCATGTAATTTATGTACAAATGAAGGCTACTGTATTTCGTTTATTTTAAATAGGTTGTGCAAAAAACAACAACAACTACTGGGTATGCACTTATGGACGTGTTATCCGCACATACATTCACATTGATTTATTTCCTTTACTTCTCTCCACTTATTTATTCAGTTATTCAGTCTGTCATTATTATTTTCTTTCTCCAACGATGTACCATAATACGGTCATCTCCTTCTTCTATTTCATACGATTGCAAGTACTACAAAATATTTTTTTTGCTGAAACTCGTATTCATGAAAAAAGTGAACACTGTTATACCCTACACCATAATGGCAGTAGAAGTATTGGACATTTTGCTGATGTTTGTAACGACCGGTATTCAACACAAAATCAAATTAAATTGATTGAATCTGAAAAACCTCTAAGGACCTTAACGCTGTCCATCTGCCTACCTGTCCAGCTGTTTTTCAATGCTAGTCTTGTGTTAAGGTTGCGGATTCAATTTTTAAGACAGGTGCAGGTTGGGTAGGGTTAGGTAAAAAGAAGTGCCCTCAAAACCCGCAGCACATACATATAAGCCAGTGTTCGGAAAAAGATAAACCAGTCTTCGGAAAAAGAATTTCAAGAAAGAAGCTCACTAAAATTCTATGATGCAGACTATGCCTTCAACACCCTCCACTCCTCACTTCCTAAGGGAGCCACATCTGGCAAAACAAAAAACTTAGGGCCATGGCTTGTTGGGCAAGGCCTGCACGCTGTTCTCCGCAACTCCTATCCGATAAGAGTGTACTTGTGAGTTTGAGTGAACGGTCAGCCCTCTCATCATCTTGGTCAGTTTAGGCTCCCCAAGTTTTAGAAAGACCCTAGTCCTGACCTAATTTGGGTCGCTCCATAGAATTCTCTCAACTGTCTTGTTGTTCGATTGCAGGCTGTGGGCATTTGTTGTCCACTTTTGCAACTAGCAGCAAATGGCTTCAGGCTTAGCTGTCTTCTAGCTGCAATCGCCATCATTCGCCCGTTCATTTCCGATCAACTCCTGATAAACCTCCTTATGTGAGCCTGTCCATATTGCATCTATCATCCTTTTGCACTTTAACATCGTCCTAGATCCGATGTTTGCTGACATGATTGCCCTTGTAGACGCTTGGCTTTCTGTACAGATGTTCCCATTCGAAGGATCTGCGTGTTCCGTGAGCTAGTAGATATTTCTG
The DNA here is from genome assembly GCA_963583895.1 of Melanophora roralis. Taxonomy (NCBI): domain Eukaryota; kingdom Metazoa; phylum Arthropoda; class Insecta; order Diptera; family Rhinophoridae; genus Melanophora; species Melanophora roralis. The sequence continues at coordinate 83,241,150 of OY757191.1, read as the reverse complement.
GATTGCCTGAACCTCCACTGTTAGGACAGTATTGCCGTTAGGGAGGTTTACTCGGACTTCCAGTGTTTTTTCCCTGTGGCCTAGAATTATCCCTGCAAAAAACACATCCCGTCAGTAATCTGCCACAAAGTACTGTCCAACCAGAGCTGCCGATCTAGTACCAGCGCAGTGAAGGTAGCCTTTCCCCTCAGTAGAGGTATACGATCGGACAACAGCAATGGCTCGTATATCCCTCCAGTATCACCAAAACGCGTTGATGGTTAGACTCAAAGCACCTATCAATCTATTTGCCCGTCGCCTGAAGGCATTTCGCTACCATTGCAGCCCCGTAGCGCACGCTTATCTCGAGACAACATGTATCTTGAACATTTTGTAGGTTCCTAATGTTACGATTCCCGTTTATTGATGTTAACAATTCCACCGAGGCATAGGTAAGTATCAATCTAATTACGCTTTTGTACAGCCGGTGTATCATCTTTGTGCCTATAGTTCTTCTACATAGCGCTTGACATTGGTGAGCCCTCTCTGCCCTTTTCCTTAAGTGGTGCTTTCAATTCAACTTCTAATAGAGGATTACTCCCAGGTGCTTGACCTTTGCAGATATAATGATCGTCCTACCCAAGAAGCGAGGCTCGCTATAGTGCGCGATTTTCGTTTTCCTGGTATAAAGACAAATCTCAATTTTGCCTAGATTCACACTCAGACCCCTAGGCTGAGCCAAATACTTCTGCAAAGCTAATATGGATCATTTCACCTCAGAAGTGTCAACATATCGTCCGCGAAACAAACTGAGATAAAACCTTTATCAGCCAAGATCACTAGTAGACTAGTAGTGCAATAACTCACAAAAGTCGCGAAGAAATGACACCTTGTGGGGTTCCACGTCCCATACTGTCCTCAGTTATAACACCATACAATCCGTAGTTTACAAGGGGATTAATTCATGCCTCGCTTCCGGAAATCACATTAAAATCTGCATATCGCTCTTAAAAAAAATTGTGGTGTAGGGTATAATATGGTCGGCCTTGGCCGCCTTTAATTTTTTGTTATTTTTATTTGGAATTGAAAATCGTGTGAATGCGAGACAATTTGTTGTAGTTGTTGGATTAAGTGAACATGTACGTATTTCACAAATCAAATGACACTCCAATAAATTTGATTTGTTTGCTTTTTTTTAAATTTAATTTCATTGTTTTTATTGCACCAATAAATAAATCCTGATTTTGCAATATTCTTTTGTACACATACATACATAAATAAATAAATTGTTTCAAGTTTCTTTTTTAAATTAAAATTTAACTTTTTCCTTCTCTGACAAAACTTCTCTTGTTTTACAATTTGTAGCCTGAAGTCACAATGTAAAATGTGAGAAAGAACAGCATTTTAATGGGGAATTGAATTTCAAATTAAATTATGTAATTTGGATGTTTGCAGTCAGCAGAAGAACAAATTTTGAAAAATTTAAGAGACAAATTGTTTAAGAAACCTTTAAGCCTTAAAGTTTCGTTTGAATCTTTTTCCCTTTAGAAATAAAATCTTTTTTCTTTAGGAAACCTCTAGTTAAGGTCTAAACACACACTTTTTACACACATAAGTATAAACACATTTTAGATAAAAACTTTTTTATATTAACGTTTTAAATTTGGGAACTTTTCTTTAACAAAAGTTAAGCTCTAGTGACCAGATAGTTAGTAAACTTTTTTTGAAATACATAAATTTGTCCAGCCTTTGGTCAAAGATTATCCTCATACTCCTGGATTGTGGGTAGATATAACCATGTAAACATATGGAGAATTCAGGCTGCTAATTTTATTTGGTAGCTGCCGCAGCTGCTTCATTGCTCTGTTTTCAAAAACTGAAGCAAAACCGCAGACAATTTTTTATATACAGTTAAGTTGTCATCTAAAAAGGTGAACTTAATTTAGAGTGAAAGTCTCTCTGACGCTTTTTCATATGCTCTTATTATTAAATCTTAATTTTCATAAACTATCAATAAGTATTTGGGTCCTTCCGACACCCATTGGAGGAATGAGCTAATATGCTCTGCAAATTTTTCCACGAACTTAAAAAACGGCCACCTAATGTTGACGACCATCGTAAGGAATTCAAAGAGAACAAGTGCATTGATCCAACTGGTCCAGGTACTAGATAAGCACAAGTCAAATATTACTGCAATCCAAGAAGCGCAAAGGAATGGTCAGGGTCAGAACAGATAAAGGTGGCATTTACTATAGCTTTCATCCAACAAGGCACAAATTTGGCGGCGGGTTTTCTGTTAGCAAAGAACGCGGCACCCGGTCTCTCAATTAACTCCAGTGAGTTAGCGAACTGCTACAATCCGTCTTAAGGCATGAAACTATTTTCGCAGCCTTATTTTGTCCTACGCCCCAACGGAAAAGAAGTGCGGCGATATCAAGGATGCTTTTTTTATAAGCTAGAAGAGGTATACCATCGCTGTCCCGGTCATGAAAATAGGAAGAGAGAGCATCTTTGATCCCACAGTTAAAAAATTTAGTCTCCACGAACATACAACCGATAACGGAGTTAGACTGATCTCCTTTGCCGCAACTCGTAATATGACAAGCAGTGGCACCAAGTCCCCATATTGCGGTATACATAACGCGACTTGGACATCACTTGATCGAAAAACAAGAAACCACATCAATCACATAGTTGTTGGTGGATGACACTCGCCAAGCGTGTTAAATGTGCAAATGATCCGGGCAGCTAACATCGGCCTTATCGCAGCTAAGGTACGAACGCAGGAAAATAGTTTCGCAAAGCTGCGAGAAAAATAAGATGTCAATGTTTACCCTACACGGTTATTGCAGTTATTCCTGGAGAGCATTGCTTGTCTCGTTATCTGATGTCCCATTGTCTTTACCCAGAGGCCTCACCAAGTCCGTCGTAGAAACGCTTATTCCGAAACCTTGGTTGACAGATTTGCAGCCTTGGGTAGTGGAAGACCAGGGGGCAAATTACGGCATTCGAATCGAAATCCTACTCGATCGATCGAGTTGTCAATGCTTTTAGTATAGGAATTCTAATAAGAATTTTTAAGTTTCGATTCAAATCGAATGCCGTAATTTACCCCCAGGTCTTTCACAGCTCTTAATTCCTCCTAAGCTTTGCAAAATCTGCAGAAGTTCCGGCACCCAACAGAGACTGACATTTTGGGTCGCGGAAACCCTCAAAGCACATTTATAGTTTTCTACATGTCGCTTGCTCAATATTAAAGATTTTCTTTCAACTTTCAAAGAGATTAGGATACACGCACCGAAGTCAGATTGAAAGATCTTGTCAACTTGAAAAAATCAAAATCTTCGTGGTTTTCTTAAATAAACTCGAAATTTGGGGACAAATTACGGCATTCGATTCGAATATAAATTAAAAAATTCTTGTTAGAATTCCTATATTAAAAGCATTGACAACTCCATCGATCGATTAGAATTTCGATATGAATCGAATATTGTAATTTGCCCCCCTGATAAATTAATTAATTGACAAAGCCATACATACCTGGATTTGGACAACAACCGATTCAGTTGGCAACTTAATTAAGAAGTGTACAAGGGTGCATATCTAGCACTTTGAGCACAACCTGACTGTCGACATAGATTCTACGTCCTTCTCGTTTCCCGTCCTTTTCCTATCCCGCCAGAATATTTTCCAGCAAAACGCTACAGTCATCTGAAAGTCTGTATAACACCCGAATTTTCGTATCCAAAATATAAACTCCAGCTCTCGTACCTACATCCATCTCCGGTTCAACAGTAAAAAGTGCAGGCCCCTTAAAAAGTTTATCGGATCCTCTCCAGTCCTTTTGAGCCGGGGTGCAATTACAAAGTAGCGGCTGGATATTTTATTCCCAAGGCAGGCGACTTTAAACTTCGGTTAGTGAGACCTTCCTGGCTTGCCCCATTGACTATGCCCTGCCCATTAAATTTCACTTCCCCTGGATAAACTTGTTGCCGCTTTTAAAGCTAGAAAATCCTCAACAGGGGGTTTATTCATAAAAAGCCGATTTAATAACCACAGTATCCTGACTCGTCTCGTTCGTCGTTTGTCCGGATGGTCAGGTTATAAAAGCACTGGTGGCATTCCTTAAGACATTTAGGTAAAATGTGGCACTGGTAAGCTTTGTTTGGCATAATAGTTGGACCACGTTTACATACAAATGTTACAATAAAAAATTCCTGCATGTCTGGTTGGAAAATTTTCTCAGAAATTATTTATTTAATACTTATACGAGTATGAAGGCACTTCAACTTTAACTTTAGTGCAATTTATAGTTTGGCAACATCTGTGGTTTATTTGCAATTTTTCTGCTTTCAACAGATTTTCTTTTATTAACTTTATAAACTTTTACGAGTTGATATTTGTTTGGCTCTCTGCAACTTTAATGTGGCACAAATGAGAAGTAAAAAAATAAAAAAAAGAAACAAAATACGAAATTCATGAAAATCATTTTATCGTTTTAGGGCTGGTTTCAATTTCAATTGCAATTTTCATTACAGTTGTTGTTGTTATTTTATTACATTTTATTTTTTGTTTTTTTTTACAGCTTGTAGACTCGTATCTGAACAATGACTTAAACCACAGACTGTGTCCAATTAAATTATTCAAGCGTTTATGGGGAGATAATAAAAACACAATTGCCTCTTCATTCGTATTGAAAATATTAAAAAATTAAAGGAATTTGCAAGCTTGTTGAAGAAGTTTATTTTTGTTTCCAACAGCAGCAGCAACTAGTTACCCCAACTGAACCTCATTTCACTTTGCTGGAGGTTTTTGCCATTTTCTTCTTCTGTTTTTCAGTAAAAATGTTTTAAATTGTTAAAAATTCCTTTAAAATTCAAATGAAATGTTTAAACTTAATATTTTTTATTTTATAAATCTTTCAAAACTTGTTTGCACCTTAAGCTTTAAGAGTTTCAGCGTTTAAAAACCCATAATCTGTTAAATAAGCTAAAGCAAAGATGTTATGGTACTGATAAATACCTTTTCATTATTACAAGTATACTTTAAGCTGAAGTCTCCGAAAAGTAAAGGGAAACCCCTTTACCTTTAAGATTTAACATGAGGTTTAATTATTTAAAGTTGCCATATTAATTGTTAACTTGTTTGTTGTTGTTATAAGCAAACAAATTAAAGCACGTTTTTATCACTGCGTGCTTAAGTATCGGTTTTTGCGCTGGTGGTGCCGTACTTTAAACAAATTTCCAATATTTCCCCAAAAGGAGGTTGTTATAACAAAATATGTTAAAGGTCACTTTGTTGTTTACTTTAGTTGAAGTTAACTTTAGCTAAAGCTTATTTTATAAACAATATTTAATAATGGCCCCTAAAGTGATGGGATTGCTGCTTCTGCTATTTGTACTTACTAAGTGAAGACTGCTGATAACAAACATAGGCGGATTAAAGGGAACATAAATTGGCGGTGTTGCCAAAGTAAGAATGGAGGCAAAAGACCAGATACCCAAGAATTTGAAAAACAGGGCTATTATTTCCAAGCTAGGAGAAGATGATCTTAGGAGGGAGGGGGCTATGGGGACACTTCGACATTTTTACCCATATTGTCCGCGGTATAAGCAATAATTCAAATTTTGAAGGCAGAAAGACAGTTCCATATGCAGACGATAGGATTATATTGGTAAGGGAAAGTTTCTTTCAACGGCTGGGAAGCTACTGTAATCGGCATTGTTTGCACTTTCTTTATGGACGCCAGGAAACCGGTTGGGTGAAAATCCTGACAAAACATCACTGAATTCAAGTGGCTAAGGAATACGCGATGGGAAGGGAATAATTGCCGAAAGGCTAACAGACATGGCTGAGAAGAAAACAATCTGTCTTGGGCAAAAGAGTGATCAGTGATTCACTGGTCTGGCTTGAGGCAGGTTGTCCTTGTTGCGCTGTGCCATGTACCTTGCCGTCTAGTGGCACAGCAATACAGGGTTATAAGGGTACCAATACCTTAACTGTGTAAATTAGAAATTGGTAGGAATGAAGCGGAAGTAGATTTCCGAGGCTGACCTATCTGGAGACGGGAATCAGTTGGCCTCATGTGCTTACCAGTGCATGAACTGATTAATGGTGAGGTCTCCTTCGGGAGTTCACGTGGTGGCTGTGGTTATCCCCAAGCGGGGCAACTGTAGAACGAAAGTTGATATACTGGAGTCCGTCCTCTACGGGCCCCAGAGTGACCATGTAAGCGGTCTTATATGAACTTAAGGTTCAACAAGAAAAAGTTTCTGGTTTTGACGGATCTACCCAGGCACAGGAGCAACTGTTGAAGTAGGCTATTAGCTGAAAAGGTGTAAGTGTGTTTGGAAGTAGGTGAATAGGGAAACTGGCTACGTCTGGGGACCCTAGGATCTAAAATAAGATCCTGTCAAAGTAGTAGCGAATAAATGAGAAGGCCGGCATTGGCATGTCGAGGCATGTGCGTGACTCGGTCCTGACTGGCGGTGAGAAGATTATAAAGCATTGATGATGTCGGATGTATTGATTATAATTGAGAAGAATGAAATAATGGATCCTTTTAACAGTCACCCAGGCATTCGTGTTGGGTGCGACATGATAATCATAATATTTCTTGCTTAAGGTTGGGCGCTGTTTCACAAGTGTGCGGAGAGGTGTCTTGTCGGCGCGGATCTGTTTTGATGATGAAGAAACGAGATCAAAACTAGAAACGCAATTCGGGTTTAGATAGCCCAACTCCTCACCAAGGGCTCTGTTGTGGCTACATAGAGTCATAACAGAGAATTGGTACCTGGGTGGCAGGGTGAGCCATTCTGGGGGCGCTGGTGGACGCATTGTTTCCGTCAAGTGTTGAGAGCACCGTGAATTATTGCTAGCATGGCAGGTGTCACGTAAAACCCTTAACGTATGTCTCAATACTTCCTTTTCTCGTTACTTGTTTTATTTTTCTTACTTTTTCCTCTTTGAAGAGATGCATAATTAATTCAGGAGGTCTTCGAGTATTGAAGTATGAGATGTTATGCCTCTTTTTGTCATGGGCTTAAACAAAACCAATTGCCATTGCCATTGTTAAGGCAAAATAAATCTTCAAACACGGCATTATAAACACTGTCTGTTGTTCTTTTAGTCTGGTATAATTTCGCGAACATATTGCTCATTTGCTTAAACAACGTCATAACTCACAAAAATCCTTTTTTGGCGTTAACAAAGCAGAATTGTTGTTGATTTTAATTTATAATTTATATTATTTTCATCTTTAAATTGTTTCTTTATCTTGCGTTTAAAAATAAAATGCCGCTTGCCTCTTCTAGTTAATGCAATAAAATCGAAAACTTCAAACGTTTTTTTTCTAGAAATTACATTTTTTGAACTATGACGTTGTTTAAGCAAATGACCGATATGTGTAAAAATTTTTGTCAACAATTTGTTTAAACCAATGTTATCCCTGAGTGTTTTTAAGGATCGATCACTAATCGGATTTTACATTTGGCAATATGAGCAATAAAAAAAAATTAGCTCTAGTAAACGCAAAACAAGTAACAAAAACAACACAGGTTGATATTGTATTATTTTTTTGAATATGGTGTGCACCACTGGTTTAAACTGTTCTCAAGACATTAACGTTTGTTATTGGATATGTGGGCAACTGGGATACTTATGCAAGTTATGTTCTCAAGTATTTTTGTACACATTCATATGCGGAAGTAAAATGATAAAAAAAACTCCCCTCGTAACGGAAAAAATTCAATGCAGCTCTAATTGAAGTCAATTAGAAAAATATTTGTTTTCCTTTAATATGCCACTTATGAAAATCATGTCACAAACGTACTTATTAACTGAACGCACGCACTCTGGCTCTTAAGCTTTAAAATTATGCATTAAACACATTCAAGCTACAAGAACACAGGAACACACGAACACAAAAGTTGCTTGCTAAATTTGTGTCCGACTAGCTGCTACTGAAATATTTACTAAACTACCACTACAAAATAAACATATTATGAGCTATATGACTTTCAGTGGTGCCACCTAAAGTCTTTTTGTATTGTTTAAGCTATATTATTTGCATCTTACCGTATTGGCAGCACTAATCTGTTAACTGTCGCGTACAAAAATAGAAATTAGTTTAATTTTGACCACGCCACAAAATTAGCATTGACAGCAACCCGTAGTCGTGTTGCATTGTAGCCATTAAAAAAATTATTCTCATAAGCACACGTGTATTCTATTTTTGACTGGTTGTGTTCGGTAGCCTGTAGCGAGGAATGTATTTAATGCTTTATGATTCATATCGTCGTGTGGTCTTTTATTTGCTTCAAGGCACACTTTCAAAAAAAAAAGCTAGAAATTAACTATAGGGTTGTTCAGAAGATTTTGTTCTTGTTCGTACAAATGAGAGTAAAAAGAAAATTACTATCTAAATTTGTCAAAGTTATCCAAACTACCTGGAACGTAAAAAACCATAATTTTACATGTTTAAGCAATATTTCTGCTTACTTTTAATATTAAAATCTATTTCAGTGATTTTATACGCTTAAAGCGCATAACATTTTACAAACACAAGATTCACATTACTGGCAATAGCTGAGAAAAGTAAATAAAAATCTGTAAAAGCATATTTTACAGTAAAGAAACGAACAAATATTTATAGCTTAATGCACATTTTTACCTACATTATTAATATTTTAGAAAAATATAAAATTAAATTGTTGTTGCTTTTGCAAAATGCCCACCTAATTCTTGAATTTTTAAAGTAAATTAAAATCACCTGGTTTTAAAGTTCTTGTCCGAACTTACCCAAATAAAAAGTTCGGGCAAGTTTGTAAAGGAAATCAAAAATAATTACTCTCTCATACGCTCTTTTTTTTGCACAAAAACTGCTACCTGGAACGCTTTTGTGTAAGTTTAGGTAATTTTGTGTAAGTTCGGACTATTTCGTTATGCACCTGGAACAGAACTTACATATCATTCAATAATGCGTCCAAACCCGAAATTTATTATCACATCCATGAATATTTTTATAAAAATCTAACATAACAATTTAAATACTTAAGATAACTCATAACCCGGAACATTATAGTTAAATTGCATAGAATCTATGACACATAATAAGCCTAACTATATCAATTCATTTCTAATTACATAACTGTAAAAAAGTTCTCATAATTCTTTTAAAATGCACAATATGTACCCAGCAAAAATTTACATTTCTTTGTAATGAGTTGAAATGCTTAAAACTACTTACTCATTAGCGGTTTAACTCTTTATTTTAACAGAACGATGACATTGGAGGTAAGTGCTTACCATGCTCGCTTACAAAGAGGGAGTTAAATAAGTACTTACCACGCTATTACTTTAATGTCATTCAAATAACGTTCTTCTTAGGCCCCAAGTAACTCATTGTTGCATTTAAAAAATTTTTTTTTTGATGTTTTGGTTAAAACTGGCTTAAAATATTATATAAGAATAAGTTAAAAAATTGTTAAACTAAAACTATCTGCTTACATTATGGATAAGAAATAACTAATTATCTAACAACTGCTAAGTAATGCAGACGGTATGTAATAGTAATTGCAAAGTAAGTTGTTTGTAATGAGTAATAACTACCGAGTTTTTGCTGGGTAGGTAGTCAGTCGACCATTCAGCCATTTAAATCAAACGAGTTGAACAAATTGTCAACTACAAACAAAAATTAAATAGGTACATTTTTGTTAAAGGTTTGTAAGGTAATTAGTTGGTCTGACCAACATATTTTTTCCCGACCACGACTATGTACATAAACATGTGAGTATCTAAGAAGGAGTGGGTTTGCGTGTTGTGATGACATTTTACATTATAATTTGAACAAATCATGGGATGAAACACGCAAATTTTATAGACAATAAAATAACAGAAAAATAAATGATGTTTTTGTTAAAAAAAATTCGCATAAAAGTAAAAACACAATTACCAGAGAAAATAATTTATATTTTCTTATTTACGTTTTTTTGCGAATATTATAAAATCTCGCTAAATAATTGTTGGATCTTTAAAACAAAAATAGATTCAGGGCTGAAAGAAAAAAAAACACACAAGTTGCTGCAAAAAAATGTTGTTACTTAATTAGCAACTCATTGCAAAGTTTCAACATAAATATGAATGAAAAAATTAAAGTCAAACAAAAAACCCATAATTATAGAGATGGGAATGAAAAACAAGCGAGAAAAATGTTTACTTGCAGATTTTGTATTTTACGCCAGCCTGGGAAACTAATCAAGCATGCAATTTCTTTAAATTTTATTTTAAGCATAAAGTTAACACACATTTGTACATATCGTCCATTAGATCAAAAAACGTCATAATTCAAAAGAAGAAAAAACATTTCAAGAAAAAACGCGGCTAAAAATTTCAGTTTGCAGTATAAAGCATCGTTAACTTCAAAAAAATTTTTTTTTAAGTTAAGACGTTGTTTAAACAAACAAACGGTATGTATGGTTGTATATTCTAGTCATTTCCCAGGTTTTCTTCTTCTATGTATCCACAAGTAAATTTAAATTTTTAGTTTGACTTAAGTACTCCAGCGGCAGATTTGGAAAATATGAAAAATTAATCTGGCAACACCAAAACTATTGTAATTTTTTTACAGTGTTTTTGAATCATTATTACAAGCAGATAAGTAAAGTAAAAAAATTAGAAGACTGCAAATATATAAACCATAATTAAATAAAAAAAAATTGGTTCAAGATGACTGCCTTGCGGTGCACCAGAAGAAAGCTTTGTGAGTTTCAATACGCAGCCTTTACAAAGTATCATTTTTAATCCTGTCACCGAGTAAAAGATTTAATACAGCGTAGACTGTTTGGAGAAAAGTCGAGCATATGAAAAAGATGAACCCAAAAACGTTTTACTAAAATTTTATGCATTTTATTATGTATACAGATATCGTCAGGTGAAATGCAAAACCACGTAAATATTAAAAAAAATCAAAAAATATTTGAACTATATTTTATTAATTAAACACAAAACTTCAAAAAAAAATGCCGAAAAAAATGTTATGTTCTGGCCTGCTTATGACCCCTGCGAATTCAAACTAGCTCGCGTCTCTTCACCTCAGGAGGTTCTAACCCTATCATTGGGTATATGGCCATCACATCATAAAAAACAGGTACATTACACAATCACGAACACATACAGGTGTTGGTCTCCTGTCATGCCCACCCTACCATGTCGTAGTTGGCTCCTCCACAATAATTTCTACGACCCTTTATATATAACAGTTCTACATTTCCCACACATTACACCAATAAAATACTCAAACGTAATTTCATTTATTTTTTATACTACGAGACCTACTGTTTAACATGCAAAACATTCACAATAACACTTTTTGACAAGTATTTTTGGTACGTTGACCAACACTTAATTAAGAACATCTGTCATTAACAAGCCAGCGTTTCATTTATCTATACACGTAAGTATTATTTTAATAAATTTTTATTTAAAAAACATCATAATACAAATAAATGTATATATGTACATATGTATATATTTCTATTTTTTTCAGATTCTTACGGCGGGCTTAACTGCGATTCGTACATTCGGGCGATCGCACACTCAAGGTGCCCCCTCCGTTGCTAATGGTCTGCTGCGGACTAGCAATCCCCGTAAAACACAAAGCAGGCCATTCCGAATTAAAAGATCCAGCAACTTTTAAGGCCAAAATTGGTGCCCCAAAAAGCCATTGGCGAGGGAGCCACCACGCCATTTTTTTCAATCACGGCTTCGCTATCGGTGCTACGTATACGGTATATGTTGGCGGTCGCTGTTGGCTCATGGTTCGGCCCACCCGCAATAGCAATTTACAAGCATTATTTGCCTTTGTTAGTTAGAAGATGTTTTTGCTTCTCCTGTTAAATTTTAAAAAATGTACTTAGGTTTGCACAATGGCGAAATAAGAAGGTGACCTCGTCCCTAAAACAACAACTTTCTATAAAATTTAAGCATGTATTTTGTTGTTGCTCAATTCCAGCTTAGTTGTCAAAATGGTGCAATCACACAGAATACACAACCATTATATAACATAAAAAATTTCCCAAACTACGTAAGGTATATGAAATGAATTGAAAATTCGAGATGATGCCTTATTTAGTGTCTTCTACGTAATGTGTATGAAATAAATTGAAAATTCGAGATGATGCCTTATTTAGTGTCGTCTTGAGCTGGCCTCTAATACATACATATATACAGTTAGCCACAGTCAAATTGGTCCAATTAAAGTCATTTGCTTTAATTTGTAAAAACTATAACAAATAAATACAAACTCAAAGAAAAAGGGTTATATTAGTTGGTTTATTTTATTCTGCCATTCAGTCCATTCTTACGCAGCACTCTTTGTTACAGCTAATACTGAAGTGGTTTTCAACCATATCCCGAAGTTTCGGAGCACTCAGTCTTAGGTTTATTTTAACTTGTTTGACTATCACCCTTTCTTCACGTTGGCTAAATATCTTTTTTGGGCCAATTTTTGGCTTATTTATAACTTGACCTTCGTTTTTAAAACGGTGGATGATGTTTTTCACTGTTGTCCTGGATTTTTTAATAATTTGAGCGATTTGTCTTAGACTTTTTTCACTTTTATAATGTTCAATAATTAAATTTCGAAGCTCAATTGTTGTGTGGCGATCCATCTTAAAATTTTTAAATAAGCAATTGAAGTAATTGATTTAAACTTTGTTAATTTCAATAAATGAGAGTAAACAACAAAAAAGAAATAAAACAAAATAAGAAAATTAAAATGTTCCGTTATTTATTGTATGTACATAAATGTTTTACACTGTGGACCATTTTCACTGTGACCCTAATTTTATAGGTACTTACTGTGTTTTTGGTTTAATTATGTAATAAATGTTGCATATTAATTAATCTTTTATGATTTTTTTAAGCACAAAAAAATTTTTTTTGTCCAATTGATTTCATAAACTTTTCTACATCCTAATGCATTTTATTGCAGGTGTACCAATTTGACTGTGAATAACTGTACATACTTATGTACAAACTTATTTTTTTCCTTTTTATAGAAAAAGAGTTCAGTTTATTCTATTAATACTGGTGATGCTTCATAGGGGCTCTGTTTTATATTTTTGAACTTTAAAAACCATTATTGTGCCAGATATCCTAAAAAAAGTTTCAGAATCATCTGTCAGTCATTAGCATTTTAATCTTTTTATGAATTTTTTTGTGTACATATGAACATACATATGTATGTACATACCTATGAATATATATGTACATATGTATGTACATATGGTTGCACATATTAGCTTTATTTTCTTTGAATTTCTCTTTACTTCTATTTTCTTTATTTATCTAGAATTTTGCATGAATGTTTTTATGTAGGCTGTATGGCAAAAGCTTGTTTCTTTTTTTAGTTTTTCTATACTTTAGCTTGCACATAGTACATACATATGTACATACAGTGGCTCCATCGCATATTCGAACGATAGGTTCGTCTGATATGATTGTGTTCTAAGATTACGCTAAACTCATAAATATTTTTTTTTACATACATACATATACTTTTTTCTACTCCACATACTTACATACGTATCTATCCGAACAATATAAAAAACAACATCTTTCATAATCATAATAAAAAAAAAAGTAAAAAACTTTAATTTCATTCGCTCAATGAATAATGGGACAAAGCAATGGCGATAATTATAAAAACAAAACAATTATTATGAACATATTTTAAGATAGTTTGCCTTAAATTACTGTGCTCCAAATATCTTCTGTTTTAAGTACATAAGTACTCATTCGCAAATCTAATTTTTTTTTCTAGGAAATTTATTTTTGTAATTTGTTGCGATATTTCAAGTTCCTTGCAGTTTCAAAAGAATTTTGTTTGATTTCCTTTAAGATCGAACGCTGTTCTTGCTCATTTGAAATTTTGTCTTGACCTTCTCTGCTTTTTTTAGCCAACTTAAACTCGTTACGGAACCTCTTAAAAATATCCTGGATAGTAGATTTGCTTTTTATAAACAATTCGGAAATTTCTCTTACGGTTTTACCCTCAAAATTCAGCATAACTATTCATTGACTAATTTCACCAGTAAATTATTTTTCGTTTGTAGCCATTTAATATAATTTTGTCTACCACTAAACGCAATTTACGACTGAATACCTATAATAATTAAAACAAAATTTACAATGCAAATAATAAAGGAATTTTTTGCATGACTGCTCTATTTTTTCCGATTTTCTTTTGCAACTTACTTTTATATATATGAAAGTTGCTCATTTTTATTGTTCAGATAGATGGGTATTAAAAATAAAAATTAAAACATATTTAGGAATTTTAGAACACATTAATATCAGACGAAGCACTTGTGATGGAGCTACTGAGCATACATATTTATGTACATATATATTTTCGATTGAGTTCAGCAAACACAACCATAACTATTTGGCTGACTGTCGGTATTGTGTTACCTAAAACGAAATAAAGCTTGGTTGCCAAATTTCAATTCTATTTTATTTAAAGCTTGCACGTAATTTGCGCGCAATGAGCACCAAAAAACCAACACCATTACTCTCTCAAAAGCCAATATCCACATACTCATCGTCCCCGCCACCACGTTTATTATTTTATGGCATATTTTGTACTTGCTTTCATAATTACGAAAATTTTCGTTTTGCTTTGAACATCTATTTGGCGCATTTCTCTTTCAAAATAATCATGTGCTCTCTTTCTATTACAAATATCTCTGGCAAACTTTTAAATTCCCCTGCAAGGCATATTCATATAAGGTGGTCGCATTAAAAAAATTAAGAGAGTCGTTCTCTTACTCTTTATTTTTTTTATATGAATTTTGACACCAAAATTGAAAAATTTTTCGAGTTTAGTGTCAAACTCCATGTAAAAAAAAATTAAGAGTAAGAGAACGACTCTCTTAATTTTTTTATTGCGGCTACCTTGTATCGATATGCCTTGTTCCCCTGGTTAATTGGGGTATGCATGCATGTATGTGTGTTCGTTGAAATATTTCTCTTTTAATCTATTCTCTTTTATCGCTCTTTTAAGTAAAAGAGAATTACCAAATGTTTTGTTTTTGAGCTTATTTACATACAAACATACGTGCAAAGAGCAAAAAAAAAACTTTTATTTGTTTATTTTGTGTTATCTTTCTCTAAAAACTAATAAAAAAAAAGGTCACAAATGGCAACATAAAGAGTAGTTAAAAACTGCTTTAAATATATTATTTATTGCTCTGTTGCCAGTTTTCAATTTTTGTTAAGGTTCATTTATAAATATGTGTGTACGTTTGATTATTTATGTACATAGATTGTAAACATTGTGCAAAAATGGTGAAGCAATCTTGTTATTGAAAAACATAACAACAACATCGTTATCTTTTTTTACAGCTTTTTGCGTTTTTTTTTTTGACAAATCATAGTCATTAACAGTATTTTATTTTTAACATAAAAAATATTTATGTATGTATGAAGGTAAGTATGTATATGTACTTATTCATTTATAACGTTAATTATGGAAATAATCTTGTGCCTTTAATGATGTGTCAGTGTGTGAACTCATTATTAATATTTATGGTTTTTTATTGTATTTTTTATACTGGCGATAATGACGACTGAAAGATGTGCTTTAGTAATGTGCACCGTCTTTGTTTTCGTTTTTCGTCAATAGTGAAACTGTAGTGATTTACTATTGACTTTGTCACTAGTACTACTGCCAAGCTATACCCCTAGCAATGCTTTTTGTATAGACATTTAAACTTTGCGTGCCATTGGAAAAATCCACTACGGACATTGGTACTACTGTTTCAATAGTACGTTTCTGCAATTTTAGTCTACAATACTACTGAATAGCTATAATCCAAGCGAAGCTTTTTTTTTTGCTTTAGATATTTATCATATGTGCGTTATTAAAAATGAGTACATATGTACGCATTGTGTATGCAAACTAATTTAACAGCACAACTGGAATAAATTACGGATAATAAAGTCGCTGCTGCATTATTGTGTCTGCAAGCGAACTGAAGTTTTTACTTGCTGCTGACAGTTGTTTCTTCTTATCGAAGCTAAATATAAAAATGTAGACGCGTTGTCGGTAATGTCGCCAAAGTAGTCGACAAAAGTGGTAACACTTGCTCCCATGTTTCCTTCAGGGTATATGTACATCTATCCATACATACACAAATATGGATGTTCAAAAATACATGTCATATCCATACCCATACATCAATCATGTATGTACTTTCCAGAGATGATGCCTTATAATTATTGTGTTTGGTGATAACACTTAAACATTTTTTATGATTAAAATTTGCTGCTATTACTACTGTTGAGTGATGTGTCGCAACCGCATGCTACAAAATTTTAATTTTTTTCAGACAAGATGTAAGGAAAAACCAATTTTTAAGGAAATAATTTTTGGAGTCTCTTCATTTTGAATTTTAATACTTTTTATTCAGACTTCTGCTGCTTCTTTTCTGGGACAACACTAATGAAACCTTTAAGGAAAGACTTTCCGATGGCATGGAAATGGCTACCATTGCTAAATATTTGTATGCTTTATAGTAAAGTCTAGGGAATTAAATTTCGTACTCTGCCCACACAACTAAGGGGCTTATTAAACCGACTTACCGGACTTCGCAAATAAGCGGAAAGTTAATCAGAAAAGTTTTGATTCAGTCTTATTTCTTTTTCCCAATTTTTGAACTAATTTGTGGTATTTTACTCCAAAGATTAAAATCACCCATCCGAACCCATGTGGTTCATTTTCTTTTGTAATTCCTTAGTAAGCAAAAAATTTCCTTTACCCTTAGATTGTTTTGAGGACATCGAGAAAATGTTATTCGTGACAAATTTTCAATACTTTTATTGTGACATGAAAACCCTAAAAAAAATTGTTTCATTTGTCTCAAAACCCACAAAAATATTTACATACTCTTAAAAAAACAAAAGTAACAAAATCTGCCGCAGGTAGACTTCTGACTTATTTTTCTCACATACTAAAGCAACCATTTTTAATACATTAAAAGGTAAAATTTGCTACATATTCTCAAGAAAGTATCTCTGCTTAGAGAGATTTTTTTTATAATCAATAAATCATTTCCACACAAGTTTTAAATCAATATGTTAAGGCCATTTTTATGTTTCTAAATAGCAAGTATGAACAACAAAAAAATGGAGAACCAAAATAAAATTAACGTCATCAATTGTGTGTGTATGCTAAAGAAGACGACATAATTACGCACACATACCAATCCTGGCTGACACAAGCGCAAAACAACTTACTCGTTGGACAGCCAACAATGCACTGACTAAACTTAACGTTTTACGAACGTACTGTACTTTTATTAAATAGAGAGAAAAAACAAAACAAAACAACATACAAAACATGTTTGGAAAGAACAGAACGACCAAGCCTTATTCACTCACACACACACACAGACTCGTTTTATTGATACCAAAAACAACCCATAAGGGTGGTGAGCAAGGTGTTGTTGTAAATGAAATTTAGTTTTGAAATTTGATTGGTAATTTCGCTCGTTCGTGTTACGAAGTCAAACGAATGTAAACGATTGTTTGTAGCTACGACCAATGATACAGGATGTAAACGAATAAACCAGAAATAAAAGAAATTACAATGGGAGGGTTATTGTTAACCGTTATTTTACTGTTTGGTTGGCAACAAGATTTTTTTTATACAAAAAACTTTAATGTTTTGAATACATACAAATGTATTTTAAGATAAAATGTGAGAAAATAGAAAAGGTTTATGACTTTAATATTTTGTAAGAAAATTTAATTTGACCCGAAAAGTAGGTACCTATTATGCTTTTAATTTGGACGTTAGTAGAGATATTACGTAGCAAGTACCTTCATACATAAGTAGATACGAAAAGTATGGCATTTGCGGTTCAAATAAAACCTTTTTCGAATTAAGTGAAACATTTTTCAAAACAAACGAAACTTTTTCGAAAATAAAATACAGTTAAATATTTTTCGAAATAAAATAAATCATTTTTAAAATCAAATAAAAAAACACAACAAAAATAAAAAATATTAAACATATTTATTTATAAATAATTGGCACTTAGTGAAATTTTGGAGAGCTAGTCCATTCGCCGCTTTAGGATTTTGTATGCTCAGCTGATGCATGCGCCTTAATAAACAGCAAGCAACCTTATCTGCTGTTAGGTTTTAGTAGTTTTTGTGCTTCATTCGACAAATTTACACAGCGAACTTTTGCTGACGAATTCGTCGCATGTCCGTATTCTGTTCCTAGCATTAAACTCAACCGAGAATAATTTGGTGGATTCACAAGGTACGATATGATAGCATATTGTGTTCTTGTCATATAATTTCACAATGGCATAAAAATTTTGTTGTTGCCTTTCATACAGAACCTATTGTGAAATAATATAGCTTTGTTGGCTATGTTTATTGTGGTGTCATATTATATAAAAAGTCCTGCGCCAAGGACTTGAAATGAAACGGCGAGTTTTTTTACTTAATTTTAAGAGCCGCTTGCACTCGCATCCGTTAAAAATGTCTATACTTAAAACTTAGGCAAAACCGCCTAAGAAGACTCCATAAGCCAGCTCTGCCAGCACTGCTCTCTGACACATCAGCTGTTTTTTTGTTTACGTAAAAAATAACAAAATTCTTGTAATTTTTTAATTAAAAGTTTGTGACTAAAATAGTTGCTTATTTTAATGGATTTAAGAGATTCTAACCAGGTTAGATATAGATCATTTTGTGTCTACATGGGTCTAATTTCTAAACATTTTTAAGTTAAGCCAAGAGCAGCACCAGATTTATGTAAATATGTGCTTGTTTTTATTTTTTCGGTTGGTCGTATCAGCTGATTTAGATTTTAAATACGACACCTACAAATATACGAAGAGTTGTTCAAAAGAGTCATATTTTTTGGTTCTATTATTTTACAATATATGATTTCATAAGACCTTGTGAATTTACCAATTGTATACCTACCATAGTAGGAGTATTACATTTAAGAATATTTTCAAAGAATTGAAAACTTGAACTAAAAATATTAATACATAATAGGTACGTTCGTACATACATACATACATATGTATGTCGGTAGGCATTCCATGATAAACTACTGTTTTACTTTTCATTTTTTTTTTCTTTCTTTCTTCGCTATAAACAGAAATTTTTTATAATAAATGTATGACCAAATATTGAAGGAAAGAAAATTAAGGCCTCTAAAATTCTCCATATTCAGTGAGGAGGTAATTATTTTTTTTTAAATATTCAAATATTGTTGCGAAGGGGTTTCGTTAAGGAAAAACTTTAAAAATTGTAAATTTTTTGTGAACATGAATCAATTATTCTTGAATAATATTCACTGAAACGTTTAACTTGTTTAAGAAACCTATTTTCCTAAAAATTAAACTAAAAATCATTTAAAGGAAACTTAATGCCATTTTTGCATCGTTGTATTTAAAGTAAAACGTTGTAAGGGCGTATATATTTCCTTTAGTTGCTTGTTTCTACTTTCTTTTAAAAGATTTAAAATACATTTTTGGAAAAATGTGATAAAAAAGAAAACAACAAATTTAAAAATTTTGTGTAAATCTGCGCATGTCTAAGAAATTCTTATATTTTGTTTTCGCTTCGCTATTCGTTTTTATCTGGTAGCAGCTCCTTCGTAAAACGCTCTTTAAAGGTTTATGTTTTACTTAAAATTCCACTGGTGTAATTTTCAATTTAAATGAGTGGTAGAAAATCTTTATTTGAAGCTGAAAGAGTCTGAATTATATGTTACGCTGAAGCAGGACTTACCAAATCCAAATTGCAATTAAAAATTATTATTTTTTATAATTGTGTAAGTAATTTTTTATGTAGAAAATAAGCTATGGAAAAACAAGTAAAAGCTAAAAGCGCTATATTCGGATGTGCCGAATGTTATGTACCCTTTATATTGGTCTTTTAATATACCCAGCCGAAGTTTTTTGTACTGCAAATAATATAAAAAAAATACCTTGTGCCAGTTTTAAAGTCTATAGGGAACTTTACAAAATTTCAACGTTCGTATAATTAATAGAATTAGATGAAGAAGGTTTGAGGTCGAGAGTTTTAAAAGTTTTCGACATTATTCATAATAAAAGGTTAATAAAAGTTGTTAATTTTTATGGGACGTTTTAGTCCCCCTGCTCCTCTCCAACTTTTGTTTCCAAAATGTATGAATTATTTGATTATTACTTTGTGTAGAATATTCGAAGTCGATAGCTGTTATTGTTTCCCAGATGTAGCATATCAAAATTTCATAAAAATTGTTAATTCGTATGGGAGCTACCCCTTCTCCTGGCCCCACCAAAAAAAGTGTAGACCATATTGTCCAATTACTTTTTGCAAAACATTTGAAGTCGATTTCTGTTATAGTTTCCAAGATAAAGCCTATCGAAAATTTTACAAAAATCGTCAATTTCTATTGAAGCTACCCTTTCCCCTGCCTTATCCAAAAAACTTTTTTCCAAGGTGTAGGTCCTATCATCCAATCACTTTTCGTAGACCACTAGAAGTCGACAGCTGTTATAGTTTCCCAGATGTAGCTTATCAAAAATTTTATAAAAATTTTTTCTTCAAAGCGTAGGTTTTGTTGTCCAATTACTTTTTCTAGAACATTTGATGTGGATAGCTGTTATAGTGTCCGAGATATAGCGCATAAAATATTTGACCAAATTTGTGCAATTGTAGGAGAAATATCACTTCCCCTGATCCTATCTGAAAAAAACTTTTCCTTTATTTAGGTCCCTACGTTAGGAGTGTCCGTGCCAAGTTTTGTTGCAAGAGTGACTATATATACTGAGATATACATATACGAATTTTTTCCTGAAAAAATGGGTTGTTTTTGGTTTTCGTTTATATCTCGGTCAATAGCAAACCGATTTTGCTGATTTTAAATAGCGATTGTCTCCAGGATATTTCTAATAGTTTGACACTATTAGCTGGTCTTTTTATGTGATTCCGGAAACTTGATTTCAACAGACGTACATGGCTATATCAACTTTCCTATCTATAAGGATCCAGTATACTATATACACTTTGTGGGGTCGCAAATGGATAATAAAGAAATTACAAACGGAATGACAAACAGATATATACCCTTATCACTATGTAAAGGGTATAAAAATATGAAAGGAGCCACTTAAAAATCCACTGAAGCAGCAAAGAAGAGAGAAATCATTAGATCTGTCCCAAATTCGAATGATTCAACAGCGAATAAAAGGGTAAAAGTTGGTACCAAATCTATTTGCACTTACAAAATATGTAAAAAGTAATAGAAAGCGTTGAACAAATTAAATTGCAATTAAAAACACCATTTAATTCACCGCGTAGAGAAAATCGTTTAAGATTAACTGAGACGTACAGGATGTGCATTGGCGTAGGCCTTTTATTTAGCACACCATATATGTATGTAAGTGCCTCTTTCATATTTTTTTTTCTATTGCATATTTAATTACGTACTTATAAATTACTTTTACAATTTTGACCAACATTAATTTTTTATTGCAATTTGAGTAAGTCCTGTTTCAGCTTCAAAAGATAATTTTCTATGGCTCATTTTAATTGCAAATTACACTAATGACCTTGAATTAACAAAAAAGTATTAAAAACTTACTACCTATTAGCGGTATGGTTCTAATGTTAACCAATTTATTAACTAATTCTAATGACCCCAAAAAAATTGCTTAGTTTTTACACGAAATTTGTTTAAAAGAAACATTTTTTTCAACATTGAAACGCTTTAAAATAAAACCAATATTAATTATATTTTAGGAAATATTTTTTTAATGAGATAGAAAGAAAAATTAGTGAAATAAAGAACCTATTCAAGTAACCGGCAGTGTAAGTATGTACATATTCCGTATTTAAATAAAAGAATAGAATTCTTTAATGTTTAGCTTTATGTATTTTTGACTCTTTAAAAAATTAAATAATTCAGTCCCATGTGGGTGGAAACATCCATGTATTTCACGAAATTATTAATCAATTGCTTAACCCCATATTACAACCATTAAATGAAATAACATTTGCATTATTTCAAAGATAAGCCCTTCTCTTGTTACGCCGTTTGTTTTTAGTGTTTATTTTCCAAATCAAAATCCCAACAAACTCATTAATCTTAATTTATAAATACATACGCAGTTTAAGTGCGAAACATACTTTAATCGTGATTCCAGTATCACTTCGTTTGGAAAAAATTCTTTATTTCACACTTTTAATGAGCGTTAAGTTGTGTGTTTCTGCTTCTGGTGGTAAAAATAACGGCCAGGGCTGTCAATTCTTTTTAGGCTACATCGCCAATATTTCATCAAAAATCGCCAACAAATTTTTTTTTGAGTTTTAATAAAGAAAAAGTCGCCAAAATGAAACTTTATCAAGTTTTTTAACGAAATAAACCGTAAAATTATTTTGTTTTAGAAAAATTTATTCTTTTTATTCTGGCTTCAGTTCATATTCTAATTTAATTTTTTTAATTAGACGAAATTTATATTTTCCGTTAATGTTAAAAGAAACTTTATTTGAAAAAGCAAATCTTTCTACCGATAGTAGCCGAGTGTCAAAGCAGTATCAATTTAAATAAGTCATACAAATAGTTCCTGCCCGAAACAAAAGTTTGCAAATCGCGATTTTATTCGCCCGACGGTTACCTTGTATTTATTGAAAACATATAATACATATCTGGGGTAAAATAGCGGAATTAGCTCTTTAAGATGAGCGCTTTTTATGATTCAGTTCACTTTACTGAACTAGGTTGCTCTTTTAGTTCAATTGTTTAGTCGTTCTGCAGCTCAATATGGTTTGTGTGAAATAAATCTGTCCGAACCAGGGATGGTATATGATATTTTAAAATATATCTTTTAGCTTTTTTAATGTTTTTTTTGCTCAATTTCGTCTAAGTTACATACATATGTATGTATGTGAAGTTATATAATTTACGCTTAAAAAAAGAAAGAATTTTAGAGTTTGGTCTTTCAGGCGAACTGATAATATATTTTCTGCATTTAACAGTTAATCTTTTAGAACTACTATTTTTACTAATTGAAATGCAATTTTTTTTATATCGGTACGTTTTTTTATGAATCGATAGATTTTATACAATTAAATATTAAAAATGAAACATTAACGATGAACTACGGAGCTCAGTATAGTAAATCATTCACTTAGCTCAGTAGGTGAATAGTTCAATTGAACTAATTCGTTCAAGAACTACACAACTTAAATATGAATTGAAATTTAACTCAATCGATCGGGTTGTCAATGCTCTTAATATCGGAATTCTAACAAGAATTTTTAAATTTTGATTCGAATCGAATACCACGATTTTGCCCTTGTTGTTCCTCTCTTCTTGTGATGGTGCAAGCATTTGTCCAATGATTTGAAAATCAATTGTAAATGTTTTTACGATTTGTTTTATTAATCTTTGTTAAACTAAAATAATATACCAAAAATTCCAAATTAAAATTTCAGGTATCTGTCTTAATAAAAATAATTCGCTGTCCCATATATCGTTTAAACATCCCAAACGTTAAAAAATCCCCTTAATGTAAAAAGTTGTATGGTTGGCAGCCCTGTTTGTAGCGAAAATTTGTAAAGTTTTCAAATTTTCCCCCTTTTTGGTCCACTATTAAATCTGAGTATATTTTTGTTCTTTATTCTTTGTGCGTTGAGCATATAATGGCATTAGCTCAGCTTCGTTTATATAACTGCATAATTATATGAATGAAGGGATGTGTGTACATACATACAGATGGACGTATAGTATATAGCAAAGGATATTTATAAATGTTTTTCATAAGTGCTTCAAGAGTACGGGTGTTCTACAAGGGTGATTTTCTTCTGACAGTAAATGAAGTGATGAGAAGAAGTGTAGAGAGGAATACAAGTCTTTAATTATTGTTTATTAAGAGCTAAAAGGAAATTATTAAGGATATTTGAAGCTCTTTATAATAAAATACATATGTAAGAATCATGAAATTAGGTAGTTAATTGCATACATACATATGTATTACCACATTATTTAAGGTAACTGATACATACATACATTTGTACATAAATACATACAATGTTTGGTTGCGTGTGTGTAATGAATTTTTATGTATTTTTTAACATACAGAGGTATTTAATGAAATATTCTATAAATAAACGTTGTGTTATTAATTAATCCTAAGTATGTGTTTTTTTATGTAAAAATTATAAGCTTTCGTTAAGACATGTATTGTGCTAAATTATTTTTACTTTAATTTTTCATTACTAACTGTTTAGAATTATGTAATTCACAATTAATGTCTACAAGGTCGTGGTACTTTATTTTGCACAACTTTCAAATTGAATACAAAATGTGGTCTACCGGTTTATATCTGCCGTCAGTGCAACACTAAATTCCTTTTGTGATTGTTTTATTAACTGCAAGAATAACTTGGTTTGTGCCTGCATTAAAATTTGCAGAATAAACACAGAATACGGCAGCGTCACAAAGTTGTGGTGTATTATTTAGTCCAGCCACACACCGGTTGTAGTTGTGCTGCCAAGCTAACGAATTTGACCAAAATAACGGGTCTTTAAATAACGTAAAATAATTTTGCCACTATTTGCTTAATTGTACTTCCTGTAGAATAGCAACAAACCTTTGTCCTTAATATCAAAGACGTATACATAGCAACAAATAACTATTTTTTTTTTATTTTTATAAATTTTATTGGTAAAATATACACTTAACCTAAGTTATCACACAATTTACAGAGTTTTATTTAAATGTTAATTTTTAGAAAGAAATTAATAATGCTTCAAGAAGCTTTTTATATTAAAAAAAATAACATTTATTTACATATACAGTACAAACTCGATTACTGCAACTAATAGAAATTCGGGTAGTTGCGATAACCGCGGTAGTTGCGTTAACCGAGTCACAAAATTTTAATGCTTTTTCCTCCTATTTTTCACGTATTTCCAATATGTGTTCAAATATTTATTAAAAAAAACTATTTATTTAGTATATTTATTCGCTTATACTTTTTATTTAGTAGTAAAAAAAACTTTAAAAATTCATATTTGTTAATATTGATACTTATTATACATATTGAGAGATCCAATGTAATATATACTAACTTAAAACCAAAACATATAGATACATATGGTTTTTTAAAACATCTAAAACATATGTATTTACTTTTTAAAAAAATCAGAAATTTTTGACTGTGTTTTTTTGGCTGATATATTTTTCTGCACAGCAGATTCGCGATGATTTTGAAGCACAAGAATATCTTTAAGATCCATTTCATTTTCTTCAGCCCATTGAATGCAATTGTTATATGAATCAATAGCAGTCTGATGTGTAATTCTGGAAAGTTTTGGAATTTCAACGACATTTTCATCAGAATTATCGATTTCTTCCACTTCATCTAGATTTTCACAACAATAGTTCGAACCGTTATCAACGTTTTTAAATATCCATTCAATTAATTCTAGTAATTGTTGATTTATGCACATTGTATTCCTGGCATAATGCTTTGACCGATAAGTTTTTATCAAGTTTATTCAAAATTTCACTCTTTTGTTTAATTGTTAATTTACTGCACTTTGTCACCTTCACCATTTTTATGCGTTGTGTTTAATAATGGTTCTGATCGCGAAAATCTTTTCACCAAACTGATAAAAAAAACAACAGACGCGTGCTGTTTGTCAGTTTTTTTATGAAAACTATTCCAAGAAATCTATCCAGGAACAAAAAAACAGAGTTAAAAAAAATAGTTGCGTTTATAGAGGTACATTTTTTAAAAAGTTGCGTTGACTGAGTCTACAATGCATTTGATTCAGGTGTTGCGTTAATCGAGTTGTTGCGCATAACGAGAGTTGCAGTAATCGAGTTCGCACTGTATTTTAATTCAATCGAGTTGACAAAATTGAATTTTGCATCTATTAAATTTTTTTTTATTTTTGAGAAGTTTAATAAAGTGGAATGTTGCCATGTGTAAACAAAATAATATTAAATCTGGCATCACATTTTTTGGATAAGGGAATGGCTGATTGCTGTTGTACAAAATACAAATAACGATATCAGAAAAATAAAGAATTTCAATAGATTTATTATTAACCATAATAAAATTCTGACTTGATACCGATTCTCTAAAGATGAATTATTGTTAAAAAATGTCATAATTTGAGATGAGCTATGCCGTGATTTTTAAAAAACACTGTGAGAATTAAACGTGATTTATAAATCACTGTGATCGCAGTTTGTATTTTTATTCATAAAACAAAAGTTTAGCTTAAAATTACATTAACAGTTTGAGGATATGAGTGCAACAGTGGCCTTACCCACAAACCCATGAAAACTGAAAATAAGACAGTTCTAGATAATTAAACAAATATTTTTAGTTATTGCTGATACATAGATGGCAGCACATTGGCCATTATTGGTTATTACAAAGAATCATTTGTATAAAATATTACAGAAAAAAAATGCATTTACTTACAATAGGTTAGGTTAGGTAGAACAGGCTTTACAGCTCACTTGGATCCGCTTAATTCGATCCCTTTGTGTTACCTGGAGAGGCAGATAGGATACGTTGAGATGGAAGGAAAGGAGAAATTTAGAGAAGGATAGATAAGAAAGAAAGAACAGAAGAATAAATAAAGCAGACTTACCAGGGTCTCTTCTCTGGTGGGAATCGAACCTACAACCCTCAGACTGTTAGACTAGTGCACTTACCACTGACCTACCGGGGCACCCTTTATTTGCAATAAGTAAGCTGGTGGATTAGGCCACTGTTGCACTCATAGCCTCATTTCATGTCACTGGAGTAACCAGTGATACGGAAATACCGCTCATCTTTAGTCGTAATGACAGTGGTGTTCATATACGCCACAGGTTATACAAGACTATGACAGAGCAATTAAAAGAAGACACACACAAAAATCTTCTTTTTTTTAACTGCCTTTCCACATCCTGGTTAGGGGCTTAGCCGAGATAAGACTGATCTACAAGCGCCTCGATCTTCTGCACTTTTTCTCCGATTCCAGATATTTAGCACCAATTTTTTTTATTTTCATAAATATCATCGGCATTTGCAAATAACATGTGGCTCCTTTTTAAAATTGTCCCAATTCTGCTTACTGCAGCATCCTGTATGAGCTTTTTTATGAGAATGTTAAAGGGGTCACCTGATTAACCTTGTCTGCATCCCTGATGGTTCTAAGCTATTTGGAAATATCATTTCCAATTTAAACTGAATATCTTGTAGTCAATATCATTCCGCGGAGTCTTATAACTTTTGAGAAGGAAGTTCAGAAATGGCTTGATTTACCTTTGCACGAATTGGTCTTTATAAAGCTGTTTTGTAATTGACAAATAGGAAGAACGTGACAATTTGTTTCACCTGGTGAAGTGTGAACATTTGACCTAAGACCGCATTGGTATTGGGATTGGTATCGGCCACACAAAAATTTGTCTTACGGAAATTGTATGGAAATTCTTATTTATTGGTTGGAGCACGTTCGACAGATTATCCAGATCAATGCTTTAGTGTTTCCATAAAAATTTTACAGCATGTTGTTTTATTGTAATTGTTACATCAAAGATTTTTTAGTTTAAACAATTTTTACATTCATTCCATTGCAAATACACAGACACACGTATGTACATATGTTCACACATACATACAAACAAGTCTGTGAAAATTTGTATGTTTTGTATGTATTAGTGCATAAATGTATTTAACTTTTTCGTTCCTTTAGCAATAGTTCTAATTGTTCTAAAGTTGATATTTTTAAATCTCATCGATGCTGCTACAGATATTGTTGTTATATTTTTTTTTAAACACAAATAAATGTTTACATACTCAAACACATACACACATACAGTTGCCAGGCAACACTGGCTCAGCAGTTATTATGTATTGCGTTTTGGTAGGCAACAAAACAATATGACCACTGGCTATTGCCAGAGAATTTTGAATAAGAAAATGGAAAATTTTTACACAAAAACACAAACACATAAATTAACAAGTAAGAAAGTTATAGTCGGTCAAGCCCGACCATATTATACCCTACACCACATTTGTATGGGGGATTTATAAAAGAAAAAATAAATTGATAACATTTTTATTTAGTTGATAGCGTTAAGTTAAATATTTGTTCAACATTTTTAGAAGGAAAATAAATAAAATAAAGTGATTCTTGGTCGAACGGTAGACTTGCATGTGGGTCTCAAACCATTATTCTTGGGGCTTACAAAATTGTGCACAGGCGCATAATACCACATATTTGTTGGGGGTCAAAAGTACACGTGTATTTGCATAAATACACAGATATTAAATACATACATATGTGCATTTCGTTAGCTGAAATGCAAAACCACGTAACTAACAAAAAATGGGGTTCTTTACATATTTGATTATATTTTATTTAAAGACGCACGACAATAATTTTATTTATTGAAATAAAATGCCGCATAAAACTTGAAATGAATGATCTGGCCTTGTAATTAAGAAAATATTTTTGCTTCTTCTGTAAAATTTGTAAAAATGTAGTTACTTGTTTTTGCATTTCAGCTGACGATGTACATATACTAGCTTATGAAATTTTACAATTTTACTCTCGCTTATTTGAAGAATTGGTTGTTTGCTTTGCTGACTGACTGACTCACTGTTCGAAAGGTTTGTTTTCGTTGAGTGGCTGTTGTGGAAATACTGGCTGTGTGTGAGTGTTGGAATGTGTTTTCAGCATATGCTTGCTGACAGGGTTATATTGGTGACATTTTGAGGTGATATTCCTATATTGAATTCATGCTGATGTATAGTTGTTGTTGGATCCATTACCTATACACCGAGCAATGTGTGTCTTGTTAAAACAATTAACACAAACTTTGAGTATCATATAGAATACTAAAGGTATTCAGGACTTGAAAACAGATTAACTAATATAAACCAAATTTATCTCCAAACAAATCTAAATGAATTATGATTAAAATATTTTAAAAAATTTCTTAAATATTTTTTTCTTTTGCTTCTAATTTCTTAACTTTATTAAAGTGACAAACTAATGAGGAATATCCCTAATATGACCAACATTTACCAACTTTTAAACACTCACACAAACATAAAAAGTTGCCCAGTAAAGTGCATGAAATCAGTTACAAATATATTTTGACAAGTGGGACATTTTTGCGCTGTGTGTATCTGCAACGTGTATTAAATTGTAATTAAGGCTGTCAACGTTTATGGTAAAGTAATGTTGTTGTTGTTGTGTCTTGCAATTGGTAACAAAAAATAGTTGTTGCAATGTTGTGTATTGTATGAAATCTTAATGATTTTATGAAATTTTCTTATATTTTTTTTCTCATTTATATTGCATATATCTACAACAAAACTTCTGTTGTTGTAGTAGGTGTTTGAAAAGCATTTATTGGTTGTTTAAAAAACACTTAAATCTTCCAACTTTCCAACTATAGGTTGATAGCTGTGCAAGTGAGTATACTTAGATACTGACGTATAGACAAGGAGAATTATGAAAAGTGGTTATTAGCAAAAATTGTAAATAAAATGTTCTCTCAAAGAATCGGTTAACCCTATTTTCAAGTTATAACCACAAAGAAATTATCCTTGTGTCAGAAACAGTAAAAGTGCTTAATAGCGTTTGAAAACATTGTTTACTTAAGGTACCTTTACATGGTAATACATATATTATGACTTGTCAAAAAATGTTGTAGAATAATACAAAATCTCATCATGTAAAAGCACAATGTATTGAATGGGAGCAAATACGGATACAAAATTAGACAAGTGTTCGGTAAATGTTTATTTTCTAAACCATTTTAGAAACTTGTGTATTCTCATCACATCAGAGGTGTGAAAGATTGGCAGCACTTACACTAGATAAACAATACACAAACAATCAAAATCAAAGCAGATTTTGTTCATGTTGTTTTTGTTAAAATTGTAGAACCTTAACCATATGGCGTTACCCCAAAAGGAAACTGGCAAGAAACAACCGATTTTGAGTTCACCAACCTCATCCGTGTAAACATGAAAAATAGTTAGAACAGATTTTTATTCTCTTTTTTTAAACACGGAGAGAATTTCATAATATTTTGATTTGACAAAATCTAATTACTTTGTATTACCGTGTAAAGGTACCTTAAGCAAACTTCTGTTAACTGTTTTGCATTAAATTTCAATTTTGACATTTATCATTTAAAAAAAATTGAAAAAATTGTGCCAAGTCGGGAGAAATATTTTAAAATTAATATTAATATAAAAATTATTTAAAATTTTTTTTTGTTTCTTAAAGGAAACCCATTTAAAAAATCCAACAACTGGCAAAAACTTTAAAGTTGAAACAAATGCGTATGACAAATATCAATTTTCAAAACAAAAAACAAAAAAAAAAATCAATTTTACATACGCCTGAGTGGCATATTTTTTTGATTATGAAAAATTGTTGTTGTGTTTTTGTTTCATTTTTGTTGTTGTTGTTGTTGTCGTTCTTATTATTTCTCTTGTATTATTGTTTGTTAAGGACTTTATTATTTATCCAACATTAATGTTTGTTTAATAACTTTTTAACGTTTGAAGTCCTGAACAAATATTTTTCTATGATTTCTTCTTATCTTTCTTGTGCTCCTACACACACACACGCACACACACACACACACATATTTCTTTTGCACCATTTTCCACAAAATGTATTTCTTATGTCAATTTATTTCAGATTTTCTTCTTGTTGTTTTTTGTTGTTGTTGCTGTTTATTTTACTTATTTATTTTCAATTTCGTCATCGATGACTAATGTCTTTTAACTTCTCATTACCAGCAACATCTAAAGCATCACAATTATTGCATGATTTTGCCTCCTTTTGTATATGTTGTTCTTGTTATTTTGTTGTTGTTGGGCTTTTATTATTGTTTAATATAGTTTAATGTAAATAGAGCAACATAATTGCTTATTTTCAAAGAGTGAGAAGCCTTTGAATAAGGCAGAGTTAAAAATATTTAACATAAATTCATACATACATGCAATAATAGGCTGAATTCCAAAACGCAGTTTGCCTTGCATCACAAAATTTCAAGTTTTTCCTGAAAGCAAAGGTGAGGTTCTTTTTAATATCTTCTATTTCCAAATGAGTGTTTAAAGCTGTATTAATGTCCTGGAAGCAAAAAACCTTTTCAAAATTGTTACGAGTGTATAAGGGAAGAAGTTGAAAATTTGTAATGCAAAGCAATCTGCGTTTTGGAATCCAGCCATACATACAGATGTGCCCGATAACAAATATAATATCAAATGGTTAAAGGTAAAATGAATTACTTTAGCATATGATTCACATATAATTGGGAGGGGGGGGGGGTGTACGTCACTAGATAATGTCATGTGCTGAACAACTACAGTCGCATCATTCGCCTACTTACGCCTCCCAAAATAGTGGGGGATAATTATTTCTTCTCTTTTATTAAACTTTGTGAGGTTCGAAAATTTTTATTTTCAGTTTTTGGAGTCAATTAGCTAACACCTTCACTGGTACATTCTTTATCTGAATTCCTATTTGGTTTAGCGGAAGCAAGATGCAACTGTTCTGTTCTGTTAATACGTCAACAGAAACAATACTTGATCTAAAGTGACCATAAAAATATTTAATTATATAATTCTTCTTACTGAAAATCGTGGCAGTGGAAACGAGCTCTGCTCAGACACCAGTAGATCCTACCAGGCACCCGTTTTTGCTTACAAAATTTAAGTTTATTCATTTTTAAATTGCCCTTGTTTTAATAGGGAACGTAGGGTGCCAGGTAGATCAGTGGTAAGCGCACGAGTCTACCAGCCTAGGGGTTGAGGGTTCGATTCCCACCAGAGACCCTTGTAAGTCTGCTTTATTCTTCAGTTCTTTCTTGCTTATCCTTCTCTAAATTTCTTCTTTCCTTCCATCTCCAGCTATTCTATCTGCCTCTTTAGGTAACACAAAGAGATCGAATCAAGCGGACTCAAGTCAGCTGTATGCTTTCCTTAAACGGCTGGCTGTTCTACCTAACCTAACCTAATACGGAACGTAGTGCTTCAACAATTTAGTTCCATTCCATTTTATCTGCTAAAAAGACTTGAGCTCGTTTCATAAATGGCCTATTTTTAATGCTTTAAAGTGAAACTACTGGCGGCAATTGTGCTTTGGGCGCCATTTCCTTCGGCTCATTACGGAACTCTAAATCAATTGCAGCTTAGGTTAAGTCGGATCTTTTTCTGTGTAAATTATTCAAGATCTATCCTCATTTCCATCTACGCTATATGGATTCCATTTGGGTCTGCCCGACTTGAAATCGATAAAATCATTGCTGATAGTATTTGGCCAGAAAACTTTTAAGGCTCGTCAAAAGCATCGAGTTCTGCCCCGTGTTCTTATAAAAAGTTTGGTGCGCAAAGATGTGCTGGCGAATTCACAATGAATGTAGTTGGCCATTGGCTTGTTGGGCCTTACTGATGTGGTTGTCAACGTGTTTTTTTTTTTGAGATTCCGTTTGTTGTCATTATGTTCACTGTACTAAAGTGATTAAAAGTTTTCACTCTGCTGCTTCTGCCATGTAAAATTATTTATTTAGTCCTGGGAATGTTTAAGTTAAAACCACAAAAGTACTGCTTTGAATTTCAATTCTATTAGTTTTGCTCTAATGTTGTCAAATTTATGCGACAGCTAGCATATGTCCTCAGTATAGTTAAGATCTTCAAGATGAAACTTGTTAACGAACCTGTGAGGAATAAGAGTTGAGTGTAATTTTAATAAAAGTAAATGGGAATTTTAGGCTTGGTCGTCTGTACAGTGTTACTTTAGTTAAGATCCCTGCACATAGGCACGACTATGGTAAACAAGCAGATGAGCTGGCAAAAAAAATCCTGCCCTACGCACCCAACTCAAGAGTAAGATCTTTACACATATTTCCAAAGCGGCTGAAAACAGGTGGCGTTGTGTAGGCAAATGCTGCATCTCTTCATTGATGTGGCTCCCTCTTTTGACGGGAACTGCACGATTTAAGTCATAAGCCGTTATTCGAAGAATGTATCAAGGTTGCTGTTGGTCTTAAAGGGCCACTAAACAATAGGTTAAAACTTAAGGAAGCTCGTCCTCCCTTCTAACGACCATTGTTGCAATTATGGGAATACGGAAAAGAAGGAGAGATGGTTTCCACTTCTTTGTGAATTTCCTGCCCTAGCTGTCAAGAAG
Source organism: Melanophora roralis (assembly GCA_963583895.1). Classification (NCBI taxonomy): domain Eukaryota; kingdom Metazoa; phylum Arthropoda; class Insecta; order Diptera; family Rhinophoridae; genus Melanophora; species Melanophora roralis. Next base: position 83,207,928 of record OY757191.1, on the reverse strand, counting down.
CTAAGATTTCTGGGCAGTCGTTCAATAACTTTTACAATAATCTTCTGGTCACGGGCTTGGTCTTGTACTCCCAAACTTAGTTCAGGAATCTTTCAAGAGAGGAAATAACTGTCGAGCGTTATGTCATCTCAAGACTGGGTCATTGTAGAACCTACTTGACAGATCGCCACCAAAGCAATCTACCATGTTAAACAATAAAACTGTAACCTCAAGTTATTTTATGATGAAGAGGTCCTATTTTTGCTGGACTTACAGGTATGTTTAAGCAAATTGCTGCAAAGAATTTTCCTTTTCATGCCATATTCGATTCACGCAGACTATTTGTGAAATTGTGGAATATCATCCATTAATTTGATGTTGAAGTGGCAGTGAATTCAATAAACCGTTTGTTTATTTTACTAAAGCCTTAAAGAAGAAGAGCAAATTAAACAAGTTACAAGCAAGAAACCGCCATCATAAATTAACAAAAATCAATGATGAAAATTCATTAATAATGTTTAAGCAAATTGGTTTTCCGTGAAATAGTAGGATGAAGCAGCTTCCATATGCTCCATAATGTAGTGACTGCTTTTAAAAAGGATGAATTTAAAAAAAGGGGAAAAGATAAATAAAAAAATGGTAATGAGATAAAGATACAATTTGTTGAAATGCTTCAGGGTCAGCAACATCGTTCATTCATACATATATTCAAACATACGGTCACTTACTTGCTCAACTCGTCATTTGTGATTCACAGTTTTACAAACAAGCAAATGGACAGACATTGAAATAATAAAACAATTTGCTTGAATTTAGGCCTGAGGAAAGGATTTTCAAAATTCAAATATTAATAACAAAAATTATAAATCGATAAAAAATATAAAAAAATAATAAAAATATGTAAATCATGTCCTTCTTATTGCCCTGCATGTGAACTTTGAAAAAAAAATTTTTTTTTTATTGTTTTTCCTTTACACTTAAAAAAATACTTTAAAATTCTAGAGTTGAAAATATACTTAATTGTTACTTTAAATACTTTTCTTAGGAATCGATAGTCAACATGTCCTGTTAGTTTATATGAGAATAATAATGTGTGTTTGAAGAAACATATTCCCCCCTTATAGTTTGTTTGTTGTAATTTTCTAATATAAATTCAAATTTAAAATTTGTTAATAACACCTCAGGGACAAAATCGGCTGCCTGGCTGACTGACTGCTTGACTTTCTTATTTATATTTCTCTTAAACAGAATAAGGAAAAACAAGATTTTATGCAAATTTTATTAAAGCAATTTCCGTTCGTTTTCAATCGACATCTAAAAAAAGGGGTGCATATTGCTGTTGTTGTTGTATTTATTCTCTTCCTTATGATGAAAGATCTTCTTAGGGGGTTTAACAAATTCCCTTGAAAGTAAATGGGTCGTATGACAGAAATTAGCCAAATTACAAATTGGGTTGTTTTCTCATACCCAATACCCATACGTGTCTATGTGTGTGTGTGTGTTTAACTGAATACAACAACAAGTACTTAAAATGCATTCAATTATTTGGGGGGTGAGAGAAAGATGGTGTGCACACAGACGCCTTTTTTTTGGTATTACAGCTGGTGTAGTTTGTTTTTTTTATCGTTTTTTTTTTTCAAATTTTTCTATAATCAAATAAAGTTAAGGAATGTGCATGCATGTTAAGTACTTGATAAGGTATTAAACTTACATTCAGTCGTTATTGCAAAGGATGTCTATGAAAATTTTGCAATTTTCAAATTTTGAAAAGTAATAAACAACAATCCAACAAATAATGTCGATAAAAACGATGTTAATGTCAAGGCAGGAGTGTGCCAAATGTAAACTCCCTACCACCACCACCATTAGGTCGATTTGTTTAAAACTGAAATTTTGTGCATTAAAAAGTATAAGAAACAGACTTTTGTCAGTTTTGTTTAAACGAAAAATTTGTTTCAACCCCCAGTTATTGTAAAATTATGTTAAAAAAAAGAAAACTAAAACATACCCAAATCGAAATTAAAAAAAAAAACACATCAAGACCAACGAGTTCTTATTTGGAAGCAATTTTTGGCAATAATATTGCATTAACACTGGCAGTTAGTAAGTGTCCATGAAATGTTCATATGTCAAATGCCGAATGTGCACTTTTTGACAGTTTTCTAATTTACACCACTTTTGACGAACGAACGAAAAATCTAACAACATATACCTTCCTCCGTTTCAATATTTTATTACATTACATGCACAGTGGGGTAAATAAAATAAAAGCTTTTGAAGGATGGTTGATAATATTAGAACGTTTTTACTTTTTGAAAACATTGGTTTATTTAATTTTAAAAACAGTGAAACAGTGCAACAGTGAACAAAATACATCAAGGGGATAGTATAGGTTCGATTTGTGATTGGCGACCATTTTTGTTTTATGGGCCTTAAAAGTTATGTTTAACCAGTGGACTCCTCAAAAAAATGTTGGTATCAGTTTCCGTTTAAAAGCTGATTTTAGCTTGGTCCTAACGCTTAACTATGTTCAGCAAGGTTGTATCTAAAATTGCATTTACGCTGCCCAAAAATCTAGTACTTATGGGATTTTGATGGATGGTCCCATAAAATTTTCGGCATATTTGTTCGTAATCCAATTTGATGTCTCTAAAGTGATTTCCGGTTCCAAATACGTCATGGACCACTCGCTGTTTAAGAGGATTTTCACTAAAGCTCTTAGGTTAGGTTAGGTTAGGTTAGGTAGAATAGGCGGCTGCGGAAGTGATGAAGTGATAGTTGTGCAGCCCACTTGGGTCCGTTCCCTCGGTCCCTTTGTGATACCTGTGGGAAGAGAAAAGAAGAAGAAAAAGATAAATTGGATTAGATCAATAGAAATAAAGATAGAGAGTTAGTAGGAAGGTTAACATGTATGGTCAGCGGTAGTCGTCCCATACTGGCCGCTGTCCCCGAACCAACCGCTACCCCTGATGAAAGACGCCAGGTTGGTTATGCCAATGTTGGCCACGTCCGACAGGCCATTCAGTCTGCCGATACCAAAGTGCCTGATCCAGTGCCGGACAAAAACACAAGAGGTGCTGTATGCTTTCAGTCTACTCTTCGTCTTGACAGCTTCTACAGAAGTCGTTCCAAGGCAATCTCAGTCTTTCGGCATGGGTGCCAAATCGGCAGTGCCCGATTCTCCTATCCAAATCAAGAAGGACTCCGAACGGCCCGGATCTATCCTCGGCCAGGTTACCCGAGTAGTTCCTCACCTAGTTTCATCAGACCATCTAGCCCCTGCAATTTCCCGAAAAAATCCATTCACGCGGAATTTGAAAGAGGAGAGGGGGATGCCACAAAAGTGGTCAATTGATCGATCATCCAATCCGGCACCATTTCTGGCAAGTGCATTAGCAGCACAGTTACCCGCATTGGTCCCGGGTGCCCTCACCCACGCCAAGGTGATGTCAGAATGCATCGCCATTCAGTTCAAGGATGCCCGGCATTCACGGACCAGTTGTGATGTTAAATATACATCAGTGATGGACCTAATGGCAGCACGGCTATCAGTGAAGATCCCGATATTCCTGCCGAATATCCTGTAATACCGTAGCCAGTTAGCCGTCTTGCATATCGTTGACAATTCAGCCTGCAGAACACTGCATTCGTTCGGAAGTCTGCCTAACCAATGTATATACCTCCATCAACACCAGTTCTCCCCTTATATATACTTCCAGATCGATAAAGCTCTTATTGAACACTTCCCTAATTCTTTTTTCTGGAGAATTAAGGTTTTTTGTGCCAATAGAAGGGGGTCCATCAATATATGTAGTATTTTCTTGGCTTCGTATTCTTCTCCTTCAAGGAGGCAAATCAAAGTTTCTATAGCTGTAATTATCTCCAATAGAAATTCTTTCGTCCATATTATTAAAAGTAAGGATAGAATCGATATATGAGTTATTTTTTCTTTCATTATACTTGTCTTCTTTATCTCTTTGTACACATCGATTTTCTTCTCATTTAGAATTTCCACTACTTGATCCTCTGCTTTGAATTTGCTCTTCTTCTTGGTCTTTTCTACCACAGCTTTCTCCTTCTCCTTTTCCACAACTGTTTCCACCATCTGAGTATTCGGAAGAAGAATATTTAAATCTTTTACAGGATCCTGCTGACAATAAAGAAGTACAGCTTCCACTTTTGATCCACTCATCGATTCTTCGCTTAAACTTAAAGGTTCCTTCATGGTTACTTTCTTCATTTTGATGTTCAAGTGAATATGTATAAGAGCACTGATCACTTGTCTGCAAATAGTGAACTTATTTTCAATCAACTGCTATTTATATACCAAATTCATTATGCATTTTTTAAATAAAACCCCACAACTCTAACAAGTATTCGATAATTTTTTGCAGTTTAGCAGCTTTAATTAATCGTCAATAAGAGTTGGGTTAATCGGTTACTTTAGTTCGTTTTCCCCAAATTAAAAGCTTTTTCTTTATATCTTTTCACTCTGTCATCAATAATTCTTATTTGGTTTAAACAAAAACTTTAAAGGTTAAATTAAAAATGGGCGTTGGACACTTCCCTCTATCAGGAATTTCCGGCTTCTGGCTCACCACAACATCTCGAAAAGGTAATAGTGTAACAGTGGGGATAAGCGATTTAGGTTAGTCGCGAAAGCTTTGATGTCTTTTCCTGACTAGAGCTGGATGCTGAAAAATAAGGAGCTTTATGTAAATGAATCCTATTTTGCCTTCAGGCACCGAGTCTTCAGGCACCGAGCACAGTAAGAACAGGAATTATCTATTTTACTGAGGTTTTATTTTCAGGTAAGACTTGGTTGCGCTGCTTGGTGTTAGATGCCATAAAGATTTTGAAACTATAGACCTTGCAGCATGGGGCAGCTATAGCTTAGGACAGAAGAATGAAGCAGACTTACCAGGGTCTCTGGTGGGAATCGAACCCTCAACCGCCAGACTAGTAGACTCGGGCACTTTCCACTGACCTACCGGGGCTTCGTTAAACTATCCTTTTAAAGGTTTTCACTATTTTTTTGCAGAAGTCAAAAAGTATAAAAAACTGAAGCTTCAACTTCCTTTTCTCGAGCTTATTCGTAGCTAAGTCAGGAGTTATTCCAGAAAAGACTGCAGCTAAGTCTTTCGTCCTGGAGTCACAAAAGCGCCAATGAGGTCTATAACTATGCTTGACCTAAACGAGGTGGATCAGAATAACTTTTATGCGGCCAGTGGCTTGCTGTTGCCTAAACTTCTGTAACTTTTTTAATAATTTACTGGTAAGTGTTCGTCTTAGGGTCAACATAAACCTTTGTTTAAGGTTTATATGTAAGATAAGGGGACGAATCATCTGCTGGAAATGTCCCTAATTTTTTTTGTCTTTTTTTCTTAAATTAGAATTTTGAAATATTTCAATTGGTTGGTTGATCAGCATTGTAAATTGACTTATTCGCAAGCTGTCAAGTAAGATCCAGGGTAACCCTGTTTTTGTATGAATATACTCCCCTGCAGATACATATACTGTTTCTTAGAGGCCATGCTTGGACTATGACTCCAAGTACTAGATTCAAACTGCGGCTAAAAGGAATCTCAAAAATTTATTTAACCTGCATCATAACATACCCCACTAAGGTTTTTCAGTGTTAAACTGCCAAAAGCTCTATGCCTCCTGTGAGCTAAGGCAAGATATTTGCAGAGAAGGTAAAATTTTGTCTTCTCCTCTTTCCTATTCTTAAAAATACTGCAGCAGTTGTTAGAAGGGTGTTCAAACCTACTTACGCACTCACTTATCACCCAGAGACCCGGTAAGGCTGGCAGCAACCTCGATATCTTCTTTTGACTATGAATTTGCTGCTGGATTGACTACTGATCCTCAAAAGGGGGCCACAATACATCATCTGTTCTCAGTCATTTCAGATATTGTCATTCCCTGTTAAAAGTCACCAGAGAAATTGCAACTGATTTGCCATTAGAAGTATATAGAGCAGCCTTAGGCTTATACAGCTCGTCTGCCTGTTCATTACCAAACAGCTTCTATGCTCAGGGGCTCAGACAAAGGTAAAATTTGAAAGACGAGTTAAGTATTCTGAATAACTCTTCCTTAGATTTGCTGATGAATTAAGACGCTGCTTTTAAAGTAGTTGCTATTGCCGTTCTGCTGAAACTAAATTTAATTTTAGAAAAACTTTACATTCGTTTAAAAAAGATAAAAATTTACGAAAACTTGCAGCCACATTTAGCTAATTTTAAACAAGTGAAATAATATTGAAATTGAAACCAAAAATTTAATACAAAAATAAATCTAAAATTACATTGAAAAAGAATTTATGGCTGCTGTTGCTTTTGTTTTATTTACCACCCGCCAGCAGCAGCTGTTGACGACTACTGCCGGTCTTTGGAACGGCAGTTGGTACAGATAGAAGAAAAAAAAAACCAAAAAGCCAGAGCATATTGTAAGAGGATCTGAGTTCGAAGCATTGTTTGATTGACGGGTAGCACAGCGTTGGTATGTTAAATTGAAATCAAATGACAAGATGAAATGAAATGGATATTAAAAGTTTTAACTTTTATTTTTCATTTTTAGTTTCTTTTTCCTATTTTAACGTTTTTTCTTTATAAACTTTGGTTGTGGCCCAATCTATTACAATATAAAACTAAGTCTTGGTCTTTTTAAAAGTTCATTGTCAGGGATTTTTGGTTTTTTAATATTTAATTTTGGTTTTTGTTGGTATGAAAGTGACAATAAATAATGACAAAATTTTCTGTGTTCTATTCTAATCCAAACCATGAAATAATTTGCTTAAGAAAGCAAAAAAAAAAAAAATAAACTTGAATGAGAGAAATTTTTGTTTTTATTTGTTTCAGAATTTTAGTTTGTTGAAAAAAGAAATCCTTATGAAATTTAAAATTCTCTTCTGTAGCTGAAAGTTATGAGAAGGATCAAAGAAATCTGTAAAGATTTAAGGCTAAAAAATTAATTGATTAACAAGTTTCTTAAGAATTGTAAAAAATTATTTTTACCCAAGTCCAATGCGTTTTCGAAACCAGAAACGGATTCCCCTCATAAGCACTCGCATTAAAGTGTTGTTGTAAACGTTATTTATTCAACTCACAAATATTGAGGATAACTGAAATTGTAACGATTTTACGGAATATATGATTAATAAATTAACACGTACGAAAGTTGAAGTCGGTCAAGCCCGACCATGTTATACCCCACACCACTTCTTATTTAACGCTAAGTACCACAAGTATGAACAAAGTTTACGCAGGTTAAGATGGTTTGCGCGAGATTTTGACACAAAAAAACTACAACAGAAAATACGCTCAATAATGAACCGTTTTTTAAAAAATTTGTCCGCCGCATCGTTTTTTCAATTTATGAGGGCAAATGTGGTTTCCGGGGGTTGGACTTTAAAATGTGGCCATAATAGTCAATTTTAAATTTTGTAGAGATGAAATAATATTCGAGAGAGTTTTACCCCGAAATGCATATTCCAGGAGGAAATTTGTGGGGCGGCTGTTGTAACGAACAAAATTTTGCAAGATGCTGGTTAGCCCTCCAGCTATGCGTAGCGCGATTTGTAGGACATATGGTGAGTGGAAGGAGAACTGGTAACCTCTGGTCGCATCCGGGTAGCTCATTTTCCAGGCTGCGTGACTTAAAATAGAAAATCGACTCAATCCAGCAATATCACTCCCCCGGAAGGGAGGGGATCTTTTCGGATATTCTTTAACACGTAAAGTCCCAGGGTATTCCTTGGTTGATCACTGATGACAGGTAAAAACAATCAATCATGCCCAAATAATTGTAGACCCCTTTGCTTCTCGTCATTTGTCTTAAAGAATTCGGAAAGAATTCTCGATTTGCTTATCATGAATAACATTACTCCAGGATGGCTGTGTGAGCACCAGCACTCCTACACGAAGGCAAAATCAGTTGAGATCGCACTACACTCGTGGACCGAGAAATCCCTTTACTATGATGATTGTGAAATGGGGACTCTTTTTGACATTGCAGGCGCTTTCAATAATGTTGTCACAAAGGGAATCATTTAAAGCGTGGCCCAAACAAAAACTACTCAACCTGTTATGGGCGGGATATCTACTCTTCTGTGTGGAATAGGAAAATTCCGAAACAGAGCGAGTGACTCTTAGAGGTACTCCCCGAGGAGCAGTACTTTCACCACTTTTGTGGATGCTAGTTTTCAATGAGCTTTTTACGAAACTTAAGGGCGGAGCCGCTACAATAATCGATTCACCGAAAAGTATTAGGATACGTTTGGTTATGTGATGGAAGTCACACTGACTAGAATAGGGCAGTGGGCGAGGAAAGTGGAGCTAAACGTGAACTCCGAGAAAATGGATCTGTTTTTTTTTTTTACCAGGAAGACTAAGATTTATCCATGGGCTACACTGAGATTTGTAAACACTTACATTGTAATAAAGAGACACAAAAGGTACTTAAAAATGGTACTGGTTAGTAAGCTGTTGTGTAGACTTAATGTGAATGAAAGAGTCAAGAAGACTGAGCTTCACTGAAAAGCCGTAGCTTCTCTATGGACGGGTGAAAGATGGAGGGTGGAGTTGTAGCTGCAGTTTTATGCCGGAAGCTGGATCTCAGCAAACGGCCACGTAATTTTATCATCAGCACTATTAGGACGGTAGTAGTGTTTTTGGCTGTGGACATCACCTATTTAACTTACATGTTATTTAAAAAGGCAAACGGAAATATTTTACTACTTCAAAAATAGTTTCTCGTAATTTTCCACTTACTTTAAATTGCGTTTAAGGCCATTACAGATGTTAGCAACTCTATCGATAAAAGCAAATTGAAAACAACCAAAAAAAACAGATGTTTTTTTATAACTTTATCGAGAAGCTTTAAAACAAATAAGAGAGAAACACACATTCATACGCACATCCAAACGCACTTGTGTTGATTATTATTTAAGTTTTAAACTGCTTCATGTATGTAAGTGTGTATGAAGTACAATTTTTTTCCAATAGAACTTTATTTGTAAACAAGCCAGTGTAAATGGGTTCTTGCGTGTGTGTACGTATGTGTGTGTGTGTGTATGAAAAAATATTGATAAATAACGAGAAATTGATAAAAAAATAAACAAAAAAATAAACAAGAAAAATAGAATAAAATGTGTTTATTGCCTTGACTATATTAACAAAAGCATAAACTTTTAATTACTCAAACCAAATCTGTCTACCATCCCCCTTGCTAACCACCATCCCCTATTGAAACTACTAAATTCTTTGCTTTAAATATTTGTAAAAAAAAATATCAAAAAAGGAAACTTAATTTGTTTGAACAGAAGAGTGAAGCAGCAGCAGATATTTTATATTTTATTATTATGTTATGGGAAATAAGAAGAGAAAAACTTACTGACCCTCATGCTGCGGCAAAAGCAATTGACTCATAGTTTGCTTGATGCTTCCACTATTATATTTTTTTTTAAATTTTTCATTCCAGAAAAACGGGAAAATGCATGGTTTGCCATTTTGTTTGTAAGTTTTAAAAAACTTACTTGTTGGCCTTTTAAGAAAATAAACTTAAAAATCTGCCTGGACCCAAGGACCTCGCAGGAGTATTAATTTCTAGGTAATATATATATATGAATATTTTCCAATCAAAAACTAAGCCTTTAAATAACCCTATTTTCAACTACTTTTATAATAAAGCAAAATGGCTTTGAATAATTTTATTCTGAAATAAACAAAAATCGTGTAGCATACTCTAAGGCGCTAAGATGTATAGTGATTCATTTTTGGACAAAATAATTAAATTTTCGCTTATTTATACATTAAAAAATAAAGAGTATTTAATAGTCGGCATTGCCCAATATAGCAGATTTTCTTTTAGTTTAGCAACAAATTCTTTGTTGTTGTACGTTTTTAATTGTTTGGGACATCCCTCTATGCGCCTTTTGATGTTTGCGTTTAATCAAATGGAAAATTTGTACAATCGAAAAAAGGAAACTGTTGTTATTTCAATTTATTTACATTTGCCCATTCATTCATTCATTCATTCATTCTTTCACTCATTTATTTTTTTTATTGATTCATTTATTCATTCTATTTAAAGTGTGCGTATATTGTTTTAAAAATGCAATTCTCGTTATGAAAAAAATATCAAGTGAAAAAAATATTGAAAATTATTTATATAAAATTGAAACAGAAACATGTATGCTTCAACTGAAAAGTACTTATTTTAAGTAACTATGGGCAGCCAGTACTTGAAAAGATTTAAATTGAAAGTAGTGGAATTTTTCAGAGAAGAATTTGCTGCGTAGTACAATAAAATACTTAATTATTATTTACCGCTTTAATTAAGAAAAAATTTTAGCTTAAAGGATCTCCAAAAAACTTCCATTAAATTCCAATATTTATTTTTAGTGATTACATTCTTTTGCAAACTGCCTTTAAAAAACAATAAAATTCTATTAAATGGATGTGCGTGATCCTAACATGTATGTTTGTGTTTTTGTATGAATATTTTTGTACTACAAAAAATCAATTCAAACTGTCAGCATGGCGGGGCTTTTGGCAGCGTCAAAGTAAGAAGATGGACGACTAAAGCTGTTGCCGAAGCATTTGTAGATATTTCTCTGTTACAATTTGATATAATTTTTGCTAGAGAATAAAATATACCAAAAATGTGAAAAAATAACGTAAATCAAAAATAAAATTATTTCTCCTAAAAATATTTTAATTTTTTTGCAGTGAAAAAGGTTTAATTTTTTCAAAAACTTTTAATTTTTAATTGTTTTAAGTCTTTATACTGTTTTTGAAATTAACTTAATATATTGGATTTGTATTTTAGGTAAAATGATAAACTTGTTTCGGAGTAACAGTGCCTGTTCGTATGAAAATGTATTTTAATAAGAGTTTTGGGCTAAAATTAATATTTGTCTGAAATCAAAACTTAAGCATACAATCGAACGCACACAGATACTCACACAAATCGCATTTAATCTATACATATACCATCATATAGTTATTCACATGTCATAACAATAAACTGCATATTATTGTTGATTTTGATATATGTGTGCATACATACATATCGCAAGCTAAATCAAAAACAGTCACAACCAATTATTGTTCTTTTCTGCTTTAAAAACATGGCTTCAATTGCGTAACAAAATTAATTTTAACAGTCAAATAGCAGTCTTAAAGTAAAGTTTACAGCAATGCTTAAAAAGTTTTTGTGGTCGTTAAAGATTTCATTTGGTAAAACAAGAAACTATTTTGACTATTTTTGAGTTGTTACTGTTTTTGATTTTTATAATTCACATTTGATGGCAAAAATATTCGAATGTCGGGAGTACTTTTTGTATTTATTTTAAAAAGTTTTTAATACTTATTGGTACTTAAACAACAATTTCAAAAAATACTCAACGCAACCAATCAGCCATTTAACGAATTTCTCTCCTTCTATTATTTACCGATCATGTCGACGTATGAGTTATTTTATTTGTATTTAATATTACGTATACGTTGAGTTGATATTCGCTTTTCTATGTTTAAAAAACAATAATTTTTTAAAATTTAAAAAGCGATGCAATAATTTTAGGTGTATGGCTCTCAAACTAAATTACAATATTTTTTTGTGGTAAAAATAAAAATTTACGCGCTTTTCAACGTTTTCATGGTTTTTGCAGTGTGTTGAAGTTTATCCTTTATCCAGTTATTATAAAGCTTCTGTTTTAGATGTCTTTTTCTAGGACAGCGAACTGGTGTAAACCCAGAGAAGACGAAACTAGTACTATTCAGCAGAGATTACAGAGGGCGGACTTTGAAGTTCTGCTGCTGGGTGAAGTTCAGTTAAGACTAGAGGAGTGGGTAAAGTAGATATCAAGAAATCATACCGAAAAATAAATTGTTTTGTGGAGGAGAGGGACATAACCTGATATGGTTAAGTGAATTTACACATTTACTGCATAAGGCTGTCACATCTCATGGTATAACAAAAGACAATTTTTGTTGGGTGGGACTGTATAAGCATTATAAATGCTAAAAACAGTACAATAAAAGCAATTCGGATTCCTTTTTATATATTCTGTTATGGAGAATTTTGTAGCAGGAACGTCGGCAGGAAGTTTGTTTAGAATAAGTAAATCAATTGTGGTTAGGGAAAGGTCAAGGTAAAGAAGGTAAAGGTTAAGAAAGTCAAGGCCAAGGTCCAGGTCGAAGGACACTTTGGCATAGTGGCGATGTTGAAGGGAAAGGAGGGGCTGAGGAGGTACGATTCCTGGGATCGATTTTTTTAGGTCTTAGAGCCACTAACCTCGGCTTTTGGATTACATCTTAATAGTTTTTCCTCATAAAAAAGACCGGAAAAGATATGAGAAACATAAAAATAAATATAAGCAGAGGAAATAGGCGAAGGTTTTGCAGGTGAGGATGGCAGCGGAATTGATAAAGAAAAATCCGGGAATAAAGGAGGATGTGACAATCTATGTTGACTTTGGACAGCCCTTAAGACTCACGGGGAACCTGGCGTCAAGTCTAAACTTGTGGACGACAAAAATCGTGCTTTCAGGGTGATTACAGTGACGCACGATGTCCAAAATATTGAGCTGAGATACGACTCCGTAAACCGACATTGGAATTTTTTTACAGCTTGATAAAGGCATGGATCCCGGATTAAGTAAGACACTCGAAAGAAACAGGCCTTATTTCGAGACTTTCAAAATTCTGTGGAAGGGACTGAATAAAAGGGGTACTAACAGAAACAATAGGTATATAATTAAAATTAGACAGATATTAAAAAATTAATGGGATACGAATATTCCGGATATCTAAAGGTTGTGCAAAGAAGAGGTGGACTTAGAGACTGCCATTGAGTAAGACTGCATATCAGCCGGAAAATTTGGCCGTCAGCGTTTCAGCAATAGACTAAGGAAGATATTTGGTTGAATTTGAATTTTGTTTGACTTCTCTTTTTCCTACTTTTCTACAGGGAGTTACAGGCCTTTGGGTAGAAGTGATAAAGAAATTTTCACCACTACCTTTTGTAACCCAATGTAGCGCAACAGAAATTAATACAAACATATCGATGATTGATATGAAAAAGGGCACAATTAGTTTTTATTAATACATACAGCGTTTTTCGTTTATTTTGGCGAAAAGATTTTAAATAAAACTATCTGAGTTTGTTTTTTATCTTAAAAAATTATAAAATTGACCTTTTTTGTTCAAACTTGCAATAAAATATATTTTATACATTTGTATGTAAAAATTTACAAATTATAAGCGGGTTTCCTTGCCCTTGAGACTAAGATTAAATAAAGTTACACCTTTTTTACATTAAGCTATCGATATATACTTATTATTGACAATTAACGGTTACCAAACTTACTTTGGTAATAATTTTTGCTCTAATTTTTTGTTTTTAAATATCTGTTCCACAACTCCAATCATATTTTTAAAAATAATAATAAATGATGGAAGAAGGGGCTTCTGAAAGCGCAAGAAAAATTATGAAAATTTCATATAATAAATGACAATAAAAATTTTGCTAAATTGTTTTATACAACACAACTTCTCATTTAATATGGGGTAACACATCCGTTTGTCTCTACGTATGTATGTGTATTAAATATTATGTATGTGTGTGTGTGTATACTTTTATGTTGGTAATAACAATTTGTCTATATTTGATATATTTTTATTCAAGCGTGTATTTGTGTGTGTCTGTCTGTTTAGAGTATGTGTAGAGTTAAATATTATTGATGTCGTACATGTGTTATTGTCCACTTAATGTCTATTTATCTCCAACAGGACACAGCTTTACACACATAAACATAGGAGCTATTTATATGTTTCATTTGAAATCATGTGTAACATCCCTGTCGGACCTTCAGTTAAGTTTAAACTAACTTTAATGTAACTATTTCGAATCTAGTGGTGACTGACATTTGAATTAGTTTTCAATGTTAACCACTGCCTTTTTTTATTATTGTGATGCCCTAGGAGAGAGTCGGTTGCCCGATTCACTACTTTTAACTAACAAAAAGCTAGTTATATTTTAGTCATTTTGAAGTCACCCAGTTTTTTGCAGTCCTGGGCTCGAATCCCACATTGGATTTGTTTTATCAATAAAACGAACATAAGTGATTCCTTGGGCAAGCAAGTACCATGGATCCGTTTTTTAACTGCCTAGAAGAGATACTATTGAAATTTAGTAGACATAAGTGTTAGAAATTAGAAATAAAATTAAATTTACTTTACCCAACGATTCAGTGGTGAGATTCGAACCCATGTTTGCAAAATTGTCAGACTATTACTCTTACAACTTGTCCACAAAAATGCATATAAAAATTGTTTTAAATAAACCTCGTAAAGTATATCACAAGAGGGGTTTTTAGGGTTTTTATGGATTACTTTGTAGTCAGTTTTGTAGTTAGTTATAAAAAATGTAACTTTAAGTAAGTTATTTTTATAGTCGACTACTCTAAGTCCGGCAGGGATATGATTATTTTCTTTTTCAATTGTAGACTGAGGACGAGTATTGGAAACATTTTAACTAGAAATAAATGTAAAATTTAAATTTATAAACAGCTTTAATACAACGTCTGTTGCAAGTATGTATGTTTGTATGCACTTTCATATATGTACGAGTATGAATGCATAGAAACTATAAATTTATGAAAGAATTTTTTTTATTGTTACATTTTGTTCTCTTGTTATTGTTTCAAATTGAAATATCATTTATGACAACGTTAATCATTTTGAATTATAAAATATCATGCGTATCATGGTCATCCCAATGGGCATACGTACAGCTAGAGATGGATGTTATAAATTGAAATCGGTGCGCTTAAGCAACAGGAATATTAGAAAAGATGAGTTTACAAAATTTATTTTTAAGAGCCAACAAAATTTCTAATTTTTTAAAGTCTGTTGTTTGACAATTAATTACCCGAATGTTTGGAATTAAATTTTTTATATATTTTTTTTTGCTTGAAAATATTGGGCCATAACTTGATGCCGTATTTAAACACGAATTTAATTAATTGCTATTTTTTCAGTTTTCCCTTTTTATAAAACTCTGGCAACGTAACAAAAACCAAAGCATTATAGGAAATTTCCCCTTAAATGCAAAGCAAACAATGGTAAATTTGGGTAAACACATGTCTTTTTGTTTTGTAAATATAAAGAACATGTCAAAATCATATGGTTATGAGACTTAATTTCTATTTGGACGCACCTGGTTGGCCATTTAAGTTGGTATTAAGTTTTAATTAAAAAAAAATTAATTTTTTTTTTAATAATAATAATTTGACTCTAAAAATAGCCATAAGCATGTATGTGCGTGCAACTTCCACAGCAACATTAATACTTTTTTTAATTTTACGTTTTTACCTTGTTTAAGTCTTAAGTTCTCTTCTATATTAGATGACCGTTGAACGAATAAATATTCGAACCAATAAACCAACCAACCAACAAACGAAATACTGCTGTCTGTCATTAAAATTTCTGCTTCAACTGTGTCCGATGCCATCAACTTACTTTGTTTTTCCTCTTAAACATCACTTCACTGGGATTGCCATAGTGTCATTGCTATTAGTTGGGTTGGGTTTGTAAAATTGAAATTACTGAAGTTTTAGCTGTTGCAGTTGCTGTTGTATGTGCAAGTGGTTTTGATTTTGTTTATTTATCTGCAAAAGCAACAATAGCAACGATGACGACGACACGTAATTAAAAGGCAACAATTCATGTGGTATTCAGGCTGTCACGACCAGTTAATATTGTTGGATTTTGAGCAAATAACAATGTTTGTATGTATGTATGTACGCATGAATGTTTGTATCACTACAGCACACGATTCAACATATGTTTGTGTGTATGTGTATAGACTTTAATGTGTCTACTCCATATGTACCAGTATGCACTTGTATTTAAAACAAATAAACAAACATACACACACACACACATACACATGTACATAAAATATTAAGTAAACAAAATGTTGTAGATATTTGTTTAAATGTTATTAAATTTTTTATTAAATTTTTAGTTGGTTTTGGAATAAATTCTTTAAACTTAAAACTCCTAAAAGTTTAATATAATTTCAATTAAAAATAAGTTCAACAATTCATTAAATAAAAATAGTTGTATGTGTTCTCTATGTAATTCGCCAGAATAAAATCTAAAGGTTAAAATTTTTTAGCTTAAATTTAAAGGTAAATGTCTTATAGTGACTATCATAAGCTCAAGTCAAGTCCCTTTAGTGTTAAGCTATTGTTAATCGTGTAAAATCTTACCATCTTTGAGAATCATTATCTTTGTTTATTTACAAATTATGATTTTTTGATTTAAACTCAAAATGTTCCTAAAATCTTTATATCCATCACAATGTAATTGTCCAAGAGCCACACTTATCTTAGGACTACTAATGGAGTATTAAACCTTAATTATAGTCTTTGCTTGTTAGATAAACATTAGGTCCTTAAAGTATGCCAAAACTATCTTATGGCCGCTCCTTATCTTGAAATTTGGTTTTGACAAAAATTCAATGGCTGATTACAAATAATAAGAAGAATCTCATTCAAAACTCATAATATATAAATTACTATGATGTATTTTATATTTTAATTAAATATTTATAATAACAAATAAATAGTTGTAAAATTCTCATTGATATGTTCACAATTTCATGTTTTATTTTTTTCTCTCCCCAAAATTAGAATTTTAATATGACGAGATTGGAAACACTTGTCTAATGTAAAATTTTTCATGGACCCTGTCATATAAATGTCACATTTTAGTCATGCTCTTTTTCAAAGTAAGCAAACATATATTAACACATATATTATAGGCGATGCCTATAAGTTAAAGTTGATGCCAGAACAAGGCTTGTTAACGACAACAGGATATATATATTTATATTCATATTCATCTTTATTTTCTTCTTGTTTAATTTAATAGACCAACGAAAAAATTTACGAAACTTTTGCTCTTTTGGGGATATTTAATTGAATACAAATATAATCGAAGACTTGTTTGGACTAAAGATGCCAAATGGGGCCAGTTTTTGTAATCTCGGGATTTAGAAAATGAAAATTTAAACTTTCTTGACAGTCGGAATCTTGATCATGGAATTGCCTGTTATACTTTAAACTCTCCTCAATATGTCGATATAGATGTCTTCAAGTTGCTGGCAATTGGGTATTGTATTGAGGGTTTGTATCTAAAGTGAGTGTGTGTTTGCAAAGTTAAAATAATCATCAATCTGTTACTGATGTAAAATAGTCTTTTTAAAATTTTTTTCTGTGACATTCGCTTTGTTGTCAATACAACAAAATATTTTATACATTGTTGAGTCTGTTGTTTTTTATAGCTTGCACTTAAGCTTAAAGGGTGTATATAAGTATGTCATTCCGTTTGTAATTTATTTAATATCCATTTGCGAATCCATAAAGTTTATACTTTCTGGGTCCTTATAGATAACGAAGTCAATTTAGCAATGTCCATCTGTCGGTCTGTCCGTGTTATGGTTGAAAACAACTTTTGAAAGCCCCCCGATGTCGCAAAGTAAATGACATCAAACTATCAGAAATATTGCGAGGAAACAGTTTTTGAATTCCGAGATATACATATGTATGTAAGTCAAAAACCCAGGCTACCTGTGTTTATTTCTCTAAAATTTGTACATAAAAACCTCTACAGCTGTCCCAGAGTTGGCCCGTAAAATCTGCAATGCAAGACCGACCCATATTAGTTTTTCCCCACAAACATTTTTGTGAAACCTACCCTACCCTGCCATACAAAGTTTAATTTTTTTAAATCTCTCCCACAGCTTCCAGGGCGCTCCTACAAATGTAAAATGTAAAACAGACCCCAATAAATTTTTTCTCTTAAAAATTTTCGTGGAACATACTTACCCCCTCAAGCTCCTAACATGGTTGCAATAAAAAATTTGAAAAAATAGTTTAAAAACCCCACAACTACTCTGGAGTCGCCCCTGGAGGAATAAAATTTATTAGATACCCCCATAAGTTTTCCTTCCCAAAAATGCTTCCTATTTTTTCTTCCATACAAAGTTTGTTAAAATTTTAATTAATCCCCCCGACAGCTTTAAGGGTGCCCGCGGATAGGTGACGGACCTATCCCATCATTTTTTCTTGCAAACATTTGTCTAAAACATACTGTCCCCCTTTCTCCACCCCCTAAGGGGGCTGCCATATAAAATGTGAAAAAATTAGGGTAAAAGCCCCTACAGCTTTCCCTAGATTTAAAATATGACACCGACTCCTATTTAAAAATTAGAAATATTTCATTAATAAAAAAATGGATAAAAGAAAGTTCGGGATTCGAAAGGTCAATATGAAGGGTATCCAAGACTTGTCGCAGACGAATATAGCGCTCTTACTTGTGTTTTTTTATTATCTACGTGGCAGGATTATTATGCGTTTGTATAGTTGCATGTAACGTCCAAAAATGATTGCTTGAGGCCCACCTTCAGTTGTACTGGTGTCTAGCTATCCGGCTGTGTATCCATATATTCTTGTAAGCAAAGCATAACTTGCAGTTTTAAAGGTATTTTAAAGAAATTTGGCTCACATGTTTGCTCATAGTTTCCATATAATTGTTTTCCTGAAAGAAGCATTTTTTCCTCCAATTACCCTAAAGATTACTCCATTTTTCGAAAGTTTGCATTATATCACCAGTTGCCAAATGGAGTTCTATAATGATTAGTTTATTGTTTCCCATAATCCTTTATATGTAGCTTCAACCTTCTAAAATAAATAATATTTCAAATGTATATAAATACACAGAACGAAAAACGGCTTTCTAAAATCAAGAATTTTATTCTTGATTTTATCCAAAATCTTTCTTGAAATTTTCAAGTACGATCCTCACTTACATTTTCTTAAATCAAGCCTATTCGGATTGCTTCAACAAATCAAGCAGAAAAAAACTTGTTGTTTTAATATGTTATTTCACATTTGAAAACAAAGTGTCTCGATGGCCTAGAGGTAACGCGCTTGTGCTGTAGTGCAGAAATCCCTAGTTCGAATCTCAGCTTCGGTAAGTACAAAAATGAAATTTTTAAATTATAAAAATTAATTATAAATTAATTATAAAATAAAAATAAACTATAAAATTCTTCTTCTTTAATAAAGCTCCATAAGTCAAAAAAATGACATTTCATTTTCGAATTAATCCCGTTTATGGCTTAAATCAATCAATCTTTTTCACGCTTACATCAAGTACGGTTCCGAACTTAAATCAATCCTTTTTTGGCTTAATTGTGGCCAAAAGCAAGAAATTCGTACTTGAAAAATTTTACTTGGAGTAAGAAATTTCGTTCTTGATTTAAGAAAACCCGTACTCACCGTACTTTTGACACCGCTATGGCTTGATTTAAGTAAAGTTTTCTTAGATATTTTTTTGTGTGTACAAACTCAAGTTTTTTTAAATAAAAAATGAGCCAAAAATCATGTTCAAAATTACTTTAAAAAGACACCTGAAGTTGTGTAAATTATAAATTAAATTATAAATTGTGGCATTGTGTATAATAATGGCGGGCTTGACCCGTTTGCTCATTAATTCTCGTAATTATTTTTGAAAATTAATAAATTAAGGCACGTGAGTGTGTGTGTGTGTGTGTGGATACGTCAGGGTATTTTTCTACCTTGTTACACAATTGATTGTAATTTGTTTAACATTTAATTGAAATTTGTTAGTTATTGTTTATTGCTGTCATTGTTTCCATCTTATATACAACATAACATAAACCATGCACTGTTTACTTACCACTACAGCAACATAATTAAGTTTATATATATGACGAACCATTTGTATAAATGTAAAACAAAGAGTAAAAAAATATTAAAAAAAATTAAAAAAAAATTGTATTAAATATCTGAAAGTAAAATATAGATTCAGTAGGATGCACACGTTTATATATCGCCACAGAAAATTTAAAACGCCCTATCTAACATTAAAACAGAAGAAGCAAAAAACTTGTTGAAATTAAAAAAATATTTACGATTTGCATAAAATTTTGCAGCATAAATAAAACAATCATCAACGAATTTATTTTTGCTTAGAAAAAGGATTTTGCGAAATAAAGTATATTGTACTTATAGACCAGAAAAATTGTTAAAAAAATCAATTTTGTATTATTTGTTAGTGCGTTTTGCATTTTCTGTGGCGATATAAACATGGGTATGTGTATTTGATTGCATGTGTGTAATTGTCTTTGTAAAGCAGTAATTAATGAACATTTAATAGTACATTCTATATATGTATGTAAGTACTTACACACAAAAAATTATCTTAGAAAACTTTACTTAAATCAAGCTATAGCGGTGTCAAAAGTACGGTGAGTACGGTTTTTCTTAAACCAAGTACGAAATTTCTTACTCCAAGTAAAATATTTCAAGTACGAATTTCTTACTTTTACCCACAAATAAGCTAAAAAAGGATTGATTTAAGTTCGGAACCGTACTTGATGTAAGTCAAAAATAGATTGATTTAAGCCATAAACGGGATTAATTCGAAAATGAAATGTAATTTTTTTGACTTATGCAGCTTTATTAAAGAAGAAGAATTTAATATTTTATTTTTATTTTATAGATACTTAAAATTTATAATTTGAAAATTTAATTTTTTGTACTTACCGAAGCCGAGATTCGAACCAGGGATTTTTGTACTGCAGCACAAGCTCGTTACCTCTAGGCCACGGAGACACTTTGTTTTCAAGTGTAAAATAATATATTAAAGCAACAACCTTTTTTTCTGCTTAATTTGTTGAAGCAATCCGAATAGGCTTGATTTAAGAAAATGTAAGTAAGAATCGTACTTAAAAAGATTTTGGATAAATTCAAGAATAAAATTCTTGATTTTAGAAAGCGAGTTTTCTTTCTGTGTACATATAAAATTCATAATACAAACCTTTTGTTTTTGTTGCTTCAACTAATTAAAAACTTGAACCCCTTCCCCGTAAGTATTTGAAAGATTGTTCTTTGAAAGTATCACCAAACTGGGTCTTTTTAGACCCATGATGACTGAAAACTGCCTATTTTCTGGTACTCAAAAAATTACTTGATCGAAGTGTGATTTAGTTAAGCATAAGTTCAAACTTAATCAAAAAAGTTTCGAAAACAAAATTTTTAAAAGACTCGATCAAAAGATGTCCGGTGGTAAGGGTACCCTTTTCTCTTGAAAAAGCGATTGTTTTAATCTTCCAAAAGATTAAAAAAGACTCGAATTGGCTTAGAAAGTTAAACTGGGTTGAGAGCCATTAGAGACAAACACACAAAGCTTTTGTTTTCATTAAATGACATTGTGATTTATTTACTTTTTCTTCTTTCTTTTTAAATTTTATTTATTAATTTGTTTTTCTCATATTAATTTTATTTTTTATTAGTTAAAATACACTTGAATTACATTTTCATTATTTCATAATTTCTACATCGATTTTTGTTTTTTTCTGATTTGTTTATTCGACAGAAGAAACATTTTATTGTAATAATTTTGTTCGTCGAATAATTTTTAAATTTTAGTTTTTTCATTTATCCTGTTTTTGTTGTTGAAATTTTAAAACTACATTTAGTTACTAACAATATTTAGATTTCAGATGAAATTAGTTGGTTTGATTATGTGTTAGATGTGGCTGGACGTGTTAAGGACATTTAAAGGTGCTAGATTTTTAAGGAAATATTGTTTTTATTATTTAAGTTTTGTTTTCTTAAGTTTAGGTGAGTTGATGTTTAATGTAAAAGACAGTGGCTGTTTTTAAAATTTAATAGGAGTTGTTTTAATTTTTGTAATTGAATTTGGTTTAGATAATCTTAGATGTATTTAGGGCAAATGTTTTGCAAACTACAATGAAATGGTAAGTTTTGCAGTTAAATAAAGAAACTTTTTTAATTTTTGTTGTAAACTCATTCAAAACCATATTTTGTTGGTTGTTTTTGTTGGTAGAAAATATTATTTTCAGCTTTTTTGGTTTAAAAAATCATTTCTTAGATAATTTGTTCAAACATAAAAATATAAAATTTTTTTAAAATTTTGAAAATGGTTTTTTAGAAATAGTAAATTTTTTTCTTTGTTTAAATATTTAATAAGAAAAAAAACTTCTAATGATATTTTTTGTAAATATTTAGCAATATAAATCTTTGAGCTTTTTTCTTTTTTTCTATAATTTAACTTCATTAATTGATAAAAAATTTATAAAATTTAATTAAATTGAGGAACGTATTTTTTCCCTCTTAAGCCTTTTAACGCAATTACCCAAATATTACTTAAAAAAATAATTAAAAAAATTCTTTAAATATTCAAACACTCTGAATCCCAGTAATTATTTCATTGTAGTTTGTTAAACATCATAAAACATCTTCTTAAAATAGTTTTTTGTTTCTTTGTCTTTAACTTTATTTCTGAATATTTTAAATCTTATTATATCTGAGATTTTATTTTTATTCTTATATTTTTTTTGTATATCTTCAATATATAATTGTATTAGATAAAGTTAAAAAAATAAAATAAATACAATCACATTTAACAGTTATTTATTTTTACTTTTTTTTTGTTTCTTTTTTACAGGTTAAATTTTATGGAAACCCAAAGTGAGTAAAAATATATCTTGAGAGTGAAGGGAAAAATTCCTTTTCTTTTTGTTTTCTTTTCTTTAATACATTTATTTGTTTTATATTGTTTTAGTTAAAAATCTGACTTAAGGACAACATTAACATTTATACACACATACTTATACATACACAGAGACACAAACATACAAAAAAGGACAAAGTTATTGTGCACACAAACATACTTACAAACATACAATTCTTCTTATATAAATACATTCATACATCCATACATAACTACATCAAAGTTGGCTGGAGAATATGAGCGTGTATTGAAAACAAAATAAAGTCAACCTTAAAGATAAAAAAAAAATATTTCAGATTTAGTTTACGTATTTATGTATTTGTATTTGTTTAAATTTAAAAAATATTTTACAAAAAGCTTTTTCTTCATCTTAGTTAGTTGTTTTTGTAGTAGTATTAGTAGTAATTGGCAGCAATTTTAAGTTTAAAATCTTTATTTAGTTTGAAACTTTTGTTTATTTTAATTTAATTCAAGAGCTTGAGAATCAAAATTTGTTTGTGCAGCAATAGTGCTTAATGCATCCATTTACAAACACTCATGCATATGCAGGCATATGCATGTGACCCTACAGTTCTGGCTTTAAAAGTAACAGGTTAAATACTAGTTTTTTACAGAAAAAAAGGTATTAATTTTAAGCAAAAGTGCACTAAACTGCAGGTTAAGAAATTATCTTAGCTTTTAAATATCTGGAATCAGTTAAATGACAATTGACTTTCCCTGCATTGCCAACCACATATTCATAGAAAGAAAATTATTGTAATGGCAAACGTTCCGTATGGCATCACAAAAATTGTAGGGAAATTTAAATCAAATATTTTTGAAATTTTGTATACAAACAACAACATTTTAACCAGAGATATTTAAAGACAAATTTTAAGAATTTACCAAAAGACAAACAAACACTGAAACAAATTAAAACACAAGTACAAAAGAGCAGGCAAGACGGCCACTGACTGACTGATTGACACTGATTAAGGGTTTCAAGATTTTAAATTATTTTATTGTATTTTAATGTTACTTAGTAGTATTGCACAGTAGGACAAAACCTTTCATAGATTAAAGACTAAAATATATTAAATAAATTGAAATTTTCTGCAATTACCTTATGTTGCTTTAAATAGTTTCAAAATTTAAGAATGTTAAAAGAATGCAAGAATGTTTTAATGCCTTTGAAAAAACTGTAAATTGTTGTTGTAAAGTTACATTTTTTCCATATATAAGCGCTTGATTTAAATTATCATTATGCGTACCAAAGCCCCTTAAGATATGCTGTACTTTTTTGCTTATTCTTTATTTCATAAATTAATACGTCAAGCAAATTCTTTGCACCTTTTTTGTGCTTACAATATATGAGCGATTTTCATAAAAAATATAAAATTCGAAAGATATTTTTACACAGATCCCACGAATATATGTCTTTTACCCCCGTTGGACCCCAGGGTGTTTTGTTAAGTTTTTTCATAAATGAAAAAAATTTTCAAAAACAAATGTATGGCTTGCATGAATAACTTAGAGCTTGTAATAATTATTGGAAGCTTACAAGCAGAAAAATTGGAAACTTTACGGATTGCAGCCAAGATTTAAAAGATGGATCTTGAAAGGTGAAACTTGATAATGCTGTTTTCACAATAAGAAGGAGCATTGACCGAATAACGTCCAGAGTATTTTAACGTGACATTACGGTATTTACTTTACTTATACGATAATATTTTCAAGTTACATACCCAAACGCATAATATAATGCAACATTGTTACAAAGTAAAAATTCTCAGTTAGTTTATATTTAATTTGCAATAAGTAGCTACTTAAGGCTGTGTTTGCCTCGTAGGGACTTGTGGGATGCTGGTTTCCAGGAACTTTGGTGGTGTACCTCGTTTTGGAGTTGGTTGCTACAAGATTGTAAACGGCTGCCGGGTGAACGAACAGCAAAACAAAAAAAAAAGGAACCACACTTGTTGGATTTAATTTTTAAAAACACGGTTTATTGAAACACTGCACAAATTTCATTAAAACTCTGGCTTACAACTGGCCAAATTATTAGTTTTATTTTATTTTATTTGCTTTAAATTATTTTACTATCAGGCGTCTGTCTCTGCACAATTACGAAAGTAAAGTAAGTGTCCCAGGCTGGCCGCAAACCTGACGCCGGCACGCTTGGCGGCGACTCACGCCATTCGGCAGGTGCTATAAGCCTGGTACACTTACACCTGGTGCACATGAAACATGGTGTCCCCACATGACAGACGCCAACAGGCTGCTTACATTTCAGGTAGTTTTTGGGTAAATCATGGAAATTTTAACTAATTTTAATCGAGAAGAAAACATATTAGTATTACTATCAGAAATAATAATACTAAATTTTTCGGTGTATTTGACTTTGGTTATGTATTAAGAAGCTGCACTTAGCCTTTGGTAAGTGTTTCAGTACATGAAAAGCACAGTAGCTTGGGCAGACCGTACCCACTGCTCTGCGGCTTCGGCTGACTGTTCCCGTGGGGATTTGACTAAATGGCTTAGGTTGCCTGTTCAGGTAGTTAGTGTCTATATCCATGTTAAAAACCTTCATATGAAACGAAATATAAGACTTATTTAGGGGTCTAAAAACTATTGTAGAATTAAGTAGAACAAGTAACCGTTGAAAGAAAAGAATGCAGCTCACTTAGGTGTACTTATTTGGTCCCTCTTGATACCCGTAAAGAAAGATAGAAAGAGTAGAAATAGAAGTGAAGATATATGTAGAGAAAAAATAGCAAGTAAAAAAAATTAGTATAAGCAGACTTTCTGGAGCTTATGGCGGGAATCGAACTCCCAACCTCCTGACTGGTAGAAGTGCGCACTTGCTCACTAGTCTACCTCTATCTATCTTATCTTAAATAAAGACCCTGATGACACCCAAACCTAATTGCCCGCTAATTACAGCTGGCCTTAAGTAAACATGCCGGCGACAGCAAAACCCTTTAATGGGCCAACACCAATCGATCTTAAATAAATAAATATACTATCTCCGTTCCAACGAAGTACTTGCCTTATAATCGATATATCCCGAGTTACAAGCAGCGACATCGAGTTGCCTTTTGCTTTTTAATTACAGTTTTAGCTAAATAAAAAAACCGAATATTTTATTTACTGGAAAGGGTATAAGCCGTTTTATAAGATATGATGTTCCGTAAGTAGACTGTAGACACCGCCAAGTTACCTCAGCCAAAAAAACACTTTATAAATTATAAGTACGTGACCAGACATTAAACCGTAATATTCCCTAATCTCAACGCTCAAACACGGTAACTTACAGTCATTTACAAGGACTAATTGCATCAGAAAATAATTGGCAATATTTGCTGCAGGCCTCTGGCATCACTGTAAAAAAAATTAATTGACGTTTAAGAGTGATGCCACATTTTTTAAACTTGATGCTTTTGTGAAAATTCGATTTTATGGATGCGTCAGTGCTGCGCAACAACCAAAATTTTTAACATTTCAGAAGTTGTAAATTTTTTTCTCGCCTGCCCAATAATCCACACCTTGCGCAATCTAACTACCACTTTTTTGTTATCGTCCTGGAACGTTCTCCGTATTTATTCTTGACCTCAAACGAAGCGTGTTACTTAAAAAAGGATTTAGTTGTATCGTTTGCACAGAGATGAATGGAAGATATCCTTTTTTTCATCTTGCTGATTCGCTATAAGGTAAAAGTCGATCTCCTCTTTATGCATACTTTTGAGAAATTCTTAAAATTTTAAAAAAAGTTATATTTTTTGGCCCTCTGTAGTTTCTTAACGTTTGAAAATCTTTTAGTATTTTCTTAATATTTTTGTTGAATTAAAAAATTCTGCCTGGAGAGCATGAGAACTAAAACAGATACAGAGCAAAAAGTGTCTTGAGTTACTATTTGTCTGAATTTTATTTAGACAAGAAAGTAAATGCAAGAAGTAGTCAAGTACATGTGTACGTAAATGCATGTTGTAAAGTGTTTCTATTGGGTAAAAATGTAACATTTAAATCACTTTAAATTGTTGCAGGTTTTAAACAACCTAAAGTTTTCAATACTTTTCTTTGCTGCAGTTTTCTGTTTTGTTTAATTTATTTTAAAAATAATTTTCTTTTGGTTTCATATCTTTTTTAAGTGTTTTTTTTTTAAATATTTATTTAGTTTATTAATTATTTTATTTATTTTAATTAAAATATTTTTTACTAAAATAAATGACATAATATTAAATCTTATTTATCTTCATCATTTTTCTAATTTTTTAAATAAATTTTACATATTTTTCACACAATAATAACAATTTTAATTTAAATTTCTTTTGTTGATTTATTTTTTTTTAAAATAAATATTTACATATTCTAACTACAATAATTAATATCAATTTACATAAATTTGTTACTTTATTGTTTTTATTTTTAATTAAAAATAAATTTTAAGAAACAAAAACTTTTCATAATGAAGTCCAACAAATTGTGGCTTCTTTTCATTGTTAATTTCAAACTTTGCAAGTTTGTAAATAATTATTTGGTTTTTCTATCATTCTTTGGGCTTCGTTTTCAATTTTCTCTATTGTTCATTTATGTTTTGCATTGTTTTTTTTTGTTTTTAACTTAAAAATATTAAATAGTTTATATGTACATACTTAAATCCTCATAGAAATCCTGTAAATATGCAATTAGCTGTGGAAAGGACGGTCGTTGTTTAGGATCCACCAGCCAACAACAGGACATGACAGTGAAACTAATAAAAATAAGTAAATTGAAAGATAAAGAAGAAAAATATTAAATTAAATTAAAAATTTTTAATTTTAACCTATCTTTTGTTTAAAAATAATATAAAATTAAAAGTTGATAGTTTTGACTAAAAGAAATAATTTTTTCTTGTTGGTAAGTTGGCTTAACAAAAAAATTGTTAGAAACTTACAATTCATCCGGACAATTAATTGGCTGTGATAAACGAAAGCCATCCGACAGATAAGGTGTCAGTTCAAAAATATCCACCTCTTCGAAAGGTGTCATTGCCAAGGTGGCCAATTCCCAAAACAATACACCCAAACTCCAAATATCCGTATATTGATTGTAGAGATTTTTCTGCTGCAACGTTTCTAGAGCCATCCATTTTAAGGGTCGATTTTCGTTGTCACATAAACAGTGATAGTCGTCTGGGAAGAGATCTCGTGACAAGGCATTATCACATATTTTAACATACGAATCACAACTTAAGCTAATAAAGAAATGAAAAGTTATATTGAAACTCTTATTTTTGAATTGAAAGTGATATTAAATAAATTTGTTTGTATCAAAATACACCAAGTTTTCATTAGCCATGATCTTGACATAAATATCTTGTTAGAGACCTGCATCAAGTCCTATTTCAAGATAATTCAAGACCCGGATGATTATCTAATTCTTATGCTGTTGTATGATTAAACTGTTGAAGTACTGTAATGTAGTGTAGCTGACACAGTTTGTGTGTTGCAATGTAGTATAGTTAAGAATAAAGAGTGGTGTCATGCACTGTTGTTGACGCAACTTATATACTGTCATGAAGTGTGGTCGATAAAAAAAAATGACTGTGATGATGTGTGGTCAACAACAACAAACAAACTGTGTATATTACACACAATGTTGAATAGACACATAAACAAACATATATACAAGCAGGCAAATCAATATAACATTCATACGTAATTACATTACATACATATGTACATTAAAAATCAACCCCCGTTTTTAAAACTAACACACCAGGAACATCCCGTGATGAATTGATGTGCCGTTGTTGTTTACTTATGTGTACTTAAGTGTGAATATAGTTTTCATTTTAGTTAAGTTAACAAAAGAGATGGCGAACAATACAACGCAGCACTTATTGTTGTGTGTGCACACCTAAGGTATATGAAATGAATTGAAAATTCGAGATGATGCCTTATTGCGTGTCGTCTTGAGCTGGCATCTATTGCACATGAATTCGTCTCATATAAGTTGCCAATATTATGTTACAATCGTTGGCTGCCATCAATTATCAAATTCACGGCTGATCAAACATGTTCGGTATGATGGTGGACTTTACATGTAATTTTCTCTTAGAGGGTTAAAAAAAACAATAATTTAAAAAGAATATTAGGAAATGAACATCAGCAGTGTTCGCTTTCTATAAGAATATAAAGAAACTAATATCGCTCAGCTGGCGTCATGTTTATGTTTTGTTTATGTCCACAGCTAATGAAGACAAGACGTAATAACAGTTGACAAATTGCTTTAAGAATTTTTGTTTGACAATAGTTTTGATATTTTTTTGTTTTTGTATTTTATATAATTTTCGGATACTTACTAGCAATTTCTGGTGGCTACATCCTTGTGCACTATGCCCACAGTATGTAAGTGGGCCAGGCCTTTGGTGACATGCAGACCATATTCCACTAACTGCCGGGTGCTTAGAGACGCATTCATTTCACGAGATTTTTGCAAGAAACTAAACAAAAAATATTAATAAAAAAATAAAAACAACAAAAATAATTGTGTAGAAATAAACTTAGAGTGACAGAACTCAATTTTAATCCTTTATAAATAAGAAAATTTCTATTCTGTTTGCGAGCAATTTTAGCAAATTCCTAAATAAAGTTTTATTTCGCGATATTGATAGCATTAATGCCTTGAGATAGCTCCAAAGGGAAAAATTAAATAGAGTTAAAACCGGCGAGGGAAGAGCCCCACCTGGTGTGAAGGTAGTTTTGAACTGCCATTTGCCAATTCCTCTCATACTAAGTAGTCACTTTGGTGGGGTGCGGGGGAAACTTACGGCACTCGATTCGAATCGAAATTTAAAAATTCTTATTAAAATCCTCATATTAAAAGCATTAACAACTCGACAGATAGAGTAGAATTTTGATTCGAATCGAATGCCGTAATTCGCCCCCAGTCTTATTCAATGACGAAACTGAAAAAGCCGACTTTTTTATATAGGTGTCTATTAATAACCAGAACGTCGCAGGTTGGTTAAGGCTAGATTAGGCTGAAAAGGGAAGACTTTGAAAAAAGCTAATTTTTCGCCAGGACAAACACTTAAGTAAATGATAATCTTTTCCATTTCACACCTCTCCATTAAGTCATATCTGTAATAACATAAAATAGAAATTATCGGGCCCTGGTGTGGCACAGAAAATGCCTATCGATTCAATTTTCTCCCTGCAATTGTTGTTCTACGCAACCCCCATACAATTGAGACATTGTTTGTTTGAGTGAACCTATCAACGCACTTACAACCCTGCTTAATTTAGCTTTGCTCAGTTTAAGGATTTCCTTAATATAATCCTCATAAGATTGCAAGGAGTTAATTGGTAAACTGTTTGCCGTGAGCCAAGTGTACACTTTTTGACCTCCTATTACTGCAAAGCAAGCTTCATTTTCGAAATTAGCTCTGCGGTGAGACCCAGCTTTATACGTTTAAAATCTCCAGGATTGTGTAGGGATCTTATAACCCGCAAGCTACATGATTTCTTCCCTAGTGGGGATAAGCAGCGCTTAATGGCAAAAGTGCAGGACGGCTGCCCAGCGATTATTTAAGATTTTATTGTATAACAGGGGATAGAGGGACTCTTGAGCATATTCTAGGTAAATGCTTGAAGCTCAAAAATTTCAGACTAAATTGTGTAGGACCTCTTTTCTTCCGATTTCCAGATCTGTGACATTATTCAGAATCGCCGTAACTTTTTATTAACCCTTTCGAAATCTGTCAAAAACAGTCAAGTCAAATACGTTCTCCTGTAATTTAAACAAAATTTTTGAACAGTTGCCACCCCCTTCATAACAGAACCTTACGAGGTACAAAATAAGCACTGGACAACCAGCTGTTGGTTTGATGTAACATAAGGGTGGTAATGCTACTTGGAAAAACTAAACTGGTTTACGCCCATAAGGTAGCAATGCTATCAGCTCAGCCGATAAGAGATCACACTCCAACTTAATAAAACCCCAAGTTAACATCATAGAACTTACAGTTTTAAATTTCCTTTCGAAGGATAAGGATAGGCAATTTCTGGTGGTCCTGGTAGCTCAGTGTTGGCCAACATGGGTGCAATAACATTTTGATGGCCTACACCAATCAGCATTGATGCATCCTGTAGTAAACATGCTACTTGTGTAAGAGAAGCTCCATCTACAACTGTTTTTATAAGAACATCGCAAGCGTTTCCTAATTTGCCAGCATAAATGCGTCCATAAGTGCCTTCCTTCAAAAGTTTTTCACATTCCAAAGTACCTGGCTGGACATTGGGTATGCGACGCATTTTCTCTTTGGGATCACCACTACTGCCGCTACTGGCTCCACCAAAGATACTGCCATTGCCTCGACTAGACTTGGGTGTTGACATGCTATAGACCTAAAAAAATATAAAGAAAACGAAATAAATTGTTAAACATCAATTTCAGCAAAAAAAAGTAAACAAAATCTTATAAATAAATTAACAATTATTGGCTAAAATAATGCAAGCAACGCTTTCATTTACCCTTGACATTTCATGCGAAATGAAGAGTTAATCTCTGGATTAAATCATTGTGGTCGTATGCCATATAAAACATATAAAAACATTATATTAAAGCAGGCAGATGAGATAATGGTAGTGGTAGTGTATATTGTTTGTCTATAAAATAAGGATCAATTTTTTGGTTTTGGCTTGGCAGCAGAGTTCAAATAACCACTTCAATATATTAACTCATAAATCTTTTTCTGGTCATTGTTGCCAGTGTGTGTGTGTGTGTGTGGGCGAGCGAGAGATTATGTGTTTATTTATGTGTTTGGCCTTAACCACAAACAAGGCTTAAGAGTAGGAGAAAACGCAAACAATATTGTCCAAATAAAGAAATAAAAATATTCATCCAGCACAGGTTAAAATCATTCATTAAAATAGTTGCAAAAGGTTGTGAATTTGGATTGTGTGGTGTTGCGTGCCACAAAATGTTAAACGGAAGCAATAAAAACTACCACAAACAATTTCAATAAAGGAAAATTGCGATGACATACAAAAGGATAATGAAGTGAATGTTGAACTGTTGACAATAACGTTTGTTGCTTAACAACTTAAGAATTGAAGAAATAAAAGCAAAAGAAATTTTTTTTTATTTCTGAAATCTACACTATCATTGCCATCACCAATACTAGCAACAAGAATCAAAATAAAAATCGGCAACTTGACTTTAATCATTTATTTCAACGTCATCATTTCAATGAGTTTTACTTTATTGTTTTCGTACACTTGGTCCTTGTCCTACATCTCCGTCTCCGTTAACGCCAACATCCACATTATTGTTTGTCGCAGATGTGTTTGTTGTAGTTGATGTTGGGATTTCACTTACGATTAAAAAATATACGACCACAATATGGACAATTTATTTGTGTTGTGCCACAAATTGTTTAACATTCCCGCCTCTTGGTGTCGACTTAAGTTGATCCAAAATAATAACTATTGCTGGCAGGCAACCAACTAACGAACAACCAACCTTCATAACTTAACTTGTTCTTCAAACTTTATCCAGCCCGTCATAAGATGAAACCGTCTGCCCGTCAGTCTTTTAGCTTATTTAGGCAACAACCTTATCGTCATCAGCAAAAGGACAATGACAATAAAATAAAAATCATTTATTGTTGTAACAAAGAAAAGTATCGAAGGCAGATCTTAATACGCACAAAGGCTCAATAATATAATGATGACCAATAACAACAACAGCAAAAGGAACATAAGTATGTTGGTAGTAAAGAAGCCAAATAGAAAAATCTCAAGAAAGCACGAGAACAAAGCAGTTATAAAAGAAATGAAAAACATATTGAACTAAAGGAACCTACAAAGGAATCAAAATAAATATTATGAAGCAGAATAATGCAGACAGGCGAAGAGATATACACAATCAGTTGTACAATTTTAAATTGAGTGTCGTAATACAAATAAAAAAGAAAAAAAATAATAAAAATAAAAATGATATCAACTGTCACTGCCACTGCTGCTATTGATGCTGCTTTTGATTATGTTACAAATAAAAGAGAGGCCTGTAAGCAATAACTTTGTTAACGATAACTATCGCTTTCCGAGGTCCAAACAAAAAGGTCATTTGAGTCTGATTAAATTAAAATCTTTTTAATGAAAATTAGTTTCAGAGATTTTCTTCATTTATATGCCCTTCGTATAGCAATAAGGGCACATGCTAGAGAACGGAAGGAATGATTTCGTTTTTGTTGCCTATTCAAATATTCATTGCTATTGCATTGCTTTTATTCAACAACAATTAGTCGGCCTTAGAAAAATTAGGTGTACGACGAATATACTTACCCCCTATCTCCACGCCTTAAAGGGGTTGTCATACAAAATTTACAAAAATTATGTAAAAATGCCCACAACTTTTTCAGAGTCGGCCTTTGAGTAATAAAGTGCAACACCGACCCCCATTAGTTTTTTCACCCAAACATATTCCTAGCATATGCTTACCCCCTATTTTTAACCACCAAGGGGGTTGCCATACAAAATTTGGAAAAATTAGAATAAAAACCCCTGAAACTTCCCCGTAGTCACCCGTGGAGCGTTAAAAAATGATACCGACCCCCTATTTAAAAATTAGAAATATGTCATATTAAAAAAAAATGGATAAAAATAAAAAAAGTTTGGGGTTTCGAAAGGCCAATGTAAAGGGTACATAAGATTTGGCACAGCCGAGTATAGCGCTCTTGCTTGTTTCTTATATTTCGGTCAGTAGGATACCAATCTCACTGATTTTAAATAGCGCTCTGCCTAGAAATATTTCTGAGAGTTTGACAGCAAAATACTTTCCGTTCGAATTAATTTTTCTCCGGGAACTTAACTCAACCGATGGACAGGCAAACACGACTTTCCTATTTATAAGGATCCAGAATATATATATATAATTTTTATGGGGTCGCAAAAGGTTGTTAGAGAAATTTAAAGCCGGCATGACAAACTGTCACTATGGGAAGGGTAAAAAACGATTAAGAAAACAATTAAAACCTGCCAAATTCGGTTGTGCCAAATCGTATATATCCTTCACTACACATTGGAAGTTTTACCATAATTTTTTAAATTTTGTATTGCAACTCCCTTAGGGGGTGGGGATAAGGAGTAGGTATGTTTTAGCGAATTTTTTGCAAGATAAATAAGTTGGGGTCAGTCCTACATTTGACCTATCCATGGGCACCCTGGAAGCGGGAGCACCTTAGGCGATCGAGATAGGCTGTAAATATATTCTAGGAAAATGTTTGGAGACGAAATTATTGGGGGTCGGTCCTACACTTTATTTCTCTAAGGCTGACTCTGGGAAAGTTTTGGGCGTTTTTACATCATTTTAGTTTATTTTGTGTGGCAACTCTCTTAAGTAATGGGGAAAGGTATGTTTATGGAATATGTTATGGTGGGGAACCTAATGGGGGTCTAAGATATATTTTATTTCTTGAAGGGCGACTTCAGGGAAGTTGTAGTAGTTCTTACCCTAATTATTTTAAATTTTGTATGGCAACCCTTTTAAAGGGCTGAAGATAGGGGGTAAGTTAATAAGACAAATATGTTAAGAAGGAAAAATTAATTAGGGTCGCTCTTATATTTGACCTTTGTAGGAGCACCCTGGAAGCTGTGGGAGCGATTTAAAAAAATTAAAAAAAAACTTTGTATGGCAACTTTGTTAGAAGTGGAGGTAGTCTGTAAATTTGTTCCATTAAAATGTTTGCGAAGCAAAATCAATGGGAGTCGGCCTTTTATTGCACCCGTGTAGGGGCAACTCCGAGGAAGTTTTAGAGGTTTTCATATACAAATTTTAGAGAAATAAACAGAGGTACCTGTGGTTGCTGGCTAACATCTCTGTTAGTTTTTGGGCAATTTAGCTGAATTTTAGCTACAAAATTTTCGCATTAATACCTAATATTTTGATACCACAAACGGGTTCGAGAAGTGTCAAGGGGCTTTAAAAAATTGATTTCGACAGATGAACGGACAGACGGACATCGCTTAATTACCTTTTCAATCTATTAAGATCAAGATAATAAATACTTTATAGGGTTGCCAATTGATATTAAAGAAATTACAAATGGAATGACAAACTTATATTTACTCTTGTCACTTATGTGAAGATTATAAAAACTAAAAGCAAATCACTTAAAAGAGGACATTCACAATCAGTCCTTCTACATTAATGGACACCATTCTGTCTATTGGTTGCACAAGATGTTTGTTTATCTGTTTTGTTTTGTTGTGGTTTTGTTGTTGTTAGTCTGCTTGTGGCTGCTACATATTGTTTTTATTATATTGTTCTCTTTGTTGTTGTTACTGTTTGTGATAGTTATTGTTGCAAATTTCAGTTAAAATTTCTATCCATATTGAGTGTAAATGTGTATTTGCATTCGTTTGTGTATGAGAATGTTTTATATTAAAGTTTAATATAATTTTCTTTATTCTACTGTTTTATAACAATACACTTTCATCCTACTTCCAGAATATGGGTGTCGTTGTTGTTTAATACTTTTAGCGTTATTGTTGCTTTTTTATCTTTATCGCAATTCATTGTTGGTGAAATGAAGAAATTTTCAATTAAAATGAAACAATACGCAACAACCAACGTCATCTTTTGTTCATTTGAGCAAAAGAGGACGCTACAGCACTTCCGTTCACTTACACTCCAACTGTGGCAACAACCCGCACGCACTAAGGAGCACTAGTAGTGAAAAAGGAAAGCATTTGAAGCAATTGGTGATAAATCTTTGTCACCAAATAAACGCCAAACAAGCAGAGAAACCAAGTGCAGGAGAGTACAATTACGCTTTTGTTTTGTTTTAAGTTTTTTTTCTTCTTTTCTATAGCTGCTGGTGCTTTTGTTGCTGACTTTTATAGTAAAATAATAGAAAGACAATTTCAGAAAACAAAAGCGCAAAAAAAAACAACGAAAGCAGAAACAAAATAAAAATTGAAATTGGAAACCTTTCCCCAGTGGTATTTTCATTTAGCACACGGTTGGTCGGGAGTGTAATTAAAACTTTTGACTAACGATGATGATGATGATGATGCTGATGATGCTCATGATAACCCGAATAACACCAACAAATAATAATAATAATATAACAATAGCAGCAACAACTAAAGTAATAAAATGACAAAAAAAAGGCTAAAGTAACCACTATAACATTGTCTAGCAACTGGATGTTTTAATAATTTGTGTCTGCATGCTTGTGTGTCCTTTATTGTTGCAGACTGCACTTGCTTGTTTTCTACAGCCACATGGCTATGACTTGTGGCATTGGTGATGACTTGTGGCATGTAGTTGTGATAAACAATCTACATATACAGCAGACAGCCAAGCACACACACACACACTAGCAATGCAACGAGAGCCCAGACCACTACTCCGTACTTCGCATAATTATAAAATTGTTGAACAACTATTTTGGCTCACAAAAGCTTAAATTTTATATATAAAAGACTTAAAGGTATCTTGTTATTAACAAATATTTTAAAATCTGAAAAATCCTAGAAAACTTGTAAAGGTGCTTCTTTCAGCCTGACTAGTTCAAACAGTTTGAATAAAATTGAATTTGAATTTTTGAAAATTACGGAATTTGTTAGCAGAATTGCTCGAAGAAATTTTTTTTAAAATCGCTTGCTTTCAAATTTCGTAAATTGGCCCCTGTATTTGTACCGTGTTTCCAAAGTCGGGTGGCCATATATGTACATCGTCTTTGCCAACCGTCAACAGTTTTGGCCTTTTGTAAACTTCTTTTGCCAGTTAAGCTATAGGATACCCTTCACCAAGTTCACCAATTATTCCATTTCACTTGTCTGTTCATAAAAGTATTTCTTGATCTTCTTAAGCCCTCAGAAGCTGTTTTTCTCCTAAATAATGAAAGAAACCCTATTGGCGAAGAACGCCTTAAAGTGTATTTGGGAGGGAGTGGCGGAAGAAATCATTTCCTCGGGATCTGTCGATCTGGGGATATATACGGATAAACCTAAGGGGAAAACTGGCCTTGGTAAAGGCATATTCATCGCACAAACAGGAGTCCCAATTACATTTAGACTTCCGGATAAATGCAGTTTGCTACAGGCTAAACTGTCTGCGATAAGAAAAGCGGTAAACTGGCTACGGTACTAAAAGATATTCGGCAGGAATATCAGAATATTCACCAACAGACGTGATGCTATCAGATCCATTACTGATGTATACTCTACATTACACTTGGTTGATAAGTTAACACAAGTGCCTAAGTCTACCTCCTCGTGGTATCAACCGGGCAACTTTCAGTTACTAAAAGCTAACAGACATGGCTAAATCGAAAACAATCTGTCTTGGGCTGCATGTGATCAGTGATTCACTGGTCTGGCTTGAGGCAGATTGTCCTCGTTGTTGCTGTGTCATGTACATCGCCATTAAGTGGCACAGCAATACAAGGTTCTAAGGGCACAAATACCATATCTGTGTTAAATAGAAATTCGTAGGAATGAAACGGAAGTAGATTTCCGAGGCTGACCAGAGTCCTATCTGGTACCACGCGAATCAGTTGGTCCCATGTGCTTACCAGTGCATAAATTGGTCTCCTTCGGAAGTTCACGTGGTGGCTGTGGTTATCCCCAAGCGGGGCAACTGAGATTGAAAGTTGATATGCTGGGGTCCGGCCTGTACGGGTCCCAGAGTGATCGCGTAAGCGGTCTTATATGAACTTAAGGCTCTCAAGATAGAGTTTCTAGTTTTGGCTGGTCTACCCAGGCACATGAGCAACTGTTGAAGTAGGCTATTAGCTGAAAAGGTGTAAGTGTGTTTGGAAGTAGGTGAATAGGGAAACTGGCTACGGCTGGGGACACTAGGTTTTAAAATA
The DNA here is from genome assembly GCA_963583895.1 of Melanophora roralis. Lineage (NCBI taxonomy): Eukaryota > Metazoa > Arthropoda > Insecta > Diptera > Rhinophoridae > Melanophora > Melanophora roralis. Next base: position 83,170,470 of record OY757191.1, on the reverse strand, counting down.
AGATCCCGTCAAAGTAGTAGCAAATAATGAAAAGGCATGTTGAAGCATGTGCGTGACTCGGTCCTGACTGGTGGTGAGAAGATTATGAAGCGTTGATGAAAGTGGAGAAATTGATTTGTCTAAATGAATAGAGATCCTTCAAACAGAGCTGGGTTTCGCATTCGTTTGGTGCGACATGATAATCATTATTGCTTAAGGTTGGGTGCTGTTTCACAAGCGTGTGGATCTGTTTTGATTATGTAGAAGCGAGATCAAAACTAGAAACCCGATTCGGGCTTAGATAGCCCAACTCCTAGCCAAGGGGTATGTTATGGCTACACAGAGTCGTGGCAAAAAATTGGTACCTGGGTGGCAGGGTGAGCCATTCTGGGGGCGCTGGCGGACGCTTTGTTTCCACCAAGTGTTGAGAGCACCATGAATTATTGCCAGCACGGCAGGTGTCACGTAAAACACTTACCGACATCACAACTAGTCCACGAATGCCGGGTATCCTTGAAATTGATGGCGATTTATTCTAGCAATACTCTGGCGTGGATAAGCTGACACGAAACAAATGCTGACATCTGTGTTGCCAATACACTTGCCAGAAAAAGTGCGAATAAAGAAGATAGGACAATCAACCACTTTTGTGGCATTCCCCTCTCTTTCTGTAATCTTCGCGTGGATGAATACGCCGGGCACACTAGAATAACCTGGCAGAGGATTGATCCGAGAATTTCCAAGTCAATTCCTGATATGGGTAAACAAAGTATAACGGATAACAAGGCGGCAATCACCGGCCCCTGTCGATTTTGGACCCACGCCAATTGAGTGGGATTGCCTTTAAATAGCTTCTGTAGAAACTGCAAGGATGCAGAGGAGACTGAGAGTATATGGCGTCTTTTGTCCTTCTGTCTAGCAGTGGATGACATTTCGATCAGGCAGTTTGGTACCAATATACTAGACAGCCTGTCGGATGTACCCAACATTATCCTACCCAGTCTATCATCCTTTATCAGGTATAACGGTTGGTTCGAGGAAAGTGCGACTATTGCCAACCATATACATTAATCTCTATTTCTGTCTAAGTAATTCTACTCCAAGCTGATCTTATATAATTTAATGACCTTTCCTCTTCCTTTCCTTTTCTTCCACAGATATTTCAAAGAGACCGAAGAAATGGACCCAAGTGGACTGCACCTCATTCTTTAACCATTTCCGCAGCTACCTGTTCTACCCAACCTTACTTATCCCTGTATGAAAATGAGTTATTTTCTTACTTTATTTAAAAACTTTCCACAGGGCACTGTGTAATAATAAAACAGTTGGCAAAATGACAGTTTTCTGGGGGGACCCAAATAAGTCTAGGGAAGTCCTGAAACTAAAGAGACCTGAACTGGGTTAGGTAAGGGTTGCGCTGACAACCCACGCAATTTGATAGGCACACTTTTATCGAATAAGCGTGGCAAGAAATAGCAATTTCAGGTCCTGCAGGAAGGATTTCAAATTGATTAGGCATTTTCTATGTCACTGGCCAGCTTTTATACGTGCTCGAGACCGATGTCTTATATCTTTCACCTGAGAGGTGTGGAATGGAAAACGTTAAAGCAATTCATCCGCATAAATAAGCTTCAGCCAACTTCTTTTCTTAAAGTCGTTTTAAATTTTTTTTTATATAAAATTAACTTATTTATTTAAAGTTTCTTTTTGCAAGTTTTTTTAAAAAGACCTTGTTTTCCTTTCGACTCTAAGAAGGAATCAAGAAGCATTTTAATTAATTACTTATAAGGAAGACTTAACGTTTTATGCGAACAACAACAAGGATACAACTAAAAGGCCAACGATTTGAATAATGTAACTGTGAATTATAGTTTTAGCATTCAGACAACAAAAGCCACTAAAATGAAAAACGAACACGAGTAAGAACATTTGGATTAAGATTCATTGTAGTGGGTGTATCTTAGAGAAAGTGTGCGTCTGTGTGCGAGTGTTCACTAATTATAATTGTGATTAGAGATGCTGAGATATCATTTAATGATAAATAACATGAATATTTCCTTAACGCAAGAACATAATTTCAAAATGTTTTTGGTTAGATTTACCGATAATTAAGTTTGTGTAACAACAATGACAACAAAACAACAGAGTAATGCACAACAGACAGGAAGGGATGCTAATGACATTAGAGATGCGAATACTGCTCCTTAACTAGAAACAGGCAGGATATTGAAAAAGTATTGTTGTTACTGCTGGTGACGGTGCTGGTAATGGTGGTGGTGATGGTGGTAGTGGTGGTATTTGTACTTTTGCTAATGTTTCAAGTTGTGTTAATGTTGGTATTGGTTGAGGTGTGGTATTTTATAAATTTCAAAATTATTTCTCATTATGCACCATGTGACAGTTATTCTACCGCTTCACTAAAATGTATCTCAATTTATTCGCTAGTTCGTCGGCTGTTCATTCATTTTGAATGCTTTTGATATCTATATCCACAATTATCTTTATGTATTTCTGTTAAAGATGTATGTGTGTGTTTGTATGTGTTTCGATTAATAGTGCCAGCACGTTGTTATGACTCCTGCTGTTGTTTTCATGTTGTGCGTTAATGTTTTTTGTGTGTCACATCAACTATGACACATCATATCAAATCACAATGTCACAACGTCATCTTCATCATCATCATCATTTTTGGTTCTAACCTTGAACGTGTTGTTGTTGTTTTTGTGTATTGTTATCATTTTCCATTCCCTTAAGGCGCTTCTACAACAAAGGAAACACCAACCAACAACATAAAAAAATGACAGGACATTTCAAAAAGATTTTCTACAAACTGTTGTTTGTGTCGTTATGGGAGTGTAGTAGAGGGCATACATGTTCTATACATGTCTATGTAGCAATATTTATACTTAAAATCGTCGTTGTTGTTATTACTTTTGCTGGTCCTATATGGTTGCGTAGGTAACGCTTTAATATTTTGTACTGTGGGTGGCAACATTGTTAGTTTGTCTTCTTGACTTTTTATTTATGACTGTAAGTGACACATGTTTATCAAAATATCAAGCTCTGCTCCGTCTGATCCCATTTAAATATTTTTTTTTGTTTAATGCTTGAAATACTTAAGGTTTTCTAAAAATTTAAGTTCTTCTATGTTACTGATTGCCCAGCTTTTTAATGGATATTAAGGGGAACTAGAACTTAAAGCTAAATTTCATGGATTTTAATGCTTTCTTAAATCTTATTTTTGAGGAGAAGTAATAACCTCAGGCATGATTGGAAAGAGGCTTAAACTGAAATGGGCAGGCTGGCGTTCATAGAGTGTTAGGCGCGAATGCCACATGCCAGAAACTATGCTTGAATATTAAGTACCATGTGTTTTATGAGCTCAAAGAAGGCAACATTTCCTTATTTTATTAAATTTGCCAAGTTGCCCTTTTTGAAAAGTTCAATTCCAATGTATGTATTATGCTTTTATTGCAGCCAAGGGTGATTAATAGAATGACACACGCTGTCTTATTTATCAATATGCAGAGATCTCTTCGGTCGCAATACACTCTTAAGGTGCTAAATGCTGCTTGACTCTCGACATATCCATTGAAATAAGTTCCAATATCTGATTATCACTTCTAGAGTTTGCTCAAAATTGACCTCGCAGCTCATATAGTCCGTCTTAGAACCCAGCCTTTTCTAAGACTTTTAATTTCAAACAATATCCTTTCGTTTCCAGCACTAAGGGTTTTTCACTCCCCTAGACTGATCAAGATTCTTGCCACCATTTTAAATTTTTCATTTGGTGCCGCTTGAGGTATGCTCTTAATAGCACCAGTGATGCCAATTGAAGTACATTTTTGGATCTTAGTAAGATGTGTTCAATTAAAACCACCTCCCACCTCAAAGTGCCATCATATGTTAGAATGGTCTTACAATCGTTATATAAGTCCAGTTTTTTGTAGACCCTATTCTCTTTCAATTAATTTCTTGCATGATTTACGCTCATATGGAATGATCATCCTTCCTCATAATACCGTTGACCGTTAGAAGCCACAAAATAGGTCTTTTAGTTTTCTTAACGCCTTTAACAGAAAATATGTTTGACTGATAGGTCTGAAATCCTTTGATTTTGATTTGTCTATCTTGCCAGACTTGGGTTTTAAAAATTACCCCAACCTCTTTCCACCTCCTACTTTCACCAATAGTGGGAAAAATTGTTTCCTAACGTTCTGTAGCATGGCAGGTTTATCATAACTGGGCCCAGGGATTTGTATTCGCAACTTTATCGTCCGTCAACAATTTCCCCACTATCTTTTCTTCCATTTCCAGTTACCGAAGGTCGCTTTTTTTGCCATCTGTCACTGTACCATTCTCAACATCTATACAGCCTAAAAGTTGTTTTTTTAAGCTGGTTCTAAAATTTCCTTGGTAGAGTAAGTTTTGTTACCGCTGAGTTATAAAAAAATATCTTCCAGAACCTTGAAATCTTAGTTACCAACTCTATGGATTTGCATTACTATTAGCAAGGAGGCTTCTTAGCAAGGCTCCGTCCTCTCTTCTACTTTATTTCTAATCTTTCTGAATGACCTTCTATGTCAAACTTCAAATCCTATTTATTCCTTTGCAGACGACAACGGCATATGCCATTCGTACTCGATTGACCATAGGCCTAGCTCTTTGGAGATTGGAGCTAAGAGACAGAGTATGGATGTTTCGATTAACGGCGATCTGATGGTAATCTCCAATTGGGGCCGTGCGAATAGGGTCGGTTTTAATGCCCGTAAAACTCAATGTTGTCTTTTGACACATAAACGCACAATGGATGATGCTGCCTCGTCTGTATTTATGGATGATATAATTATTGAGAGGACAGAGACTCTTGATGTTCTGGGCATGAGAATCCAGTGCGATGTCCGCTGGACGGAACACATTTTTCTTGTGTCGAAAGAAGCATCGAAATGTCTTGGTTTTCTTAAACGGTGTAGGAATTACTTTACACCATCTGATCTTCTCAATATTTATACCACCTATATCCGACCAAAAATGAATATAACTCTCATGTATGGGCTGGTGCCCCAAGGTCTATTTTGGGGCTACTTGACCGCGTACAGGAACGAGCGAAGATACTTATCGGCGACGTTGTGATATCTAACCGTCTTGATTCACTGGAACACCGTCGTGATGTGGGGTGTGTTTCGCTGTTCTATCAATACTATAATGGAATGTGATCTGAGGAAAAAAGGGAACTTGTTCCCGAGACACGTTTTTCTAGAAGAGCTCACCCATACGTAGTCGACTGGCCAGTAAATCGCACCACTCATTAGAGGGAGAATTCCTTCTTCGATCGCACAGTTCGTATGTGAAATGAACTTCCTAGTGATGTCTTTCCTGTCACAGTAAATATCGAGAAATTTAAATCAAATGTCCACAAACACTACTCCCTTTATCCTCCTTCCAATAACCTATTTTCCTGATACCAACACAATGCAATGCATGTAAAGGGGCCATCCCCTGAGTGCTGGTTATTATTAAAAAAAAGCACAAGTCTCTAACTGCAGGCCTTTAAAACCTCGGTTTTCTGGTGTTCCATTTGGCTGCTTCCTCTTTCTGATAACGATCAACGGATCACGATGTCAAAAATTTTTGGGAAACTAATTAGACTACCAATTAGAGAATACGAATTAATCAGCGAAAAAAATAACAAAAAAAAACAATAAACAAATGTGATATTCAGAAGTCTGTTGGCCAAAGTAAAAGTGATAAAACAATATCTGAGTGTTTGTGTTTAAGTTTTTACGTGTTTTCTATGCAACACAACAAGCAAAACAGTCAATTGGAGCTGCATGGCAACCGTGGTCTTAGTCCTATTTCAAAAAACAAAAAAATTAAATCTTAATCACAATTAAAGTTTATCTTTCTCTGCAAAGTTTTTCAATTTTTCTGTTTAAATTTGTGATTTACTGTTACTGCAATTAGTTTTCTTTCGGTCTTAAAACCCTGTTTCTTGTCAGTAAGAAAGAAGAAGAAATAATTATTTTAATTTTGATTTACTCATTACAAAACTTGATTAAAAAAAGTACAACTTTATTCTTTTTTTTTTTGGGGGGGGGGGGGGGGGGGGGTAAATATATTTATATATAAAATTGTTTTTTGTCAAGTTAAATTTATGCACAAAAAAAGCCTTAAAATACACAACATTTAAACGAGGTGTTAAAAGTTGTCCATGCAATATATACAAGGACACACACACACTAAGCACGTAGCAAACATAAAACTTTTAAAATTAAAAAAAAAAGAAAAAACCAAATGAAATACAACGCTGAAGAGCAAACAAAAATTGATAAGTAAATGAAAGACAGAAGACAAGTTGGAAAGACGACGCGACTTAATTATAAAGATTTCAAGAAAATTATGTTGCTCAGGCAACGTTTTCCTAATAGAGAAAATTTGTAATGAAACAGCAGGTTAAACAAAATATATTAATACACACACACACACATTTCAAATGCATACACGCACGTAGTCACATCCCATCCAGCAATTTTTTAATTTTTTAATCAAATTTGAGTCTTTTTTGACTCCACTGCGCGATTAAAAAGGCAAAATATGCGCGCATTTTCTGAGCATAAAAGATACTTTTGTCGGTAGAAAAACGTAACTTGCCGTGACTCTTCTTGATAAGTCTTTTATGAGTCTTTTTTGATATTAGTTAAGAGTCATTTTCGACTCCTTTTTAAGTAGTATTTGAAGTGTTTTCTGATCATATATAAGTCTAATTTTAGTCGTTTGTGACTCTCTTTCGAGTCGTCTTTCAGTCATAATTATAGTGTTACGGATTTACTTATACCACATAAATTTATTTAGCTCTAATGTCTTGGTGAACACATTACATAGTGGGAACGTAGGGAACTTGTTCTGCATTATTCTAGCGATTTTCACTCCTAATTGATAATATGACATCCCTGGCGATTGGAATTTCATATATTCCTTCATTATCTTGCTTCTTCTTCTTAGTATGTATTCCCTAAAAGGATGGCATGATAATCCCGTTATTCGAGTTAACCAATAGCCGTACGACACTTGGCAAGAAGAAAAAGAAAAAGAAGAAGTATGACATGAGGAAAGGAGAAAATGTGAAGTTTTTTTGATGGGTAGAGGGACGGAAAAAAGTCAGTTTTTGGGAGACGCTAAAGATAAAAGGTTGTGCTGAATAAATCGTGGCATAGATGCTCTTAAGCGGAAAGAAAAATAATAAAAAGAATATTTCTAGAAGATAAATGAAAAAAAAAAAAAAATTACGGAATTAATACCTATTTGAAAATAAATAAGCGTTGTTAGAATTGTGTACCCAAAACTAAGAGAAAATAATTTTAATGAAAAATTAATTCATACATACATATGTATGATAGGTGATACAAAACTATACAATTTTACGAAATTAATTTGATTTAAAAACTAATTAAGGAGCAACAAAAACTTAAGTAAAAATCGTTTCCTTGTTGCATTTCAAGTATGAAATACTTTTGTTCACTTTTACTACAAGCTGAAAAGCTAAATTACCTTATATATATTGTATATATATACATATATAATTTCATTTTCATTACAAAACTGATTAATTAAGAAATGAATGCATTGATTGGAGAAAAAGAAAAAAAAAAAAAAGAAAAACCAATTAACCAATTACAACAAGAACAGTGCTGAAGAAAAAGATACAACCGGTGGTGCAGTGCACATAACTTCGTCGGAATCATCCATCAGCGGAATAGCACAGCAAAATTGGCCATTCATCATCCAGATCCAGCATACATACTTAAGTATTATATAACATATATATATATATATAATTAGCTCGTAGACGGTTGCATTTGTAGATATACAAAAACTCATGTACATACAACTGGAAATTCCGTTTCTTAAAACGAAATTTTAATCATTTATTATTGTATTTATGTACACATGTAATTATAAATTGAATTATTATACCCTATTAATTAAAATTAAATTATATCTTGAGTATCTTTTATAGTGACAAATATTTTTTTTGTATAATTAAAAAGAAAATTGAATTAATTGTAAAAGACAAAATGAAGCATTAAGTCATTTGAGAGGAATGTGGAGTGGTGGAGGGATTTTGACTGGGTAAGTGATAAAAAAAGGACAGTTAAAATTAAGGGTACCCACACTGTCGATGGCATTATGGGAGGGTTAACATGTACCCCGTGTGACAATGACATCCTTGCACACCCCCCCTACCACTTGTTTTAGCGGTACAAAATCATGGTTGTTTTAGATATAAAAGTTTAAGTTCTAGGCTCTAGATTAGGATGGCATGGAGAGCCTAGTTTTATGCTTGCACGCCGAGAATAAGGGTCACGAAACTTACTCCTGAAGGAGCTAGCCAGGTGAACAGACTTAGGGCCATGCCAGAATTGACCATTTTTATTCTTGAACCTTCATCATTTTATATTTTCGTGTCACATCATGTGAATTTCGGCAACAGTCAGTAAGCGTGCAACAATAGTCGCTTTCGAGTTTTTTGTAAGCCCCTTTATTGTCATTTATCACACATATTTCTATTTTATTATTTATTTTATTTTTTATTTTTATTGTCATTTTCAAAATACATATGTATCAGGGTACACTTATCAGGTAGGAGCGGTTCTACAAAAACAACTAAAACCGTCATAAGAATGTCAGAGACAAATAACAAAAACTCGCAAAATCTTTCTTCTTCTTTTTGAGCTTTTCTTACGATACTACAGTTGTTGTTTGTATAAAAGGAAGAAAATACATAAACATAAACAAAATTTGACATTAATACAACGAAGTACCGTTACTCAGCTGTTTATCTGAGGCTACCTGATAAGTATACCCTGATATGTATATACTATAAAAAAACAAAAAAAGAAGGTAATTAAAATTGCTCCGTGTTCTTGTTTTGTCCCATATGGCTGCTTAAGTTCTTCTTCCTCTTCCAAGTTTTCTACCTGTCTTCTGCATATTTGAGCTGCAACGTTTTTCCCCTTTCTTACTTTGCATTTCACTGTTTGATTACAATATTTTACTTTAAGGATTTGTGAATAAATGCTAAATTTAATTACACGTTTTTATTATTAATCCTTTAATTTCACTTTCACAGCAAAACGACTTTTATACCACGATGTTACTTTTTATATGAACAAAAATTTAAGTGTTTGACATTTACTTAACAAGCAGTGTTCAATCATCTATCTGCGCAAAATATGATCATAAAATACATAATTTTAATCACTTCTTAAGCACCTGCATGATCTGTTTTTGATTAAGCATTTTTCACTCTTCTAGGTGAGTAGAAAATGATAATAAATGACGAAAAAAGTAGTCACATTTTAAACGTCTGGATGGTTCATTCGCGATTGCTATACAATTTGTTATTGTATATAAAATCAAACTCATTTCACTCAGTAGCGCGAATCATTTTTTAGTCCTTTTTTGATCGTGTAAGTGATTAATCAGTTTTTGATCACAAAAAGTACTCTTAAAAGACTCAGGAATGTGATTTTTCGAAAAACAATCTTTCAAATGCTATCTGGGATACAGCAAATAAATGTAAATGCTTTGTAGTCATATTGGGAAAATAAGCATAAAACAACAAAAAAGTTACAACAACATAAACATAAAAATCACAAGAGTGACACAACTTTTATATCATTTACATTGCCTTGAATTTTTTTCCTTGTTCAAAAGCTTTCGTAAAGGATATTGCACAGATTGTAATTCTTTCGTTTTTCTTATAGAAAATATTATTTGACAATAAATTTATTCGTCTCTAACATGTTGTGCACATTCTGTTGAAACAGAAGAAAAATACTTTTTTGAAAAGCATGTTTAAGTAAAAAGTAAAAGCAGAAAAATGTTCGTGAATATATTTAAAATCTGACAAGTTGTTGTTGTTGTTATATAAGCAATTTCTTCTTTTACGACGAAATTTACACGCACTTTGGTTTTTTTTCATATTTAAATCAACTAAACAACCGTAACAACCTTTCGTTATCATCACCATCATCAACTCCCCGCTCTTATCATGTGCGTGTGTTTGTGCAAATCTCTGTCTCTATGAAAATTTCATCTTTTACGCATCCTGTTAAACAATTATCTTTCAATTTGTATTACAAGACTAAATTGAAATTGTCTAGTCCTTTTATTCACACCTTTTTCTTTTGTTTTAGATGTTGTTGTGGGAATTTTAACTAGAGAGAGACGAAAGGATTGTTAAACCACGACTACAACAACAATAACACAAGTCTTTGGGAATCTTTTAGAAACCTTTTTGAAGTGAAACATTTAAGAAAAAAATTATGTAAATTTTGTAGCTTCTTTTAAGTTTCAATTTTGTATTTTCGTAAAGAAATTTATTGAGTTCTTTACCTCTGGCTGTGTTGAAGATGCTTTTCTTAAATTGTAATTTATAATTTATGTTAATTTGGTTTTATGTGAAATAAAAAAAAACATACACCCACACATATGTATATACTCATATTTATGTATATTTACCTCAATAATTATACACATGTATGTAAGTAGTCATGTATAAAAACAACATTTTTTAAAAAAGCAGTTTTCATGTGAAATCCGGTCACAACAAAAATGTTCAAGTTTTATTAATAAGTTGAAATAATGACCATTTTAAAAATTTCGTTAAAGTTGCCAGTAATTAGATATTATCCAACTTAACCATAGGATTTTTGCAAGAACATTTTTTATAAAATTATTCCACTCAAAAAAAGTCGGAACTACCTATGTTGTTGGTGCCACGTCATCAAACACAACAAGAAAAAAAATACAACTCTGATCGTAAGAAAATATTATTGTTATAAAATTTTTGAATGATTTGTAAAACAAACAGCTTTCAAGCTTTATTTTTTATTCTCTTTGACCCAACATTTATTGCCTTTAAAAAAGTTTTTTTTTGTCAAATTCCATTTACGAACCAACGAACTAACGAAGCCATAGGCCTTAGACAAAGCGCCTTCTAAAAGTAATAGTTATTTTGTGTATCATACTACTGAGATTCCTTTTAGAAAATCTTCACTAGATCTAGACTAAAATCCTGGTTTCATCTAACTTGCAAGGTTAATGTCAGGATATTAAAGGATATGCTCAGTATTTAATATGCCTACAGGAATGCCGATACTGATTCGCTACGCAAACAGGAGAAATCTTTGTGTGCCAGTATACCTAGACATGAAAGAGCACTGTTTAGGTAGCGTTTGTGTGCTAAAGGTTTTTGCTGCTCTTTACAGCACCAAAAGCTATTTATCATTTGTTAAAAGATTAAGAAGTAAAGCAGGTTTCTTAATATTTACTCTTTTATGAAATGGTATATAAGTCACTTACACGGTTGGAGAAGCAAACCATTAGACTGCCCTATTTGCAGGCAAGCAACATTTGCCAGAGAGCAGTCCACCGTCTTAACTTTCAAGAGCGTCTCGGACTATGCCAGATATATTCTTTGAAGCTCGTGCAGTTTAAAGGGTTTTACAGATTTCAACACAAGTAGGTTTCCTAGGCCTGGTGGAAGACCAGCACTGGTTTTAAAACAAAGCTCTGACACTGGCACTGGCACGTCAATTTACTAACACTTTCCGGCAAAAAATAATATTCCGATATATTTTCCATATGCCGAAGTATATCAAATATTACGCCGCTCGCCAAAAATGGAAAGGCTGACAGCTCTTAAAGTTAATTTGTTGAGCACTCTCCAAAGTTGTGGAGAGTATGGTTAACTTGTAACTTATTTGAAATGTAATGGTTTAATTAGCGACTTCCAGTGTGGTTTTCATAGTGGACGTTCTACGGGAAGTTTTCTACTTAACACAAAAATTGTACAACTTTGTTTATTATATTGGCGAAAGTAATTGGGGACATTTGATATTTCTTAAGGCACTTTATTGGAGGCCGGTGTTGTTTGCTTTCAAATACTTCCTCGATTTATATCGAGGTTTCTTAAAGATTGCACTATTGGGTTTATTATAGGTGAGGTCTCCTTCAATGCGTTCAGGAACAATTCAGAGTTTCGTCAAGGCTTTGTCCTTTTCCCTAATTTATATTTTATGTTTCTTAACGAACTTCTATATCTATTTGAAATTAAATTTTTTGCAGACGAAAGCAGTATTTGTCATTTCTAGTCATATGACTACGGACCAGAACCTTAAAAGTTGGAGTTTTGAGGCAAAACTTAAGCCCCTCAGTTAAATGCGATCTATAAGTGACCATCGATTGAAACTTTGTTGAAACTTGACCTTATTTTTATTGCCCCCAATACTCAGCTAACCATGCTGCATCGTTTGTTTTTATGGATTGTATCCATGTTGAAGGGCATAAAAATCTATGTTCTGTGCATAAAAATCTAGTGCGATATCGGAATACATTTTTATTTGTGAGGCATCCAAGTGTCTTGTTTTTGATGAAACAGTGCAGTGGAGGAACTATTTCATGAGAAACTTGTGGCAAATATGGGCTACAAAGCAGGTTGTGTAATGAAAGATGGGAATTTCCCTGGCTTTGTTAGTATTATTTTATGTTTAAAATTTTCTGGGTGAATTAATTTTAAATATAATTAAAAGTGGTTTAGAGATTTTTAAAAAACTTGAAATTATTTAACGTGAAAACACTTACAAAATGCTGAAAATTGTTAATAAATTAATTAGAAAAGAACACGCTCTTCTTAACATAACGTTGCTCTGACATAGTCTTACATTGGCAAATTCGAACTTCTAGCATCGCTTTGCTTATAGCAGCCCTCTGTCACCAGCCTTCGATTTTCAAGTAAAATTAAAGGAAAATTATAAAAACTGTTGACTGATTAGAAGCTAAAATGTGAGCAAAACTGTTTGCCAGCGTTCTACAACACTTAATTCGAATATTGTTATGCGAGACTTATTTCAGATTTGATTTTCATAGAAACCGGTTTGTATGTGAACAGTGTTTTGCATAAACAATTTGATAAATATTTGTAAATTCATCGATTTTAGATTAATTTATTTTTTTGCGTGTGTGTGTGTATGTTTCTGTTACACACATACTAACATATGAAAATGTATTAATAATTTTAGCAAAAAAATACTTCAATGTTTTCGCCATCATTATTTATAAATTTGTTGACGAATAATAATGGTTTTAATTCAAAAATAACAATTTATTGTTCCTAAAATGTGTATTTTTAGCTTTAATATTTGGAAATAACATATTTAAAATCCCATTATAACAAAGAATAATAAAGAATAAATCATTTAAATTTTTTTAAATATTTTAACAGTTTGTAAAGGCGTTTCTTGTAGGTTTTTTTTGTTGTTAACTGTTAACGGCCTTAAAATGAAACATAGAAATTGCGTTTTGTTTAAATAAAAAAAAAAAAATTTTAAATTAAAAAAGCAATTACATATTACAATGTAACATTGTCTCGAAATAAACTTTCTAGTTTTTATACCCACAACTCATACGTGGTGGGAGTATTTTGCGTTTGTGCTGATGCTTCCTGCAACGAACACGATGCAATGCATGTATAGGGGTCATACCCTGATTGCTGGTTATTATGAAAAAGTAGGGATGTGAGACCCACCTTTCAGTATACCAGTCGATTCAGATTCACTTCCTAAAGCGATTTAAGCATGCCCGTCCTTCCATACGTACGTCTGTCCGTATATCTGGGGCAAAATTGTCGCATTCGATTTGAATCGAAGTTCACTCGATCGATCGAGTTTTCAATGCGTTTAATATAGGAATTCCAATAAGAGTTTTTGAATTTCAATTCGAATTGAATGTTACGATTTGCCTCCTGGCTAGGCGTTCATGTAAAAGATATTTTAAAAATATTTTAATGAAGTTTAACAAAGCAAAATTTTTTGCCACTGGCACGAAGCCTATTGGTTTCGGCCCATTTTTTGATACAGCCCTCATACAACTTACTCGTACTCCTTATACTACCAACATGATACTTTCTAGACATGGACTTTATTCTTTATCTGTGCCAAACTATTTCAATTGTTTAAAAAAGCATTCTGTAGTTATTAACAAAGTTTACACTAACACGCAGTCAGTTAGATGTACTACGCTTAACCGACTTGGGGGGTACTCCTGGGATAATAAACGGTGAATAGGAATACTAAAAGGTAAAGTTCATATTTTTAATTTCTAACATTTAGAACCGCAGTGCAAACGCAAAATATCATTCACGTTCACTGTCACGTGATTGAAGCTTACAAACTAAATTCCGTTTTAACACTCACTTTCGTGACTACTTATGTAAGCCACGCTTAACAAAATATATAAATTTGCTGTTAATTAACTTTAATATGCTTTTGTCTATCAATTATTATCTGTTTATTTATGTAAATTAATATTAAACCAACGTAAATCGATTTTAATTCTAGCGGATACAATAAATTAAATCAAAATGCTAATTACAATCATACATATGTATGTGCCTGTATGACTACAAATGCACTCATTAATATCCAACATAAATACATATCGCACACGAAACCTAAGAGAGTCACAACTCAAGATTGAATTTTTTTTAAAAGAGTCTTTTTGTCTGCTCTGAAAAATATAGTTGAAATTTCATAATCGAATTGATTTAAGCAGTGATAAAGGTACACGATAATACATATATTACGATATGTCAAAAAATGTTGTAGAATAATACAAATTCTCATCATGTAAAAGCATAATGTATTGGGTAGGAGAGAATACGGATGCAAAATTTAACAAGTGTTCGGTAAATGTTTACTTTCTAAACCATTTTAGAAACTTGTGTATTTTCATTACATCAGAGGTGTGAAAGATTGGCAGCACTTACAGCATCTAATGAAGGTGGCTACACTTAATGAAACAATACACAAACAATCAAAATAAAAGCAGTTTTTTTTATGTTGTTTTTGTTAATATTGTTGAACCTTAACCATATGGCGTTACCCCAAAAGGAAAGTGGCAAGAAACAACCGATTTTGATTTTACCAACTTCATCCGTGTAAACATGAAAAATAGTTAGAACAGATTTTTATTCTCTTTTTTTAAGCACGGAGAGAATTTCATAATATTTTGATTCTACAAAATCTAATTACTTTGTATTACCGTGTAAAGGTACCTTAAGTAGTTTTGTGACTTAAATGCAAACGAAATTTTCATGTCCCCAAAAGTAATCGATGATGATGAGGGGTGTCAAAAATCAACTGAAGGAAAAAAGCAGAACACTAGGCAACTCTGCAGATAGTACCCTCGCATAGTGCGCGGGAGAGGTATTGGGAGAAAAGAAAGGAGGTGAAATGTCTTTTACGACAAAAGAAGAGAAAAATGGAAAGACGTGAATGTGAGATGCACAGGAGTGGAATTGTTGCCAGAAACGTGCCAAACAGTAGGCAGAAGGCTATGGTTTAGGCATATCCTCCTGTAAATTCCAGCAAAGCAATCTGGTGACAGATAAGGATAGCATTTTGAAATCTGGAAAGAACACTTTTCCAAATTGTTGATATCCGTTGACAGCGGCAATGAAGATACCCCTTTTCAATCAGCGATGATTGTGTAGAGTGTTTACCTCCCAGCCACGAAGAATATCCCAGATGAAGAATAATAGAACGGCAGGAGTCGATGGCTTATAGGCAGAACTATTTAAAACTCGAGGTGATAAGTTGGTAGGTAGCATACATCAACTTACCTGCAAGATTTGGCTGAAAGAACGCACGTCCGATGAATGAAGCCTCCGTGTGCTTTGCCCCGATTATAAAAGAGAAGATAAGACTATCCGTGCCAATTATAGAGGCATAGGTCTCTTACCCATCGCGTACAAGGTTTGGTCACATATACTTAGTGAAAAATTAGAAACTAAGGTCGACCAAAAACTCGGCTTTTAGCAATCTGGCTTTAGTCCTGGGAAATCAACCCCCTACCAAATATTCACACTACGTTAAATCTTGCACAAAACCCATGAGAAGCAGATCGACAGTAATTATATCTTTTCATTGATTACAAGGCCGCTTTTGATAGTCTAATTTTTTTTGTTTGTAGGTTTTTGAGGCCATGCTTGAATTTAACATATCAGCAAAGCTCATCAGACTGTGTAGGATAACCTTAATGGATACAAAATAATCCGTGAAAATCGCAAAAGTCCTCTTTGAGTCCTTTACTATTCAAGGAGGTTTCAAACAAGGTGGTAGCCTGTTATGCGAACTTTTCATTATATTATTAGAAAAGAACGTATGTGACACAGAAGTATATAGAAAGAGCAAAATTTTCACCAAAAGCCACATGCTGCTCGCATATGCCGATGATATCGATATGAGTGGACGAACATTGCAAGATGTCACTGCTGCGTTTGTTAATATAAAAAAAGATTTGGCAAAAATGGGTTTGGCAGTAAACAAAGACAAGACTAAGTTCAAAGTTTTAACGACTAGAACATCCAATAAATTGGGACAATCTGTGAACGTTGATGAAAAATATTGCAATCGTACGACCAAGAGCTGTATTAGCAATACGCTGGCATCGATGTAGTCAAGCGCTTAAATATCCACAGACGGTGCTGGCTTGGTCATGTTGTGCAAATGAATAAAAATACTCTTGCGAAATCGTGTTTAAATATGACCCAAATGGAAAATGTAACAGAGGATGGTCGAAACTCCGTTAAAAAACCAAGTCCAGGAAAACCTTCCTAAACTCAATGTCAGAAATTGAAGAAAAAGGGCAGAAGGCCAAAGTGCGTGGAAATCTATTCCACGTTTTGACAATGAATCACATAGGTTGCTTAACAAGGCCAACTAAGTAAGTAAATAAGAAAAATTGATCAGAAAACTGTTATTAAAAAACAAAATGAGCTTATGAAATTTTGAGTTGTGACTGTTTTTGATTTAGTGTGAGATATGGATAAACAAAGATGCGAACAAATGAACATTTAAATGTTGCACCTGAATAAATCTTTACAAATATGGTAGAGAGGAGGTTAAATAAGATTAATCTTCAATACAAGATAATAAATAGAATTCACTTTTACTTTTTATATTAATTTGTAGATTGACAAACATATTCAATGAAAATTCAAGCATTTTTCTCAAAGTTTCACCTTAATTGCATATAATTTTCATTTTATCCCGATTCCTCAAATTTTACTTTCTTATTTTAAATTCCAAACATTCGTTTATTTGTTTCCTCATGACTTGAGATTGATTTGTGTAACCCTGAATGTGTTTTAAATGTAGCTCCGTTCACATAACTTTGTGTGGATTTAAATAATTTAGATTTTTGTGTCAAACATATTATTAGTTTAAAGTCCTGTTAAGGATTTCTAATTGTGGTTGTGTGCGTTTTATGTAAATTTTATTTATTTGTTGGAATTAATGTTGATTTGTTGTTATTTCTTTTTTGAAACATCAATTGTTTGGCACCTTTTAATTATGTCTCTCCTTTTATCTCTTGATTGACATTTGCATTATTTTGTGATTTATGATTTCTTCTTCTCTTTCTTTTCTTACAAGGACATCAAAAGAACAATGTTAATTAGGTTTTTTAGTTTAATTTTTACACTCTCCTCCCATTTGTATATGAAAATAGCAAATAATGAAACATTTTTATTTATTTAAAAACTCAACTTTGACAGTTGACAAAAGTTGTTGCTAAGTTAAGCGCAGAAACGATTTCCTTTTAAGTTAATTTTATTTGCATTTAGATTTCCAAGGTGTGTTTTTAAATAAGACATTTTTTATTAATGCGAAAATTTGTTAAGGTAGTTTAAACGAATCTTAACATTTATTGGGTATTAATAGAGCAAATAAGAAGGAAACATATTTTATGTTTTTAATCTTGTTACTATCATGTGGAATTCAAGCTATTTTTAACCACTGTTTTACTATTATCATCTTATTTTATTGAACCTTAAAGCGAAATACTGGAAGATTATTTTCCAGGCTGCTTTCTCCTTGGCGGATCTGCCTTACGATACGGGTTGGAATGTTGATTACGATATTGTCTCCTAAGAGAGAGTGACGTTTACGCCAAATCATACTTATTAGATGTACCCTATAGTGGCTAGGCCTATATTACTATTGGGTTGCATTGAAACACCATGTCAAACGCAGGCGCCTGGAGAGCGTGAAGAGGCTGGCAGAACTGTGTATAGCTAGTACTCATCGCAGCACGCCTAAGGAAGCTCTGGATGTAGTCTCGATTCGGGTCAGCGGGTTGATTTATTTAAGTGCCATATGGCCGCTGCAAGATAATTGGAAGGACAGAATGTAGCAGAGATTGCAAGAAGAGAATGATGGTTCTTCAGGCGGAGATTCTAGCAGCCAAAGTTGCTGCCGATCTTGCCTTGTCCTCTCAAAGTGAGAACTCTCCGGTCAACGTATTTATTGATACGCAAGGGGTGATTAGGGATATCTCCGCGAACCTTACCTGTTTTTTAACTGATTGTGTGTCAAATGCATATCTTATAGGCTTTGGGGCAAGGGGTTTTCAAAGGGAAAGAAATGGCTGATGAGCTGGCAAAATGAGGCGCTAATTTGCCTTTGGAAAACGCAAGGGACATTCTTGCTTCACTTAAGTTCTGTAACAAGAGCATACACTTTAAAGAAAGGGTCAAAGCCACGGAGGTCTGGGTTAATATCACTTCATGTTGAGTCTCCAGGATTGCAAGGGAATCTTGTGACCCGGGAGTGACAAGGTTTCTTCTTTTCCTGCAAAGGAGCGATCGTTAAGTTCTAGTGGGAATGATAACAAATTATTGCCTGACAGCGCTTCATGCCAGAAGAGCAGGACAACTGACCAGCGATGATTGTATATCCTGAAGTGTACTGGGGGATAAAGAGACTATCAAGCTTATTTGGAGTTACTATCCAGCGCTCGTGTCAGGGTCTAGGGTATTTTTTGTTCTAAGACCTGAAGGAAATGTCTCTGATGGGTAAGACAAGGCTCCTTTTCAAATGATTCACCTTGGATTTTATAACCTCTAGTTAGGGAAACTGGTCAGCGTTTCTCCTTGTCTGTTAATGTTTAACATCCAAACGATCTCTGTGTGGTCTTCGACACCAGCTAGTTAAACCCTACCCAAAGTAACCTAAACTAACCTTACTTTTATTGCTTTCGAAGTAGTAGTCACTACGATTTAATTTTATTATTATTAAAAAAATGCCATCACAGATGTTCTCGCCGGTTATTTTAATTAAACTAATATGCATTACCTGCAATTCCTTGCAATTTATTTTTTTGCTTAAATTTTTTTCAATTTGCATACCCGAAAGGAAAGACATTTTTTGTCCAGCATATTTTAAGTTTTTGCAAACATTTATTTTTAGTTTTCTTACTTCTTGGAAACTTTATTTTACAGCATTCTGCATTCACATCATTATAAAAGTCCTTAGCATATTAATAAATATAAAAATAAAAACTTTAGAATCTAATTGACATACTTAGTTTGAATGGAGAACAATAATTAACATACTTTAAACTTGGTTGCAGTCCTGAAAAAGTTTTGACCTTTAAAGGAAACAACAAAACACATAAAAAAGTGAAACAAAATTTTATAAAAAAAGGAAGAACCAAAAAAGAAAAACATTTTGTAATTGCTGCCACAATTGTCGTCTTTGACATTAGAATTTTTGTCGATTGCTGTTGTAGTAGTTGCAGCCGTTGCATTTTGTATTTCGTACACTTTTGTTTTGTTATGTAAGTTGTTCGTTCAATTCACTTTTAGTGTCGTTCTGTTGTAAAGTTTAACATAGAGTGTTTCCTAATATTTGCATGAAAATTTTATAAAAATGAGTGTAAACGGCAACGAAAAAAACCCCATAAACACACAAACACTTGCAAACTTGTAAAGCCCTGCTGTTCTGGCAATGTTCGAAAATAATTTTTTAACGCAGAAAAAAACATTTCGTTAACATTTTTATTTTATTAAAAATAAGAAAAGCCAATGGGGTTAAATTTTTAAGAAACGAGATAAAAGGTGAAAAAGGACATATGTAATAGTTAAGCCCACTGGGTAGTGAATTTGAATGTCTGTGTGTTTATTTTACGTGGAGTCCATGCTTTGAAATGCACATAGGTATGTGTATGTGTTAGTAGATTTTGGAGAGTTTGGTTTTTTTTATTTGACAACTTAAAATATTTAGAAACAAAACGTAAATATTTTGTGTCCTTTTAAAAACAGTAAAATTCAAAATAGTACTCGGCTTATCTGCTAAAAGCTAGAAAAATTAAAATTTGGAAAATATTTTAGATTTTTAAAAACAGTCCAAAAAGCCTATTTAGAAGTAAAATATTGATCTGGAGGCTTTTGCATTGGCACATTCCCAATTTAAAGGTTAAGAAGGAAATCGGGTGAATGGCACTAATAGTGTTCTGAGTATTGAACTAGAAGGCACTTTTTTAACAGTTGTTGGAGTCTAGCAGTAGCGAAAATAAAGATACCCCAGGACCAGTCCGACGTTGGTATTGAGTATTTACAGCCTAAATAAAATGTGTTTTACACAGCAGTAGCCCGTTTGAGGACCTGCCCATATTTAACTTATCAAAACTGTCAACTATTTTTTATTCATAAATTTTAAGTTTGAATATTTAAATTTAAAAATTACTTTTGATTCAAGTTTTTCAATACTGTAAAAAGTTAGTTTTGTTTTAAAGGTTCAATTATTAGAAATTTTTCTTTTCAAACTCTTATAACTGAAATTAGACCACTAAAACTTTTAAGGTTTCTGCTAAATAATTTTGAATATTTAAAAAGAATCGCTTTGAATTTTTTTTTAAATACTATTTATTATAAGCCCTATCTTCCATAAAAAACAGTACTAAATCTTATTAAGTGATGAGAGTTACAATTTATTACATCTAACAAAAACTTTCGCATCTTAATCTAACTAAAATGTAAAATGAAGTATTATTTCTAAGCCCTTTACTAAATGACCTAAGATGCGACGGCTGACCGTATCTACGCTCGACCTTACACTGTGCCTCCAGATGACTGTCCGTAGTTAAAGTCTCTAAAATAATTTTAATACTATTTCCTCGCATAGCTATTAGAAATATTGTACGTATTCTAAAGCCCTAGAGATAAAAAGTTGTAGTATCGTTAATATTCCCCAAATCACCGAAGTACCGGGTTGTTGTACTGCCAACACCATCCAAACCAAGAATTTTTGCCAAATTGATCCAGACCCAAGTCATTAATGCGATACCACCTGAGTCACTTGTCTTACTGAGTAATATCCTAATTGTATACTTTTTTAATAGATTATCCCCCATGAATGAGGAAAATAAGCGATAAAATAAGGTTTGTGTATCCCTAAGTAAACCCTGGAGGCCACAAAATTATTTCAGCCAACGGCAAAGCCATGTTATAATAGCGAAAAATCTTGTAGATAAAAGCTTTCTAGACTATAATAGAAGTGTTTTAGATAGATTCTTTTAAAAATCTGCTAACCAATCTGAATGAATGAAAAAATCGTTGTCAAAAATTTTCGAGCATCTTGGAATTGTGACGTCACGCATAAGGGTATCCTTTCGAATATTAATTTTCAACTTTTTAGTTTATATGCTTGTGTTGATCATTATTGATTTTTAAGGTCATGTTTTTGTTGTTTTTTTGCGCCAATTCGCAAACTATTAGAGAAAACATACATGTTTTTAGAAATTGTAGCTTGTGACATGATCATCATGAAATCAGGAGCGTGGCGTAATCTTTCGACCATCTCTCTTGGTGTTACAACAAGCTGCAAGGGCTATATGTTACTATTGTGATCGTTGTGTATCAAAACTCTACGTTTACGTTGGCGAGTTCATGCTGTAAGAATAAGTGAAGAAATATGCTCCAGCTAGAAATTTATTTGAATGTGGATCTGGTGAGAGATCACACAGATGGTTCAATAAAAAAGCTCAATTGAAAAAAGACATCGGTTGGAGCTAAAAAATAAAGAAAAAGCGCAGAAGAATGATTGGCTTGAAAATCTATTCGACGTTGAGCTTAAGGAGCCAACGCTTTGTGAAAGCCACTTACTTAAGTACATAAGGAAGCACGATAGCGTTACTTGTTACACAAAATAACACTTAAAACAACTGATATTCTTATTACAGGATTTAAATTATATCCAAGATAATTGTTCTTAATAATATAATAATTTAAAATTTTTTTTAAGTTGGTTTGTATCACTATGTTTTAAGGATTAGTGGTGATTCAGATTTTTATACCAGGACCTACTGTAAGAAGTCCTGCCGGCTTTGTTAGGAGGTTAAAATTACTTTAAATATCGCTACTTATTTATCTTATTTATCCCTACTGTTACATTTGTCCAACACTGTACGTGCATGTGCAAAGTTTTATTGTTTGTTTTCAACTTGGCTGCACTTGTATGCGAGTTTTTCCTTTTTTTTTCCAAAAAAAGTGTTAAAAACATTTTAAGCTGCTTTTTGTTCTTATTGTAGTTGCTGTAGATGTCACTATCGTTGTATTATTTATAAAGTTGTTACATTTGGGGTTTTTTAAAGTATTTTTTAAGTTGTTGTTGATGTAGATGTTGCTGGCATTGCTGTCTCTTGTGTTTGAGCAATTGACAAAAACAATAAACCATTGGCATTTTTACGTTGTGAGCAGGAATTACTTTAGCAACAGCAGCAATCATAAACAGAAAAACACCAGCAACTAGAACATGTTATTTACACATACATACAAACATATATTTATGTTTTACACAGATAAAACTAGACCAAAATAAGACACTTGCAATGTAGATTGCTGTTGTTGTTGTTGTTGTTTTGGTTTGCTGTATTTGTTTTTATGCTTTTTTCTTTGTGGCATAATGAAAATATTTTAAAGTTTTTCTTTTTTAACTTAAATTTATGGAAATACAAGAAGTTTATTTGTGTCTGTAATTTTGATAAAAATTTTCATTTCTAACTTATGTATCAATATTTGTATTCAGTTCAATTTGTTTATTTTTTTGTTGTTGTTTTCTTAAGCTTTGACAAACAGAATTTTAATAAAAAATCAATGAGATGGTAAAGTAGGTCACAAAGTATTATTTACGCATTTCATTTGTTTTTGTTTCTTGTTTTTTTTTTTTTTATTTATTTCTTCTAATGGATGGATGCTTTCTTGAACAACGATCAAATTCCAAATTGTCAAAATTAGATACTTGTTTGTATTTATAATGTACTTTTGTATGTTTGTATGTGTACTACTACCCGGTTTACAGTAAAAAAGTATGTTTAAAAATTTTTTAAATAAAAACATAAAACAAAAATATATTCTTAAACAAAAGCTAAAGTTCCTTAAAATTTATTACTAAAACATTAATAATTTCATTTCAAAATAAGATGAATTGAAGCTGCAGGGCTTAAAAATCTTCCAGCTTTAAGGTTATTTGTGTTTGTATAACCGAATTTATTTTCATTTAAAAATCTTTCAATCATTTGAACTTTTGTAAGACAATTAAAAAAAAATAAGCAAATTTGGCTTAATGACTATAAAATTTATTAAAAAAATCTATAAAATAATTTATGTTTTTAGAAATCTTTAATTAAGAATCTATTATGTTTAAAATTAATTTACAAAATTGTTTTATTTTACGATAATAAAAAAATGATTTCATTTATATAAATTTAAAAAAAATTTTAGATAAACTTCACTAAGAAAATATATTTTAACATCTTCTGTTGTGGCAATTATAAAAATAATTATTTTCAAATTTAAACAAAAAAGCTGGTGGCAATTCTAGTTACATGAATAGATGTAAGTAAAAACCTAAGATAACCCACTTAAAAAAAACCTATGCGTACATTCCCACATGAGAAGTCGCAGAACAAAACGAGATTTTATAATTTTTTTTGAGAATTTTTTTTTGATGTATTTGCGTTTATTAGAAAAAATCTTATCCGCTTAATATTACTTTCTTTCTCATAGAAAAATTTGATTTCAGTTAATGCAGAACAAAACATTCTTTTACTGTTTTACTTTAACAAAACGTACATTTTATACCTTTCACACAAGTGACAAGGGTTAAGTTTGTCATCCTGTTTGTAGTTTATTTTTTATTCATCTGCGTTAAAGTATTCATTTTTTTGGTCCTTATAGATTAGGGAGGTCGATTTGACGATATCTATCTGTGCGTCGGTCCGTCTGCCCGTGTTATGGTTGAAATCAATTTTTTTAATCCCCCCGATATGGCATAGAACTACTAGAAATATCTGTCAGCAAATAGCTTTTGAAATCCATCAAAGTCACTGACCGAGACATAAGCCAAAAACCCAAACTACATCTGTTTATTTTTTTTTAATTTGTACATAAAAACCTCTACAACTGCCCAGGAAATGCCCCTTCACGGGTGCAATGTAAGACCGACTCCAATTCGTTTTTCTTCATAAGCATTTTGTGGAATATACTAAGACCGACGGCAATTAATTTTTTTCCCAACATTTTTGTGGAACATACCTACTTCCCATATCCAGGCCAAAACAGGGTTGCTATAAAAAATTTGAGAAAACCAGGCTAAGACCCTTACAACTTCCCCGCAATCACCCTTAAGGGAATAAAATATATCACAAACCTCCACTAGTTTTCCCTCCCAAACATATTCTTCGAACATACTTACCCCCCATCTCCGTCGCCTAAGGGGTTGCCATATAAAAATTACAAAAATAATATAAAAACGCTCAAAACTTCCCCAAAACCGGCTTAAGAGAAATAAAGTGTACGACCGACTCCAATAGTTCAGTTCCCCTTCCAAACATATTCCTAGAATATACTTACCCCCTATTTTTATACCTTAATGGGGCTCCAATACAAAGATTGGGGAAATCGTAATAAATCAGGCTGAATTTTTCTGGTGTAGTGGGTTAAATTGACTTGAAAGGCTGCTGTGAATTGTGTATTGATAGCACAGACCGATTAGATAAACTGATTCAAGGAAACCCCACAAGACAAAGTTCTACGCATGAGTTCGCTGACTAGGAGTTACTCATTCTTTTCAAATTAGTCATAAGAAATATACTACAATGTAGCTGTGCTGTGTGAAAGTAACAGTCGGTCTGGCCGATAAAGTCGTCAGCCTAACATCCAAATCAAATACTGACTACTTTTCGGAATATGTTGAATGCTTTTACATTTTATTATTTCCACGTATATGTATATGAAATTATAGGTACGTTTACAGAGGTTTTCCAAGGCAGTAAGTCATCTTATTTTTGCATGGAATATTTTTTCTCCTGGCATTATTCTCTCCTCCTGTTGCAAGAGGATATAACAACAGAAACAGAAAATAGTCGGAGCATATGAACACCCTTAAGTTTGTTTTTTGGCTTAGAACATGGAGGTAATAGTCGGGTAATAGATTTCCATTTTTTGCAGTAAGGTAATCTAGTTATGACATGTAAGAAACGTGGTCCCTATCCAAAGTTCAGAACAAACATTTTTATGAGCCTTAGAGGGAAAATATGTAAATTTCTAAAAATTGTGGAAAACATTTTGGAAATAATTTTGTGTAAAAATTTGGTAAAAAACCTTTGTTTTTAAAAAGTTGAAAATTTAAAAAAAATGCTTTAAGTGATATTAGAAATTATTTTTAATATTTCTTATGCAAAATGACTGCTTTATAACGCTTTTGCAATAAGTTCTTTACTCAAGCGCTTAAACATAATTTGTAAAACTATTATCATAAGAAGATTATGAAAAACAACAATTATTATTCAAATTTATAATTAAAAATAGTTTAGCAAACACTCTAGAAACAGTTAAAATTTCATTCAGTTTTAATATTTATTCGTTTAACTTTCATCTTCTGTGTTGTGTTAAATTATTTGCCATAAAATTAATTATGAGCAGCCGCTAAGTATAAGAAAAAAAAACATTTTCTTCTTGGTTTGTTGTCCTTAAAGAAAGGAAAAATAAAAACGCTAATAATCCTTTGTATTTGTTGTTGATGTTTTGCTAAAGCAAAAAGGAATCTTAATCCTTAAATTAGTGTTTCTTGCTTTTAATTATTTATTTTCTTTAATCCTATTAGTGGAAAAAATGCAAAACAAAATAAATAAAAGAAGAAAAGGAGTGAAAAAATCATTAACAACCGCATTATTTAAGATTTCGTTTACATTTGTATGTACTTTGTATTTCAATGGATTTTACAAAATCCTGTACAAGTATTATGGCGCAAAACCGAAACGAAAAGGAAAAAAAATTCAAAGGATTTTAACACTGAACTTGAATTAACTAAAATAACAACAAAGACTAGGACGAGGCAATCAAAAATGCCTCATAATTTGGCTGATCTTTAACCCACAAAAAAAAATATTGGAATTTTTTTAATTACTTGAAGTTAGAAAATTGATAAACATTTTAATTCGAAGTATTTTACTTACAACAATTGAAAGGTCGAAAAAACACACCATTAAAAATGACATTTTAGTTCGAAATAATTTAAACAGTTTTTCTTATTTTTTTAAACACTAGCGCTTGCTTACGGAATATCTTCGAAAAAATTTCTCAGCCTTCATTAAGACAAATTTAAAGTTTTTTAAAATTAATTTTGTAATTCCAGACCATAATTTTTGAGCTTAAGTTCCCTCATTGAAGCTCTGTTTTTTTTGGTTTGTTTTAAAAGCAAATTAACAACAATCAAAGTAAAACAAAATTTGTCTTTCAAAGGATATGAGTTGTAAAAAGGAGACAGTAAAAGAAGGGGAACATAATTTGTTTATTATTAAGAGGAACACAAAGCACTTATTAAGTTCTTCTTCTTTTTTTTGAAATCAACTGCCTAAGAGAAAAAGGATTCTTTAAGCACATCCTAAAAGTATGAAAACTCTTATTCTCTGTTTATTATATTTCTTCTCGTTTTGGCCTTTTACATGCTCGTTGTTGTTCTTGTGTGTTAATTTCAGTCTAAAAGTAACATATTTTTTTTATAACAATAACAACAAAAGACCATTAAATGGATTTAATGGGGCGACAACATTTTTAATTAGCACCTGTTGTTGTTGTTTTAATTATTGCTTTACTTTCGTTAACTAAGTGTTAGTTTAGATATTGAAATAGAAATAAAGAACAGCACAGCGGTTCTTAAACCTAAAAAACAGGAACTGAATTATAACATTCGCTTCGAATAGAAATTTTAAAGCATTGACAGACAACTCGGTCGATCGAAAGTTCGATTCGAATCGATTGCGACGAATTGGCGCCGAATTTTTTGTTAAACAAATTTAAGTGATGCCAACTCAAAATTTCGTAGTTACACATATTACACATTAATAAAAAAGGTTTGGTTGAAATGTTTATCAAAAAATACGAAATTTCTTCTTCCGTTTTAATTAAGACCTTCATTATCAGAAGACATGCTGGTACTTTTTGCTAGGCGGCCTAAAATTGTTCCATGGACCATGCCAAGATTAAATAACTCTACACTGGTACCAAAAGGACACAAGAATAATATTGGATAGCTATCGTTGAGCCCCAATATGGAGAAAAGAGTCAAGAAGGAAATTAATGCGTTAATGCATGTAAAAAAGGCTGTCTAGGCCTGTTGTGGGGAATTACATCGCATCTTATGCATTTTATCTGCACTGCAATGCCTAGGCCTATCTTACTCTATGGAGTAGTCGTGTGGTGGACTGCATTGAAAAAGCAAGTCAACTACGGACGCCTGGAGAGCGCACAGAGGCTTGCAGGACTGTGTATAACTGGTGCTCAACACAGCAGCTGTAAGACAGCGCTTGATGTTATCTTGGATTTGAAGCCAATCAATCTGGTTGCAAAGGTTGTTGCAAGGAGGTATGGAGTCAACGGACTAATTTACTTGGATGCCATTTGGTAATGCCGGAATTGTTGGGAGCGTGGAATGTTGCGGTCTGAAACTGAGCTTTATTAGGAGCGTCAAGGCAATCTCCGCAAATCTCACCTATTCTCCAATTGTTCAGGCGTGCAAGGAATCCCGTCATAGACTTTGTGCGTAAAGACAAGTCCACATCTATTGGGTTCGTGGACACAGGGGTATTTATGGGAATGAGATGGCAGACGAGTTGGCGAAGCAAGAGGCCCATTTGTTAATGGAAAGAGCAATGGAGGTTCGTGCTCAACTAAGTTTTTTAATAATAGTGATTAAGACTCTGCAGTGAGGATCAGAGTCATGGAGGTCTGGGTGAGACCACTTCATGCAGAGCTTTTAGATTATGTTGGGATCTTATGATCCGGTGGCGACGAGGTTTCTTTTGTCTTTGCGAAGGAGCGACTGTGTTTCATGCGTTTCATGCCAAAAGAGCAGGGCGATGATTGCAGGTTCTATGGTGAACCGGGAAATAAAGAGACTATTGAGCATATTTTGTGTCAATGTCCAGCATTCGTGCGCTCCAAAGCAAACTGTCTAGGGTCTTGGTTGTTCCAAAGTCTGAAAGAAATTCCGGAGGTTAGTATTACAAGGCTTCTGCCACGTGGCAAGATAGTGTGGAGCCCCCTGTATTTCATTACATCGATTTAGTAAATTTGGCTATCGGATCTCCTAAGGGCTGAAAGGGTCTATGTGGGGTCTTTTGGCTCAACCAGTTCATCCTTATCTAACCTAACAGACATGTTTTTGACAGCAATCGAACCTATGGGCCCGAAACTGGTGAAAAATATCGGCGGATTAATAAATGCCCCTATAATATTAAAAAACATTTTTATAAAAAAGCTATTTTTACTAATTTTTTGAAAATTCTTAAAATTTTCTTAAAATATTTTTTGTAGCAATAAGTAGTTAATGAAGAAATTTCTGTTTTTATTAAAAATTTGAAATGATGCGTATTGCTCAGCGCAAAATTTTAGAATGGCTGAGCCAATTCCGCTTAAAAATTTTTAAAAAAAAAGTTTGTTGTACTTAAAGAAAAGGTTAATGGAAGGAAAATTTTTATTACCTTTTTAAGGCGAAATAAAAAAGTTAAAAAACTACACCTTTTTTTTGATAAATTACCTTCATTTAAGAATCTCTGTTATAGATACTCTGTCCGCATTCTTAACAGACTCATCGTTTTTCTTATAATTTTCAAAGGTTTTCCTTTTTAATAAACTAAAAGGTGGGTGGCTGTGTGGCCGTGTAATTTTCCAAACGACTAATGAAACTGTCGTTGAAGAACTTGGGGAAGAAAAGATTTTCAATTAAAAGTAAAAACAAAAACGAAACCCGTTTAGGTAGTAAAACAAAAGTGGGGAAACAATTAAAACCGAAGAAGTAATGAAAGAATGTGACATTAATTTCGTAACAATGTTTATAGTTTTCTTTAGTGTTTTATAAGAAACACTTAAGCAACATTGTTGATTCTTGTTAAAAAAATTCAAGAAAATTAAAAGGTTTAACAACATTTGACAATAAGCATTTCTATGATGTTTAAAATAAAGAGGATAAAATTAAAAAGGTTGCCACCTATTTGGTTCTTACAAAAGGGTTTCCTTTTCAGTAGCCCTTTTAATACATTTAGTGTTAATCAATGGTTATCCAAATTAGAAAAGGGAAAAGGAAAAGAAAAGCTGCTTAGAACGAAAAATAGTTTGTTTGCTTGTTTGTTTTTGAAAGAACTCTTGAATGTTCTGGCTTGTGTATAGTAATTCTCAATAAGTTTATTAAAGTTATTATATAAAGGCAGAAAATATTCATTTGTATTTTTAAAAATTTGAATGAAATCTACTGACGATTTGAAGTAAGAATCAATGAAATGCATAAGAATAAACTTAAGTTTGTTTAATAAAACCTTTTTCTAAACGTTGTATTCAATTAAATATTTTTTTCTGTCAAGTAAGTGTAGATGTATATTGTAAAGTTGTTTTAAGTCAATGAAGACTATTAAAGTCGAAGTTATTTAATTTGTTAGACTCAGTGTCTACGGCAATTTATTTATTTTTTCTAACATTTGCGTGTCAGCCAGTTTAAGAAGTTAATAAAAAAGTTTTATTGGGGAAAACTTAAAAGCTTAGTTAAACCAAACTAATTTCATTAATTTAATAGAATGTCACGCCATCTTAATGCTAAAAGGGAAGTGTAAGTTTTAAGCCTGTAAGCAGACAATTTGATCTTGAAAATATTTGAAAAATAATAAAAAAAAAGAAAAAACTCTTAATATGTTTTGCCAAAATAAATATTTTTCTTTTCTTTTTTAAATTAAAACTTCAACACTAATCCATGTGTCTGTCCTTCTGTCTATGATTGTAAGAAAATGCTGGAGGAGTGTTAAAGGGATATGGATTCAATGTCGCCTAATAAGTTAAGTCTACAAACAATTTATATGATCTCTTTGTGTTGGTTTTTTGTTTATGGTTTTCTAAATTTTTTTGTCAAATTTTTTTTTGTATCCCTAATTGTGTGTGTGTATGTGAGTGTTTGTGTGTGTTATCTCAATATGTGCCATGGTATATGCCAGGGTTTATAGTAAATAAAATGTGGCATAAAGTCATGTTGCAACAGATGTGTCTATTGTTTATTTTGCCGTTAAAAAAAAAGTTGCCTTTCTCCTACCACTCACTCCCTTGCCTTTTAACGAATATGAATGAGTTGTGCCAAATGGTTTAGAGATGTTTAGTCCATATAAGTTTGTATGCGTGTTAAATTTATTAAAGACTTTGTAATTTTTATATATTTTTATTTCGAAATGTTGTTGTTGTTGCTGTTTTTGTTTTAACATTCTTTGTCGGTGCTAAATTCTTTAACGTTTATAGACTGATTTAATGTTAAGTAAATGTCGTAAATGAGTCCTTAAGTTAATGGGCAGAAAACCTAAGTATGTATGTGTATGTCAGAGCGTTACATACACACATTCTTCTTAACTTCAATAACAATGCAGGCACATACATTAACAAAATTAAATATAAAAAAACTTCTACAAACAGAACAGAATAGAAAAAAAATCATAAAACATTGTATGTTTGTGTATGTTGTGTTGTATAAGTTGTAGTACCTTAAGCATAAGCGCACATAAGTGTTTAAGTATTTGTTTGCATTGCTATACATACACTAATGCAATTAAAAACAACTACTCCAACTCTATGGCATATTTTCAATTTGTGCTTAATTTCTTTTCCTTTTTCTTTTTTTTTTTGTAACAGCCAGCCAAAAACAATATAAATTCATGCACAACAATTACAATTTACTCTAATTTCATAAACACAACTTGAATGGCTGAATAGAGTAGAGGGAGAAGATGAATGAAAGCAAATGTTTAATAAAAATAAAAAAAATATCCCTTGTTTGCCCCCCCTTAAGCTCACCCACACTCCTTGGGCAACTCTGATGTTAATTTTTTGCCCCCCATTCTGGGTGTCTTTGTTCTGCCATTTAAGTCATTACTGTTGATTTTTTGTTTTTGTTCAAGTCTGGAAATTCATTAAATTCTCTTCCAACTGGTTGAATACAAGTGTGTGTTTATAATATTTACAAACACACAATCCTCTACATACAAACAAACATATACATATGTATCATTGTTTGTATTAACACACACATATGTACACATGTATGCAATTGCAGCACATACTCTTACATACTGTAGACTGAGAGTCTAACTTTAATGAATGAGCATAAGTGGGGCCCGAATAAAATTTGAATTTTGTACAAGTTTTTTGTTGTGTTATTTTTCCCCATAATTTTGCCAATTTCTCTGTTTGGATGCTGTACTTGGTTCAAGGCATTTTCATGAGAGCTGAATAGGGCCGTTTTATGTGCATCTGATATCTGCCATTGGTGTTTGGGCTCCAGGAACCAACTTTACCAATATTTATCCAGACCTGCTAGGTTTTTTAAATAAGGGAGTGAAATAGTTTCGCAAATTGTTGTAATAATGACAATCTTGTAAGCGTTATACACAAGCAAACATGCAAGAAATTGGAGCGAATTTTCCAGTATCTGATGATTTTAAAATGTTGCTAAATTGATGATAAATAATAAAATAAAATATAAATAATTTTTTTTAATGCTTTTTAAATTACAATTTTTTTACAAAACATTAATTGATTGACTATTAAAAGAAATAAGGTAAATAATTTTTTTTAATTTGATTCCTTTAATGTGGAATTGACCCTTAATAACCATGAAACTTTTAGAGTGCTTTGTGTTGACCCACAATGCTTACAAAAAGTCTTAAAAAATACAAAGATACTTTACACTTTTTATATGTCGATAAATATTATGTTTTTTTAAACTTAAGTATTTACTAGAAACTTTGGTTTCAAACCGGAAAGTCCGGCTAGAATTTCGTCAAACTCTGGTTTACAAACTTTAATACCCTTAAAAGATTTGTATCGAGACCATCTTGCTTTCTAGCTGTAAGAATATCAAAGAGAAACTTCTGGACATTCAAGTAGTAACTCATCCACAAATAACATCAATAACAACAACAACAACAGTAAGCCATGCAGGAGTCAGCCGTCAGGTATCTGCACTTAATACATATATGGGTGTCCCAAAAACTATTTTTAGATAGAATAATTAAACCAGATAATGAATTTGCTCTCAATTTCTTTATTTGCCCTCAACTAATAGCTGGTAAAAATTAGGAAATATGAACAACCTTCAACTGCACAAATTCAAGTCTTTTGTATATTGTTTGGAAAACCCTTTTTATAGGCCCAACATAAGTCAATGGATTCGCTCTGTGTTATTACATATGTATTAGTGCATATATGCATGTGTTTGCAAGACTTTTATTTATTTTGTTGCTGTTGTATAAGTAGGTCGGTTTGTTTTTGGTGTTTATCCTTAAGGTTCTTTTAATTTTCTGAATTAACTTTAGCAAGTAAAAAAATTCCTCAAATGCATTTGGTAATATTACAAAATATAAAAGAAAAGCTAATAATAATAGTAAAAGTAGTAAGTAAAACAGCATAACTGCTCTTATATATGCACATACATATGTATGCACGTATGTTGCCATATTTTGAATGTCGGTTTTAAACATTTTTCTGGTTTTTCTAATGCTTCGTAACGTTTTTGCTTTAACTCGTGTATATTATGCTGCTGCTGGTGACGTTCTTTGTTTGTATTTGTAATGAGCATAAAATTGAAATGTAGGCAAATATAAACAATTTATACAAACAAGGATTTTTTTTTTTTTAAATTAGTATTCAATCTTTAAAAATTGTCACACATGAACATGATGATAAAATCAAAAACACATTCACAGAAACACAAACTTAAACTCTTGTACTTCTAGAAAGTGAAGAAAGAAATATAATATTTTTTACTGTGTAGGTGCATTTTTGTTGTTTTTTTAACAACATTTTTAGACAAAAAAGCATAAAAATTTTCTAACTGTACCCTAGAGAGTAGTGAATGAAACAAAGCAAACACAAGACTAACACTTGCATACATGTGTTGATTAAGAGGCACATGCATTCAAACATAAGCACATGCATGGTTATGCATTTTGTTGTTTGGTTCATTTAAGTTCACCACCACAGTCAGTCAGTCAACCAGTCAGTCAGCTTTTATTGCATAAACAGCAAAGAGTTTGTTGTGATGATAACCTAGAATTTTAATTCATACAACCTTTCATTCGTATTTATAAGTTAAATACACTCATGTGTTATATAAAGTGCTTTTGTGTTATAAGTTCTATGGGTGTTTTGAAAAAAATATATTTTAAAATTGGCTCTTCTCTAAAAAAAATCTGCAGCTGACGGAAAATGAAGTATCTCTTCTACTTTTTTCATGAATAAATCGAGGCTGGGTTGTCAAAGTTCTTTACTTTTACATATCTTTCTTTCACACCTTTTATAAATAAAATTTATATATTTTTAAGTATAAAAAATTATAAAAAATTTGGCTTAACCTTACACTAAAATAATGGTTTACAAACTTTTCAATTTTTAAGGGTTTTTAGTTAAAACAAAATTTTAATTGTAAATCTAAACTTGATTTTACCATTTTGTTATTTAAACTTTTTTTGTTTTTAACTTTAATAATTTTTATGGAATAATTGTCAAATAAGCACTTAAGAAGCCTATTTTAGTTAATTTAATTACGAGCGCTAATTTTTAATTTACTTGAATTTTTTAAATAAAATTACTCATACGTAACCGGTTGCTTCAATTGTCTTTACAACTCATATGCAACATGGCATTAAAGTTTCAATCTCAATAAAGATTAATAAGTCTAAATTGTTAGCATTAACGCACAGATATATTGACTGCAAAATATTTAAGTCATTGGAAATGCGTTTAGGCTTAGATGGGAACTTAAAAAGGTTTATCGGGAGAGATTTGTTAAGGAACATAACCGAGAACTAGCCAAGCATTGGATTTTAAATTTGCTAAAATATTTTTAAAAATATAAGGGTTTAGTTTTTCGATGAAACATTTTGTTGTAAATAAGAATAAAACTGTCGCTTTTCTTTTCGTCCTTCTGTATATATGTACATTTATTTATCCGTCTACCTGTAATTCTGCCTGCAAAGCGGGAATCGTTCCCTGCAAATAATATTGAAATACATGGTGCAGTTTAGCCTAAATGAACAACTTATAGCATGGTTTTATGTATCGCAGCAATAAACCATGTAATTTTCAAACAAGAATTAAGAGTAAAACAACAGGTGTTTGGGCTTAAACGATCGCATACGTAGTTGTAAAACTAATCCTTTATGGCTTACTATAGAGGATTTTTAAAACTACTCCAATGTAAGGCAATAAGTTAAATGGATCATGTCTTACTCCTTTATAGATTAGTCCATACACGCAAGTACCAACTAGTTGCATAAAAAACAATCTGACAGATGCAATCTCGTCCTTGGGAGGGAACTATCAAGAGCAAAATGACCTAAACTTAACAAGTTTTCCATGTTGTCGCGATGTTTAAATAATAACGCTAAATGGGCATGGGAAACACATTTTTTGTTTTCTGTCTTAAGAATTATCGACCCATCGACTTGTTGCTGTTAAAATGGTGGACACTTTCCCACCTGATACTTTTGGATTGAAAATTAATGCAAATTTGGAAAAGTATAAAACGTAAAAGTTAACGTGCAAAAATTTAACAACCGCATCCTTAGAGTCCTATTTAAGTTTCCTTTTACTTTTGTACATTTTTATTTAATTGAAAATTATTTTTTTTCAATTTAAAAAGCAAATTTGACATTTATAAGTTAAATTTGCGATTTCTACATTGTACCTACAGAGTATTGTGATGCTAAAATATTTTTAAAATTTTTCAGGTGCTGACAAAACGACCTGTG
Source organism: Melanophora roralis (assembly GCA_963583895.1). Taxonomy (NCBI): domain Eukaryota; kingdom Metazoa; phylum Arthropoda; class Insecta; order Diptera; family Rhinophoridae; genus Melanophora; species Melanophora roralis. The sequence continues at coordinate 83,135,307 of OY757191.1, read as the reverse complement.
GGCAAATTACGGCATTTGATTCGAATCGAAAAAAATTTTTATTAGAATTCCTTTATTGAAAGCATTGACCACTCGATTGATCGAGTAGAGTTTCGATTCGGACCTCCTGGTGTTTCTCTTATCAGTTCCTGGTTCCAAGACCGTAAATTAGTTGTTAACACTTCTTGTTCGTAAAGTAGTCGTAACTTTGAATTTTATTCTTAGCCATTAAGTCAACTGGATTGTATTTAAGTCATATCCCTTGTGCTATTTTTGTAATCGTAAACGGAATCTGACTATATTTAGTAGAAGCCTAATACAAGTCCTTTGGCAATATCCTTGCAATCATTGGCAAAAAAATATGTCTTATTATGTCGGAATTGGATGTGCATGAATTTTTCCTGCATTTTTTCCTATCAGTCGTGTCCCCCTTCTTACAAATACATGCCGTTTATTAAGCTTGGACAGACTAAGTCATGCCTTAGCTGGAAAACATAGCTGCATTACTGCTGGCTTTATCCGTTTACGACTTCATTTTGTTACCTTACAAAGGTCGGGTAAGGTAAAACAAGATACTTTAAAAGACCACACATTGACCTCTTGGGGTGTTTCTATTACCACACAGAAGAAAACTAGAGCCCAATATAAAACGCTTACTCAATATAGGGATCTCGAGAGTGCTTTACACTATCCTGGCAAATGATAACAGCCTTTTCTTATTAATTCGAGATATTTTCTTCAGTTCAGGGAAAAAACAGTAGCATAGATTGCGCTCTATTGTCTATTAAAGAACAGGTACAATAGGAAAGCTGCATCAGTTTGCTCTCTTGGCCCAATTATTGAATGCTATTACACACCACAAAGAAGTTTACAATTAGTTTTGTGAAGAGAAAGTAAAAATCTCAATGTTTCGGTTTGAAAGATCTGCAAGTGTCCTAAGATATTCTACACGAGATGATATATATATTCAGACCACCGCTGTTCTATCCTTCACGACGGAATCTAGTTTTATTCCCATTATAGAACTAAAGCAGAGCATGCACGTTCATTGATATTCCCCCTGATGTGCTTATTCGTATCACTGTGTTTGCAAACTCAGTAAAGATGCACCTTTCTACTGGCACATAACTTACTCAATAATTCCTTGTTTAAACAACTGAAAAGCAATTAAGTCTTGCAAAGATCGCAATTGGACTTTTAACAAACATATTTGCTTTAGGGTTCTCAGCGGAAGGACGAAAAAGATAAGTCTCGACTTTGTTGGACACTATAGTCTCTGTCTGAAAAGTGATGCAACTGTAAGAGGGTTTATATGTATTTCGCTACAATTTCAGCAATTGTACTCAAGTAAAACAAGAAAATTTCTAAAACAAGCTAACATAAACAAGGATTTTTCCTCAAAAAAATTATTTTGCTGATAAATCAAAAAAGAAATAAAATGAAATGATGTTTTGCTTGTGGCAGGGGGGTTCAAGGACTAAATTGCCTTTAAACTCTAAAATATAATTAAAGCCACACTCTTGGTATTTCTGAGAATTTTTTTTACTTATTTTTATAAAAGCAATTTCAAGCATCTTAAATTTATCTATGATTTCAAAGAACAACACTTGCAAGCTATAAAATCCTTTTCATACTTGAGGCAATCATTTTGCATCTTGGTTAAAAATTTATGTTTGCAGCCTTGAGCCGCCCCCTTTTGCTCTCTCTTAAATGCAGCATTCTTTCTCATCAGACCTTTTCTCTTCTTGCATTGGGTCGTTTGTGCAACATTTTCTTATCGCACTTGTTAAGATCTTTAAACTTTGGTTTGTTAATTTCAAAGGTTAGATACTTATCGTTACACCAACAGCAAATTTGTATGAATTGTACACTTAAAGTTAGCACCACCAACCACCATCTCATCTAACAACAACAACATTATAAATAATGGCAATAACAGCAGCAAACAGCAACAGCAGGCACATGCAACATAAAGATGTTGATCTTAAAAATGAAAATCAAAAACTAAATTGTAAAAAAGATTTCAAAGAACAACATTTGGAAAACTTTTCTAAAGAAGATAAATAAATATTTGATACTAAAAGCAATTGTGGGTGGGTGGGTTGGTTCTGTCTGCATGTGTGTGTGTGTAACGTATGAGTGTGATAACAAGACGCATGTACAAATAAGTAGTAAAATCCATATTAAAACTTATAAAATTTGTAAATTTCTTTTAAGGTTTATAAATTTGTTTTTCTTATTCTTGGCGCGTGTGTTTGAAGGCTTTTTGTTGTTATTGTTGTTGTTGTTGTTGAATGTTTACCTTTGAAAGCGGTTCAACATTCTCAACCCCTTTTACTTTCGTTTGATAACGTAAACGTGTAATAAAGGGTTTGAAAGCCTTATATGGGCGAAATATAAAATGGAAAAAGGAGCGAATTTATTAATGTAGTACTTTTATGAATCGTTTTAAATAAAAATGAATAAATTAAACCCATTTATTGTTACCAAGTCTATAGTTAAAAAAAAAAATAAAGTTCAAGTCTAACACGGGACAGCATAATACTTACAAGGGCAACCGAAAATGTGTAAAACCATATTTTGTCTGTGCGCATCGCATTAACCTATAATATTGTTATTAATCCGTTCTACAAGGTGGGCCAAAACAAGTCATACGATGTTGTCGATTCGTTTCTGTTTTTCGATTATGTTTATTTGAACCTTTAAAATTTTATTGGTTAAGTCGAGATGATATCGGCCAAATGGCCGCCGTCACAGTTGACTGCTATACGGGCACGTTTTACGAGATTTTTGACCACTTTGGCGGGAGCTTTGGGCGACAGATTCTCGCACTCGTGTCGAACGTTGTCCTTGAGGGCTTTCAGAGTTTTTGGCTTGTTCACGTAAACAGGGGACTTCAAAAAACCTCAAAAGAAAGTGTGTAACGGTTAAATCGGGCGATCTTGCGGGCCAAAACGAGAAATGAGGCGACCCGAGAACGCTGCCTTCAGAACACTGGTTGTGGCTCGCGCAGTGTGTGTTGTTGTCCACCCTGTTGAAATCACATGTCCTCTAGTCCTAATTCGTTTAATCGCAGCAGAAAAAATTCGGCTAACATGACCCTATAGTTAGGGTGACCATTCGTACTGATTTCTTTTTTGGTGTACTGATTAAAAACTCCCGTACTGATTTTTGGGAAAAAGTACTGACTGCACTGATTTTTCAAGATGATTTGATATTTTAAATAATTTTCCTCGAAAAATTTGTTATACATATATTAATGCGAAACTAGAAAATAAAGTATTTTTTTAGCAAAATTATTTTTGTCGATTGGCAGCTGTCCAAAAGTTATTATATATTTTTTTTTAATTTATTATCTGAAACAAGTATCGACCTTGTCACCTGTTTTTTGATTACAAGAATATATAGACACCCATCAGGAAGTAGTTTCAATTCGTTGCCTGTAATTCAAGGTGGATTTAAAACTATTAGAAATAAAAAGCGTACTGATATTGACCCAGAAATAAATGGTCCCCAACCTATAGCGCCACCATCCACTTTTGCCGTTTGACCAGCGGCGTACTCGAAAAAATATCTTCCGATGACTCCTTTAGGGTGAACAGCGCACAATGCAGTCACTTTAGGCGAGTGTTATGGCTCCTCGTGCATCACTCGGGGATTTGCGATGCCCCAGAAGCGATAGCTTTGCTTGTTCACGTACCCGCTGAGCTGGAAACGAGCTTAATGACTCATTATGGTTTTGGTTAAAAAATCGCTCGCTTCGGCCTCGAGATTGAGGATGTCTTGGGCGTAGGTTACACGCGTTTGACAGTCGACATGCAGCTGCTTATGCCCAGACTGAACTTTGTACGGGAACATGAGCAGGTCTTTGACCAAAATTCGCCTTAGGGACGACTGGATAACTGCAAGGCATGGCGTCTGGTCGATGTTTCTAGCCACAGCTCAACATTCTCGGCAGAACGGGCGCTGCGGGGTTGACCACTTTTGGCAGCGTCTAGTGTGTTCTCATTTTTTTCAAGGTTGGTGGCCAAATGGTGCAGTATTTGCACAGTCGGTGCCGGACGACTGGGGAATCGCCGACGGAATTCGCGCTGCGCCAAGACCACAGACGAACTGTTACGCAAAAAAATAGACACGTTCTTAGGGAGTGTATTGCTCCATGGCTTGTTCACTTGTATTTAACATCTGTCTAGTACTTAAATGTCAAAACAGATTTGACAATGGTAGCAAAAATTAAAGTATCTTCCAATAGGGTGATATCTTTTGGCTCACCTTGTAGAAGTTTGGCAAAATTTTGGAATTGTTAGGGCATATATACATATATTGCATATAACAGCCCATTGTGCATATTATTCTGCTAAGGGAATGTTTTTTGTAGAAATGTTTTTTAAATATCTTTTGGAACTTTTTTACATTAGTTGTGTTCAACAACTTTCCAGTAATTACTAGCAACGAGGGAGTAAAAAGAAATATTTTCAAAATTGCTCTCAAAAACATTTAAAAGTAAATGAACACTTTTAAAGTCAAAACTTGCAAGCAAATGTATTTTGTTATTGTAAACTTATAAAAATTTAAAATTGAAATTTTTTTTCAAAGCATAATGACAAAAAGACTTTGAATAATTTCTGATAATAAAATTTTTACTAGTAGAAATTATCAGAAACATTTTTGTTTCTAAACACATTGCGCTCTTTTAGGCTCTCTAGATGCTAATTTTTTGTGTTCGTGAACACTTACTAGTAATAATTATCGAAAATTAGTGATAATTTTCTGTAAATGAACACACCTATTATATTAAAAAAATTTAACAAAAATTTGTTCGAGTGTTTATTGCCACCTTTTGTTAGGTTTATGCTCTAAGCACAACTGGGACGAACAGCGAATTTCGCACTAAACGACGAGTTCGTCTGTTGAAATTCGTTGCGTAAATTCGTCAACTTAAACACATTTACAGCGAATATAACAGCAGTGATAGAGAGAAAATTAATAAATCGATACATGCTTAATTTTATTTAAAAGAAAGCCGGATGACAGTTGTTAATTTGTTTTTGACAGACTCTTAATTATAAAATTTTGCTCTGGATGAGATAAAGTTACAATGGAAATAAATAAAGTCAAACAGGGTTTTTTTGAAATATATTTATGTGTGTTAGCCTGTGTTTTCCGACATAAAATAATATAAAACGGATGCGCTTACACTTTAAAAAAAGCATGGAAAAACCTATTATAATATTTTAATATTTATTTCTGCGGTTTTTATTTCTGTTTTCATATGAATGTGTATTTTTATGTGTTTAAATGTGTATCTAACTGTTTCCAGAGTTACAAAATATGGATCAAAAAATATTTTGGAGTTGAAAAATATAAACAAATATTTGTTAGTTCATTGAGCACTTGTAAAATGTAATCGCCTTTGGCACGTAGTTAACTTTAAACAAGCCACTGCTGCTTGCAACAAATACTGTTTGCAAAATCATTTAAACACCGGCACGTGTTGAAAATTTAAAAATTTTGTTCAAAAGCTTAACAACAATGAGAAAATGAAAAGAAATCAAAATAAAAAGCACTTAAGCCCCCCCAACAACGCATAACATCATTGCATGGAGCCATTAAAAACAGGAATTTTTAACAAAATAAATGAAATCAGCTGCAATAGAAATTTTAAAGAACAAACAAAATTAAATAAAAAAAAAAATAGAAAAAAAATTAAATAAAAGATTTTTTACAAACCTACTAAGCCAAAGACCTTCAAAACAGGCACAACATCGAATTAAACTTATGGTGTTTTCTTTTCTGAGCATAAATGTTGCCATTTTATTTTGTAACACTTTTTTAAAACTACCTAAACCTTTGAAAAGTGGTACATTTTCAGTGACTACAACAGAACAAACAATCACTATATTTTTAGATGAGACCTCGTTTTTTAATTCCATTTTATGATTTCTTTACAGAAATAAAATTTTTTTATTCAACGTCAAAAAACTGATAGCAAAAAAATAGATCTTCTTCTTTTTAAAAAGGCAGTGAGTAACCCTTTGATTATTTTAGGGGCAAAAATTTAGCATTTTTTCATTTTTTTAGGGCAACATTACCAGAAAAGAACTTACAACTCTGTAGCAATGCTGCCTTGCTTTTCAGAAAAGAACAGAAATGAGTGCATAGGGCAGAATAAAGGCAGCATTTCTGCCAGAAAAGAAAACGCCATTAGAAACATATAAAGTAGTTTTTTTTTAAATAAGCAAGTAAGGAAAAAATAAATTAATTTAAAATATTATAAAATTATTAAGTACTCAACTTTGTACAATAAACCACACACACACAAACATACACCCATACACGAACGCAAAACCTATCAACCCTTATATATTTCCATCATTTAATTAACAGGAACAACCCCAGCTGGAGTTTTATTCATTTGCTCCCATAAAGAAATTTATCATAAAATTTGTATCAAATTTAGAAATTATAATTGCTTTTTGTAGTTCAGGTTTAATTTCATGTCATTTTTTTTTCTGTTGCTCTCAATTACCAGTACATACATACAAACATACTTTCATAAAAATCTTTAATACCAGAAGTACATACCTGTGTCAGTTGAGATGATGCATAATATGATATTCTCGAGGGACAAACTGATTCGGGTTTGGAATAAATTGTCTCTGCTATCTGATCACCCATGGGCAGCAAAGCTGTTGCATATGGAGAGGGGGTGGGTGAACTACGGAATTCTGCAAATTAAAGCAAAAATTACAACATTATTAAACACACAAACACACTTTTAGTAACAAACATTTATGGTTTTAATAGACTTTTGTTAATTTCTACTTATTTATCTGTTGCAATAATAATAATAATTTTTATGCTTTAAAAAATAAAATTATTTATAATTTTCATATAAAAAAAAACTTACTGTCAAATATGTTGCATGATTTTTTCGTCTCGCAAGGATATTTATTGAGACTTGCTATGGTGGCATATGAACCACTGTTAGCACTTGGTGGCCGGCCTAAGGGATCTAAGCGTATAAACACATTTTGATGGCTGCCATAACCAGCCGTTGTAAAGCTGGTGCTAAAGATAAGAAAAAAAAAATTGTCAAATAAGTAAAATTTTCAAAATAATGAGTACAAAGTACTTTTTTATGGTGTAATAACCACTTTTAGGTACTTAATATTTTGGCAATAAATTTAAGTCAGCATTTTGAGTTTATTTTTGTCTGAGTTTTTTTTTTTAAATTTTAATAAAGATAATTTTAATTGTGTTTTGAAAATTTTATTTTCTATTTAAGTATGTAATTTGTTTGTTTGAAATAGAGATTATTTTGTGTGATGTTATATAATAGCAAAACAGTGATAAAAAAATAAAAAACATTGGAGGTGCTGTGTGTCTTAATACTTCAAAGGCTAAGAGATTAAATTTTCTTGAACATCCTAGTAGGGAGGGAAAATATGCTTCTAATGGTCGACGAGTTAATTAAATCTTTGCTGTTGCGTTATATTTGCATTATTCAGGTAACAAGTTGAGCATAAAGTACAGGATCAAGACTTGTTTTAGAGCTGAAGTTGCCAGGTTATGCTTAATTTTCTGAGGTAGTTCATTCTTTTTAGTAAGCTTTCATGATAGGTGAATACACAAGAATGCGTCAAGACAGGCCTTAGGAAAACTATAATAAGAAAGAGCTGGTTGTAAAATGTATATTAACCTCTGCATGTTCTGTGTGGTGTATGGCGGAAAAAAGTGATGGATTCCCTCCAAGGTTCATAGGTGGGTTCAACTTGGCATTAATGGTGCCATAAAAAGAATACCTCAAGTACTGGATGGAAATGTTAACAAGAACCTAAGTCAGATTAAGGCTAGAAAAACTTCTTAATATTGTTTATACTAAAATATTATGGACAGTTGGTATTAAGAATCCAAGTACAGGTCAAAGATCCAAGAGGAACTACAAGGCCAAATATATTAGTTTAAAAGGAAACCACCAGTGATAATATCTTAGGGTCATATTCTTTAAAATTATTGTGGGTTCATTAAGGGTTAATTTGAAAAAAATTTATGGGGAAAATATCAAAAAGCCTATAATAATTATTATGAATATGGGACTTAGAGTTTGGAACCCCATAATGCTTTTGAGAAGTGTAAAGTTTTCGCTAAATGTTACATGATGGATGCTGACAACAAAGCCGGCTCCTAAACTATGGCGGATCACTTAAAATTGCTTAGCTGACCATATCATGATTGTAGTAATTTTAAAGCGAAGCTGCTTGCTATTTTGCAGCCAACAGATGTTGTAATAAAACATGTTCCAAGGGATAGTAAGGTCATTATTTATAGGGAAAGCCTGGAAGTGGTTAGGGCCTTGAAGGCACATTTCGTCAAGTCTAAGCTGGTTAAGGATTGTTAAAGGACATTCGTAAGGATATCTACCTCTCTAACACCAAACTATGCTGGGTTCTAAGATAATGCGACATAGTTGCCACATACCAGCTCGCCTTTAGATGTTTGACTATTAAACTGACAAAAAAAAGAAGCAAACACTGAGACCCCCCAATGGGTCTCCATTATAAGATATTAGGGAACGATTGCTTAACATGACTAACATACCTTAAATGAAAGAACTCCAGCAATTGTAGGCTTTCTAAGCCCATATGACCAGAGGCAAGCTCAGCAGACAATTCGTTATATAAGACCCTGGTTTCAAGAAGAACCAAGTTTGATCGCGGCACTCTATATCATTGAAAAATGTATAAGCATGATGAAGAAATATAAAGACAAAGCATATTGTCAGTCACTTCCAAGATAACAGAACCAAAGAGTCAAGTCATTAGGTAAATAATTCCATGAAAACTCAACGATGTTTCGGGGTGTTAACTTAAACAAAAACTTAATTGGGCCTATCATAGAAATCAGTTGGCTGAAGATTCGGTAATGGGTAAAATCTCCCAGGTACTTGATTTCAGTTTCATTATCATTATTATCTTTTTTTTCTTTCCTGTTAATTTTATTAACCGTTCACTTGTTTATCAATTTTTTTTTGAGAGACGCTAAAAAGATCTCCGAATACAAATGTATGAGAGGCTGGCTGTTTAGCATTTTGCAAAATAAGGTTGCGGCTCTCGATATATCCAAGGCGTTTGCTAGAGTTTGGCAATGTGCGCTTCTATCCAAGCTTGTTGCTTTTGCCGTTGGTGAAAAGCTTTTTCAAAAATCAAACTATTTGTACTGTTAATAAAGGGTTTTTTTCCAATGAGCTTGTAAAATTCAGTGGAAGTGCAAAATTTTGCCCTTTTTTCAGCTTTATTACTTATTTTTCTTAGTGACCTTCTATGATAAATTTTGAATCCTTTCGCTTTCTCTGCAGACGACATCAGTATTTGCTTTTAAAGATTAAGGCTTTGTGGCAAAATATGAACCAACAACTTAATCTAGATCTAATTCTGAACTCCGATTTAATTTGTATTATTATAGTGGATTAAGGTGCCTGTAAGACTTAGTGTTGTCTTTTGGGTGATAAACGCACAGTAGACCATGTTGCATCGTCTGTGTTAACGAATGGCATTAATGTTGGGGAGATAAAAACTGAGCATTAAAATCCAATGCAATGTCCGCTGCACGAAACAAGTTATTTTTTGGTTACATCATCTAACCTTTTCAAAATTATACCCATACACACCCGACTTAAAATGGAATACATGCCTCATGTACGGACAACTGTTACATTTTTACAGATACCCATTCAGTTCATAATCGAAAATTTAACACATTAATTAAAACGGAAACATTTTCTCAGTCTACCTAGTTAATGTCCTTTCGTCTAGCTGACTAGCTGCCCATAAGAAATCTCTAATTAAGTGCAGTCCAAATTTTTAAAAATGAGTTGATTAAAAAATGCTTTAACAAATATGTATAATGATCTCAACATTAATCTATATCCTTAACATATTTCACATATACAAATTATTCAACCTAATTCGTTGATCTTACCTACGATAATAACTAGATACCTGCATCAAGTCCTATTTCAAGATAATTCAAGACCTGGATGATTTTCTAATTCTTATGCTGTTGTGTGATTAAACTGTTTAAGTGCTGTAATGTAGTGTAGCTGACACAGTTTGTGTAATGCAATGTAGTGTAGTTAAGAATAAAAAGTAGTGCCATGCACTGTTGTTGACGCAACTTATATACTGCCATGATGTGTGGTCCATAAAAAAATGACTGCGATGTTGTGTGGTCAACAACAACAAAACTGTGTATATTACACACAATGTTGAAAAGATACAAAAACAAACATATATACAAGCAGGCAAATCAATATAAAATTCATACGTAATTACATTACATTACATACATACATTAAAAATCAACCCCCGTTTTTAAAACTATCACACCAAGAACATCCCGTCAACAGTAAAGTTTCAAGATGAATTGAAACCGAAATGTGTGATCATGATGAATTGATGTGCCGTTGTTGTTAACTTAAGTGTGAAGATTTTTTTCATTTAAGTTAAGTAAAAAAAAGAGATGGCGAACAAAAGAGCGCAGCACCTATTGTTGTGTGTGCACACGTAAGGTATATGAAATGAATTGAAAAATCAAGATGATACTTAATTTAGTGACATCTTGAGCTGGTCTCTAATAATAACCCAAACCTAAAAACAAAATTTTATAGAAATTTGTCCTTTATTTATCTTTGGTCCTATTTAAAAGATATTGATGCCGATATAAACTATTGTTACTCTGATATATATTGTGTTGCAGAGTATAATACTTATGGCCAGATATGACAGACAATATATTTCTTACTTATTATATTTAACAGAGTCTCTTAATCATCATTTATTTTTTTAATACTTACTGCAGTGAGTCTTGTCTTATTTGTTTGCGCGCCCTTAAATACATGGTGCTGGCCACAAGGCCTACAACTAAAACTAGGCCCAAGGCACAGGCGGCCGCACCCAATAAAGCGGGTCCCTGAGAGGGTGCATGGGCTGGTGCCGGTGATTGATTGGGAGCTGGAAAAAGACCTTGAAATGTAGAAATATTTGAAGAAATTATTAAGCAAAATGGAAATGGTGAAATGACAAATGATGACCAAATGCTGCTTCAACAGTATGTCTAAAGCGGTTTAAGCATTATTGTCATCATCATAAAAACTTTTAATGATAAATGAAGGCAGCTGTAATCAAAAAGAAAGAAAAAAAAGACAAAATAAAAACAAAAATCTCTTACCTTTAATACAAATTTTATTGCGTTTAAAATGTAATTTGGTATCGTTATGGCGTGGCGGTCCCCTTACCAACATATTCACACTGAGGGGTACTTGTTCTGTTACATTGCCACTGCAAGGCAAATGCACCAGAAATGTTTCCACCTGCTGTGGCACATAACCTTTTTCAGGTATACTTAGGGTGGGTGCGGACAAGGCCTCCTGATCATGGTCGTAATCAATGGTTATGGCATATGGCAGCTATAAAATCCAAAACAAAAAAAAAAACAATTTTAAAGAATTTTGTTGAAGGTTTTTTATATATTTTCTGTTTTATTAGAAAACTTGAAAATGGGGGGGGGGGGGGGGGGAGTTAAAGATAAAAACAAAATAAAATAGAAAAAAAAACAGAAGCAATAATAATAACAACAGGGAAGGGAAAAGAAAGCAAGTAGGTGGTTAATGGAGTGCAAATTGGTTTTTGAGTGGTTGCATCAACAACAACGACCACAACATTAGCAGCTCTTAAACGTGTGTATGTGTTTGGTTAGGTGTGTTGTTGTATGGTTGTGTTAGTTTGGTATAAACAAATTCATAATGGATAAACTTTATTGTAACGAAAATATAAAACAGCCAAATACAAAACACAACAACAAACACATGGTCAAATGAACCGCACAAAACAGAATCAGCAACACATGCACACATGCTTAAACACACACACACACACACTTATAACCTCCCATTTATTATCTGTTAATATAATGTAATGTGACGTAAACTGATGTTGTTTTTGTTGTTTATGAAAGAAAAAGGTGTAAAGTTTTTCAGTGGGGTGGGCGACAGAGTTCGGCGGTGGGTAAAAGTTTAATTGTTTGTGCGTTTAAAGTTGGCTGCTTTTGTGGTTCTCGAACTTGTTTTTGTTGTTGTTTCGGTTGCTGTATTTCAAAGTTGGCAACTTACCGGATAAGCGGTGAGACTTTGCCACGAAAATTCGAGGTCATGTACATCTGCCGGCACTGGTACTGTAAAATGCATTGCGTATGTGTTTATTGCTCCCTCGTGCACATAAAATAAATCTGCCTCCAATCCTGTTGTATCGTTGTTATTTTCACAAAATATTGTTTAAATCAGTTGAAGTTTTTTTTTTTAGTAGAGTAAAAGTTTAAGCCACAAGAATTTTAGCGGGAACAGGAAAAGTTTACATGAAAGTAGAAAAAATAGTTTTTAAATAGACTGAGTATGTTGCATTGCGGGGCAGAAAGTTCAAATAGAAAAACTGAGGAAAAAAAATTTACAAAACAAATAACTAAAATAAATTTCTTGTGTCATCTACTCTATTTAATTTTATTGTTATTTTTTTTTTGTAACAATTTAGTGTAACTTCCTCCCCTACTACCACCGCCAACAAAAAGATCTGCTGCCACTTATTCTCCCACAATATTTCATTGTTTGCAGCCCCACCCACCCAAGTATTATGACCCTTGCAGCAAGTTTTGTTATTTTATTTCATCATTTAGAATGTCCTGCAATATAATGTTTTAAGGACAATCTCTGTTTGTCTGACCGTCTTTTCAAATGTTCTTATATCTTCCATTATTGTTGTTGGGCCTTTTTCCTTTCTAATAAAGGTGGGTGGTGAATCGTAAAATGTGTGGGTGAGTGGGTTAGTGAATAAAAGTAACGAATGCATGAATTACGTTGTTCTTTGTCAAACAACAGTTTTATTTAATGTCTTAAATCAATTTTCGTGTTGCATTAAATTGTACAAAAAGAAAAAAAAATCCTTCCAAATATAAAGAGCACAAAATAGTAAAGAAAACAAGAACTCAACTAAATAGAAATTAACTGTTTACTCTGTTTCATCTTTTGTGTATTTTGGGTTAACTTTCTTTCAATTTGTATTTTTGTTAGTTTTTGTGTTTTGTATTCCTTTCAATGGCTTCTTGCTAAGAGACTAAATGCTATTTTATATTGTTGGAGTTTTACTTTTTTTACTTTTGCCTGTGACTAGATATGCAGAAGCTTAAAATGAAATTCTTGAGAGATTTAATGTTTCCTTCATGGTACAGGATAATAAAATTTATTTATGTGTATTCTATGGTAGTGTAGTTTAGCTTAGTTAAGTAACTTTACACCGTTACTCTTGTACAACATTACATTTTTACAATAAATGTCTGAAGTAGAAACTTTTAAAAAATAGATCAACAAGAGTTAATTTTGCTGGAAAATTAAAGGATGTTAGACTTAAGGAAAAAAGTTTAAACTAGAGTTCATAAATAATTTTTAATAAACCTTAATTAACTCATTTAAAGTCTTGCTTAGGTGTAATGGATCAGATTTACAAGAATGATTGGTTTGCAACTTAAATCCCAAAGTAACCTTGAAAATATTTTGTAGCAACTTTTACTTAAGGTTTCATAATATTTAGTCGCTCTCTGGTTGTTAAAGAATTTAATAAAAATTTTTCGTTTCTTTTTTTTTATATTTTCTTTAAAGTAGTTTACTTTATTGCAAATAGTTTTGTGCAGAAAATTGCTTTTTAACGAAATACTTTTTCAAGTTGCGTATTATCTCTTCATGACGTTCTTGTGTTTAGTCACAAAGAAACTTTTCGAGCACAAAAATAGAATGTTTGAAAATTGTTTTCAATATAAATAACGAAATGGAAAATTTTCACTTTGTAATATAAAAATTTTCTTCGTTTTCTCTTGATTTTTTTAATGACATCAAAGCAACAAATTAAGAAGTAGAAAAAGGACAAGAATCAAATTAACGAAGTAGGATGTAAAAAAAATTGATGGCAGCATTTAAAGAAGCGTGATGAGGCAAACGACACTTAAGTAGGCTTTAAAGTAATTTCGAATTATATGGTTTAGTAATCGTTGTTTTGGTCTAGAAACAAAAGCTAAATAGATTCATTGACAGCAGGAGAAAACAATCTTATTTAACTAAGATTTCTCAGGTGGACATAATATTTGATAGCCAGGTGGCTATCAAGGCAACCTTCATGGTTAGAGCCACGGAGCTTAGGGATATATAACTTCATGGAGAGACTCCAGAATGCTTTTACAACTCGGGGACAATGAGGTTTTCACTGTCTTTGCAATGGGAAGCGATGATTGTGGGATCTGTGGTGTACTGGAGGATAGGGAGACTGTTGAGCATATTATTTGTCACTGTCCAGCGCTCGATCGCTTCAGAAAAAAACTATCTAGGATATTTCTTGTAAAATTTTCTCACATTATTGAAACTTATTTTTGGGTGCCCCGATAGGTCAGTGGTAAGTGCACGAGTCTACCAGTCAGGGAATTGTGGGTTCGATTCCCACCAGAGGCCCTGGTATGTTTGCTTCATTTTTCTGTTCTTTCTTTCTTTCTTATCTATCCTTCTCTAAATTTCTTCTTTCCTTCCGTCTCAACCTATTCTATCTGCTTCTCCAGATAACACAAAGGGACCGAATTAAGCGGACTCAAGTGAGCTCCTTCCTTTCTTTCTACGGCTGCCTGTTCTACCTAACCAAACCTAAAACTTACTTTATTACTGGAATTGCTCTCTTATTGAAAACACCCAGAAATAAGCAAACCTTAGATTTTTCGGACAACCATGGACTAATCTGCGTTGACGGAGAGCACCAGTGTTGTGTGAACCGTGAGCTGTATTAGCTGTTTGGCGACTTTGACATAGTAGTGCGTATCAAGTTTTAACGTTTACATTTTTTAAGGTCATGCTGTGAGAATGAATGAAGATGCTCCATCTGGAAAGTCATTTGAATACAAACCTGCTGACAGATCTCGCAGAAGAGGAAGACCGAAACTCCGATAAAAGAATCAAATGGAAGAAGATATTTCAAAACTTGGTGTCAGAAATTGGAGAAGAAGCGCAGAAGTTCCAAGCGCCTAGAAATCTTTTCAAAGTTCGGCTAATGGAACAAGCGTTATGTAATAGCTACTTAAGAAAGTATGTAAGAGAACCTTATTAAAACTAAAAAAAGTGTTATCCTTGGGCTATGTTTAATTTGGAATTCCAAATAAATTCAACTGGATAAATCAATGTTAGGCAAAACAAGCTTAAGTTGTGATAAAGGACATTTGTTATTTTAACCAGGGGTATTCAGCCCAATTGTGAATCCATTTGGAAAAGTAAGAGACAGATGAACAGCTGCTGTAAAGTAAAAAAAGGGAGAAAAGAGAACGAGTTATTAATGTGTCCGTCAAATCATTTGCAAGAATAAAAACCCAGTGGAAAGCTACAAAATTCTTAGCCACCTCACACTATAGGTATTGACAATTGCTATGAAGGCTTCACAGAGTCTATGACAGAAGCGCCCTTTTTTCAGCGGGTCTGTAGTCTTAGACAGGGCCAGCGAAGATCTTTCCCAGTCTCTATTTCCTCCTCTTCACTTGCAGAAGCTTGGGGTAATTTTATCTTATTTACTGTTTCAAATCTCACATTTTGGTCCACTGGGACAGTCGCAAGTATATACCTTAGATATTTCCTACTCTGTTTGAGAAGCAGGTCAATATCCAGTCCGTGCCACAGAAGCTTAGAGATTTTGCATTCAGCCCTGTCTCTCAAGAAAAGGCCCTACCATATTCAAGACCCCAGGATTGATATAGCTGTGGCAAAACCCAAACGATGGCCTTAGGAGTTCACATCCTAACTTCTTATTGTGTACCTATTTCCTCCTCCAAGTTCTTATAACCAGTAACGTCACAATGACGCGGAACCCAACAAGGCCTAAAACTATGTGTCATCGTGATCAGACTAAGAGCATGTTTAAGGTCACAAAGCAAAATTTTGATCTCAGCTCTTGACTGTAAAAAGTGGAGAATAAACTATGAAACAAAATTATGCACACAATTAAATCCACCGGAATTCCTAAAGCGAAATTGCAGAAGGAGGCTTAAATTTACCAACTTATTGTCCTTAGCAGATCACAGATAGTTAATCTCTACAATTGAAATGAGCGACAAATTTTTTTGTCCCGAACATATGCCACCCATTCAATCATTGCCACAAGTTTGCTTATTTGGGTAGACTTCTACAGGCCAGAGTATGTTAATAATCTTGACAAGGTGTCTTTTGTTTCTGAAAAGTTGACTCAAGAGCTCTAAGCAGTTAAAAAGGAAATTAAGTTTGCGGCGCTGAAGCCCCTCACATAGATGATTTCCTCAAAATTAAAAAAAAAATAAGGACCGGTTCTAGCAGTTTTTGTTCAAAGTAAGCCCTTGAGCCATGGCGGCGATCGCAGCATAATAAGCAGGAAGTTCCTGAATGTATTGATAAATAATTCATTTTTTATTTATGGGTGAATGAATATGAATATAAATCATCATCAATCATTATCATTAAATGCTTAATCGAGACCATAAATCAAAACATATATGTTTCCACCAATAATTATTGTCCTTGACATCATTAATTATAGTCAATAATTGAAAATGTCCTTAAATTTAGCTGCTTAAATAGCAAAAAATTAAACAGTTCTCACATGACTACAATTAGGAAATGATTTTAAGTAGTTTATGAGCAGCAACTTTAATTGCAAATAATTTCTTATTTAAGTCTCGACATAGTTTTTGCAAAAGAAAACATAAAATAAATCTAAAAATTTATTTGTGCCAAAGAGGACTTCTTCTTCTTTCTTGTTTTTTGTCAACCACTTTTATTGGTTCTTTTTGTTGAGGTCTTGTAGAACTCAAGCAGCGTTTTCAACATCAAGCGCACTTCAAAATGTTTTTTTTTCTGCAAGTGCCTTGTTAAGATGTCATATTGAACAATTAATAAATTTAGATGATGTTGATGGAAAGAAAAGCAACAAAAAACGAAATGAAAGGAAAATGGTTTCTGAAGTGAAAAAAAAAAAACAAAGAGAAGAAGAAGAAATTTAGCGCCACTATAACTTTGTTCGTATTTGAAGTATTAATGATGAATGATTTGTATTTGACATTTGTCAAAGCTACAAAAAATTTGGTTAAAGAAATTTTAGGGAAAAAGAAAAAATAAATTAAACGAAAATTAAAGCACAAAAAGACTTTGTTGCCGATTCCCTTCACGAAACATCAATGGGGAACCCAGTCAAACATTTAAAACCGAATTTCATTTTGGGTTGAAATTAAAAGAAAAAAAATTTGAAAATTTGTTTTTACTTAAAAATTGATAAGACGAGACTTTAAAAACTTGCCAAGAGTACGACAAACATCTTCGAGCTTATCACTTGAGGGTTTTTGTTTTCTCCTTTCTGGATCCAAAGGATGCAAAGGATTTATTTGGATTCCTTACAACCAGACGGTTCAACCAACTTCAAAATTATATCTGTGAAATAGGCTTAACATTTTTTTTTTGGCAAAACCGATTTCTTAAGCTTAAGTGAAATTTAATTTATTGCTTCGACTGAACCTTTAGAAAATATTTTTCTTTATTTCTCAAATGTCTTCTTTGACAAAATAAAAACCAAATCATTTATTGCAGCAATTCTTTTTCATTATTATAATTTTGTCTTCATTTTGTTGGTCAGCTATACGGGATTCTTTGTTTCAAATTATATTTAGTCACTTATTTTTAAAGTCACAAAAATACAAAATTGAAAGGAAATATAAGTTTCACTTTTGAGTATTTTTTTTCGTTCTACTTCAAACACTGCAACACACAAACATTCATTCAAACATATTGTAATATTTATGGACCGTAAATAAATCTTAATACAATCTTAAGGAAATTTGTAGCAAAATAAGAAAAAAATGAAGGTCCTTTAATTTTTACAACAACATAAACTTGTTTGCTGTTTGTTTTCGTTTGCCATTAGATTACTTTGAACCGCATTTTAAAACAGTTGAAAGAATGAAATGAGAAAAATAAATATGACAGCGGGATGCCAAACAGAATTTATTGAGAAATCTAATCTGATATCAAGAAGGGATCTCGAGCAGTTAACTGTTTGCTACAGTAATGGAACAAAAGTGAAGGCAAAACACAGAACAAAATCAAAAGCAGGAGTATGAAAGGGAAGAAGATTTAAAGAAAATTAAACTGACGAGATGAAAGTTGAATGAAAATTTTCATTTTGAATGAATGTTTTATAATTGGATTTAAGACTGTTTTAAATTGTTTTCTTTGTTCTTTTTAAAAATCCATTTCACACAAGGCTATGAACTCGTCTGAGAAATAGAAAAAGTTTAAAAGGCATTTTTCTCCTCCCCTTGCCCCAATTGCACTTACTTGCAATGCTTTACTTCATCTAAAACTATTTGATATTAACGCCACACCAACGAACCAACCAACCAACCAACCGAATACATTTTACACACTTTTCCTTCCTGCCCAACCCCCTCCCTCATTCTTATTTGAATTGCTGTTTCGCCTTATTTCCGTTCAAAGTCGTTTGTTTTGTTTTTGTTTTATAACAAATTCTTAAGTAAACGCATACACACACACTCACATACACTTATAAACATTTAAACAGCGATATTTTTACACTTACATTTATCTATTTCGAAATATTTATTCTTTGCATTGAAGTTCAAATTTGCTATAGAGTTAGTTGTAGTAGATAAGAGACGACACACGACATAAGACAAGACACACAAACTTGCATACACGCATTTAAAATAGCAGCATTATTATCATGATTGTATTTTAAGCTTTTTTTTGTTGTTATATCCATGTACAAATATGATATATGGAGTTGTTTCTAGTAAGAATTTAGAGGACTTCAATCTATCTTAGAGTTGTTGTTGGTGTATGACGTTTAATCCAAAATTAAATTCATTTAAATCTGCCGTTAAAATATTTTGAAAAAATACTTTTTATTTAAATTGAAATTTCTTGGCCCCATAGAAAAATTTGTCGCATAATTAAAAAAAAACCGCCGTTTCATACAGAGATTTTCCTACGCGTAAAGGACTTTCTGTTAGGAAAACCGTAAAACAAGTAAAAATACAAATCGAAATAATGAGTAGTTTTGAGCAGGTAATAGTAAAGCTTGGATGGAACATATTCTTTCTTTTGGATAATATTGATAGCTCGTGTATTGTTCAGATATTAAACATCCAACACCGCTTTTAGAATCTTGGTCTTTGCCTGGTAAAGAGGCACAATTTTTGGGAAAGATCTCGACCTACGTCCATATAAGATCCATCCGGTGCAACAGTTTATTTTAACGGATCATCACTTATGTCGTGTGTTCCGTGCATGGGCTCAGACTCAATTGGAAGCTGCACAAATTTGTATCGTTAAATTATCTTCTAGGGTAAATAGGTACTGAGAAAAAAAATGGTAAAAATTAAGCAGTTCAAGCACTTTAGTAAATAAAATAAATAAAAAAAATGTTTTAAATTCAATTGTGTATGAATGAATTTTGAAAATTTTCCATTTCGAACGTTAGCTGTTAGTGTCATTTAAACAATAAATTACTTGAACTAACAATTTGTTTATTAACATGACATTTATAAAAACATAATTGTTTTTAAGGCCATAGTATAGTCCTTATTAAGCTCTTGAGACTCCATTACATCTATTAAATGTGGTTTACATGCCGAAAGCATCGATGGTCTATCTGCCTTTAATTCTCAAACCGGTGAAAACAAGAAGAAAACAAATAGCTTTAGACTAAGAAAGACGATTCAACTCAAGTGCCCGTATTTTCTATCCCCCAGCTACCTGCTCCACATGATGAACCCAATGATGTCCTAAACATTTTACTAAGTTCCTAGTGGAATATTTTAGCAAATCCTTTCACCTTATTGTTTCGTACTCTTGGGCAGTGGGAGTGTATAGGTTTTATTGGTTCTAATTCCTTTTTATCCTGACACATTCTACAACAATTCGAAGTGCCGCCAGATATGTTATACCAATCTTGGTCTTACACCCACTCTCTTCAAATTCCAGATTAATTAAGTATTGTAACTACCCTGCAGCAACTCTTGTTCCCTCACTGAAGATTAGATGGTTTCACAGTTTCCTTCTTTATATGTCCACTCAGTGTAAGAGCCATAACAATTGAAGTTATCAGAAATTTCATTGCCAGCTATGTTGCTGTGCCTCAAAAACCGACATAATCTGTAGTTGAAGAAGTAGTTGATTTTACCAACTGCCTTACTACAATCCCTTACCAACTTAGACTTGAAGCATTGCGCCTTCAAGGCTCTAGATGCTACCTTAAGCAAACCTGTGTAACCATGTTGCCTGTCCTAGATTGCACTTCCATACTAAGATCCTTAAGGGCAATTTTAAGAAATATTAATGTGTGGCTAGAGTTCCGTACCCTCAGTCTGATTAACGTTCTTGCTGCGTTGTGGAGAACTACATCTAGTGCCATTTGAGGTGTGCCACTTATGGCCCCAATGATGCCAGTGGAAGCACTTTTTTGGATCTTAGTTGAAGTCTTCTTATGATAAAATTTTTCCTGAAGTGCTTACATACGTTAGAATGGGTTTTACAATCATTATGTAAATCCAACTTTTGGTTTCAAGCCCGAACTTCTTTTTCTGGAATTTTTGTTTATATGGTAGGCTAAAGGCCCCTCCCAGGCCCTTTTCTGTGTATTTTTCTGTCATAATAGTTTGCCATTAAGGATTATCCCAAGATACTTAGCCTCACATACTAGCTTTAACTCCACCCCATTGTGTGTTGGGCTTCTAAAAGCTTTGACCTTATACTTCCTGCTAAAAAAAACTAGTTTCGTTTTGTCAGGACTAATTTATACGATCCTTGACACCCACAAAGAACTTTATATAACTTCTACTCAGTAGCTTTTCGACAGCTGGAAAATACTTTCTCCTGACCAAATATACCACAATTCTTTGAATATGCAACGATCTTTTCTTACTTCCTCATAAAACATCCTTAACATTTCGTTAATCGTGAGAAGCAACAATGGAAGTAAAAAATCTCATTTTGACTTGAATTTTTAAAACTGCATTGTTGTCGGTCAACGCTAACCATACTACAGCCTACGAACGACGAATACTTAAGTGATTTTTTAGGGAATTTTGCAAATAGAGAAGAACCCGCTTACTAGAAAATCTTTGATCTTATAGACATATATATTGTTGTTTTTCCCTGGCTGGAATAAAAAATCATTCTTTTACAACTCTGTTAATAGAAAATACACACGAGCTCTACATGCACCATACTTATACATACACAACATGAAGTGCTTGTTTTACTCATGTCGTTATTAAGGAAAAAGTTGTTGCTGCTTTTAAAAAAAATATCAGCAACACAAGAAACAAACGGAAACATATTACAACATGATTTTATAGAGTGTTAGTGTTGTACTTTAAATTTGTTTTTTAAGAAATGTTCTTAAGAGTGAAAAATATTGCCCCACAGTTCTGTCTTCTTTCTGGATAATACGTTTTAGGTTTTAAAATAAAATAAGTTGGAACGTCATCCGCTGTGTACTATTAAGGCGGTTGCACATACAATCCGTCATACGTCATACGTCGGCTTTTTTAACTGACAGCTAAGTTGAAAAACATGTTTTATTATGAACAATGTCACATTCAGTACGTCTCCTTCAACGCAACGTACTAAAGTTGGGCAACTTTCAACTTTCAACGTACGTCAAGTACTTTGACAACTACCAGCTGGTTCATAACCTTAAATTATTTGTACCAGGTGGTGTTACGAACACAACTGATCTACTTTTTTCATGCATAAATCCAGGCTGGGTAGTCAAAGTTGTTTACTTCTACATATCTTTTTTTGACAACGAAGCCAACGAAAATTACAAAAAAACAATAATTATATTGACCAAATTTTTTGTTGTAGAATCACCACCACCTGCTGATTTAACATCCGTTTATAAAGGATTCTATGTGCTAACCTCTTGCGTTGTTGCATTAATATCAGTTAAAAAAGGCGAAGTATGACGTACGACGGATTGTATGTGCCACCGCCTTTAGCGTCATCTTCTTTAAATCATTTTCAAGCAATTTACAGATAATTCAATTAAAAAATTTTAAAATTTTTAATTATAATTTTTTTAATTCGACTTTAAGTTAATTTTTTTTTAAATTGTGATAGTTTAGAATGGAATTTCATTAAAAATTAAATAATTCCGATATTAGGCGAATGTAATGCATTTTAGAAACCAGCTACGACTTCTCTTTAATACTCTTTCTATTCGGTGCTTCTAAAGGTTTAATGTAATAAGAATGAGTTAGATTTTTTTTTAATAATTTTTTTTAGTAAAAGTTAAAAATTAAAAGAATTAAACATTTTTGTCAGAAGAACTGCTGAGTCTATAGTTCTCAAAGAAATACACACGAACACATTTAGAGATATTTGAGTTTTCTAGAAAGCATTCGCAAATTTCCTGAAAAATATCCTTCTTATTTGTTATTCGATATCAAGATAACAAAAGAAAAAAAGAAAGAAAAAAAAAGAAAATTGGAAAAGGAAGCCTAAAAAAATCCGTTTGCTTATATGCAGTGTTAGCCAAAAGTGTCTCCGTGGGACGAACACTAATCAAGATTTACATGTACAAAACACAAGTACCCACAATAAACCACAACATAAAGAGCAAACAAAAGTAAAGTAACAATAACAAGAGAACATTGTTTTTTTAGATAAAACATACAGCGATAAAATCACCTATAATTTTTCAAAAACATCATTTTCTCTCGTTGGACATCGCTGCTTATTTGCCAATTCCAGTGTGGTTGTGTTAGTGTGTGTGTTGTTCTATTGCGTATATTCTAGAACTAGAAAAAAAAAACCAGCATTACAAATACATTGGCACTTACGCACGCACGTACACGACAAAACGACAGCTTTGTCAAAGTAAAAGAAATCTGTGGGATTAAGTGCAGATCCCAATGAGTAAATAATGCAACAAAGAAATTTAATTTCGCGTCTTCTTTCAATTTATATCATTTTGTTCGGGTTTAGTTGATTTATTTTTTTTATTTCTTTATATAATTTGATTTTGTTTGCTTTTGTAAAAGAATATTTTTTTTATTTATTTTTTACTTTAGAGTGAGAAAACTAAGAGACTTTCACAAGTTCTAGAAGTGGGTGTCAAAGGTTTACGAAACAAAAACCCCAGATAAAGATACTGGCTTTGGAGATGTGTTTAAAAGATAAAGAAGAAAATAAAACACCTCATTGTGTTACATGATTTTTTAAACAAATTTTACACAATGTGCCAAAACAGCAAAATCTGTTGATGCAAAAAAAAATTAATAAATTAGATTCAATGTGTTTGTTTTTGCGTTCTTTTCTCGTCTTTCTTTTTATATTTATTTTAACAAAACCTTATTTCATATTAAAAATTTTTTAAGAAAAACTAAGCAAAATCAGAGAAGTAAAAACTTGCTAAGTCCATTTATTAAACCTACTTTAATGAAGTAAAAGAAATTTTAGTGAAATAAGATTAATGAAGTTAAAAAGCCAGACGTATGGGGCAGGCAATTAAAGAGTTTCAATATAAAAAAATAAAAAAACTTAAAGTTAAAAATTTTCTTTAATTCTTTCTTAAATTATTTTTATTATAGATTTACAGGTGTCGACTTTAAGAAAACCTTGATGACACCACACTTGAATGATTTATTATCTCTTAGAAAACAAGATGCCTGTTTTCCATTAAAAAGTCTGGATTTCATTAGTTCGTTTTAATATTTCGACTTAAGTATTATCATTTCGCCGAAATGACTTTATTGTATTTGTTGTCGTTTAAATTAAAGAAGATTTACTTAAATTGATATATGAAGAGGTTTCGGTGCCTACTGTACCGTGCAATTTAAAAACAGTAGAAAAACATTTTCTGCAAATTGTCGATTATGTGATTTTAATGACAAAAATTGTATTTTAAAGAATTAAAAACATTTTAAAATTTAGTTTGCCACTACAGAGAAACCAAGATAATATTTATATTTTGACTGGATGCGGCAAGCAAAGTTGGCACTTAAGAGCACGGTTTTTTAAATTTTTTTTTTGTGGGTGGATTTAAGCATGATTTCTAAATGGGAAGTTTTATAATTAAATTAATTGCCAGTTTTGGAATATTTTTTTTTGCGTTGATAAGGCTTACCTTCCTTGGTAGCTGTTGTAAATGAATATGAAACTACCAACCTCATCATTCCCGGATAAAGTAATTCTGGAAAATTTTCCGCCAGTTTTTCCACAACTTAATATTGGTTTTATATAAGCCCGCCATAGGCAACCTTAACTACAACCTTTGCAATGACATTTGTGCTATTCAGGCTCTATTGAGAATCGTGTTTCTATTGTTCGTCCACCATTGTTGTTAATATAATTAAAAAAATGCCTTTTTGAAGTCTCGAACGAGACCAGGGGGCAAATTACGGCATTCGATTCGAGTCGAAATTTAAAAATTCTTATTAGAATTCCTATATTAAAAGCATTGACAACTCGATCGATCGAGTAAAATTTCGCTTCGAATGCCGTATTTTGACCCCAGCTTTTGCCTATAGCTGACATAAGCCCCACTCCCAAAAACTACCTTAAGCTACCACATTAATTGCATATGTTGTTACTTAATATAACATAAGTTGTTGCAAAGAGTAAAATATGATCGGCCTTTACCAACTATAACTGTCTCTCTTGTTTTTGTTGTTAAATATTAACAAGTAAGAGCGCTATATTCGGCTGTGCCGAATCTTATATACCCTTCACATTGGTCGTTAAATATACAAATCCTATTAATTTTGTACTGCAAATAATATAATAAAAAACCTTGTGCGAGTTTTAAAGTCCATAGAAAAATATTCAAAATTTTAACGTTCGTATGAATAATAGAAATAGATGAAGAAGGTTTGAGGTCGAGAGTTTTAAAAGATTTTGACATTATTCATATTTAAAGGATAATAAAACTTGTTAAATGTTATGAGATGTTCTAGTCCTCCTGCTCTTCTCCAACTTTTTCTCCAAAATGTATGAATTATTTGATTATTACTTTTTGTAGAATATTCGAAGTCGATAGCTGTAATAGTTTTCCAGAAGTAGCGTATCGAAAATTTCATAAAAATTGTTGATTTGTATGGGAGCTACCCCTTCTTCACCCCCCATCCAAAAATTGTTTTCTTCAGAGCGTAGCCCTTAATGTCCAATTACTTTTTGTAGAACATTTGATGTGGATAGCTGTTATAGTGTCCGAGATATAGCGCATAAAATATTTCACCAAATTTGTGCAATTGTAGGAAAAATACCCCTTCCCCTGGTCCTATCTGAAAAAACTTTTTTCATTATTTAGGTCCATACTTTAAGAGTATCCGTGCCAAGTTTTGTGGCAAGACCGACTATATTTACTGAGATATATAGGGATATATGCACGGATTTTGTCCTAAAAAAAATGGGTTACTTTAGGTTTTCGCTTATATCTCGGTCAATAGTGAACCGATTTTGCTGATTTTATATAGCGATTGTCTCCATGACAGTTCTAATAGTTTGACACCATTAACTGGTTTGTATCTGTTTATTTGACTCCCGAAACTTCATTTCAACAGACGGACAGACGGACATGGCTAGATCAACTTCGCTATCTATAAGGATCCAGAATATATATACTTTATGGGGTCGCAAATGAATAATAAAGAATTTACAAACGGAATGACAAACTGATATATATCACTATATAAAGGGTATAATAATGTTATATGGATGATTTGACGCTAATTTACAAAATTATTGAGAGATGGATAAAGTTTTATTAAACTTTAAAAAAATTTACATTTATATTTATCTGTGTTATAACATCTTTACTTAAGCTTATATTAATGGATCTCACACTGGTTTTTTTGTATGTGTGTATTTTTGACAAATAATGACACGGGAAAGTTGCCATCAGATATCTTATAAGCAACCTTACATCAAATATTTCATGAAAATCCATTAAAGCTCTACAATAAACTTTAAAACTGCAAAGAAATATAGTTCTTAGGTGATTTTTAATTGAACGGTACTGTTAATGTTGAAATGTTCTAAGAAGTGTAAAAAGCTACGTTGTGCAGGTTTCAAATGTCAAATATGCGACAGGATTTTGCTCATTGAATTGTAGATGAAAATGACGAAAACAACAACAACAACAATATAAAACACGTTGACAACAATATTCAATATTACGATAAAGTCTAAGCATATCAGTGTGCACAGCTACAGACTAAGGAAAGGCGTTAGTAAATAAGAAATATTTCAAACGAATTTCTAAGATCAAATACAAATACATTGGCGTTAATATTACGGATTATATAAACTAATACGAGCATATGTTTGTATATTCAACAAAAAATAAATTGAAATTTAATATTTTGTGATAATATTACTGCAAGAAGTTAAAGAAAAGAAAAACCGAATTGAAAAGAAAATAAATTAACATTTGAACTGTAATTTAAGATGTTGCCGTTAAATAGATTTTATTTCTAAAGAAAATTAAATATTTTTCTATCCTTTCTAAACATAAAAGAAAAATTAATTTTCATCTTAGACTGTAAGTTTTTTTTACAGAAAACTTAAGTTAAATAAGATTTTCCTGCCTTTCTTGGTTTAATTGTAAATTGTTAAAATCTACTGCATACTTTTGTGCTGAATGCATGTGTTGGTGTGAGTTAAGATTGTTACGCAAAATGTTTAAAAAATTGTTTTATTAAAATTAAATTTTCTTTTTCGAAGGAAGTAGTCAAAGTATGAATAATTGTCGTTTTTATACCATTTAATACCCTTAAGATATGCATGCTCAGCCCAAAATAGGCTTTAGTGCAAGTGTGTGCGTGTGTGAGCGAACTGCATATAAGGAAAACGTGTCACAAACAATTCTCACTATTTTACAACATAAAAGCCTTATAATTATAATAATAATATGCAATTTTTCTTTAATATTTTTAACTTCCGTTTTATGTTTTTTTTTTCTGTCCATACGATGAGGTTGAAGTTAATGACTGTAATTATGAGCTTAATCTTTATGCAAACTTTGTCTTTAAATGAGATAAAGTATTTTAAACAAGCAAACAAAAAAATGTTCAACTGGATTGAAAAGTTTTTACAAAAAAAGAAAAATTACAAAAAGATCTATGTAGTTACACTAACTTTAAATGGAAGAGAAAATGCATAAATGCTGACAAAAAACAAACAGGCAAAAACATGCACCGTCACGTAAAATGTATAAAACGAGCGAATACTTAGAGATTAATAACTAAATGAAGTACATGCACACGCACATTTGAATAAAAACACAAATACATACAAACATATGCAAATATGTTAGCAAACTACCAACAATTGAGGTGAAAAAAGGGGTAAAATATCTCGTAGAACTTTTAATACACATTTACGTTCATACTTTTGTAATGAATACTTAAAAGCATTAAATTTCCATTTGATGGGAAATAATAAACTAAACGAGATCTTAAGTTGAAATACATCAAAAGCTTTAGTAAATAGACAGCGACACATGAGATTTTTTTTTTATTTGGGGTTAAGAAAAAGAGATTTAAATTAAATGGAAAATTGAAATAGTAATGCAAACAAGTGTGACTTAAGATAAATTCAAATTGTTGCTGTTTCATGTAGGTATTCTGGGGGAATTTCTTATTGCCTTAACAAAAAAATATTTTTCGAATAATTATTATTTGAAAACTGATAAAATGTATTCAAATTATAGAAGGCAAACGATAAACAAAGAAAATATTTTTGTAAAATGTTCAAGAGAAATTGCCATAACCATGCAAATTGAGTAAGTTTGGTGATAAATATTATTAATTAGTTTGTGTATTGAATTGTTTAATTAGTTTAAGTAAATGTTAACGTTTCTAAAATAAATTTTATTTTTGCCATTTCTTCAACCTAAATCTGTTACCATAATAGCATTTGTAAAAGTATACATAAATTAATGTATTTTTTAAAGTCATATTGGGTGCCCTGGTAGGTAAGTGGTAAGTGCACGGGTCTACCAGTCTGGGGGATGTGGGTTCGATTCCCACCAGAGACCCTGGTAAGTCTGCTTCATTCTTCTGTTCTTTCTTTCTTTCTTTCTTATCTATACTTCTCTAAATTTCTTCTTTCCTTCCATCTCAACCTATTTATCTGCCTCTCCTGGTAACACAAAGGGACCGAGTTAAGAGGACCCAAGTGAGCTGTATCCTTTCCTTCAACGGCTGTCTGCTCTATCTAACCTAACCTTACCTTAAGTCATATTTTATTAAAAGCCAAATCTTTTAAAACTCGTTCAATTAAATTAAAGTTTGCTTCGATTTTAGTAGAATTTTTTTAATGGAGACATCAAGAAGATTTAAATTTTATATCGTTGAGCCCCAATACAATAAAATCAAAGAAGGAAACATTGATCGTTCCCTTTAACTATGTAATTTGAATTATAACAGCTGGTTGGTTGGCTTTCTTCCTTTGTAAAGTCTATAAGGTGATCATCATACTTATGACTGGAGAATTGAAAGTAAAACTGACTGCAGTCTGAGTAAAACTAATATCAGGTGTTCCGAAACATATTTTAATCTCCTACTAACTGGTGATCAAACCATTTCTGCAATTCTGGGAAAACTAGGTACCAGTAAAGTAAGTACACAGAAAAAAAACCCTCTTTCTAAAATCAAGAATTTTATTTTTGAATTTATACAAAATCTTTCTTGAAATTTTTAAGTACGATCAGTACTTACAATATCTTAAATCAAGCCTATTGGGATTGCTTCAACAAATCAAGCAGAAAAAAACTTTTTTTAATATATTATTTTAGATTTGAAAACAAAGTGTCTCGGTGGCCTTGAGGTAGCACGCTTGTCCCTGGTTCGAATCTCAGCTTCGGTAAGTACAAAAAATGAAATTTTTAAATTATAAAGTTTATGTATCTATAAAATAAAAATAAAATATAAAATTCTCTTCTACTTAAATAACGCCTCCATAAGTCAAAATAATGTCATTTCAGTTTCGAATTAATCCCGTTTATGGCTTAAATCAATCCTCTTTTGGCTTAATTGTGGCCAAAAGTAAGAAATTCGTACTTGAAAAATTTTACTTGGAGTAAGAAATTTCGTACCTGATTTAAGAAAAACCGTACTCACCGTACTTTTGACACCGCTATGGCTTGATTTAAATAAAGTTTACTTAGTTTATTCTTTGTGTGTATGATTGGAGAATTGAAAGCAAAACTGACTGCAGTCTGAGAGGCACGATTGTTAAATCATCGAAATAAGACTAATATTAGGCGTTCCAAAATATATTAAAATCTCCTACTAATTGGCGATTAAACCATTTTTGCAATTCTAAGAAAACTAGGAACCAGTTAAGAATGCGTTTACCAAAGAAACACAGCCAAATATTGCAATTCAAAACTGGCAAGGGAACCGCGAATTTAAAATTTTTTTAAAGTGCAAGAAGGCAAGAAATGGAAATCCAACCTATCAGCCGTAGCTCAACTAAGTTTAAAGTCTAACGTTTCTCCAGACTCGATAGAAAAACAATGGCAAGATAGCCCCATTAGGATTTTACACAAAAAAACTAATTTATAATAAAATTGTTTTTGTGGTCATGCCAATGAAAGTTGTGATAATCCTTTGGTCGTAACCATGTGTCAGACACGGGTCTGCTAATTTTTTAAGTAAAATAAAATACCTTTTAAATTTTGTTTTTATCGTGTTTGTGCTTGTTTCTATGGGTTTGAATTTTCTGAAATCCCGTCTTTGTTGATCCATACATCGTAAGACAGTTAATTGGTCAGTTGTTCAGTCAATCAGTCATAAACGTGATTCCTTTATATATATAGATATGCCTTTTTAGCGTCAATCTTCCAAAGAAGGATTTTGTATTTGTTATTTTTTGTAGACGAAATAAAGAAGACCTCTTGGTCGAACCCTTATTTGAGTTAATAGATTTTTACCTTTAAAGCTTTTAACGAAAATCCCACATTGATTCCATATGACATTGGCTTATGGCTTTAACTAAATTTTTTTATAATTTTCGCAATTTTCTAATCTGAAAATCCATTAAAAATTCTTAAAAAAACCCTTTAACTAAATAAATTAAAAAAAAATATTTGGAGTTCAATTGTTTTTAAATTTTAACAAAACATTTTTTCAATTGAAAAAAAAAACCAAAAGTCTTCAGCTTAGCTTTTGTAAGCAACATTTTTGCTAATTTTTTTGCAAATATTTATTTAATCCTTAAAAATTTTGGATGTATTAAAATATTAATTTAAATTTAATATTTGTGTGTATTAAGCGTGGAACTAATTTTAATTATTTAAATGCTTTTCACTAAATTATGTGGCAAAGTAGGCGAGAGAGTATTTTATTTAATAAATTGTCGTCTTTAGCAACGTTTAGTTAAATTTATGCCGACTTTCGTTTTAGCTTTACTTAAATTTCCATTTCAAATTATGTTTAAGTGCCGGAAAATGTTATAAATCTGGGTTAGCCATTACCATTTCAATTTACATTTCTTTTATTCATTCATATATTCGCTCGTCCATACAAACATACAAACAGAAGAAGTGTTTACCCAACCAGCAAAATTGGTCGACATCTTTATGATATTCAATAGAAAAATCTGAAAAATTTGCAGAATTCTCAACGAATTCTGTTAGATTTCTGATCACGAAACATATGGAGTGGATGACACCAAATCTGTAAGACACATGGTGGGAAATTCGTAGCTGACTTGTCTAACAGAAATCTGAGAGAACTTTGATGAAGAGTCAAAAAAATCTGCTAAGGAGCTCTTTGTTGTTTGCTTTAAAAAACTTTTAATTTAAAATAGTTTTTTATGAATTTTTTAATAAAAGATATGTTGAATAATTGTTGGATTTTTTTTTAATTTAATGTTGTTTTTTAATCGTTGATTTATTGACCTAAATAACAACAAAGCACAAGGGAATAAATACAACATAGACATGTCTACAAGAAATCGATCAAAAATCTTAAGGGCACGCCCGCCGTAAATCAAAATTCCCATACATTTCTAACAGAAATCTGTAGAATTTAATGCCGATTTTTGGCAGACTTGTCGGTTACAGACATTGTTGGTCAAGTTAACCCGCTGGGTACACACTTATCACACCCTAAATAAAAAAGAGTCACATCTCAAAATCATTTTTGTTAATAAAGATCTTTTGTTCTTCTTTAAAAAAACATGGTTTCACTTCTATAACCAGTTCAGGAATCGTCTTGCAATGAATTTTCCCAAAATGCAAACGGATTTTTCGTGTTCATTAAAGATTTGATAAGAAAGCTGGTTTAAGAAAGAATAATAAATTCTGATGAATTTTGACTTGTGACTGTTTTTGATTTATTGTGCGATATGTACGTGCACTTACCCGTTATTGCCAAGTGAAGCACAAAAAGCCGGTTTTGTTTTGCTTAACTTTTTTATTGTTCATAGACATAAATGCAAACATTAATATGTGTGAGTACGAATATATTTATGTGTGTAAGTATTTGTATTACAAGTATGTATGTTTGTACAATTCCATTTAACCATTCGTGTTATTTAAGCTTAGAAAAGCACTTATGGCACCATTAATCAATTTACAAATCAAAATATTTCATTTTCGTTTTCTAAGTACTTGCATTAGCATTTTGTTTATGTTTTGCTGCTTGATTTGTTATTGTTTTTACTTATGTTTTGTTTTAACGCAAAACTCGACAAACAATAACAAGAAGCAACAAAAAGGAAAAATAATATTTTTTGTAGAAGAAAAATAAAAAAAACGAAACTTTAACAATACTTTAAGACAAAAAGCAAAAGGAAATGAGGAACAAGAGCAAAGGAAGCTTCTTAGAGCTTAACAATTCCAAGGTCGATGGGATATGACAATAACGAACAGAGCAACAGCAACAACAACAATAGACAGATGGCAGAAACAAGCCATTTTCATTTTGTTTCTAATGAACTTTTTATGCATGATTGAATAGAAAAAGAAGAAGCAAATGAAACTAGAAGTCTTTCATTTCAACACACAAATAGATACATAGATATATATATGTACATATATACCTATACGTACACACATACATATTTAGGAAGCAACTAGCACCAGGCGAGACCATTAATATTAAGGATTTCCTTAAACCATTCTTTTTCTCCACAAATACTTTCCTTTTCTTGTCACTTTTGTCTTTAGTAAAACTTTTATACAAATTCATTTATCCTGCATTTCCTAAGATTGATGTTTAAAACACGTCAATGCTAACGGAAATCGATTATGTTTGGTTGTGAAAGTGTTTGTCTTCCTTTCTTTGCGCTTTCAAGTGTAAGTGTGTTGTTTAAGTTTAAGTATTTGTTTGAAGGCACTATTGTACTTCCTGCCTTAGACAATAGGCAAGGGTCACATTAGCAGATAATTTGTTATTTTTCTTTATTTATTTTTGCATTTTGTGGATTTTATTTCTTAAGCAAAAGCTGATGTTTTTAATTTCCTTTGTTTGTTTTTCTTTAACATATTTTTTTTAGCAACATTTGAATTTATTAACGAAAGACAAAATAAATTTAACAAACAAGTTTAAACATAAATAATAAAAAATAAACACTTTTGGATTTTGAATTTAAAAAGATTTATTTTTTTGCTTTTGGATGGTTACGATAAAAGAACACAGAATATTGCACAGGAGCTTTTAAAATTACAATAGAAGGCCTTTAAATTAAGTTTTAAAATACTTGTTTTGTTTGCTTTCTTGGGGTAATGTGGGGCTTCTAATAGAGATAACCAATATATGTTAGTGTTTATCTAAAAAATTATTTTCAAAATGGTTTAATATTTAACTGTTTTAAGCCTCAGACATTGATACACCTAATGATAGCTAGAAGCTTTGCGTCTAAGGACAATAAACGAATTAAGCATTAGAATTAGAACATATTGACACATATTCCACATTTAGCATTGCTAATTTTGCTGTCTGCATTGCTTATAACAAGTTGTTACATAAAAAGTGTAGGTTACTTTAGTTTCATGCCTTATGAAAGAATCGAATCTGTAGTGCAGTTGGCTTCTTCCAAAGAACTTAATCCTTTACTCGATGAAATTTAAAAATAAAAAATCTTCCTGGAAAAATGCTAAGTTCCACAATTCAATATCAGACTCAAGCTTAGTCCGCACCTGAACGAGATCACTGAAATGTATCGGGTTTTTATGCCAAGATTCCTACGACAGTTTAGTTTAAAACATCTTAGAATGCTATAGTCGGTTAAGCCCAACCATATAATAACACTAGGCAACAGCCATTTTGTTATTTGTTTCTAGCATACTTTTTCTCATGGATTTGGACCTACTGAACACGAAAATGAATTTTAAAAATTTTTCTGTCGATTGGTTTGCGAGATACAAATTTTTTAATTTTTTTTTTTTAATTTTTGGAGGTACACTTACTATTTTGAGCATATCTTTAGTCTTCTTTGACCTATTTTATCCTACTACTACTCAAATTAAAGACAATTGAGCCGTCTACAACTTATTCTCAGAAAATTTTCAAATCGGGTTAGTAGTTTTGATGTTGGCGGCTTAAAAAGGTTAAAAAACTGGGTTTTTTTAGTAAAAATGTGGCTGAAAAATTCATATAAAAATTCATATAAAATATAAAACGCGATGTTAACAGCGATTTTAATTTTTTTACGTATAGCTGACACTTTTCCAAAGAAAATAAGCCCTTACTTAACAAAATCTGATGACAAATGGCCGACTTATTATTTTTTTGGTAAACGACCGAAATTCCGCTATTTTACGATTTTTTGATTTTCATTATTTGCACAGCTTACCTACCCAACGCAAACGAATAAATACATTTGAACTTAATTTAAAATAAACAAATTAGTCTTCGTATATTATTTTTTAATTTATTTACAGCACTACATGCTCATACATATTTAAACATAAGGAGACACGGTTATCAATTGCATTTCAAAAC
The DNA here is from genome assembly GCA_963583895.1 of Melanophora roralis. Lineage (NCBI taxonomy): Eukaryota > Metazoa > Arthropoda > Insecta > Diptera > Rhinophoridae > Melanophora > Melanophora roralis. The sequence continues at coordinate 83,101,254 of OY757191.1, read as the reverse complement.
TGTCTGTGAAAGTGTAAAGAAGTTAATATTTAGAAAACGCAAGGAAGACAATGAGTAAAAGACTACGTGTGTTCGAGTGTTTGAACGATCCAGACAATTTCTGCAATGTTTGTGGCCAGTTTATAAAAAAAAATCACGCACACAAGTTTACTCCAGCAGTACAATTGCACTATTTGAATTATTTTGGTATTTCACCAAATATCACAGAACCATGGACACCTAAGTCGCTGTGTGATCTTTGCTATATAATCTTAACCAACTGGGCAGCTGGCGGAAGGTAAGAATTTTTATTTAAACACATTATACATAGCGAATATAGTAATTTATTTTAATTTTAGCCGCCATATGAAATTCGATACACCAATGATGTGGAAAAAGCCGCTATGCCATTCCACAGACTGTTATTTTTGCCTCACCACAAACAGTGGGGTAGGAAGATTTTTTAAATGGAACTACGCTCAAGTGGGATCGTTTGCGCTTCCAGTACCACATTCGCATGATGTGCCATATCCAGTGTGCCCTGGTGCATCTCTTCAAAAAGCAGAATCGTCAGAAGAAGAGTCCGAGTCAAATGCAAGCGAATTTGAGCCGGGTGCAAAGCGAAAATTACTGTCACAGGCCGAACTAAACGATTGGGTGCGCGATTTTGGTCTCACTAAGGAGAAAGCCGAACTTTTTGCGTCTCGGATGATACAGTGTGGATTTGTGGCTTCAGAAGTGAAAGTAACAGCGTACAGAAACCGTCACAAGGAGTATGCAAAATTTTATACAAAGAAAGACCAAATATGTTTTTGCAGCGACATTTCAGGCTTGTTCCAAGAGCTTCACCAAATTCACAACCCCAACGAATGGAGGTTGTTTATTGACAGCAACAAAGAGAGCTTGAAGGCAGTTCTCTTACATAATGGGAATGAAAAGCCATCTGTTCCTATTGCTCATGCGGTTCATTCAAAGGAGAACTATGAAACTATGGACATTTTGCTGAAATGCATAGAGTATAGGAAATACAATTGGAAAATATGCGCCGACCTTAAAGTTGTGGCCATTCTGTGTGGACTCCAAGGAGGCTATACGCGACATTGCTGTTTTCTGTGCCTTTGGAATAGCCGCGCTGATGATCAGCATTATATAAAAAAAAAATGGCCGGTACGAACGAAACCTGTAGTTGGAGAAGCGAATGTTCAGCGCAAACCACTAATAGAGAACCGTGAAAATATAATACTTCCGCCGCTGCACATAAAATTGGGTTTGATTAAAAATTTTACCAAAAAATTAGACAAAGAAGGTGAAGCTTTTGCCTATTTACGGTCAATTTTCCCTTACCTTTCGCTGGCAAAAATTAAAGAAGGAGTCTTCGCAGGACCCGAGATAAAAAAAATTTTGAAAGATGAAAAATTCCCAAAGCTGTTATCACCCATCGAAGCCGCATCATGGAATTCCTTCAGGCTTGTTGTGGAAAACTTTTTAGGAAACAACAAAAGCCCGAATTATAAGGACATAGTTGAGGATCTGGTAAAGAACTATGAAGCCATGGGAGTGCACGTGTCAGCTATACGTAAAAAAATTAAAATCGCTGTTAACATCGCGTTTTATATTTTATATGAATTTTTATATGAATTTTTCAGCCACATTTTTACTAAAAAAACCCAGTTTTTTAACCTTTTTAAGCCGCCAACATCAAAACTACTAACCCGATTTGAAAATTTTCTGAGAATAAGTTGTAGACGGCTCAATTGTCTTTAATTTGAGTAGTAGTAGGATAAAATAGGTCAAAGAAGACTAAAGATATGCTCAAAATAGTAAGTGTACCTCCAAAAATTAAAAAAAAAAAATTAAAAAATTTGTATCTCGCAAACCAATCGACAGAAAAATTTTTAAAATTCATTTTCGTGTTCAGTAGGTCCAAATCCATGAGAAAAAGTATGCTAGAAACAAATAACAGACAAAAGTTTGTTATTTGTGACCTAGTGTAACTTACACAATTTATTTCACATTAAGTTCCTTTATAGGCACTCTTAACATAGCATCGATCTTAAAAAATTTGATTGCGATAGCTTAGCTTCATTGTCATTTTTGCAGTTAAATATAATTTTTGCGAGTTGAACAAAATTATATGAGATTAATGGTTTATTATAACCTGACAATAATAATATTACCTTAAACAATTGGTGAGATAAGATTCCTAAGATTAGTCAACAAAAATTTCAAATATTTCGGGAGGGCAATGCATGAGATTTGTGTGAAGAAATAAGCTGATTGTTGCCAGTTTTAATAAGCTTGATGCTTTACTCAATTAATTAAAATTTAACCTGCACTTTTATTACAAAACTAAATAGACACCCAGTTTAAATCCAACCAAGAAGTAATTTTAAGTTGGTATAGTTGAAGGAGCGTTCCATACTAATAATTTTGTGCATTGCATAGCATCACAGACAGACATAGAGGCGTACTTCATAGGGATGATCGCACACTTTCAGAGTTGCATTTGTAAAGCAATTGTATATATACTTCACATAACGATAAGGGTCATTCCATTAGCAAATTCTACAGTATTCGTTTGCGACATCACTAGGGTATATATTTTGGATCCCTAATACATAGTAAGGTGGATTAAGCCATGTCCGTCTGTTGAAATCAAGTTCATAAAGCTAACTCAAATCGAACGAATCGAATTTTTTCAAGCTTTAAGAAATGTAAATGAAATGATTGCTATTTAAAATCATCAAAATTGGTTTACTGGGAGAGACCTTTCTACCCTTAAAGATTAACGAGAATAACCATTAATCAATTAACCCTAAAAATCTAAATTAACCCATTTATGCCCACCCCACTTACGTCTAAGGGGTATTATGAGTTTGTGCAGATGCTTGTTACGACCAAAACCAAAGGTTTGAGACCTACCCTAAAGTGCACCAATCAACTCAGAACTACTTCCTGAGTTGATTTAAGCATGCACGTCCATCCGTCTGGCTGGGTATCCACCCTGCGGGAAATGGGTGTCAATTGGTCGGCGTACACGTCCTGTTACAGGTACAAGACATGAATTGGACAAAAGTTGTTGGTCGTGATTGGTTAAAAAGCACACGTCAAGTAACTGGTTAAAAGGTGTTAAAAAGATTAGGGGAAAAAATAGAAATACTGGTCCCTACACATAAACATACGTCTGTTAACATATACACACACACGCGCGTAAATACAAGCAAAGTAGATTAAACAGGATCTAAAACAATTAATGCAAAATTTCCTTATATAGTATTGGCCTGTAACCCATTCTGAGGTACTAGTTTTGAACCATTTGCCCCCTCCAATGACTATGCAATGTAAAAGTGACAGGTTCTCTTCTTATAAAGTGAAGAAAGTAGAACCAGTCCCTACCCTAAGGGACCATTCACGTCAATAGTCTTGGACTAGTACACTTCCCCGTAGGACAGGCATTCTTGTGAAGATATTATGATAAAATTTAGCACAAAAGAGTTTTTTGGTACTGTTACGACGACCAGTTTGTTTTTGATAATGATCGGTAAATTTTTCGGTAAAACCCCAATACAAATGTCCTCGCGGAATTAGCATTTTAACTGACTTGAATATTATGAGGTTTTGACAAAATTTTGCACATCTTTCTAGGCTCATGTCACCACCTATTATACTGAATAAACATTTTATTGGTCTGTTTTTTTTTCATAAAGCCCCCATAAAAATGTGTTGTAGGGTATAACACGGTCAGGCTTGACCGACTACAGCTTTCTTACTTGTGTAGTCTGCGGTCATGTTTATAAACAAAACGTTATATTTGCTTTAAGTTTAAGGTTTAATAAATAAATCATGCAATTATTGATGGTTTAAAGCAATCGATTAAAATTTATGTAAAATATATTCAGTTGAAAAGACATACATACATATGTATATGTATGTACACATGCATATTATGCATATGATTGCTTATATATGTGCGTGGATGTCTATGCACACTTACATGCACATTTCCAAATAAAAACACAATAAATTTTCAAGTTTAACAATAGTTTGCTTAAGTTCTGTAAATGCATCAATAACTGGAAACACTTAATTATTTTGTTTCTTGTTGGTTGTAACATCTTATGCAACCACATTTTAAACAAGAAACATTACAAAGAGCAAGAATTAGATGTTAATTTTGAATGCAAAAGTAAATTAAAGAAGATTAAGTAAAACATTTAGAAAATTGATTTTAAAATCATATTTCTTGGTGACTTAATGTTTTGTTATTAAATTTATTTAATTTTGGTAATGAATCGAAGGTGCATAAATAAATATTTTTAAATATTTTATTTATTTAATCTTTAACTAAAGTAAGCAAGAGCTGTACTAGTAGCTCAGGCTTTAATTTTATAATTCTTTTAATTTTAAAATCATATATTTGCTTAACATTAGGAGCTTTATTTGGTTTTTAAATATAAAAAGATCCTTTTAGTGCTAAATTATTGTGTTCACAATCTGGTTTTAGTTATAAACTTTACACATACGCATTCTTGCTAAACTCCCTGGTGTAAACAGGTATTCATTAAAACAAAATTTTCAAAATTAAATAATTTAATTTTACTAATAACATCCTTTTTGTAGAGATTTCTACAACCGAAAGCCATTGATGAAATGACAAAGTTTTTTCAAAATTGTTGAAAGTTTTGGAGAAAAAGAAAAATAGTTTATTAATTTACATGAACATCTCCACATAAGTCTACCCTTTGCTGTTGCATTAGTGTCCTGTCAGTTATTTTGTCGTTTTATAATCAATCACTTTGTACCGACTTTTGTTTGATTATCCCCTCTTCATCTTTGGCTAGATTAAGCCAAAATTTAAACAATTCATTTATTTTTTAACTAAATTTTCTTGTTATTTTGCGTATAACCACAAATACTCTTTGGTTGGCAGAGAAAAAGCCCCAAAAGGAATTTGTATGTCCTTTGCAAGCTGCTCTAAAAGTTCGAAAAAAAAATATTGGGGGGAAATTACAAATTACTTATAGAGTTGAAGAAACCCAAATAATAAAATAATTTATTTGCCGTCGCTGTATTGTAGAAGCAAATAAAAGAGGAGGGAAAAGTAATAATAATCTCATACTTACCCATAAGTTTCAACACTTCTCGGTGGCTTATAAACACGCTTAAATAACCACTTGACAACGAGGGATACCAAGCAACCATTAGGCCCCAATAAAGTAACCAAAGTTTGTCCATTTGGTTAAAAACAAAATGTTATTAGACGGAGCAGAGATGTCAATTTAATATTTTGGGAATAATTTACGAAAATACTTTATGATTGTTGTTGTTGTTGTTAAGTATTTTCTTCTTAAGGATTAGCAACGATGATGGGGACTGATGATGATAATTAATATAATGATGCGGTTTGTGGTAGTTGTTGGGGGAATTCGTTAAAATTGTTGGTAAATGACTGCTGGTTTGCAATGTTGTAGACGAAAATTTAAAAATTCATTAAATATTATTTAAGTTGACAGTTTATGGTTCATTTAATCGTTGCGGGCAGTTTTCAAAGGCAGTAATAGGGTTGGTGACCAAAGGAGGAAATTGAAAAAAAAACTAAAAGTCCAAAGCCATTCGATATGCATCAGTTTGTATTTGTAATAGAGTTCCTGGCAGTTGCAATAGTTTTTTGTTTAATTTTTAAATCTGTTTTCTTTGGCTTTTGTTGTTGTTGTTGTTTTTGCTTTGATTTAATAAGTCTAAAAATTTAAATATCTCTTGCCGAGTATGTTTTTGGTTAAAAGTTTTTTGTTTGTTTTTTGAAATTCTTTGCCACATTTAATTCAAACCAGTCAACAATTTCGAGTGACATCATTTGTATTCTTCTTCCTCCCTTTTGTTGTATGTTCTTTTGCTGACGTTTTATGGTTGTTTTGTACAGGGAGCTGATGTATGCAATGCAGTAGATTTCTGCATTCTTTTTTAGTTGGTTTTCAGTTCTGTGTGAAATATATTGGATTTTCGTTGATGCTTGGCTGTTGTTGTTGTTATCCTGTCCGTTTGCTTTTAATAAAAATTGCGGGCGTAAGCATATGTTGTCTCGCCTGTCACGTGGTTGTTGCTTTGATGATACAATTCCAACAACAACAGTAACAGTTTTGCTGTCTCTGCTGTTTTTTTTAATTTTATATTCAGATGCTCGTTTGTTTATCAGTGCGCTGGTATAGTTGTTGATATTGCTGATGCTGATGTTGATTTTGTTGCTTGGAAACTATCATCATATAAATATATTTGTGCAGTTTTTATATTGCTGACAGGCTGCCTGACTTGACTTTTGCATTTCATCATCCTTTTCACTTAACATTCCCATATGCAGCTGCATTTATATGTGTGCAAGTTTCTTTACATTTTTTTCAATGTGTTGAGCTGTTTACTGTGGCCCACTCCTACTTATTGGTTTAGTGACAATATATGTGTATTAAAGCTGTCAAAGGTTTGTTCAATGTTATACTCTTTCTTCTTAAGTTTCCTTTCCGTTTGCCAACTGCCGCAGCTCTGGTACATCCAGCTGTATTTGGTGTGAATTAGTTTCCTTAAAGCTTCTAGTGTAACTGTCAGTTGTTGTGAAACTAAAACAGCAAAAGAAAAATAGAAAAAAAAATTTAATAAAAATATGTGACCAAAAAACGGCATAAAAATAAGAGTAAGAGGTAATACGTAGATAAAATTATATTTTGTTAAAGGGACGAACATAGTTTTAAATTGTCCGCAGATAAACATTTTTAATGACCAAAATATTAACACACAAAGTTAAAAAGTTTAAAGTTTAGATTTTCCAACACAATGTATAGTTAGGAAATATAGAAGAGGTTCTTAGGGATCTAGTGGTCAATGACTTTCAGATGAATAACTTCGATACTCGAGACTAGGGCTGCACATTCTAAGAGAAAAGAGTTAGATCTTAGGAAGGTTATGACCCCGGAGACACTACAAGTGATGACTTTTTGCCTCTATTGTAGTTCTAAAAGTTTTTAAGAGGATTTTGATTCTAAAGAAAGAAAGATAGATATATGAAGTGATCATTCTGGTAAAGAGAAAATGTCTTCCTACCACTGCAATTGGCTTTACTTGTACTTTTTTTGGGTGTCAGGAAACAGGCTTGGCGCGAAACTCCGGGATGAATATGATCCGACTTTTAAAAGCCCAATACATAATGGAGTGGAGCTGAAGCTAGCACGTGAGGCTAAATATCGTTGAAGAGTCAATTTCAGCAAGCTTTCTCGGAAGAAGAGTACACAAGAAAGGGTCAAGAGAGGTCTAAACCACTGTTTAATATGTAAAAAATTCTGTTGAAAATAGCTGGGGCTTACAGCAAGAGGTAGAAAACTAGATCAATAAAATGGTTGTAAGACCCATGGTAATAGTTTTATGCAGTGTGTTGCGGAAGGGGGGGAGGGGCATTAAAAAGGCACCTTAAGCGTCCCTTAATATAATTCTATCTGCCTATGGAGATGGTCAGATCAAGCGAATTAGGATTGAGAAAATTTTTCAATATTGGCCACGCTAGAATGTAGTGAGGAATTTGGCTTGGTGACCGTAGTATAGGCCGGAAATCTAGGGCAGACAATAGTATAAATACTCCCAGAGAGGAATTGTTGTTGGGATCTGTTAGTCTGTTTTAAGCCTGTGGAGTTTGAGTGATGGATCTGAGATGGAAATGGACACGAGAGCCAGGGTCTTTACAATGGGGAAAGGACACTAAGAGTACAGCGTGTTTCACCTGTTAAAAGGAAAGAAGTCTTCTTGCGAATTGGTGGTTAGTTCTCTTTTTATGTTGGCAATTAGGCAGCCCTTAAGACCTTAAAGGCGTATTGTACCGAGTCGAGATTGGTAAGGGATTACAGAAAAGCCATTGATGGGGAGAGATAATAAAAATTTTTTTGAAATAGTTCGTGCTGTAGAAACAGCATGTTTTAAAATACACACTTAAAAAATTTTTTTTAGTAAAATCAACTGGAAATGCTACTTTAAACAATTGGATATTTATTTAAAGTCCTATTAACAAGATACACATTTAATCAAAAAAGGTTGTTCAAATTCAAATACTAAAAAATTTACTTGAAGAAAATTCTAAAATTGAGTTTTTAATCCGTATTTAATGTCATTACATCAGTAGTGTGCGAAAGTTGTTGTTTTCATTGATAAATTTCTATATGTGAATGTAATAATGATGGCTAAGTAAGCGCCTGGAGTCTGAATACTAGGTTCTCACTACTACGAAGTGCTAAAGAATAGGAGCAAAACAAACAACAAGTTTACTTATTACCATATTAACTAATAGTATCAACGCAAGCTGATGTTGCATTGCTTTCTTCAAATAATACAGAGAGTGAGGAAGCACCCATACATTCACATAAATCATGTTATCATATAAGGACACTTACTTCTTTGTAAGGATACATACAAATGAATTTATGTAGACACGTATTTGCGTTTGCCTTTTAATATATTTGAAAAGATAATCTAATTTATATATTTGTACATACATACATATGTATACACAGAATTATTGAGTGTTAAAAAAAAGTTTAAAAATTCACAATAAAAACAAACAAAGGAGAAATGAATGAAATAAGAGCTAAAAAGGTACTTGACTTAACAATTAAAAAAAATGTTCTTCATTTATTTTCTTTTTATTTTAATTTTTACTGTTTTTTTATTTAAAGTCCTTTAAAAAGTAATTAAAAGTTTGTAGAGATAAACAGCCACTCCACGAACACGCACGCAGCTCCAAAGCGCCAGTGGGTCAAACGACTTGCTTTTTTAATTTAAATTTTTTGTTCTAAATTTTCTTTTTACTTTTTGTTGTTATTGATAACAAATTTGCTGCTACAGCCAGGGTTGTCAGTTTTTTTCTGGCTCCATTGCACAAACATTTTTAAGAATTGCAAAAAAATTTACCTGCTGATGATGCCACACAACGGAGTAGCGAGATATTGAAAAAATTGTACAAAAAAATAAATATAAAAATAGACCTAAAGCTTAAAAAATAGACTTATTTATTAATATTAAAAAGGTCAAAAAACTAGAAAAAGTAGATCAATAAAAATTCATAAACTGAAATAAAATTAAACACCAACAAACTTCTCTTCTTCTTCCAAAAAAAAAAATTTGTATCGCCAAGATCGCCATTACTGACAACCCTGGCCACAGCTAACACTGTTGCTCTATCATTTGGCTGCTGTTTAAACTGTTGTGATTTATATTCTAAATATAAGAGCGTCGAAGGACACATACATACGTATGCACAAACTTACACATAAACTGTGTTGACTAAGTTGATGGTGAAGATAAAGTTTACCGCAATGTAAACATTTAATTGAATAAGTTCTGCATGAATGTTAGAAAATAAATGACTGCTTTGTGGTAACAGAACTGCACGTAAAAACTTTCATTAAAACATTTTAGAATAAATGGAAAAAACAAAGTCTTTCAAAGATATCTAAGTCCACATGAACTTACTTAAAGTCCTTTAACCAAAAAAAAAAAAACGGATACAAAAGATAAACTGGGCAAACGCAACTGATTCAGCAAGCGATTAACTTCTTTCATGCTTATTAATAAATTTTGCACCAATAAAAACTTTTTTAATGCAATAAGATGATAACCTGTCAAATGAATTTTTATTTAAATATGAACAGACCATATTCAAAACCAAAAAGAAAATTGTGTAAAAATTATTTCCTTCCTTTTATATTAAGTTTATTACAAATGAGACATGACCTTGTGTACCGTATGTGCAAAAACGTTTGTCTTTCTGTTTTATATTATAATAACAAGTTTAATATGCAACTAATGAAATACAAACATTCCAGATAATCTTATTACACAGAAAAAAATTTAATTACTTTCATATGATTAAATATTTTTTTTTTAATTATAAAAATAAATTGAAGAAGTTTTTTCCAATTGGGTAGTTGGTAAAATCATTTTGGCGAGAGTAGCAAGCTTATACATTTCTTGCTCAGTTCAAAAATTTTGGCAGTAGAAACCCTTTTTAGTTTTTTTCTGTGTACTACTTAATATGAACCTAAATTATATCAGCCTTTATAAGTAAACTAATTTAAATCTCCAAAACTATGCACAGAAACAATAAATTGCAGAATCAGTTACGACCCTACGGGAAAGTGGACTGGTCCAAGACTATTGACGTGAACGGTCCCTTAGGGTAGAGACTGGTTCTAGTTCCTTCAATTTATATGAAGAGAACCTGTCACTTTTACATTGCGTTGTCATTGGAGGGGGCAATTGGTTTAAAACTAACACCTCAGAACGGGTTACAGGCCAATCCTATATAAGCAAATTTTTCATTAATTGTTTATGATTCTGTTCAATCTACTTTGTTTGTATATACGCGCGTGTGTGTGTATATGTAAACAGATGTATGTTTATGTGTAGGGACCAGTATTTCTATTTTTTCCTTTAATCTCTTTAACACCTTTGAACCAGTTAATTGATGTGTGCCTTTTTAACCGATCACGACCAATAACTTTTTGTCCAGTTCATGTTTTGTACCTGTAACAGGACGAGTACGCCGACCAATTGACACCCATTTCCCGTAGGGGAGTTTTAGAGAATCAATAAATATTTTGTCTAACTAAAGACCTACAATGAAAATTGTAAATTAAGAAAAACCATTTTGCAAGAATTTTATTTTTAGTTAAAAAAATTTGTTTAATTGATAAAAAAATTATTTTGTTTTTGCGACTACTTTATTTGGTATGAAAATAAAATTAAAATATTTTTAGGGAAATTCCACGTAAAATGTCCCAAAATAAATGAAAATTACTTTTTTCATTTTAAAAAAAATTATGATTTTAAGTTTGAACGAGAATGAATATAATCAAAATATAAAAAAATAATTTTAATTGAATGTATATTTAGTAGAAAGGAGTTTGAAATGGTTATATAACTTTTTGGCGTTTTAATGAAAATGTCACACCCATCGCGTTATTCAAGGTGCTTTTTTCTTAAGAAAAAATAGTTTTTTGTAAAGATAAAGTATAAAAATAATTAAAAAACATTTAAAACCACTAAGTTAATTAATAACAATTAGCCCGTTCTTAAGAATATTTTACACAACGCGTTCTTTAACCCAAAGTTCTTTAAAACTAAAATTTTTAATATTACAACCGTCATAGTCTTCTAGTTATCATTAGAAGCAGAAATCACGTTTCCTTAATTTCTCCCTCTTTATAAATGTTTGAAAACATGCCGTCCTTAGAAATCACAGCCTTGTTTAAAATTAAAATTTTGAAATGTTTAAGATATAAACAAAATTGTGAGTAAGATGGTAACACTTGCACAATGGAATTGCCCATTAGAGACTACCTAACAAATTTACTGACAACTAAATTATTTTGAACAAGCATTTGTTAGAAAAAAATTTTCATAATATTCTCTGTGTGCTAACTTAACCACGCAGAATAAAAAAAATGTCTTTTATATATGAAATTTTTTAAAATTTGGTTAAAAGGTTTTTATATAATAGTTTTAGTGCTAAGGTTGCGTGAACAAAACCTCTTTGCCTAAAATTAAATTTTGGTTATAATTTATTTTATTTTTTAATAAATAATTGGGGTATTTAAACGGTATGCTATCAAGTCATATTGTCTTAAAATTTAAATATTTTACAATAGTTTAAAAAAATTGTTGTTGTGTTAAAAAAGAAAAAAGTTCTATAATAATAAGACTTTTTAAAACTGTGTTTTATTATTTTGTCATAAAGAGTAGAAACCTGAGCCGGGCGGCCAAAACTCTTTAGTGAAGCCGTTGATATAATTAACAAGTCGCAGTCATTAATTTTGAAATATTTTTTCAATTACTTATTTTTCTGTTTTTTCCAGCAGCTGTTTCAAATTTAAAATAGCACACTTAATTATGAGCGGATGCTCACAACAGTAGTATTTTTTCGTTTTATTTTTTTTAAGACATATGACTTAATAATACCCTAAGCATTTTATTTTTTTTTTTTAATTCAATATTTTTTTTGTTTTTTTCTGTTCAAATAACGTAAAAATAAATCTTGTAATTTTTAAAACATAACTTGACTTTAATAAAAATTTTTTTAGCATTTCAATGAATTATATACATACATATGTACACATACATGTATATACATACTTTTATCCACATTTATTTTTAAGTTTATAATTTAATGGCCAACAAAACAGAAAAACTAAAAAAAAATAAAATTGTGAAAAAAGACTAACAAACTAATAAATATATGTATGTATGTATGTATGTATGTATGTATGTATGTATGTATGTATGTATGTATGTATGTATGTATGTATGTATGTATGTATGTATGTATGTATGTATGTATGTATGTATGTATGTATGTATGTATGTATGTATGTATGTATGTATGTATGTATGTATGTATGTATGTATGTATGTATGTATGTATGTATGTATGTATGTATGTATGTATGTATGTATGTATGTATGTATGTATGTATGTATGTATGTATGTGTGTAGGTAGGTGTGTTCATTAAAAGTGTAAATGTGTACAAAAGACTCTGTGTGAATAAGTGTTTCTAAAAGTTAGTAAGAAGAGTCTGTATAAATCCGAGTTTATCAAAGGAAAAATTACAATGCGGCTTTATTTCCAACTTTAAACATTATTTAAAAGCTTACAATAAAGAAAAAAGGAAGCAAGCAAACAACAACAACAAATGGAAAAGAAAAGTTTAAAATCAAATTTTCTATTATATTTACAAAGTGTACATTCACTTACACTCATATGCACACATACATACAAACATTTGCACATTTAAATAAAACTCAACAAAAAAAATTTTACAACTTTATTATTTTCGTGTGACGTTTGTTAAAGCTGAAGTTTTTATTTGTACATATGACAGCAAAGCCCTACAGCTCTGACAAATACTTTAGTAAATTTTTATTTAAATATTCAAAATTTTAAAGAAAAAAAGGTTAAAGGTTTTAAGATTCCTAAGTATTTCAGTTTATTTTTAAACGAATTGCTTTTAACAAACCCCAAATTATAGAATTGGACACAAGATTAATAGTGGCACCACATCCTATTTAACACTCTCAAAGCTATGAAAATGCCTCCTTTAATTTAATAATTGTCTTACTGTGCTACCGATACTGACCGGGTAGGTGATCATTTCCTGTAAATAATTTACTAAACAACACTACCGGGTCAATTTGATTAACTTAATAAAAAATTCTTATGATGATATTAATGTTAAATTAAGATTTTTCAAAACTGTTTGTATTTGTAGCTGCTGTTGTTGACGCAAAAACAAATTTAAAGATGATTTCAAATGTGTTGCTGTGAAAGTTTAACTTTTCTAAATTTTTTTTCTTTCTCTCCTAAAGTTTAACTTTTTGAGGAATAAGAAGCAAAAAATAAATTTTTTCGGTTTTTATTGTAAGTGAAATGTTGCCAAGGAACATTCATTTAACTAATATAAAGTGGAAAAAGTTTCTAATATAATAAATGCATGTTCACACAAAACACCTTAGTTACATGGAAATTCTTGGTATTTTTTATGAATGTGTGCGTGCGAGTTTTATATAAAATATGGAAAATTATGAAGAACTTAAGTGTAGTTTTTTAATACCCTACAAATAGAATTAGTTGAACGATTATGGCGATTTGTCGACATGATCTTTAAATTACCAATGTTGAATAGTACAAAAGTTTTCTTTAATTAAAGAATATTTGTCCAGCATAATTGATGGCGACATATTGCAGTCTTAGAGATAAAAATGTTTTGCAATCAAATTTCTGAAATATCCTTATATTGGGTTCTAGGTAGGATAGTCCCAGCTTAAGGATCAGTTAGCAACCAACCATCAAAGGTTTTTTATCTCACGTTAAAGTATTGCTGCTTACCGGGGAAGCAACCTGCTTTGGATAATATTCAGCCCAAAAAAGGACAATGCCGCATTGCTAAACTCTAAAAACTAGGCACTGATCTATTTAAAATGAAAAACTTTTTTCCTTACTCTTTGCTTCCTGAGCTCTTAAATTAGTGTTTTAAATTATCCCATCCGCCTAACCACCCACTAGTCCGCAAGCTGTAACAAATTGAAGTCAATCTGATATATATGATTGGCGAGTATCCTACTTAGAGTTAACATGTCATAAAATGGCTTAAAAGACTGTTTCAATATAACTACGCTTGTATGTTGGTGTTTGTGGTGGCATGCCTCGCGGAACTGTCAAGTGGAGACTAAATGACAGCGATTTGGCATTACGTACAAACGTGTATGTTGAATCTACATTAAGCCTGAGCTTAAACACAAAATTTATTGAAATTATTCTTTTAAGCCAAGTTTCCTCAATAAAGTATAACGTGTTAAAAATTTAACAAAGTTTGTCTCTATAAAGATTTTTTAAGGTTGATTTGCTTATAAATATTTTTGAAACATTTACAAACTCATTCTTATATGTACACGCAATTGCAAATAAAGGAGCAAAAATGTTCTGCTTAAGGGAGTAAGAAAAGTTTTAAAATTTTTGCTGTAAATAATTTTTTTGGAAAAAATTTAAAATTGTTTTTTAAATACACAATGACAAGTTGTGCTTAATAATAAGCAAAGTAAATGTACGTAAAAACAAACACACATACATGAATATATTTACGTATATTCGCATACCCAGTGAGCATTTGAAAGATTTTTTGTGAAAAATCAACAAAACTAATGTGCTGTTAAAAGAACACAAAAGGCGAAACGCCTTGGATATTTTGTGTGTATTTTGTTATTGTAACAAAAACAAAACACATGCAAAAATTCAAGACTTTCAAAATATTTTCAAAATAGCCGTCTGTAGCGTGTTCACAAGAACACATGGCTGATGGAAGGACGGACATTCTTAAATCGACTTAGGAAGTGATTCCGATTGGTATACTTGAAGATGGGCCTTATTACGAACATCTACACAAATGCGTAATACTCATACCACATATATGCACACATGAGGTGCAGGTATAATGAGCCAGAAACGCGACTCAGAAAATTCTCGTTCAGAAGAGTCGAGGTTAGGGTAACAATTTACCGAAAACACATTTCTTTTCGATTCAAAAACGAGGGCTTAAACGATTGTTTTAATCGTGCAGTTGATTTGCAAAAAACAAGAATATAATAGAAAGTTGTAACTGGGTATGTAAGTTTGTTTGTAATTTATGCATTGCCTTTAACATGAAAAAGGAAATGAAAAAAAACTTTATGAATTTGCACAAAATTGCCCAACTTTTTTCAATACGTTTGTATTGCTGTTTGTTGCTACCTTTAATATACAAAAGCTAATTTTTTTACTACTTCCTTAAAAAAAAGCTAATCATCGATCACGCGGCGTTTTTTCATTTGAGTGTAAAAGAATAAAGTAAAAAATCCTAAATATTTCCGATAAAATATATGAATAATTTCTTATTGGTTCTTTGAAAATGAATGATTTACTAAAGATTGCCGGCTTTCCTAAAGCCACATTTTTTTTATCTTCCCAGGAAATATAATCATTAATAATTCAAAAGACAAAATTTTTCCTCCGCAACTAATTCAGATACAAATGCAGAGTTTAAAGGGAATGCAATGCAGTTGCGTAAATTAAAAAGTTTATTATAAAAAGAAGCTCAACTAAGGTTTTAAAAGTTCCAAGACAAAAAAAGTTTTTCAAGAATGTTTTAAGACTGAAAATAATTTTAATGAATTCATTCCTTTAAATACAAAATTAACGAGAGAGAGAGAACCAGTCAACAACATATGGAAAAAAATTTTGTCTTGGAAAAGAAAAAAAATATTTGGGGAATTGGTTTTAAGGATGAGCTGCTTTTAATAGACAAATCATTTTGCACATATGTGCTTGTGTTTACATTCACACACAACGACATTTAAAGACAAAAAAAAAAAGAATAAAATAGAAAGGAAAGTAATTTATAAATATGGATAAGTAAGTATCATAACCAACCCTTAATCATTTTCAATTTCTTACAACTTTTTCTGCAGGGGATTTTCGTTTACACGCACACACATTCATATGTATGAATGCTTACTTATTTGTATGTATGTATGTGTATGTGTGTTTGCCTTTGTAAAGGAAGCCAGTTAGTTAAACACTCCTTATGTTTTTGTGTATATTCACGCCAATTGTTATTCGTCTTCAAAGTTATCCAACATCATATTAGCAACGTCATCATAATCATTACTAAAATGATGAAGTATTTGTCTGTATGTCTGTCTGTCTGTGTAGCATTTCATTTTGATTTTCAGTCAGTGACAAATTTATTGCCAAATCGCGGCAAAGCAACGAAACTTTTCAATTATTTTAATGGCATGAGACTAGAAAAAAGATAATTTTAACAAAAAAATTTTGTAGATAATAAAAAGAAACTTAATCACAAAATATGAAAGACGCAGTTGTGGCAGCCCACTAATGGTTGGTGGAAGAGATATGTATATATTTACCACCAGCACATTAATGAATATAAATTGAGCTAATTTCTTTCGTTACGCTTTTAATATTAAAATTAAGGTGTAAAATATTCAATGTTTAAATACTTAAAAGCTTGTTTTTTCCATAAAAAAAGCTAAAGAAGAAAGGAAAAAAATGTAAGGAGTGGGTAAAGAGTGGGGAAAATATTATATAAATTACCTAAAGGCAAACAATTTTAATGCTCAAATAATAATCATTAAAAAAAAGTTAATTTTAATTAAAGAAAATTATAAATTTTAATTTGTTTAAAAATCCTTATAAATGGATAATTTTTAAAAGAATTTAAGGAGAATTTTTAAAACTAAATTTTATTGGATTTTGTTAAAACATTTAAGTTTTTAGAAAAATGTAACATTTAACTACCGGCATTGAAATGGTTATTATTTTCCATTGCCTCCAAGTATGTATGTCTTATGACCAGAAATTACATTTGACTTCATAAACTGCGCACAGGCATTTGAGCCGACATTTTAAAAAGAGGGGTCAATAGTAGACCATTGCCCAGAAAATATTTTAACCCTCATATACCCTTTGTGAATATGTGAAACATGATATTTATTATCCTTTGGATAAAGCCACGGGATGACCTAAGGGGCTTAAAACTTATAAATTGTGTTTAAGGAAGATTGAACTTATTTGTGGTCAAGTATTTAGATCATATCACTGCTACTTGTTTTTTATTTCTGTCTTATGCGCCAAAGCCTGTACAAAGTTACACCTGGATTAACTATTTATCGATTTGGTTTGTCTGTTCCGACTATAAAATCTGTGTATTTAATATGACAATGCCATAAGCGACTTCTGCGACGTATTTACGGGAATAAGGTTAGGACGTATATTGTCGACTCTGCTGTGATATATTGGGCTCGACGTTTTTATACGATATGCAACTCAAGCTAGCAGAGGTCTTAATGAGCGCCTTGGATATACATGCGACATCTGCTTGCTCTCACAAAGCCATTAGGATATGGCATTAAAACTCAAGTCACTAGATTTGGAAGCAGCAAAAGCTGATCATCAGATAAACCTCGCCAAGAGCAAAGCCACGCAATGTAATGCTATTAATACCAAAAGATTAAGATTATTGTCAGCAGATGCCTGAAACGATTAAATATTTTTTCGGATATGTTGGCACATCTATGGATCAACGTCTGGCGCTCAAATGGGTTGTCTACTTCAACAAAAGTTAACGTGTACAACACAAGTGTCAAGGCGGTTCTACTTTTTAGCGCTGTAACATGGTTAGTCAGGGCTGAAATTAAGCAAAAACTACAAGTTTTTAATAACCGATGCCTGCGCAATATACTTAAGAACTGGTAACCTCGCGTAATCTCAAACAAACATCTCCTTCTACTCACAAGGCGAGAAGACATCAACATCCAAATTAGAAGGTGCAAGTATAATTAGTTAGGCCCCATGCTCAGGAAGCATTATGACCAAATCTGCCACGGAACACTAGAGTGGAACTCGTCAGGTTTCCGAAGAAGAGAACGACCACAAACCACTTGGCGAAGGACTCTTTTAAACAAAAATGACAAATCTTTAAAGAATTTAGATACTTAGCTTCAAGTCCAAATGGAATACGGCAGAATAATAATAATAATAATAATAATAATAATAATAATAATAATAATAATAATAATAATAATAATAATAATAATATGGAGCGAAACAAATCAACGATTAATTCAGATAAAAAATCTTAATCGTAAAGGGAATGGCTAACAGTCCCACAGGATATGTATCAAAAAACGCTATCGACTGGATATCCAGAAGAACTACGCGAAGAATAAGCTGCCCAATGCATACATGAAGGTGCCAACTTAAATGCGAGGAAAGGCTAAGTTATCTTAGTCGGAGGGCAGTTGAACTCTAATCGTCAACCGAGACTAAAAATAGTCAATTTTTATTGGCCCTTCGTTCCTCATAGGGAGCCACAGAACATGATTAATAATTGAAACCCGTGAACAAGTCGCTTCAAAACTTATAAAAAATAAAAGAAATAGGGAGTTGATGGTGGCAGTAAAATGTTTAATCTGTATTGGATGAATTTCTTATCTTCTGCAACCAGAAAACTAAAATTTTTTTCTTAAGAACTAGTCATGCTTCAAGTTTATTTGAAAACGTTTTTACTCTCTTGTGTTTTAAAACAGATAGATTTGCCTCTAACTTGCAAGAATTAATTTTTTGAAAATATTTAATTTTGTCATTAAATTTCGCAATTTAATTCTTTTACAATTTTTAAAATAATCAACTGTGCCTTAATTTAATTAGAATAGGAAAACTGCCTTTAAAATATTCTAATAAAAGATTTTAAACAAGATGGTCATGCAAATGCATTAAAATTTACTTTAAAAAACATTTCCTTCATTGTTTTAGAATCCTTCTCTGTTCTAAATGTAATTTATAAGTTTTGGAGCTTCCATTAATTGTAGAGGTTTTTCCATTTGCCTTTTATTTGTCTTTAATTTTTCTATTTTATTTATAAAAAAAATCAGCAAGAAAAGGGAGTTAAATTAAAAAAAAAAGAAGATTTTTCTTAAGGGTCTGCTGGCAAAATGCTTCAGTTGTAAAATGGCTTTTAAATCAAATTGAAAGTTTGTTTTAATTTACAACAACAAACTAGAAAGCAAATGTTGTTTTCTCTCTCTCTCTCTCTCACACACACACACATACGCACACACAAACAATAACAAACCCAAGCAAACAAATACACACCCATCTTTTCCAAGATAGTTGTTTGAAGTAGAAATTAAGGCAAAGTTTTTTATTGCTGCTGTTGCTGCTGCTTTAACTAATTTTACAGCCACTTACAGCAAAACTTAGAGGAATAAACTTAAAGTTTTTTATGACTTATTTTAAAGAAATTAAAAAAAATATATTTTTCTTTAACAAAAAAAAAATGTCTAACTTTTGGAAAAATTTTTTTATTACAAATTGGAAATATTCCTGATAATCCAAATAAGATTTAAAAATACAATTTTAAGTCGCAATAGCTTTTGAGAATAAAGATTTGCGAATCCTTTATGAACAACCAATACATCCACTTAAAGGTATTTGAAATGAAACGCCTCATATGCCCGAGGTGCCATCTGGCGGAATTATTTGAAAGTGCCGAGAGAAGTATTGCAGTTACTGAAACTAGGGAACAATATAGAGTTTTTATCAATGTATTTTTATTGCCACAATTGATTATATTAGGACTGTTTAGGTATACAGTGCTTATGGTTTTCAATGGACAGAGTAATTGAACGCTGTGCTGAGTCTTATATATTTACACTTCATGTTGGTCTTTTTGTACCAAAAGGGATCCGATTTAGTTATATTTTTTTTAACATATAAACATTAAAAATTACTTTTTTGGCGGCTTGCCTCGTTTTGTGGCCAAAGCCGGATCCGGGAACACGAATTTATTTCCCCCTCCTTGTCTACAGTACTGTCCTACAAGCGAAGGCCTGTGCAATCGGGTTATGTCTTTGCTCGCTCAGAGGTCAGGCAAGTCCAATGGACGCGAATATCAGTACAGACAACCCAGCGCCCATTAGAGCAAATATGTCTGCCAACAACGGATCTGGGACGGTGTTGCAGGACAACAGAATTTTAGATGATTAGTCGCAATGTGGACAGTTTCGCGTAATATGGGCGAATGACTGGTGATAAGGGCTAGAGGATGGTGGGAGGTTGGCCTGCTTAACCCGAATCCCTTTGCTGCGATGAAGGCCGAATAAAAAGAGTGCCCGGAAAATGCTCGCAGGGTACCATGAGCTGCCAGAACAGTTAGAATGACGCGAATCTTCTGGGTCGACCCAAAGGAGGTCAGGACTAGCGAAATTCTAAAACTAAAGAAGCCTGAACTGAGCAAGATGATGAGTATGCTAAGGGGTCACTCAAACTTATTAGCACACGTTCTTTTGATGGAAGTTGGGGGGAACAGCGAGTGCAGGGAATGCAGGGAGATCATTAAAACGATGAAGCATTTCCTGTGTCATTACCCGGCTTTTTCACAGGCCAAAGCCCGTTTGTTTATTTTTGAGGTTTTGCCAGATGTGGCTTATCTAGGAGATGCAAAATAAGAGATGTTTAGGGAAATCGTACGTGCCACCGAATTTTAGAGAACTTCTCCCCCGATACTTTTTTCCTTTTCTAGAAGCGTACAACAAGCCGTTTATAGGCGAAGGTACATATACGTTTTGCTTGACTTGCGGTCTTTGAGACCTCCTCCTTTAATCCTTATCTTACCTTTACGTTGGTTTTAGAATTTCTTACTAATAATATTTGTAGACATAATAAGTAAAATGTAGGGCGCTTTGAACAATATTCTTAATCGGAGAGCGTCCTTGTACTGGTAATCTGGCAACGCTGATTAATGTGTCTCCACAGTTATATTAGTCAGCCCAAACTTTAAAAATTCACTTTGAAAGCGGACACTATTTGCTTATTATTTTCCACTTCCTTTTGAAAAACCTAAAGTTGTTTTCTTTTCGACTACAACTTTTATGTTGTTGCTTGTTTTAAGGAAACTGTTCTTGTTTTGATAAAACAAAAACAATCTTATGTTGTTGTTACCGAAATTTTATTTACGCGTGACGTCAATTTGTAAACAGAGTAAACAAATTCTGTGTGAGCATTTGTGTCTGTGTGTGAGTGGATATGATTTGTGAGAATGTATGGGTGCTTTGTCACTCTGTGGTTTATTTAAAAGAAAAACACTGCAACAACAACCTGTTTTATTGTTTAGTACTATTGTACTGAGTAACATTTTTGTTTGTTTCGTGCTCATTTTTAAGGTTTCCTATATTGGTACTCGTGTAGGGTACGTGTTAGGCCCGATAAGCGTTCGGCCTCCAAGAATCAACGTGGCCGTCATTGGTGTAAAAATATTACTTTTTAGCAGCTCTGTAGTCCTTTTTTCTATTTTTCATATAATATTTTGACTTGTTGTCCGTAATTGTTTCCTTCTCATTAAAAAATTTTATCTGAATCGTGATTTATATTTTACTTCTAGTAGGTTTATTAAGGGCTTATTTAAAAACTTAGCCATATATATCTTTTATATTAGTCTTTAATAAATCTATCTAAATATTTAATAAATATAGACATTCATGTTTATCGTTTTACCGAAGTAGTAGACTTCTATCATGAGGTGCAACTTTTTCACCATCTTAATTAGTAAATCTTAACTTTGTTCTTCTTATTTTAAATTTACTAAAGACTGTTGGAGGTGTAAGTGGTTATTACAAATGCAACAACATGCAACCCAGGTGAAAAGGCAAAAATATAAAAAACTTTGAAATAAAAAAAAAAGAGTAAAAAACTCCTTAAGAATTTAGATAAAAACTGAAGATTTTCCATTAACATATTTCTGTTTTTGCCACATAAAATTTTATGAAGAGAGAAAAAATGGCAAAAAAATTAAAATATTTTAAAATCAGTTTAGCAGTTCAAAGAAAAAAACTGTTTTCGCCTTTAAAAGAAGCTCACTTTTAAACAAAATAGCAGCAGTGAATGTTAAGGAAAACTTACTTTAAAACATATTTGGAATGTTTAATTTACAACGTAAATTTCGTTTTATGTAAACTAATAGAGTTGTTGTTAATGCTCTTTATAAATTCTCTTTGGTTTTTAGCAATTCATTATAATGCATTCAACGTTGATTGTTGCAAAAAATGAAAATGAAAAACGATGGAATATGAATGAATGACTGTGTAGAAGCCAGTCAGGCTGCCATTTAAAAAAGGCAGTAAATCAAGACATTTAATGAAAAAAGGCTGTAGTCACTCACTGGCCTTTAATCTAGTTATGCCACAGTACAATCGTCCTATTCAGCCATATCCGTTTCCGGTAATTTTTGCAATTTGGTCTTTTTCTTTTTTTTTTTCTTAATTTTTGTTCTTGTTTCTTTTATGCAAACGTGTAGCTTATGTTACTTACGTTTTGTTAGATTTATAGTGTGTCGCGTGGGTGGGTGTGTGAATGTATTGAAGCGGAGGTTTAGCGGTGCGGTTTTAGTCGGGAGGTACTTTGAATAAAAATGACAGAAGCATAGTAAAGTTGTGCAAAAAAATTATTTGAAAAGAAGTGGAAGAAGTAAAACTGGCATTAAAGGTAACATATTAAGGAAAATATTAAGAAAAAAATCAAAGAATCCAAATGAAATGTTAATGGAAATTAATTATTGATGCTCTTTGGCATGTCAATACTGCAAAAAAGATCAGAAAAAACTTTTTAGACTCAAAGTAAGTTAAAATAAAGACAGCTTCAAGCCTTAAAAAGTTCTAGTAAAGTCAAGAAATAAAATTTTTTTGTTTTATCTTTTAAGGAGTGATGGCCTCTTTCTAGCTTGTCGGGAAAGTTTTTGAGTAAAAATCTACTCTATGGCCTTTCAACACTTGCAAGGTGGATCCTTTCTGACCATAACTACATGTATCCTATATAAAATCCTTATCTAACTTTGTCTTTATCGAATGGCAAATTAAGCTCCACATAGTAAAGCAAAGGTTTAACATCTTTGTCGCGTTTTATTTTAAAAAGGGCTAATCAATATCCATGTAAGGATATAACAGCTTTAAATGGACTTCTACGCTTAAGCCTTAACTTGCTACTTGGGTGCGTTTAGGGATTTTTTGAATTAAAAACTTTATATTGATATCCCTGGCTGATATATACAGGGAATCTAGCAATGTGAACATACTGTTTATCACTTAAAGTGATCGAAAACCCTTCAATAAGGATAAAACCATGTAATAAAAAGAGGTCACGTAAGCTTGATTCGAATTATATTTCTCTAATTACTACTAATTTTAAAATATTTTTTATTTAAATAGGATTCTTCTTTAAGTTTTTAGAGGAAAGAGGACAAAAGGAATCCACTCCTTAGAACTTGTAGACCTGGAGATAAAACTGGAACGCAAGGTGAGTGAAGTGGTGCAATAGAATACTCCATCGAAAAATAAAAGCTCTTGTCATCAGCCAATCCTTCGTTAGGTCCGTTATTAATGCCTATTCTGCAGCACGATTTGTCTTTGGGTGGTGGTTATTCTTGCGCTAGTTAGGATGTATTCTAACCTCAATATCTTATGCGTAAGGAGCTCAAGGAAAATACAGACCCCTGTTGTTTTGTAATAGCTTTGTGATAACTTTAAAATATCTTAAAAGGAAGCAGAAACAGGGCTAAGGAGCAAGATTAATGGCTTACTCATCTTCGTTTGCAAACTTCTTGCAGGCATGCTGGGATCAGATGATGTAAAAACCTGCGAGCGAAACTACGTCTTTTCTAAACCGTAATAGATGGGGGCCATAATAACCGACCAATAATGGCAGGAGAATGAGACTGCCTTTAAGAACTTTTGTCAACACTCAGAAAGGAGAAGAAACTGCTTCTGCCTGATATTGAACGCTATCCGAGCTGTTGTGAATTAAGAGACCGGAAAGTGCATTAATCAGACCTAAAAACAGGCAAAACACACAATTTTTCTGCCTTCCTTAGCTTTTTTCTTTTGTATAAGGTCTTTAATTTTTTTTTAACTTATATCTCTTTACAAAAATCACAATTGAAAGGAAGAAGCGAGCCTAAGTGTGCTCCACCTTACATTTCCTTCCTTCTAAATACTTATTTTTTCAACTCAATCAAAAATTAGGCCTAAATTGCCCTTAAAATATTTAGGTTATTTAAATGATATGTGTGTACAGCTGCCCCTTAAATGTTTCAAAGAGTCGAATTCAGGATAAAATTCCTTTAAAACTATGCCTTTTAAAATACATTACACTCATTTGAGGTCGCTTGTGAAAGATCACATGTTTGTAAATAAAGTTTGTTTTATTTTAAAATATAAGTTTTATATATACCGCCGGCCAGATTCTTATTCTTTTAAGTGGACCCGGAAACTGTTTAAAATACTCAGTATTGTCTGTATGGGTAAAAATCTACTTTTCTACTTCTGGCTTTTATTCGTCAAAAATTAAAAAAAAATAATTTTTTAATTTTTTGTATTGTTAAACAAATAAAAAAAAGGTGTGAACTCAAAAAGAAACATCTGCGGGTGAGCCGGAGTTAAAACGCCCTTTAAATTGACCATACAAATAGATACACCTCTAATTTGGATGTGTAAAGTTTCATACCAAAACAAGTACCCAAACATTCTAAATGTTCTTCACTTTAACTTGCATGTATCGTTGCAAATAAGATGTATGATTGTATGTACATTTACTTATATATTCAATTTTACATATACCCTTTCGTATATTGTATGTATGTATGCTAGTACGTATGTACATATTTTTTTTATTTGCTTGAAAATAAGAAGAAAAAAATTTTAAAAAGGATTCGTAATAGTCGAGGCGGGTGCCCTGGCGGACATTGACAATTTGTCGTTGTTATAAATGCAATTTACGTGTTGGCCAAGTTACATGAATTACTATATAACCGGACTGAACGTGAGTTATGATTGCAACACCTATAACAAATTGTTACTTTTATAACACCAACAGCAGCAAAGATACAAACACATTTCCAAACAGCAGCAGCTAAAATTAAGACTCCTTTGAGTTGAGGAAAAATATGGTGACAATGTTTCTTCAACTGAATTATGACGGTGTTAAAAGTGTAAAGTAATAAAAGCAATAATTTAGATTTTGTCTGAAATTTACCAAAGTCACAAAGAAAAATTGATGACAAATCTCTTTTAATTATAACGATTTGAAATACAAATATTTCCTCTTATACATTGCAGTATTGAATGAAACGTGTTTTGCCTTAAAGAGGTTTTGGTTTTTAAAATAAATGAGGATTTGTTAAAGGAATTTAAGTGTGTGTGGTATATATGTATGTACGGATAAAATGTTTTTTTTATTAAATTAAAAGGCTTTAAATTCAAAAAGAGATACGTTTAAAAAAAAGAACATATTATTTTTAGGTAAAATATATTTTTTTACCCTCTAGCTTTTAAAAAGCGTTTGCACAAACATTCAATTAGACAACACTATTTTGACTTTGTAGACATTGACAAGTAAGTGGAAAAAAATTAACTAGTAAACAATTGGTTTTTTTAAAAAAATAATTTTAGATTCAATAGGTGTGTTCATTTACAGAAAATTATCAATTATTTTCGATAATTATTACTAGTAAGTGTTCACGTACACAAAAAATTAGCAGCTAGAGAGCCAAAAATGAGCGTAATATGTTTAGAAACAAAAATGTTTCTGATAATTTCTACTAGTAAAAATTTTACTATCAGAAATTATTCAAACAGTCTTTCTGTCATTATGCTTTGAAAAAAAATTTAAGTTTTAAATTTTTATAAGTTTACAATATCAAAATACATTTGCTTGCAGGTTTTGACTGTGAAAGTGTTCATTTACTTTTAAATATTTTTGAGAGCAATTTTTAAAAATAATTCTTTTTACTCTCTCGTTGCTAGTAATTACTGGAAAGTTATTGAACACAACTAATAACTCTAAACTAAAAACCAGAATAAATTTTTTGAATTTTTTTAAGATTTTTTGTTCACAATGATTTCTATTTATTTGGCTTTAAGTTGTTTATTAAAATTATGATAATTAGGAATGGAAATTTTTTTTTAATTAAGTAATTTCAATGTTAGCCCCGTTAAATGCATTTTTGAAATCAACCACGATTTCTCATTAAAATTATTTCTATTCGGTATTACAGCAAGTTAAGTATTCATTTGTTTTATTTAAACCAACTTTAACTAGAATTTGAATAATTGAATAATATTCATATTCTATATTGCTTTTGCCCAAACCAAATCCACATACAACCCTATGTTCTCTTACTCTTATTATCCCAAATATCCATTCCTAGTTATTACAATTTTAATTATGATTTTGAAGCCAAATAGATATTAATTGGTATAAAATATAGATAAGTTTAAATAAATAACTGTAAAATGTATTTTTAATTAATTTGGATATTACGAAGTCATTTTTGATCAAATGTCTTCGAAAGAAGATTTACAGAGAAAATGGTAGTTTTTATTTTCGTCTTTGGCCCCATAAAAATGGCCCAAAATTCAAAAATTAAAATTCACTCAATTTTAGAAACAAAAAATGGCTAAAAAAACAGGAAAGGTTTGGGGACATTTTCCATTTTTACTTTGGAAATAATTATCATTGGGGCCATTTTCTTAAGCAGCCTGTCTTTTAGCTCATTTTGTGCCAAATAAGATAATTTTTTCTATCACCAAAAAGTGTAGTGGCCTTTTGCCTAATGTAAGGATGTCTAAAACAAGTGTCTGAGGCCCACCTTAAATTGTACGATCGACATAGTGCTTAGTTCAGGGTTAATTAAACCATGTCCGCCTGTCTGACTAAGCGCCCATGTATTTTTTTTCAACCAAGGAGAAGGTCACTGTTCAAATATGAACATGATAACGAACCATTTGCCAATTCTTTAAATATTTGCTTTGTAAATGGGTTTATTTATTCAGGGAGCTTAGTTTTACGAAACAAAAGTAAGCAAGAAACAAATAGATAAGGAAATGGTTCGTTATATTTATTTTATAATTAGTTAAGTGATAAATATTTAAATAGTCCTTTGTTTATAGAAAATTATTGCCGCTTAATGCTCGGCAGAATGTTCAAATATGAACATGATAACGAACCATTTGCCAATTCTTTAAATATTTGCTTTGTAAATGGGTTTATTTATTTAGGGAGTTTAGTTTTACGAAACAAAAGTAAGCAAAAAAAACTAATAGATAAGGAAATGGTTCGTTATATTTATTTTATAATTAGTTAGGTGATAAACATTTAAATAGTCCTTTGTTTATAGAAAATTATTTTAAATGTGTTATTTTAAGGACTAAAGATAAGGATGTAAGGGTGATAAATACTTATCAATAAGTAAAAAGTAAATAAACCTAAAATTGTATTCTTTTCTTATCGCCCTTACTTAGCCGTAGGGTTAAGTCATAAAACTTGGGTGTTCCTTTATCTGCAGGAATGCTCACTCAAATTTAGTATATAAGTAGAAAATATTTAGAAATTAAATTAATATTAAAAAGATATTCAACGGAAGAGATTAATGTTTAGTTTTAATTTCTTCATTTGGTCCTTCGAACCGGATTTAACAAGTTTAAATAAGTAAGCGTATCTCGGCTCAAACAGAGATTAAACTAGTTTAAATAGTAAGCGTTAATCTCGGCTCCAACAGAGATATATTTAAATAACTGGTGACAACAAAGTTCACAAGTTAATTTAAAAAATATATAAGCGTTAATCTCGGCTCAAACAGAGATTAAACTAGTTTAAATAGTAAGCGTTAATCTCGGCTCCAACAGAGATTTATTTAAATAACTGGTGACAACAAAGTTCACAAGTTAATTTAAAAAATATATAAGCGTTAATCTCGGCTCAAACAGAGATTAAACTAGTTTAAATAGTAAGCGTTAATCTCGGCTCCAACAGAGATTTATTTAAATAACTGGTGACAACAAAGTTCACAAGTTAATTTAAAAAATATATAAGCGTTAATCTCGGCTCAAACAGAGATTAAACTAGTTTAAATAGTAAGCGTTAATCTCGGCTCCAACAGAGATTTATTTAAATAACTGGTGACAACAAAGTTCACAAGTTAATTTAAAAAATATATAAGCGTTAATCTCGGCTCAAACAGAGATTTATTTAAATAACTGGTGACAACAAAGTTCACAAGGATATTTAAAAAATATATAAGCGTTGATCTCGGCTCAAACAGAGATTATACTAGCAATGGAAAAAAGTGGCCAAACGTCAAAAGGAAATAACAAAGTAGAAGAATTTGTTAGGAAAACTCCTTTGATGGAAAATTTCTATAAATTAAAAAACTTCTTTGAACAATGGTGTTCAAATTTAGAAGTTAATATCAACAATGTGTCCATCAGCGTACTTCCAATTAAAAAGCAATTTTTGGAAGACAAGTATGGGCAATTGAAGAAAAAATATGAAGAACTACAAAGTTCAGAAGATCGCAAAGAGGCAGATGAACAAATGCTCGAAGCCGAAACTTGCTATTACGAAATGTTAGAGTTAATTGTGGAAAGCATGGATGCGACTCATCAAAAACCAAACGCTAAAAAATCAGAATACAGCAGCATCATACAAGAAGGGGTATGCAAAAAAGGCAATTTGTTGGCTCAAGCGACCAAACTGGAATGGATTGTTACTGGACTTAATAAAGTGCCACCAAAAGTTACACAAAAAAGACCAGCTACCAGTCCCACACTAGTAGTGACATCACCATACCACGTACATTTTACGTGCGCTTCGCCTGCGACCTCAGTAAATGTGCAAGCTCAAGCCTCTGCGCCAAATTTAAATTGTATATTAAATAGTAATCCCTCTGGCGCTTATTCATCGTATTTGGTTCAGCAGCCGCATCAAGCACATAAACACGCTTTTGCAACTACTACACAAGTTCAGCAGCGATTGGCCGGTGTACCAGCAGCTTTAAGTAGTACAACAACACAAGCCAGTGGACCATTGGTATCAGCTTTGCTTAATGATGCAAAGCAAGCCGATATCAAAAAAGAGGAGAAGGTTTCGTTAAGCGAACGAAACGAACGCAGTGTCGCAGCACCTAGTAGTGCAGGTGGCCCTAGTACAAGGGTTTTTATTACGTCCAATACAAACGTAAATAGAAAAACTTCAGTGACAAATAAACGTATTGGAAGTTCATCATTAGCCCTGGAAGTAAACAGTAAAGAACGTTTGTCAGCTGAAAAGAAGCGTTCAGCACATTCACCTCAGCCAGCTGAGAAGATAGCCCGCCTTAGTTCTCAAACTAGTTTGAACTTACGCTTAGAGCTCTTGGCCAGAAGTGGTTTTCAACCATACCGGTCTGATAAGAAGCTAATACATTCATCAGGTGCTTTTTCTTTAGATGCTTATACCCCTCCTGTGCCGCTAAATGCCCGGCAGAATGAAGAAATTAAAACTAAACATTAATCTCTTCCGTTGAATATCTTTTTAATATTAATTTAATTTCTAAATATTTTCTACTTATATACTAAATTTGAGTGAGCATTCCTGCAGATAAAGGAACACCCAAGTTTTATGACTTAACCCTACGGCTAAGTAAGGGCGATAAGAAAAGAATACAATTTTAGGTTTATTTACTTTTTACTTATTGATAAGTATTTATCACCCTTACATCCTTATCTTTAGTCCTTAAAATAACACATTTAAAATAATTTTCTATAAACAAAGGACTATTTAAATGTTTATCACCTAACTAATTATAAAATAAATATAACGAACCATTTCCTTATCTATTAGTTTTTTTTGCTTACTTTTGTTTCGTAAAACTAAACTCCCTAAATAAATAAACCCATTTACAAAGCAAATATTTAAAGAATTGGCAAATGGTTCGTTATCATGTTCATATTTGAACAGTCACACTTTTGAAGATATTTTGATAAAATTCGGCCCAGATAAGTTTTTCGGACATAGAGACCGAGCCTGCCTGCTGCCAACAATGAGTATCAGTCCATTTTTTTGATATAGTCCCCATACAATGTCCCCCTAACAGAAAAAAACTTTGCAAATTTTTTTTTTTCAAAAAAAAGTATTGTATTAAAATGATATAATTTTAATTACTTTGCAAATTAACTAATAACATTGTTTTGTCGTAGTAAGCATGGCTAATGTTGCCACAAAGCTTGCCACGGATACTTTAAAGATGGCGACCTAAGTAAATTGAAAATTTTTCAATTTGAGCAAATGAATTGGAATAACTTTTATGAAGTTTTAAGTTCAAATTAGCTACAGAGTAGAAAGTGTTAGCGTTGTTTGTAGCAAATTTTGAATACGCTGTATCTCGGAAACTTTAAGGGGTATTTGCTTCAAGGCTACCACAAAATATATTCATTACATTAAAAACATTATAAAAAAATTTGTTTGGAAGCGAGCAAAGAAAGTGGTGACCCCAGCTGTTACTATATATATGTACTTTCATTACGATTTCTTTGTTTTAAAAGAAAAATTTGTTGAATTAGAGCATGAGAAGTAGCATCACCCATATAAATAGACAACTTTTATAAAGTTTCCCATTTTAAACACCAGAACAGCTATCGACGTCAATCCCACCACAAAATGCCACATTGGCCATCCCGTCGTTGGCATTTCCCAAGAAACGAGTTTGTTTTGAAATTCCACTTCAGTTAGGTTTATTATTGTACATTCTTTAAGCGCTTTAAAGTTTGATAAGTGATAAAAAGCTTTTTGAAATATTTGGGATTTATTTTGAAATTTTTTTTATTTTGGAAAAAGTGGTTTCACAACATTTGTATTTTAAGGAAGGCGGTAGAGCTTTGACTACAATATGTTTACTATTTTTCTTAATATTTTCAATATAAAAAGTTAATGAAATGTTCGAACTAACGAGTATACAAATAAAAAGATATTGTTACAGATTAAGCAAATATTTGACCAAATAAAAGACAAATATTCTAAGAATGTGCTTGCATGATCATGCTAACAATTGTTGGATAAAATATAGTTACAAATTGATATTGATTATAAATGTACCATTTAATATAGAAGACATTAATTAATTTAATTTTATTTGCCAACTGTATATGTACATACATACACTGAAAGAAAAAACATGATCTAGAATCAATAATTTTATTTTTAAATTTATCCAAAATCGAATTTTTCTGTAGGATCCGTAATCCGTACTTCGGGTTTCTTTTATCAACTCTAGTCAGGTTTACTTCAAAAAATCAATCAGAAAAAGACTTGCTGTTTTTGCATATATTTTAACGTTTGAAAAACAAATTGCATTGGTGGTCTACATGGTAGCGCGGTAGTGTTGCTAGTTCGAACAGCCTCAGGTTCAAGTTCCAGCTACAGCAAGAACAGAAAAAGATTTTTTTAAATAATATATATTAAATCAAAAAAATAAAACTACTTTTCTTTAATAAACCTCCGTTCGTCAAAAATATTAATATTAATTTTTCAACTAATTCCTTTTACGCTTTAATCAATATTTCGAGCTTAAATCAAATACGATTTCGATCTTAAATCAATACTTTTTTGTCTTAATTGTAGCTAAAAGTAAGAAAATCATACTAAATAAATCGTACATGGTTTAAGGAAATCCGTGTGTACTTATCTAGAAATTTATATATTTAGTTTAATGGTTACGTCTATTTCGTCAAATATTTAAAAAAAGCTTAAGTCAACTGTAATATATTAACTAAGTTCTAATTGCATACAACTAATCGCAGCAGTTGTAATTGTTCAAAGTTAATAAATACAGTACTCCTGCGATAATGTAAACACTGCGTCATATATAAAGTTAAGTAACTTGTGAAACCTCTTAACAATAAAAATTATAGAAATTATAGGAAATAGAATAAATGAAATCCTTTAATTTTTTTAAATAACATTTTCTCAAAATAAAAGAAATGACGGAAGTAACAATATAATTTCTCTTGACTTTTTATAATGTCTCAAAGATAAACCATTTGCTGTTATGAACGCTGCCTTTCTATTTAATTTCCGCTTTCGCTAGCTTACTGTACTTACAAATTACAGGTAAAAGAAAAAGTTTTGCCCTTAACTATAATTTATAGAAAAAAATGTCAATATAATTATACTTTGCAAACTTTTTGTTGACCCATTTAGCCTTCTTTCTAATTCCTTTTCTAAAACTTTGTCTTATTACACCTTCAACAAACCCTTTTAATCGATTAATCCCATAAAAAAAACAACAAACTTAGGGAACTTTGAATAGACTTACAACTAATTTAAGTTGTTTGGAAAACAACAACAAGAACTACGAAAGGGAAATATATATGAAACTTTTGTAACAATAATTACAATATAATTTAACTTCCGTTGGCTTCTTCCGAAGATTACAGTGTTTGACCAGTTTTATAGAAAGAAAAAGAAACAAAATCCTTTTTATGTTAATAATAAAGCAATCACACACAGAGCCACAAACACTGATACAAAAAAAATAAATAAAAAAACATTCTTCTAACTGTAATTTAGCCATAATTACATAAATAAATTTTATTTTGAAACTTTCTAGAAATGCCTGTGTGTGTGTGCTTGAGTGTATATGTATGTGTGATTACAAAAGAAGATGAAAAAGTGTGTTAATATGAATATCTTAAACTGTGTCCATGGGTTAAGTGTTGTGCATTTGTTTCTATATTTACGTTAACTGTAGTGAGAGGTGAAGGGAATTGTAGAGGCGGCTGTGGTGAAAATTTTCATCATATGGCCTTTTAACCACAAATTCCTGTGTTGTGGTTTAAAGGCTCCCTACTTTGGCAAATTGATATTTATGACCATTAACACTAAAACATTGCCATAGATAAGCAACCAATACAGACATCCATCCCACACTCTTACTGAGGCAATGAATATTCTATATGGATGACAATGTTATTAATGTAAATGCTAGAAAGCCAACAATGCTGCAGCAAAATAACCAATTTTTGGTTTTATATTTAGGTAAGACGAATTAAAGGTACCCTTCTACAATAAGGGTATAGCCACGGAGGTTTGGGTGACTACCATTTCGTGTTGTGCCTCCAGGATTATATGCGCTCGAGAGCAAACTTTATAGGGTCTTATTTGTTCCAAAACCTGAAGAATATGGTGGAGGGGGTATGTAAGACAGGGTTTCTGGCTATTGCCAAGAGAGCACGGAGATCCCTGGACTTAATTATCCCGAGTTAGTAAAATTGGTTATGGCTTCTTCTTGTCTTGAAACGTAAAGAAATCAAAAGTTTTATGTGGGGTCTTAGGGACCAGCCAGTTAAACCTGTGCTAATTCTCTATATTTTAAAAATTCTTCAACAAACTCAAAAAAACTACAAACCTTACGCTTCCCATTTAGCTCTCTCAGTTCTAAAATAATGAATTTTCAGACTACAAAGTCCTTCCAGTAATTTTGCAAGCAACCTGAGATTGATCTTATAAAACCAGCCATTTTCTTCTGTGGAACACAATATGTTTTTTCCAGGGTGGTTGCTGAAACTCCGAAAAATTTTGATCTGCGTGACATAAGTGTCGAATATTTGCATTCATTGGCGTAGCTAAAAAAATTTCTAGGGGGGGCAGAAACTTAAAGTGAATAAACCAAAATGAACAATGTGTTTCTAGAAAATTTTTAAATTGTTTTAGGGGGGGAGGGGGTTTAAAATGATTTCCGATTTCAGAATGGCCTTCCTTCTGAAATTGAATCGGAAATTTTTGAAATTAAATTAGAAAGTTCTGAATTGGAGTGAAAATTTCTGAAATTAAATTAAAAAAATTTTAACCAAAATTAAAATGAAATTAATTTAAAAATTCCGTAAATACATTAAGGTGGCGTAAAATGAATGAAGAATTTTTTGTACCAAATTTTCTTCCCAGAAAATAAAACACAATTTGTTTTAAAATTTTTATTTGAACTGTTCAAAGGCCTGGTTAAGAGCTTTTTTTTTAAGATCATAAATTCCAAATGTGGCGGATAATTTTTTTTGAGCTTATCAAGTCTATGGGCTTCCTCAAAAAAACACATTTTTCCCTTCAATTTTGTTCTGCTTATCGTAAGGACATCGGACAGGTTTAGCGCATAAATTTATTATAACGAGAACAAACTACGATTTTAGTCTTTGAACGGACTCAGCTCAACAATTTCAAAATATATATGTTAGTACATACTTATGTATGTATGCATATGTCGATTGTAGGGCTAGAAGCGAATACACATACAATTAAGAGCCAAAGTAATATGCATACAATAAAAGCTTGAAGGCAAAGCATGGGGGGGGGGGGGGATGGCGAAAGATAATATGGCCTCTCTGGATGTTCTTTGTTACAAGGAAAATAAAAAAGTTGTTTAAAAATTAAAATGTTTAAATGAATGTTTGTAAACGTTACTTGTACGTAAATTGTAGCAGTGACACTCATAGATGGCTTTATGTGTTTTATACAAATTCGAAATTGGATCCCACAAAAGCAAGAGGGAATGGTGGAATAGGAGTTGTTACAAATGCTGTAATCAAATGATATTAAAAAGAGATATATGCACGAAATTATGTATTAAAGTATGTATGTTTGTTTGACACAATTGGCCATAAAATTTGATTTACGTTTTGTAATAATGAAACTGTTTTCCAACATTTTTATATTTTTCGAAAAAAAAAACTTTTTCATTGTTTGCTGCATATTATAAATTTTGATTTAGGTTTTATTATCAATTCCACCTTCCATGTATTTATTTCAAATATTTTTGGGTGTATTACTTAAAAGGAAGGAGAAAGAAAACGCAACGACCAAATATTACAATGATAAGCCCCTCGTCCCTTGTCAACACCAAATACAATACATTTCATTTTTTAAAACCGTAAAGTTTTCAATATCCTGCAAACGAACATTCCTATTTATCACATTGTATGCATCTAAATGAAAATGTTAAAAAAAGATAAAAAATAAAAACTAAATCAAACTTAGACCTTAACTTGGTGACATTTATGACTCATATTACTTGAAAAGACTAAAGACAGGCCAAAAAAAAGGGCCAAGTCAGCGGTTTAAGGTTGCACAGGGTCTTGCGTTATATTGGCCAATAAGAATATTTTTTTTTGGTTTATTTATTACATTCGTTATTTGTAGACAAAAGAATTGTTTTTTTTTTGATTTAATGTTGCCATTTAAGCCACTACAAATACATTAATACATTGTTTAGTTACCTTTTAATGTAAATATAAAAAAAAATACATTTAAAACAGGGGGAGTTAGACCTTAATAAGGATTATGATAATAACAACAAAGAATTACTCCTCAGGCAGGTTAACCAAAGGAATAGTAAATTTGAAAAATAAAGTGAAAACTGTAGTCAAATACCATTAAATTTTGTTTTCAGTTTAATTTATGCTCTTTTCGTATTCATATATTTCTCTTTAGTTTTTTTTAGTTTGGTATAGGGGAGTGGGGTTTTTTCTTCTGCATTTCTTTTAGTTGATAAATTTTTATTTATTTGCATTTCCAAGAAAAGGAACCACAATAGAAATTTCTTGTTGGCGAATAGTGGTGCAGGTTGCAGTGGTTGTTTGTTAAGGGCATTTGTTTGTTTGTTTGTTTGTTTTTATAGCAACGCTAAATAACTAAAATGCTTTCCATGAACTAAAATGCTAAGTGCTTTTAGCCAAATTAATTGAGACTTCAATAAAATTTAAGTTAAAAATAAAATACTTTTGCCTTAAACGGCACCCTTCACTGAGATAACACTTAATTAAACGAAAAAGAACATGCAAATCCAATCTGAAGATACCCTTTACAATGTTGGGGTAAAAAGGTTATGTTTAAAGGTTTAAAATGAAATATAACTCTCAGGTATGGGCAGGTGCTCACAATTCTATTTTGGTGCTACTTGACCGCGTACAATGGAATATGGTCTGAGGAAACCAGGAAACTCGTTCCTGAAAGCTGGAATTTTTTGTGTGATACTTTTCATTTAAAAAGAACACACCCATTTATGGGCGACTGGCCAGTGAACCGCACTATGCATTTCAGAGAAAATTTGTTCTTCAGTCGCATGGTTTGCATGTGGAATAAACTTCCTAAAGTTGTCTTTCCTGTCTTAGTTAATATCAAGAAATTTATATCAAATGTCCCCAAATACTACTTCTTACATCCTTCTTCGCCCAACATGTTTTCCAGACATCAAAGCACATATGGGCAGATGCCTACAGCCAAAATAAATCACAAAGTTTTTAATAACTGGCCAAAGAATTTTGGGCTGCTTTAAGTTTCATTTCTGTAAAAATCGCTTCCATGTGAGGAGACGATGTACATACATATGTAGCTGAATGCCAAGATATTTCGCTTAAATTTTTTGGGGCAAGATTTGGTTATTAACATTGATTGGAAATCACGATTCTCTGCGTAAAGTCAAGGCCTTGGGACTCAATTTTCATTAATTTATTTTAACTCTCCATTACTTTGTTACTTCTATACTTGTGTTATATGATGTGGTTATCCGCTCGAGACGGCTTAGGATCTTCGCGAGTACTGAGATAAAAAGAATCGTCAGTAATTGTGCAAAACTTAGTGCCATTGTAGATTTAGAAAATAGTTTTTGGTTCTTTTGTAGACTATTTCACATGATAATGGAGCTGTTAAGAATAAAAATACCCTAATTGGCAGCAGCTTTTGGGCTGCCCTGGGTGTATGGCTTGATTTAATTATTTTTTAAACGAAATTATATTTGAAAAGGAAACTGACAATTAAAAAACATTTAAATAATGGATTTTTGAAAGAGCAGTGCCTTGAAAAATTGGCAGGAACTTTAAGCATAATTTGCGTATCAGACGTATATTTAAGAAAATTCAACACTTTTGCGATTTTAAAGGTTATATTTTTTTTGTAAAAAATTCCTATTGAGAGAAAGTATCCCATATATCTCTCCAAAAACATTTTTGTATTTTTTAAAATTATTTATATTATTACTTTTACCATTTTCAAATGTTTTAATTTATGACCAACTATCACCCCTTAAAAGTCATAGAACTATTTAGCATGTAACCAACTATATGATAAACAGTTATTGCCATCTAATTTACATATGTATGTATGTATGTGTAGGCAATAAAAAAAAAATTGCATTAATTCGGCTATTAACAGCCTTCAAACATATTAAGAAAAATTATTCGCCAATAGTTTTGTAAAGGACCTCCCCCTTCTTTAATTTGTATGAAAGTATCAGCTGTTTATTGGGGTTTTTTTTAATTATGCTTGAATTGTTGTTATTGTATGACGACTATAAAAAAGACTCGTAAAAATTGAAACTAAAATAAACCATAAAAACGAGAAAACAAATATTAAAGAAAAATCCAAATGATTTAGGAAAGTACCACTACTTTGAACGATAAGAGGAATAAATAAAGAAACAAATTCATACTACCCTGCAAAAAATCTTGGATCACATGGTCCGTTTTAGCTGAAATGGACTAGTTACAACATGGTCCTTGTGTAATGCAGTCATGGACCATGTCATTGTCAAACAAGAACTTGTAGTTACTTAAGTGATATGCGTTCGTGTTTTAACGATTGCGTACAAAAAACACGATCTTTAAAACACGAACGCATATCACTTAAGTAACTACAAGTTCTTGTTTGACAATGACATGGTCCATGACTGCATTACACAAGGACCATGTTGTAACTAGTCCATTTCCAAGTTGTTTGTAGGTAGGATAGAGTAGTTTTGAAACTACTCCGACGTAATGCAAATCTGGGTTAAGTGGTCCGGCCCTAGGACATCATAATGTTAAAAAGACCATGTTTTTTACATGCATTTGGGTTAGTTTTGGAGTAATCCTACTCCTTTATGGACTAGTCCATACACGCATGTATGGACTAGTCCTGTTTTCTGCAGGGTAATAACACACTCACACTACTACACTTCACTTTAAACCGTCGTTAATATGTTAATGTATTGAAAAATATTTACATTCTTTGTTTAAGTATAAGTACCAATGTCTGTCCGGAAGTCTGTCCACATATCCAACTCTATGTCTTCGAAAATTATTGCTCTGATGATTATATTTATTGGTCAAAATGGTAATTTTGTTGATGACTAAATTTCTTTGAAATAAATTTAAACGATATTATTAGCGGTTCCTTGAATTTCTTTCTGCTCTAAGTATTAAGAATGCCATGTTGTAACGTTGTTTGTATGTATATTGTTGTTGTCCTTCACTATAAAATTATATCCTTAATATTCAAAATATCAAAGCAAAAGCTTGAATGTCTTTGTGTTGCTTTATTTTTCTTTTGACTTTTCTTTTACGTTTTTATGATTTCTTTCTTAAGAAAAACTAATAAAACCATTAAGTTTTATTGACAATTTTTATAAAGTTATTAGGAAATTCTATGGATTTAGAATTCTTTTGTTGAAAATTGTTTTTAAATGTTTTTAAAAGGTTTTCTTTGATCACGTTGGCTTTAATGCTTCACACTCTGGTTGGTTTTTTTTTTCTTGCTTGTCTTCGGAAATGGTTACATATTGTTGGGAAGGAATGACTTTAAGAAATTATGCCTAACTTTTGAATTCCTTATTGCATATTCATGGTACAATTGAAAACAAGCTTTTTGAATTAATAAAACATTTTTTAAAAGAAAAAAATATTGTTTAAGTAATTTTGTTTAACAGAGGGTGGGTCAATTTAGTTTTTTTTACAAGTTTTTATTATGTGGATTTGAAAGAAATCTTAGAATTACACCAAAAAACTCTATGTTGTAACCGAACTTTTGAAAAACAATGTTTCCTTGATTCCCGTTACTCTGCAAAACGGCACCAAATTGGTTTCCAAATCGAGTTGTAGAACAGAATATTACTATTGAGATTAATCACAGAGTTTTCACCAATTAGTCGTTTCATTTCTTCTTGCTTAACACAAGCACACATACATATAGTGAGTGGAGCCCTTGGGGATCACATAGAAGAGAACGCTCGGCGCAA
Organism: Melanophora roralis; assembly: GCA_963583895.1. Lineage (NCBI taxonomy): Eukaryota > Metazoa > Arthropoda > Insecta > Diptera > Rhinophoridae > Melanophora > Melanophora roralis. The sequence goes on along the minus strand of OY757191.1, from coordinate 83,062,296 downwards.
GCATCAAGAAGGCAACTTTAGAAAGAACTTGGGGAAAAAAAACGAAATAAGCTTAAAATAAAACTGATATTCTTATAAAGTCAAATTTAAGCAAATCTTTTAAATTCCATTTAAACTTTAATTAAAAGCCTTATTTTGTGCCTGGTTTGGTTAAATGTTAAAGGATTAAAAGATACAAAATAAAATCCAAATAAGAGGCATATAAAAACACAAGAAATAAATTAAATTATCTTTAAAAAAAAATTTAATTAAAGCATTTCAACATGTCCTCTTTACTAAATAAACTTTAACACAGGCAAACACATGCAAATGTTGAGAGTAAAACATGTACACAAATGTCCTTATTGTGTATCTACTTTAAATTACATATTTTTTTGTTGATAATCTGACGAAGATAAAGATAAAAAAAACGTAACAAAGCCACAAGTAAATGTAGCATTTCCTTTAACGAAAAAACACATCAACATTTAAAAGGGAAGACTGTGACTGGCCAGACTTGTGGAGGACATTTGAACAACCGTCTTTTTAAAAGGATTTTTTAATAAATTTTGGAATTTTTGTTAAAGCATTCTGTGTTATAAGACAAAAATTTTTCACATAAAAAAAAAATTAAAAACAAAGTGAAAAAAAATCGATCTCAAATAGATTTTAGTTTAGTGGCTTGCTTAAATTTAAATTTATTTTAAACTTGTCACCAATAGAAAGGAATATTTGGGCCTCAAGAATATTGTTAATTGAATTGAGGCATAATTAATGCAACTGTCGTCTAAAGCTTAGCAAAGTGCTTCTGTATAACTTTACTCATAACTGAAGGCCTAACTGATCTCAGTCCTTAACTTTAAAAAGGGAAAGAAAAAATATGAAAAGTGATGGAAAATGAAAAAATTAAGAAAAACGAAAAGCCCTTACCGAAAACTACTTTAAGCAATTTGCATTTATTTCGTGCTGATATGGATGAAACTCAACAAAATGGGCAACAAAAGCAACGACAACTCAAAACATAAAAGGGAACCTACTGAAAAGTGGTGGACTAGAGCCGAAAAAACAAAGTTTTAAATAAAGGAGAAGCAAAAGAAACGTGAACTACAAAACTATACAAACACACATACACATGCACATATGTATCTATGCCCATTTGCATATACATGTTACTTAATGTGTTAAACTAATATGCATATGTGTTTGTATATACTTACAGCAATAAAGCGGTTAAAAAAGATAAACTGAAGGATTCTTTTTTTATAAACTTAAACCATTTTCTATTGTATACTTTGTTATAACAATGTTTAAGTGCCTAATGGAAGATCTTTTACCACACAAATATGGGAGATAGAAAGAATCCCAACTAAAAATGTTGGTATATATTACAACTCATTTTTCAATTAACTTGAAAAGTGCTCTTTACACATACTTATTCATTTCAATAAGTCGGTCAAATTTAAATTCAAAAGGCTTTATTATTATTGTGTTTCATTTTATATTTTTTTCCCTCGTACAATGCCTGTACCTTTTGTAAAGATGGACGCATGTTAGAGCTTGGAATATATACTTGTATGTTATTGTAATACTTATATTTGCCAAGTCCTTTTCATGAGAAATTGATTGGTCTCGATAAGGGGTTTTTTAACGAAAACATTTATTTTCTAAGAGTTTTATCTCTAAAAACGGTTTGCTCTTATGAATTCCAATATTTCCAGAATATTCTTAACTTTTTGATCATGCAAACATCCAAAACTACCCATATAAACCCATGCACAGATTTACTTGAAATGAAGGACGAAGTCTTATTCGCAGTGCCTCTAAATAATAACAGCAGCATATGCCATTTGTACTCGTTTGACCATAGGCCTAGCTCTTTGGAGATTGGAGCTAAGAGACAGAGTATGGATGTTTCGATTAACTGCGATCTGATAGTAATCTCCAATTGGGGCCGTGCGAATAGGGTCGATTTTAATGCCCGTAAAACCCAATGTTGTCTTTTGACACATGAACGCACAATGGATGATGCTGCCTCGTCTGAATTAATGGATGGTATAAGTGTTAAAAAGACAGAGACTCTTGATGTTCTGGGCGTGAAAATCCAGTGCGATGTCCGCTGGACGGAACACATTTTTTTTATATCCAAGGAAGCATCGAAGTGTCTTGGTTTCCTTGAACGGTGTAGGAATTACTTTACACCATCTGATCTTCTCAATATTTATACCCCCTATATCCGACCGAAAATGGAATACAACTCACATGTATGGGCTGGTGTCCCAAAGCGAAGATACTCATCGGCGATGTTGTGGTATCTAATTGCCTTGATTCACTCGAACACCGTCGTTATGTGGGGTGTGTTTCGCTGTTCTATTGATACAATATGGAATGTGCTCTGAGGAAATCAGGGAACTTGTTCCCGAAACCCGGAACTTTTTGTGTGATATACGTTTTTCTAGAAGAGCTCACCCATACGTAGTCGGCTGGCCAGTGAATCGCATCACTCATTACAGGGAGAATTCCTTCTTCGGTCGCACGGTTCGTATGTGGAATAGACTTCCTAATGATGTCTTTCCTGTCACAGTTAATATCGAGAATTTTAAATCAAATGTCCACATACACTAATTCTTTTATCCTCCTTCCCATAACCTATTTTCCTGATACCAACACAATGCAATGCATGTATAGGGGCCATCCCCTGAGTGCTGGTTATTATTAAAAAAAAAAGAATAGGTACTATTTTCTATGAACTTCATAAACGTCAGCTATGTATTTGCTGTTACTTGACAGAGTTTTTTATTTGAAATTTCTTGTTGTTTTTTTTTCCTTTCTGCCAAAAAAAATTGAAGTTGATGAATGAATCATCTACGGCTAACTAGTTCTCGCAAAAGTAGTTGATCAGGAACAAACACAAATAACATTTGGTGGAGGGTTTAATTCTCTTGGGTTTTTATTATTTTTAATAAGTAAATATGTGTATTTAAACACAAGTTACATAAGGAGGTGATTGTTTTTGTTACAATAACAAAACGTGCACAATATTTCTAATGTGCTGTTCCTTAAAGCAGTAACAAAATACACACAAATCCTTCAACACAATCAGTAGTTTTTATTTGTAGTATTTTTGATTTACGGTCACTATCCAAGGAATTTCTTTTGTATTTTAAAAAACTACGTTTGAGTTATCTTTTATATCACATGAGTGTAAGTGCTTACTCTCTTTTACGTAAAATTTTAAAAGTTATTTGAAAACTTATCCGCTGCAGACCCCTAATACATACATACATACATACATACATACATATGTAGATACATTAAACTTAAGCGTGAAGGAGGCAGCAAAATGTTAAAAAGGTGTCAAATGTTTTTGGTAACACGAGTGTTAATATAAAATCCTAATCCAATATATTCTTGCAGGATAAGTTTAAAACATTTTTAAGGCTTAATTTGAACCAATTTTTTTTTAATAAATATTAATTTAAAAGACCTTTTTACTTCTACTTCAAGATGTTTATATAATGTTGTTGGGTTGAGCACCTAAATAAATTGTTTTTTTTTTCTTAATTTAATACGATGTAATTTGTTCAATGAGATGCTGTTAAATAAAAAGGGTAAAACTTTAGATTTTAGTTTTCTTAAAGGTGGAAGAAAATTTTAAAAATTATTTGTTACATTCAGGACATGGAAAAACAGAGCAAGCACATCCTTTTTTTAAAAAAAAGGATTGCTTTTAACTAACACTATTTACTTTAAAATAAATTTTAAAGCAATTTCTTTAAGAATTTTATTTAAAAAAATTTAATTTTGACTTTGTCGTTGACCTAAGCGCGATTACTCTTTAACACAAATTGGACAAAATTCGAAATCGAAACCGAATAGTGTATTCTAAAATTTGGCATTTGGAAATCTTATCTAAGTAAACCGTAAATATGGAAAATTTAATAATTTTTCATTTAAAGTAATTATACTTTATCGATATCTGAACACAATTTATCATTTTAATTAGATGTGATCGATACTTTGATCTTACATACCCAGGTTTCTTAGGACAAAATCCAAGCGCATATCTCTGTACATCATAGTAACTATGCCTGGGCTTGAAAAAAACTAGTTGGATAGAAGCAAAGGAAGCGGTTACCCTTATTCAAACAGACCCAATTTATAAATTTTTAAATTTTTCTTTGAAACTGTTTTAGTTTTAAAATTCTAGAACAATTAAAAAAGTTGTTGAGCCTTGCTTCTGCCCCACAAGAGGATACAAGTTTATAACACCTTAAATGTGGTACATGTTGGACACTATTAATAAAATCCGCTTTAAGTCTGCTTAGAGATAGGTTTTAAATGATGTTTAAATTTTGAAAAAATACAGGTTGAATAGGAGCAAAGGAAGTGATATTCCCCAAATAAACGAAACAAAATTATATAGGTTTAACTGCGATACATTTTAAAAACTATTTCAGCTATCGACTTCAAACCTGCTACAAAGTAATTTTTATATAAAATCTACATTAAATAAAATACGGGGGATAGATACAGGATTTCGGGCAATTCGAACCAAAAGGGGGTAAAAATGGGCCAAACAAGGAAAGATACGAAAATTTAGGAGACCAAATTATAAACAGCAGAAACCTTATTTAAAAAGTATCATATTTTAAACCAAAGAAAAAGGACCCGTGTCTGACATTTTTTCGAAAACTTGGACCCTAAATTGTAAAAAAGAGTAAAAACTAAATTTGTTTAATGTCTATGTCCCCTTCGTACCTTCGGAACAAATAAAGACAGATATATAATTCAAATTGCATTCGACAGGTGTTACAAAATATTAATTAATTTTTGCCACCACTTTTAAATAAAGACCTTGAGGTAAAAAAAGGATTAATATTCTAGATTGGTACTTTTTGTATTTCTAAAACCAATAGAGATTCAAAAACTCAAACTGCGCTCGACAGGTCTCAAACATATATGACTACATTTCTAAAAGATTTTTTCTTAAAGGGTAGGAAAAGGGAAAACATTATTTATTCGTACTTTTTAGTTCGTCAGGTCTCGAAAATATGTTAATTTGTTTCTGGTACTTTTTGGAAATATTGGGCCCTTAGACCAATGTGTGCTTTCTTGCATTTTTTACGTAAAGAAATATGGTAAAAAGGGCTGTGGACGCCGATAAACGCCACTTAATGAAGTGGGCAAAAATGACAGCTTTCATATTTTTTAACCTTTTTTTTAATTTTTTTGGGATTATGACTCGACAAATATGAAGTCAATGACTTTTTCCCAGATTTAGGTCGAAAGTCTATTAAGCGGTTTAAAACAATTTTTTCACATTTTTGGCTCTCCTTGAACTTTTTTTTGATATTAGGAGCTTTGAAATTTAGTATTATGGACTATAAACCCAGATGAAGTTCAAAAGTCATTACGAAGGTTGAACAAGATATTTTTACCTTTTTGGCACTTTTTTGCATATATTGAGATTATGACTCTAAAAACATAAAATAGAGGTCGGAAGTCAGCAAAATGAGCAAAAGCTAATTTTTAACATTTACCAAGTACTATTTTTATTTGGATTGTTTTGAGATTTGGCTTTAGAAATATAAAATAAAAACTTGTTGACCCTGATTAAGGCTTAGTCATCTAAGTGTACAAAAAGTATTTTCTTAATGAAAGTTAAGCAAATTTTACTTTTTTATACTTAAAGTACGTTTTGCATTTAGTACTTTCTTTTAGTACTTACGAAGTAGCGGGTTAATTGCTATTACAAATATATTTGTATGTGTGTTTATATTTTGAATTCTGTCACATTGTATTTATGTTTTTGTACCCACTAAACAATCGGGGTTAATACTTGAATTAAAGTATCTAATAAGTCACTACTTTTGCTCTTCTGGATGATAGTACACGTTATACAAAAAAATTTCACATTATTTTCAATATTTTAACTTCCGTATGTTGAAATTAATTGTAAGTTATCAAGTTAAAAAAGCTTCTTATATGTTAATTATATTTAATGTTAAACGTATAAAAATCTGACACTTTTTTCGATACCAAACTAGATAAATTTTGGTTACATTATGGAAATTTTAAATCACAAATTTAATTTTTTTGAACTACTGCCCTTTAAGAAGTGACTAAATAGTCTTATTAAGTAAGTATTACAACAGAGGAACATTTTCTTCCGAAGAGGAACACTTGTTAGATAAGAAAATTATATTCATATTCGATGAGTTTAAACTTTCTTTTGTTTTGGGTGTGTATAATTGAGTAGAAATTGTTCGAAGGGTTATTTGTTTGTAACTTAATATTGAAAATTGTTTTGTATTCCTTTCTAAAAGAGAAGAGGAGGAGAAAAATAGTCTAAAAAAATTGTTTAAATCCTTACTTATCACTTTTTTAAGCAGCTTAATGCGGTCACATTTCCTATTCATCCAGTAATGGTATCCAGTTTAATGCAGGGGATTTCACTTATTTTCTTTTTTTTTTGTCTAATTCGTTGGTTTCTTAATTTTTACACTAAAATTTTTTCCGGGGAATTTCTTATATGAAAATGTCTTAAGGTTTAAACATTTGTACACATTTTTATTTCACTTAATATTTAAATTCACTGAAATAGTTGTGCTTTAATTTAAGAAAATTTTTCTTTTAATTTGTAAATTATGAACAACCTTTTTTATTGGCTTTTATACCTCAAGTTAATTGCAATCGTTTTTTGTTTGTTTTAATTATGAGTTTAAATTTTAGGGTTTTCCTTTTTGTGTTTTTAGTATTAAGGGACGTTAGAACGCTTTTGCGGTCTCATTGAGATAATCGTAACAAACTTTAAGCACGATTTAAGCACAATTTAAGCCAACATAATACGAAATTTAATTTTTACGACACTTAAATGAGTTGTGGTTAACTTATTTTCTCATCCGGGGTTTCATTTATTTAATATACATTTAATAAAATTTTAATTTTACGAAGTAATAAACTTGTTATTGTTGTTACAGTAAATTGTTGCAGGTTCATTAATATTATTTTCTTACTTCTTATTGTATTTGTTACAAAGAAAAGAATAGAGATGTTGTTGAAAAATTTGATTTTTATACACGAGCTGGGCACCCACACACATACACACTTGCACAATGTCTCCTCCTGAAATGCTTTGTAGGGATCAATGGGATTTTCACACGTAATAGAAAATCTAAGGATTTACAAATGAATGGGTTCGGTAAAGCATGGATGGCTGGTATAAATGAATGATTGTTTTAATGAAAATTATATATGATGAGGTTTGTATTAAAAGTAAAAGGAACTAATGTCGTTATAATCAAATAAATTAAATTCCGCACGTCTTAAGTGATGTAGATAATAAAAGTTATTCACCCAAATCTATATTAATGTTGGGTGAATGTGTATTGTAGTTGTTGATAATAAAACAATTCTTTTGCAAACTTTTCCTTCTGATGTTCTTTAATAGTTTTTGACAATCAATGCGATTGAAAAGTAAAATTTGCTCCTCTATAGTTCCAGTTTAGGTTGTTTCTTTTTTCTCTATGGTATGGTTAACAGTCTGCATTATGCCGTAGCAATTGCCAAGTTCTTGGGTACTCTTATCGCCGGCTATAGACTAAAAAACAGGATGTTACTTTGTAAAGCTAAGGTTATTGTTAAAATAAATGTAGGAACTTTAAAATGCACTTGTTGTCACTAATGCAATGTTCATGAAAATAGATGACGTTTAAAAGAATTTAAAAAATCTCTATGTGTAAGTGTGTGGAGTGTATGAGGATGCTTAAATAAAAATTAACACACACGCACGGTTGATGTTCTTGCTAATAGATAAGCAGAATGTTACCGGAAATTAAAAACTATTTTCAAATAGAAATTGTTATGAGCAATAAAATATTCTTTTAGTAGGAGAGTAGTTTAATTAAAGTAAAGAGAAATAGTTATAGTAGTAGTAGTAATGCACGTTACGCGCGCGAGAGTTAACGATTAATCCTTGCAAAGCTCTTTACGAACAACTGTTAGCTTCAAGGGTTTAAGAAAGACTGACACTTGGGGTTTCATTAAACCAGGACATCATTGACAGGATTTAGCAGTAGCAATATTTCACCACGGAGTTAAATGTAAAAAGTGATGACAATAGCATTAAAGAAACGAATTGAACAAATAAAAAAAGAAATAGAAAAACGAATTTTTAACAGGGCCAATAAAATTTTGTGTTTGATTCAGATTTACAAAAAAAATATTTTTGCATAAATTTGTCGTTTTAAAAAACCTTTGAAAAATATTATTTGAAACCAGAAACAAAAGTTGTTGATTTTGATACAAATTTTTGCTTTTTATCTTGGCTTAAGTTCATTTTATAATTTCTTTTATTAGAAGAAATTAATATTTTTTCGTTAATGTTGTTAATTTTGTTTAAGGAATATTAATAAGAAATAAATTTTGTTTAATCCTAAATTTAGTTTAATAACATTGATATTTTATATAATTTAGTTCTTCGAATATTTGTTTAGCGTGAACTAAGGTTAACGGTAATTTTTTTATTTCGTATATCTTTTATAATTTTTTTTTTGAAACATAAATGAGACTTAAATACAATTTAATTTTTTCAGTCATTAATTAATTAATTTATCAACATTAAAAAACTGTCGAAATCATATGATTATAATATGAAACATAATTTTTGTATCAACGCTTAAGGTTGCCCATTTAAGTTGTTATTAGAGACCTGCATCACGTCCTATTTCAAGATAATTGAAGTACCGCATATTTCCCAATTCTAGTGTTGTTGTGCTGTTAGACTATTTAAGTGCTGTAATGTAGTGTAGCTGCCACAGTTTCTTTGATGCAATGTAGTGCAGTTAAGAATAAAGAGTGCTGTCATGCACTGTTGCTGATGCAACTTATATACTGTAATGAAGTGTGGTCGATAAAAAAAATTACTGTGATGATGTGTGGTCAACAGCAACAAAACTGTGTGTATTATACACAATGTTGAATAGATACATAAACAAACATATATACAAGCAGGCAAATCAATATAAAATTCATACGTAATTACATTACATTACATACATACATTAAAAATTAATCCCCGTTTTTAAAACTAACACACCAGGAACATCCCGTCCACAGTTAAGTTTCGAGACGAATTGAAATTGAAGTGTGTGATCATTATGAATTAATGCGCCGTTGTTGTTAACTTAAGTGTGATTTTTTTTTTCATATCAGTTAAGTTAAGTTAACAAAAGAGATGGCTAACAATACACCGCAGCACTTATTGTTGTGTGTGCACACGTAAGGTATATGAAATGAATTGAAAATTCGAGATGATGCCTTATTTTGTGTCGTCTTGGGCTGGCCTCTAGTTGTTATTAAGCTTTAACTAAAAAAATAATATTTGTGTTAAAATTAAAATTATTGAAATTAAAAAATGGTCATAAGAAAAGTAAAATTTTAAATGATAAACTATTGGATATTTTTTATATGCCTTACAAGTACGGGTTAATTTTAAAAAATTTTTGAAAAGTGCTTTTAGTACACGGCTTCAAAAATATTTGGCAACTTTAAAAAGCTTCTTTCGAAAAAGCAAATGAAAAGACAGACTTTATTCCCAAGCCAATTTTGGCGCTTTTTTTTAACTCACTAGAAATATAAACCAAAATAAAACGCTAAATGTATATTTTCTCTTTGAAAATTAGGTCACATGCGCATTAGCTTTTATTCACTTTCCTTTGCATTTTCAATTAACGCTCTTTGCAGAAATAATTCTCCATGGGAGCGCATGTTGGTTAAAGTCTTGTTTTGCATTATAAAATCAAAACAAAAACAAACAATTTTATAGGCCGGTATTTAAGAATTTACTCTCTATTCATGCACACATACACACACACATACATTAACATATTGTGTGTATTAAAATGTTGTTTTTGTTTGTTCCTTTTCGGGTAAAACAAAAAAATGCAACTGTTGCGCATTTTTTCCATAAGCTTGATAAAAACACCCAATAATTTTTAGCAATTTTCTATACACAGGATAGAAAATCTGTAGATAATTTTCTGTTTGAGCAAGGTTGTGTGTGTGTGTGTGCAAGCAAGTTTAGTTTTATTTCATTTTGCCAAGTCGCGCCTAATAAAATGCTAATTATCTCAGTTATCTCTGCAGTAAAAAGGAATAAAAGCTTAGAAAACTAATGTACATATTTGTACATAGACACATATATATCTGCCTACATATCTAAGCATATAGATACATACATATGTATATGTGGGGGATTTCATGTCAAGTGACCCAACTTTTTTTTCGATTGGAAAGAAATTTGGACCAAAGTAAGTTCTTGCAGAGAGTAGTTTAGACACAATTTTTTAACACGATCGGTCAAGAACTCTCTGAGCTAGAGGGGTTCAAAATCTGACGTTTTCGGCAAATAGGTGTTTTTTCTCATACATGTAGTTTGTTACCTTTTGCTTTTAACTAAATTCGTCCCAAATACTTTCGATAGCTTTTTCTTCAACCTTCCAGAAAAAAATATTTTTAAAATTAAAATAAAAATTTTTTATTTTTTTTTTTATAAAATAATAGAAAAAATTTTTTTTTTCCAAACACATATGCCCATTTTTTTTTTTGTTCAAAAGAAAGCTTAGGTCTTTTCTTTGAAGAGCTTGGAAGTCGCTTAGTGGGATGCGAGTGGGATATCTATAAAAAATAATGTTTCGTAACTCAAGGCAGAGGTTTTCCAATTTTCGCGTATATTCTATTTTGATTTTTTTGCTATTTTTGTAAAATTATCTCTTAAGCTAAAAAAAAAAATATTTTATGCTAAGAAACAAAATAATTTAACCTTTATATGCGGATTGTATAAAAAAATATATTGCAGCCCTATTATTTTGGACAAAAGTAGTTTCCTGAAAATAACAATAGATATACATTTGTATACTTATAAGTAGATGTAAGTATGTATGTTTAATTAAAAATAAATTTCTTTAAATTCAATACACATTTATGAGCTGAGCCGTTTGATTGTAAAAAAAACTTATTGAACATTTAACGCTTATAATTGCCTACGCAAAACTAAATACATACAAACAAACATACAATCAAACATATATTGTCAATCACAAACACATTCACAGATATGTTTGTATGTTTATACAAATTTTCAAAAGGCCACCCAACAACAGCATAACAACCCATGCAACATGAAAAACTTTTTTATTTTGTCCGTATTGTCAAAAATCAATCTAATTACACTTCAGGCTGTTGCAGCGCCCATTAGAAGGACACCCGCACACATATTAACATTGGTATATACATGCATACATACATACATACACAAAAAAAATCTAATTTCCGCTTCTCCAAAATGTCCACCAATTAAAATTTTAATGAAAAAACTTTTATTTTGTTGTTAAAGGACCTAATGACGGGCCATCCTTGGCGTTTCATAATACACTTATATACATATCGTCATCGAAAAGTAAAAAGTACGTAACATTATTCATTTCAATTTTACAAGAAAAGCAAAACAACGTAATTTTGACTAAAGAATCGTGCTGTGTTTTACACAACTTTCTTTCTCTTCTTGAGAACGGTAGCTTAAGGTATTTTTAATCGTGTCTGATACTTTATTTCTACAAAAAATTATTTTTTCCCCTCTGGAAAAAAACGATATGTTAATTTGAATTATGGATATAAAAGCGTTATTCTTGATCACAGATATCTTTAAATTTGTGGAGGCATGTAAACTGGCCTAACGATTCATAATTAATCGAAAACTTGATTTTGTTATTTTACTGATGATACGTACTTTTGAATTTTGGACGACGTTATATTCGCCCATTCTTTTGTTTTTTTAATGCTAATAAGAAGAACTTCCTAAATATTGTATTTAGTTTCCCTATTTGTTGTTGTAGTTTTGGTCCCTTTTTTTGTTGTTGTTGATATTATGAAATTTCAACTTCTTTTCCTGTTTTTTTTTTATTCAATATTACTTTTCTATCAGTCTATCTGCCTTTTCTTTTATATTTAAGAGTATTGCAGATGAATATCAATAAAATGTGAAACATTCTTCTGGGGTGACAATATTTTAGTCGACAGAGAAAATCAAATTAAAAAAAGGTTAATTAATTTCTATTGACATTAGGTAATACCCGGGACATGGAAATTGATGATGATGATGGAATTTTGTTCCTTTTTTTGGAAAAGGAAACTTTTGTTAAAAAAAGTCAACAATAACAATAAAACGTATTCCTTAGATGTGCCTAAGTAAAGGCAACACAGTTTGTAAGAAATTTAGAAATTTATTAAATTAGAAAAGTTTAGTTTAATTAAATGTTATTGAATGGAGGATGATTTTCTTGTCCAATATTTCAAGGCATCCGACTTAACAATGGGTCATAACAAAAAAAAACTAAAATTAAAAGTTTTTATGTTTTATCGATTGGATTCTGCCTGCGGGTGGGCAACAAGTTACGTTTAAGCACTAAAAGAATAAAATAAATTTGTTTGTTGTTAATTGCTATCAATGGTGCGGGAATATGTACTTATCTGGCCCTCATTAATTAAAAAAAGTTTTTGATGAAGATTTCTTGTATTTTTTTTTTAAATGAAAAAAAAAATTAACGGTATTTAAACCCTTCGCTAAATAAAAAAAGTTCTGATTTTATTTTTTTAATTTTAGACACAAACCTAAGTTTTAAATAACTGAGAGCATATTCTAAGAAAAAAAAAGATTTTTTTATTAAAACCAAGACACTATTATTCAGGTTTTTAGAAAAAATTATATTGATTTATCAAGAGCTATACACAGCAGACATGTTAACAAACAGGTTAACACACGACGATATTAACTGATAGTACTGCCTTTCCAAGCACTCAAGAAGTTTCTCAAACCAAATACAGCCTCATATTATCTAAGTGAGGAATGGGCTTAGTTAAGGGGCATTAAAATAAATTAACGAAAATGCAAGAAACAAGATTTTGATTAACTTACTTACTAACGTGGCCATTTAGAGCAGCCCATATGGGTCACGGGGTCTTCAGCGCTTCTCTCCAATCACTTACGTTGAACTTGGAAAGGTTTTCTTGGACGTTGTCATTCCAACGGAGTTTCGGTCGTTCTTTTTTGCGTTTAGCAAGCGCAGCAATGTTCGACCTTTGATATCGATGTAATCGGCATATGCGAGTAGTATGTGTTTTTTTTTTTTTTTGGTTAAAATTTTTCAGTTTCTATTTACTACTGCGCCTCGCGCCGTTTTCTTCAATAATAAATTAAGTTAGTGACACCTTGTTTGAAGCCACCTTGCAAGGTGAACGACTTAGAAATGTATTTTTCGGCATTTGCGGATAACCCTGTGTTCGTTAAAGCCATCTTGCATAATCTGATCAGCTTTGCAGGTATGCCGACATACGTACATAGCCTCAAACACCATTGCCTGAATCTGACTAATGAAAGCGGTCTTGTAATCGAAGAAGAGAAGATTTGACGTTGTGTGAACATCTGATCGATTGTGGACTTATCAGGTCTATAGCCAGATTGATAGGGGCCAATTATTTTTTTAATTTTAATTTTTAGTTTTTAACGCACTAAGCGTGACAGTATCTTCTACGCGATTGGTAGAGCACTAAAGTCTTTTTAATTGGCACTGATAGTTTGTTCATCTTTTTTGGGAAGCAGACTGAGACTCCATTCACCAGTCATGCGCTCTTCCAGGCAGATTTTTTCGAAGAGTTGTTGCAAACCAACTAATACAATGCTTTCGGTCTTAAAGCTCCTGCGTGTTTTCCCCAATTCCTGGCTGGGAGGTGAGCACATTTACCTGTCATCGATTATTGAAAAGCGGGTATCTGAATCGCCGCTGACATCAGATACTAACGATTTGAGAAAGTCTTTCTTTTAGATTTTTTTCTGCAGTTGCTTTACAACACTATTTGTCACAACATTGTTTTTTTTTGGGAGGTTTCTGGTAGTAAAGCACGGTCTATCCATGGAGTTGGTGATATTCTGCCAATGGGCGCTGATATTGGGACAAGTAATGCTCTTTTGGAGGTGCTGGTTTAATCGAGTGTTGTGCTCGGTGCTTTCCGGCTCTGTTTTCCTGCGTACAGTCGCTTATGTGTTGCGCAAAATGCTCAACTGCGTTCGTACCTTGTCTGCGACAATGTAGTGGTCCGAGTCGTTGTAAGTTCCATGGATCGTGCGTACATTGAGTTAAGCTTATTTATTTGGGTATGCCTTGGACCAAAGGTCAAAAGAATACGCAACCAGACTGCGGATGTGTGAGGCGGTCGACTCCAAGGGAAGTCGGCTTTGACTGTCCATTGAGTCACATATCTTGGCTTTGGATTAACACACCAGGGGCTGTTTCTGATGAGGGGGGACTAAAAGGGATCCAAGAAACTGCTTCAGGGGTGTGCATTTTTCACTGACGGGTTAAAAATTGAAATATGAATTGGAGCTGGTGTTAATACATGGGATACGGAAGTTCGAGTGTCATGCAGAGTTCCAGAAGAATGAAGCGGATGTTTCCTTTGTCGTCAGAGCTGCAAATTATCAGCGGGGTGAAAGTCATCAGTTAGACCGCGACTTGGTTTTAAAGAAACATTATGTCAAATGGAGACTTGTGAACCAAAAAAACGAGCTGCCCTAACCATAGTTTCGCTCTGCTGGTACAAAAGTGTTTGATATTTTGCTGGGGTTTAATGGCTTAAAAAAAAATACGCATTAACTTTTATGCTTAACTTGTAATGACTCGAGTATTGCTTAACACTTTTGTTTCCCAGAAAAATTTATACAACCCAAGTCAATTATTAAATTCTGTATCTTCCCAAGAAAGCTTGTATTTTTCAGTTTAATATTAATTGATCATGTTATGCTTAAATATTCAAAGCTGGATTCCGCTAAATATAACGGATTCCTATAGTTAAAGTAGTCAACTCAAATTTTTTAAATGAACCTTGTCATACTTAAATTATCTAATTTTTAAAACAACATCAGAGAAAAATTTTCGCTTTAAAAAAAATGAGGTAGATTTTAAAAGCTGATAAACTTGCTCAAGTGTACAAAAAATAAGGGTCAAGAAAAGATAATCCTTTTAACAAATTTAAAGGCAGGAAAGAATAAACTCGTGTTGTGCTTACAAAAAACAAGAAACTTTTAATTCTTAAAAACAAATTATTAACTTATGACATGCAAACAAATAACCAAAGACAACAAATAAATCGATTAACAGGCATTGGATGTTAACCAGTTACATCCATATAAAGTGTAAAAGTAAAGGTTAAATGAGAAAAACACATCAGGAACACGATGAAATAACCCGTTACACTTATTGACCCAGAGCCTAAAACATTTTAATAGTTCCACCACCAAATAATTTAAACATGTTTAAGTATGTAACTTATGCTTAATAAAATGAAATACAAAAACAAGTCCTTGACAATCCCCTAAAATTTGTTTAACCTAATTCTGTAACCAGCTGGACACCGACGTAGAACAAAACTTTTATTTTAAAAGCAAAAAGATACAGAAAATGGCAAAGAAGGCATTTAATAATTAAAATTAAAACAGCGAGTGGGTCATAAACATATCAAAAGATATTGGTTTAACAAAATTAATTTTCTAAAGGTAGGTCGGTCCAAATCATTCAAAATACGTGCGTGCGTATGTGTGTTTATGAAAGTGCGTGTTAAGAGGTGCTGTGAGGAACGAAATTTAATTCTATTTTATCTAAAAAAAGGATTTTTCTATTGGTGTGGTCCCTATGTAGTCTTATATTTAGTAAATCATATCAAGTCAGTAATATAAAATAACCATTGACTTCCAACCAAACTTTGTTTTTAAAATAACCACTACAACCACAAGAACTTTTACAATTTTACAACAAATTATAACTGACCACGCAGAACTGGTTAAAAAGCTATGCTTCGGTGATGTTAATCATGAAGTTGTATTTGGTTGAGGAAAAAGTACTTTTCGAAATGTTTTTTGATCCCTTAAAGAGGATTAGCTATTATGTTAGGTTACGTTAGGTTAGGTAGAAGAGGCGGCTGTGGAAGTGATGAGCAATAGTTGTGCAGGCCACTTGGGTCCATTTCCTCGGTCCCTTTGTGATACCTGGGGAAGAAAAAGAAGAAGAAATAGATAAATTAGATTAGATCAAATAGAAAGTAAGATAGAGAGATAGAAAGAAAGCTATTGTGTAAGGTCAGCGGTAGTCGTCCCATTTTGGCCGCTGTCCCCGAACCAACCGCTATCCCTGATAAAGGATGCCAGGTTAGCTAGGCCAATGTTGGCCACGTCCGACAGGCCACTCAGTCTACCGATACCAAAATTTCCTGACCCAAATGTCCTCCAGCGCCAGACAAAAGCACAAGAGGTGCTGAACGCTTTCAGTCTCCTCTTCGTCTTGACAGCTTCTACAGAAGTCGTTCCAAGGCAATCCCAATCTTTCGGCATGGGTGCCAAATTGGCAGTGGCCAGTGATTG
Organism: Melanophora roralis; assembly: GCA_963583895.1. NCBI lineage: Eukaryota > Metazoa > Arthropoda > Insecta > Diptera > Rhinophoridae > Melanophora > Melanophora roralis. The sequence goes on along the minus strand of OY757191.1, from coordinate 83,045,849 downwards.
CGGCCATGGCGTCCCTTATCCTTCTCCTATCCAAATCAAGGAAAGACCTCGAACGGCCCGGATCTATCCTCGGCCAGGCTATCCGAGTAGTTCCACACCTGGGTTCGTCAGACCATCTAGCCCCTGCAATTCCCCGAGAATATTCATCCACGCGGAATTTGCAAGAGGAGACGGGGATTGCACAAAAGTGGTCAATTGCCCGGTTATCCAATCCGGAACCATTTCTGGCAAGTGCATCAGCAGCACAGTTACCCCATAAAGTATATAGATTCCATATTCTTATAGATAGGGAAGTCAACTTAGCCTTATCCGTCAGTTCGTCGGTTCAAATCAAGCTTTGGAAGCGAAATAAAGTTGGACGGAAAACGTTTTGGTGCCAAACCATCTGCAATAATTTTGGGCATAACGTTAGTTAAAATCAGTACAAAATCCATGTTTATATCTGAACATATCTCAGAAACCACAGCCACCGTTGTCGTAAAACTTTCGACATATACTTTCTTTAAAGGCGGTGAACTATATTAGGAATTTTTTTGATAGGAGCAGGGGAAACACCCCTTCCCCTTTATTTGAAAAAATTTTGCTAAATTTTTCCTGCCCTTAAACTATAAGAGCTATCGACTTTAAACCAGGTATGAAGAAGGTACCGTATGATAAGTATATTTTGGAAAAACCAACTATTTTGAATGGAGCAGGGAAGAGGGCAGCTCTATACAAAAAACTAATTTTAATGAAATTTTTGGTACGCCTTTTCTCAAGAACAATAACTGCTTTCGATTTAAATTTTTTTAAAAAAGGGAAATTGTGCAGCAATGCCTATACGCTGGAAAAAAATAGATTAAAACAGGGAGAGAGGCAGCTCCCATACAATTAAACAGTTTTCGTGAAATTTTCGATACTCTTTATATCGGAAACGATAACATTTGTCGATCTCAAATATCCTAATGAAAGTACTTATACAATAATACCTACATTCTAAAAAAATTATTCTTGGGTAGAAGCAGTGGAAGCCTCTAAACAATTAAGCAATTTATATTTAGCTCTTGATACGAAATATCTCAGAAACTAATAAAATTATCGACCTCAATTCTATTTTTCTTACGACAAAATTTAGAGAAGTTTTCTATTTCAGAAATTAGTATTTGGATCGACTTGAAACCCGGCACGCACAAAGCAATTTTATTATTATACTTGCTGTTCCAACACAACTTGGCTATACATATGGCTGGGTATACAAAAAGACTAATGTGAAGGGTATATGGAATACGGCTCTGCCGAATATAGGGCTCTTAATAATTTTTTTATTTTTTGCTTTTAAGCTTAAATTTTGTTAATTAAGATTATATTTCTAATTACTAAAATAAAATAGAGTTTCTAATTGCAAAAAGTCGTTTAACTAAGAATTTACTTGCTCTCTTACCCAATATTTTAAGTGGTACAAGTTTGATGTTGTTTACAATCAAAGCGATTATGTTTATTAATCGCAATAAATGTAAGTGGAAAATGTAAGGAAAACAAGAAAATCGTGTAAAATGGATAAATAAAATAGTGCGAAATATATACATATTTACAGTTTTAAGGCCCGTTTTCACAACTTAACGATATCTAAAGTAAGGAAGTTATCGTTTATCATAAGTGTTCTTTATAATAAAAGTGGCCTTTAGGCAAAATTAGGATTTTTCGACCTTTAGATTTTAACGTGGGGGGTTTGACCTTGAATAAAAATGAGATTGAAAAAATATATTATATTTTATAAATTGGAATTTTTCCCTTAAAAATTATGCAAAGGACCTACTGAGCTTGCACAAAAACCTTGTATATCCTATTACCTTGTCATAAGTTTAAACTTTTAAAATTTATTTTATAAAGAAATTGTGATAATAAAAAGATCTCAAGGTAACGTTATTCTTAACTTAAGCTTAAGTTACCTGTTGTTAAAGCTCACTTTATAGGTAGGATGTGAAAACGGTCCTAAATATGTATGTATGTATGTGTGTTTGGGCTTGTGTGAGTTTGTGTATTATTTTCTTGTTTATTTTTGATTTTATTTTGTAGCGTGGCTTGAAACACTTTAATCCATTGACCTAATGATCCATTAAGGGAGTTCCATTAGTGTTAATGTCTTGACTGTTACAAAATTATAAATAAAAAATAAATTCATAACAATGATTGTTTTGCTGGTAAATTATATTTTATACAAAAGGGTGTGGGTTATAGGAAAAGAAAGGACTGTGCAGTTGGCTGTTGTGGCTGGTTGTTAGACATCCTCTTAGTTGTGTTGACATCAGGCTCATATTATTTTTAATTCTTTTTTTCAACTTAAATTTTTAGCTACTAGTGAACTAAAACATTTTTAGCATTCCTTTCAAGTTTGATAAATGTTTTAAAAAAACTTTTAAACATTTTTTTCGCTCTTGCACTTTATCACACAGTTCAAAGGCATCTAGAACTAAAACTTATGTTTTAATATCGAACTGAAACACAAAATATTGCAAAAACAAGAATAAAGTGGTCTTAAGCTGTTACAGTGATTGTGAATGATTTTTCGTTAAAGCCTTTTGGGCACTTTTGGTTGTATGTAATTCACGTGCCTTCTACGTGATATACTTTACGAGTACCTCAAAACTTTTAGACGTTTTTTATTGATGTCTGCATCTACAAACATGAATAAATACTTTAATACAACGTCTGTCTGTATGAATTGAGTTTCTATAATAGTTTTAAAAAGAAAAAGAAAACAAAATAGTAAACAGTTGAATGAATGTATAAAATCATATTGATATTGGATTATGTCCGAGCCCAAATACGCCTCTTAGACAATTAGTGTTCGTGGCAGTCCTGTATCATCATTGATACTCTTAACATTTGTCAATGATGTGGCTATGATGGGTTTCTTTTTTTATGGCTTTGAAATTCGAAAGGAAAAGCAACAACTTATATGACACTTTATTTGGACATTCGTACATACTTGAACATTGTTATGAATTGTCAAAAGTGCCAAAGTGGATGTGACGTTCATAGTGACAAAGTTATGACACAAATAATTAAAGTGTTTCTGAGTGGAGTTTACTGTTTGTAACAGTTTAGCAGACAGAGAGGTAGTTGAAAAGGTGTATAAGGGGAAGAGATCAGTAGGGTTTTTAGAAGATTTTTAGTTCCAAGGAGTTAACTCTTGCTTTTTCCGTTCATGTTTGACAGAACTAAAAAAAGTTCTCAATGATTTCTTAAGGTTCCCTTTCTAAGAAACCAGAATCTACGACCAAGTTTTATATTTTTCAAGTAAAATATAATTCACATTTATTTACTTTTTAAGCAGGGTAGTTTTATATTAAATGAAGGGTATAAAAAAACAAGGGTGGCTCAAATGGTTAAATAAAGCGAATAGTTTGGTTGCTAAAACAAAGTAGAAAAACAAAAAACCCAAGAAAAGCAGGGTTAACAAGAACTCATTTGAAATATTGTACAATTGACATTAAAACTTGTTACGTATTTGACAAATTGATTTTTCATGCACTCTCTGGGGAAGCTGTTTGTTTTCAGTTGCAGTTTATTAAAGTAATTTTGTGTACAATTTCAACTTAATCAATTAAATATAAACTCACACGCTTGAATATTAACAAGAACTTTTGACATGTTAACAATGCCATGAATGATGTTTTAAAAATATTGATTAAATAATTCTACATAAAAAATGCCAGAAATTCAGATATAAAAGAAAAAATGTTAAAAATTAAATCCTTAAGGATTTTACACGACACACTTAAGCTTTCTTATTGATGTACACACATACATACATTCATACAAACATACACACACATTAAACTAATCAATTTTTTTTTATAACACATTTGTTTTGTTTGATTTTTCTTCTTTATTTGCATCGTAAAGTGTAAATGAACAATATTTTGGAAAATTCCAAAATTATCTACAAACAAGCCACAAAACATGACATATTTTCCAACTCATTTCATTGTGCAAAATCCTGAGACATAGAGGCAGAGAGACAGATAGTCATACCAACCCAAACTAAGTTAATAAAGCATCGCTAATAAAGTTAAGTTTGTTTTTTTTTTATAAAATGTCTACTTTATAGCAAAATAAAAAGCCAAGACATTACAAAAAACCAATAAAACTATATGAAGGAGAGTACAGGAAAGGATGCTAAGTAGGAGTAAAGTGTGAATGACAGACAGTAACAAAGACAACAAATTTAAAGAATATAAAAAGTTTAAACAAATTTATTAGGGAGCCCCAGTTTTATACATGCAATATTGGCAATGGTATTCTAGTGGTTTCGCATCTATGTTGGTTATATCATCTGGTCCACGCGATTCTTTAAGTAAAGAGAAAAATTCCACAAAAATTGTCAATTTCCCTTTCATATGAGTTTTCACCATCTTTTGCTGGTGTTAAACCAACGCAGTGTTGTTAGATATGATCGCCATCCAGCTTAGGGATGCTTTGCATTCCCAGATAAGTTGTGATGTAGCATCAATATTAGTAATAAACCTAATGGCTGATTGGTTGTCGATGAACATCCCGATGTTTCTGCGAGATGTCCTGGCTTAGGTAGATCTCCTGTTGCCAATCGCTGACAGTTGATCCTGTATTACACTGTATTTAAATTTTGGAAATTCTGAATCAAATACGGATTCCTGTTTGTGCAAGTAATATGCTTACATCATCACCAGTTTTGTCCTTAGATATGTCCTAGGATATGTTAAAACCGACAGGTCTTCAGGAGGTGATTTCATTCGCTCCTTCCTTTGAAATGTTCAAGAAAAATTGCTTATTAAAAAGAAGTCCTGGTGGGCAGAAGTCAATTAGATTGGTAATAATAACGATAGACCAATTAATACTTGCGTGGCCGTATTGTCCTCATCCTGAACCGTCCATAGCGTAGCCTTATTGGAGGGTTAAGTTATAGCTTCTTCAGTGTGCAAAAAGATCGGTTCTATTACCATTTTAAAAATAAAACTGACGTTCCGGGGAATGGAACCACAGGTCTTGCCAATGTCACGTTTTTACATACATATACTACATTCATTGCAGTCTGTGCCTTCGCCACTCTCACCTTTAGGTTCGGCTTTCCAGATAGCTTAACGTGCGAAATGACTTTCAAATCCTTTGCTCTGTTTGACAGAGTTTTGCTTTTTGTTTTAATCGAAAAAACTTCAACATTTTTAAATAGAGTTTGAAAAACACAAAAAATTTAGGGCTATTTATCGCCAATTTCAGTTCTACATATACATATAAGCTCTACAATATGTAAAAGTAGTTTAAACATGTGTGTTTGTCTTATGCAAATATTCTTGTTTTAATGCACACAAATATGCAAAATAAAGCAGTCATATATGCAAAAATAGAAATGAGAAAAACATTGAAAAATAAAATTGAAAAATAAAACCGAAAATAACATAATTTTATTTACATTCTTCCTAAGCGAAAACAGTGTTGCCACTTATATCTTAAAAAAAAAATCTACTTTTGAGACTTAAAAAACGTTGAAATTTTCAACTTCTCGTTTCATCAAATAATTCGCAAGTTATCCTGCTTCCAACATATGACCAATCCTGTCACTTAGCACCAGATCATTTTTTAACTGATCTTAGGATTGGATAAGCGTTATGGTTTGTATTTCTTTACATGTAAATATATACAGTCAAGACATACAATTTGTCAATAAAGGGTTTCGACTTGAAGTGTTTTACCCCGTGTAGAGCTGCGTTCTACTTATTTTCCACTGAAGTAGGAGTGTTATTTAAACTCTAGACTATCATGCTTTATTCTACTTTTAACCATGTCATCTACTATTCGCTCCATGGTTTTAAACAGAAAGAAAATTAGGTGCAAAGTTTGACAATCCTAGGGCTTGCGTAGCTCCCTTTGTCGGGCTTGGCTATTGGTACTTTCCTGGCGTTTTCCAACAGAAAAGGGTAATCGCAAACGTCGATCAAGCCTTAATGTCTCTAAACAATTCGACGATACCACTTTCACTTAATTATGAAAGGAAGCGGTAAAATGCTAACCGGTTCTGGTGCTTTATGTGGGAAATAGCTTCCTATTGCGCTAAATTGTGATGAACTTCCCTATCGTGTTGCTGTTCAATGTCAAATCGGTAGGGAAATAGGTTTTCATTTGGACTAAGAGCGTTTTCTCGATAGTCTTTATACTTGTTATTTGTACCATTCATTAGGGGCTCGGTCTGAATAAGGGTTTTGGATAACAACCTTTCCAGCTCTGGTGTACAGTTTATGCTGTACAACTATTCGCAGAATAGCATCCAGGAGTGTCGTTTATTGTTATATTTTGACATTTAGAGGTCATTGCTTAACAAATATTAAAGGCAAAAACATTCGACGCTTTAAAGGCTGTTAGCACTCAAATCATTAATGAGATAGAACGGGATAACGGAATAAGTTACACCTATGGCATCCAGGGTAGCCAAGCACCCACTTAAACGAATTCGTGTTCTATAGATAAACCGAATTTACCAAAAAGAGTAGAGTTTATTTGACTGTAGCATACCCGCAAGTCTCTAAATAAAAAATAAATAATACGCAAATTTGGATTTGTTGGAAGATAAAAATATTTGTTTCATATCACAAACATTTATTAATCAACTAACTTTTGAAGATATTTCGTAAACCAATCAATTAAAAAGGTCCCCAAAAAAGTCCTATTGTTGACTTCCTTATCTATTTTTATTCCGCACGATTCCATTTATTTTATGGTAAAACATTTTCAGATAAAAATTTCTTCCTAAATTTAACGACTTGTAAAAATAAATTAAATTAGCATTGACAACACGCCAAAGGCGCTGTCGGGGCGTCATGGAACAGAGGGCGTCTAAAATATATGAATGTGTTAAATTAGTAAGAGTTTATTAAAGAGTATATTATAATCGAATGCTAATAAAGTTGTCGTCTGTGTCATTTTTTCAAAGTGTGTGTGCGTGTGTCAGCTTAAAAAGAGGAGCAGAAGATCTTAAGCTGTAATCATTTTTGTTTTTGTTGGATTTTTGTAATGTAATGATGACAATGATGGGGAAAATAACGCCAAAAACAAATGTTACGAATGGGTGTGTGTGTGTGAGTGTGTGTATGTTAATTTAAGCTGATGTATAATATGTGTGTGTGTGTATAAAATGTCTATGTGTTGATAAGCGTGTGCTATTGGATTATTGGCATGTATGTACGTATGGAGATGGCGCCAACTTGCATAATTCAATTACATCCGATGTAGACTCATAAAACTAAATCAAAGGAAAACAAAGAGTCACGCTTCATTTAGTTTAATGCTCCCGCATTGTTTGTTGGCTGAAGAGCCGAAAGCACTACAGGATGCTATTTGCTAACATAAACAACAAAATATAAAAAACTATACAACAAACATATAGTTTTACAATTTTACAATTGATAATAAAATTGTTGGTCTTGTTTAGTAGGAAACCACTTACCAAATCTCAACACTACAACTGGAAACAAGAACAACAACAACAGCCCAAGTAACTTAAACACTTTGTAGACAACATCTATAAACTTGTCTTCTAATAGTCAAAGAAAAAAAAATTTATAAAATAAATAGGAGGCGTATAGGAACATAAAAGCATAAAACTACATTTAAACTTAAAAAGGAAAAAAACAAACAAAAAGCAAGAGGAAAAAAAGGCAAAATACAGAAAATAAAAGGAAAAATTGAGAAATAAAAAATCTCATCTTACATGCAACTTTTCTAAAGGCGTTAAGTTGTGGCAAACTTGTCGTCATAGTCTATGCTGTAGCAAAGTGCCCAATGACAAGAACAACTGCAACGATAACAACATCAGTATTAACAACTTTAGAACAAACTACTGAAGCAACAATAGCAAAACTATGCGGTTTAGTTTTACAAACTGTTTTTGTTATTTTTCAGCTTGACTCGACCACTAGCAATGCGGTTAAATCATAAAAATAGTAAAACGCCAACTCACATACCCATTTAAGCTAAAAACTGACTTAAATTGCAGCTCATACCATTCTTGAAAAGAGCTTTTTAATTTTGTCTTTGATTTCTTTTCTTTCAATATGGCCATAAAGTGGGAATCTGTAATGCGAAAAAACACAACACGGACGTACGACGAATTTTTCGCCGCGAGTATTTGTTGCCACTAATAAAACGTATTTGTAGGTATGAAAATGCGCACAACAACGATGTACCCCTAAATTCGGCATACGCGGTGAACTCAGCAAGAGATTTATTTCTATTTTAGATGACAACGAACAGACCAGTGCAGTGTTGCCATATCCGGTTCTAGTTTTCAAAAATTGCAGAAATCTAAAATATTTATAATATAACAACTGATTTATTATTTCATTATAATATTAAAAATAAATATAAAAAATAGTAGTTTATTATAAAAACTACTTTTAGTAAGGGTTTTTGTTATCTGCTATTATTTTTTTTTTGTCGTTTTTGGTTTTCATTCCAAAATATTTTAGCGAATTTATATTGATGATTTCGTCTTGATAGACGAAACTCGTCGAAGTTGTGTGTTCCTAGCATTAGGAAAAATACTAAAAAATAATGTATTTTATGGTTTTTTATATTAAACAGTTGTTAAGTGCAGAAATAAAATTGTGTAACAATAAAATTTTTTTGAAAGTTTCCTTTCACTTATATTAATATTTGCATTCTAAAATCATATTGAACTTAAATGTTGGCGGGAGTTGACTGTTGTACGCTGTTATTACGTTCCTTCAAATGTTTCTCTATTTTAATTTGTAATGGTAATGGTGTTTTTCCCATTTTTTGTATCCTACAGTAATTGGATTCTGACTAGAGTTTTCTTTGAAAGGACTCAATCCAGGTACTTCCTGATCGCGGTAGGGTACTTACTTACTTACTTAGATGGCTAAGTTCGCTTGTTCCATAAGCCGAACTTAAAATTGATCTCCAAGCAGTTCTTCTCCAATTTCTGACACCAAGTTTCGAGATGTCATCCTCCCCTTGGTTTTTTAAACGGAATTTCGGTCTTCCTCTTTTGGGTAATCAATCACCAGGTTCGCATTCAAATGACATCCCAGCTGGAGCATCTTTATTCATTCTTAAAACATGACGTTGAATCTGTATACGCCTAACTATGTCAATGTCGGTAAACAGCCTATACAGCTCATAGTTAATACGACACCTGTATTATTCATCAACGAAGATTGGTCCATATATTTTCCGAAAAATTTTCCTCTCGAAAACTCCAAGACTGCTTCGTCTGCTTTCGCCAGTACCAATGCTTTAGAACCATAAAAAAAGCACGGATAGTATCAGTATCTAGTAGAGTGTGATTGTTTTCTGTCGGGAGGTGGCTTTACTTTTTAACTGCTTGCTTAGTCCAAAGTAGCATTCATTGGCCTATTTTGTTTTTCTTTTTATCTCAAAAAAAAAATGTTGTTTGTTTTGTTTGTCGCAGTAAGGTGGGTTGCGATTTTTCTTTTTAGGCATATTTTCGGAGTTTTGCTTCTCTGGATATCAGGTGCTCTTTCCTGCTAGGGAAGAATTGAAGAGAGGATACGATTGGTCTTTAGGGGTCTTCTTGACCATTGCCTTATGTATGTCACCGACCACCTCAACCATCCTTTTAATCTCGCCATTTGAAGTAGCTTGATTAGAACAATATTTAAAATCGGATTTGGTGCCGCAAATTGTTTCGAAAGGCTGCAAAAGTTTTGGAACAAATCCCTGTTATCTGGTGGCAAGCCTGGAAGACGACTGAGATCTCCCGCAAGCATTATATTTAAACCTAAAATGTTTTAAGTAAAATAACGGGCGTTTTACTTTAGACTCATGCTAACTAGAAATATAACGTGTTTTTAAAATTGTTTGAACAGTATTACCACTTTGTTTTTAATTAAGCAATTCGTAATGCACTAACAACCTGCGAGAGCCCTCTTCCAGGGTCTTCTAAAACATTATATTAATTTCACCTGAAAACATGCAACATTTTCGCATTTCAATTAATTTTATAGTGTAATTTCGTAATAATTTTGTTACAACAAATTTTGATAAAAATTAATTCCAATGTTTGTATTTGCTGTTAAGATCAACCATTTACAACGTCAAAAGCACAGTGGTATTAAAGGTAATGAGCGATTGTAGACTCTTAGTGGGTATGATAACAAACCTTTGTTATCATAGCAGCTCATGTCAAAAGAGCAGGACGAATGACTAGTCATGAATGAAAATTCTTTGATCTTTTAGAGGAAAGAGAAATGGTTGCGTATATTTGATATCACTGTCTAGTGATCATGCATTTCAGAAAAAAACTGCCTGGGGTCAAATTTTTTCACAGCTTGACAGCTTGGAGGAAACGTCTTGGATTAACAGGACCCAACAGCTGACATTTGTCTAGAGAGTGTGAAGCAACTTTTAGTTTATTACATCGAATTAGTCGAAAAAAATAACGAGTTATCATTTTTTATTGTCTGGTAAGACTAAGGACCCAAAGGGTCTATGTCAATTAATTCAACCTATCGTTAATAAGTTTCGTAATATAGTTGTAAATTTAAATTAAATTTAAAATTAAAGCCTTTCCTCAGTACAAAACTACAATTAAGCTTAAATATCCTTTCGTTTTCTCACAGTGTAAGATTTTTAAAAGTTTTTGTTTATCTGATTTGTAGTGATGGGAAGTAATTTTAACACAACTGATTGTTCCGCAAGTTGTCACATAATATTGCCAGACAAACCAGAATAAACAAAAAGTCAACGAAACAGATAACTATGAAATTGTACAAAAACACAAACTAACAATGATAAAGTTTTACATGTACAAGCAACTAAAATAACTTACAAGACAGTCCCAGTTGTAGATATATTTAAAGTAAAAAAGCAGACAGACAGTCCAACCTATTTTGTAAGCCAACAAAACAGACTGTCTGTTTAATATTTGGTCAGGCGTTTAGCCAGGGAGTCAGTCAGTCACCGAACAACCAGTATCATTAAGACAATTTCTTCATTGTCAGATTTGTGATGATGCCAAGTATTAAGTGTTGGCGCATTATTATCTTTAGAACTTCATAACTTTAAACTCATAAAGTGAAAGATGAGAAATGAAAGTTGGCAGCCAACATACGATGGGAATCTTGTCACTTTTCTTTTATTACACCGTCTCCCCGACCAACAATTGAAGTTATTTTTGCTTTTAATAATATGATTTTGTCAAATTTTGACTACCCACTACTACACCATAACCTACTCTCCTCCTTTTCCAATTACCTACACACACATACACACAAAATATTTTTGTTGTCATCTTTGGAATCTGACTCTGCGTCTGTGTGTGTGCGTGTGCATGTTTGATTGTGGCATTTTAAATGCTGTTAACTTCAATTTGAATGAGTTTAAATAAAATGAACCCATAAGAACAAATAAGCAAACAAGAACAAAAATTATTTATTTTGGGGTGAGTTTAAAAGCTTTAAATTGGTTTTTATTTATTTATGTTTGAATAAAGATCTTTAATGTTGTTTTTATGATTCTCTTGTTTGATGTGCGATAAATTCACTTTACAAACATACATCGATTTGATTTTGTTTTATACCTTCATCCATCTACAAGTGCATAAAAAGACCATAAAACCTTTAGACAGATAAGGAGACAAACATTCGTTTCCAAAAAACACATATAAATGTGACAATAAGTGTTAAATGTTATGAGAGTTATGTTTTATAACATGTTAACCCTGCACGAGGAGGTTTCCCCTTCTCCATCAACAAATTAGAAATAAACAGTTTTTTATTATTTAATTAAAAGCAGGATTTCAAGGAATAAACTCACAATAGACTGATTGATTTTTTAATGGTTTTTCTTTAAGATTAAATATGAAGATAAAAATTAATGCTTTTATTAAGTTTAATTATTTAAAATGAAAATTTAAGATATTTATGGCATTTTAAGGGTGACTATTTAGTTTGCTTAAATGGTTTTTGTGTTAAAATAAATTAAAGTTTTTAATCACAAATCGAAACTTTCTCTCCAAAACGATTGATTTGAAAAATTATTACTTCGTAACTTAGTTCGGTCTTCTACCATTTTTCTACAATTTCTCACGTTTAGTTTGGAAAGTTTTTTTCTGGTCTTAGGGTTTCTTACGGAGTTTCGGTCGTTTCTTTGGCATTTTCCCGCGGGAGGATATTCAAACGTCTTTTTTGCTAGAGCATCTGCGTTCATTCCCATAACATATCCCAGCCAGCCATCTCCTCACGCGCAGATTGGTTCATATATCTTGCGAAGCTACTTTCGTTCAAATACTCCAAGGACACCTTCATCTGCTTGAACAAGTGCCCATCCATCCTCCCCGTATTGTTGCTTGGGTAGATTAGGTGCCTTCTATGGTGTGAGTTTGTCTGTCGAAAAAGGTTTCTGTTCATAAATTTTTTGCTTAGTCCCAAATAATACTTATTAGCAAGCATAATTATTCGCTTTAGTTTTAAATCGATGGAGTTGGTTTTATATATGGCGGCTCCTTTGCTACCTCGAAGTTGAAGTAACCAACGTTCACTGATTGTCCTTATCTCGTGGATTGTCCGATGGTTTAAACCATTAACTTAGACTTGTTTTTACTTATTACAAGCCCATATTTGCCGACTCTTTTCCTATATTAGCACAGGCAGCAGTAACGTCTCCTTATATTTTGAAAAGGAGATTTTCTTATTTTTTGATAAACTGGAAACCAACAAAACAAACGTTTATTAAATATTAGTTGAAATAATTTAAAAAATCTACTAATGCAGAGCTTTCTAGCAAAAGCCGAAAAAAAAATATATTTTTGTCACGTTCGTTGTCACATGTTATTTATTTACTGGGAGCAATAAGTCGTTCAAATCTATATTTTTTTGCATTAAGCTTAGTGATTTTAATATTATAAGAAAATTAAAAAAAAAAATCGATTTGAGAAATTATTAATTTTAGCTAAGTCCGGGTGTCACGTTCTAGACCCAGCAAATATCCATATTCGTTGAAAATATAAACATGCTATCTTAAGTTGAAATGATGTTCTTATATAAAAAAAATAAAACATAAAATTAAAAACTTTAAAAAAAAACAAAGAAAGAGTCTTTTGTTGGGTTTTAAAACTTTAAGATATTGAGCTTAAGGCTTTTCTTGCTTTTCTGGTGGCTTTGGTTTTTAGTTTCATTTATAATTTTGAATATGCCTTTTTGAATTTCAGGTAATGATAAATGTATAATGCGTAAACTTTAAATTAATATTTTTGGGGCCGGCCCATGTATGTTTTAATATAGTTTAGCCGTTTGATAACATCCCTGCGAGAAATGGGTGTCAATTGGTCGGCGTACTCGTCCTGTTACAGGTACAAAACATGAATTGGACAAAATTTATTGGTCATAATCGGTTAAAAAGGCACACATTAAGTAACTTGTTAAAAGTTGTTAAAGAGGTTAGGAAAAAAAATAGAAATACTGGTCCCTTTACATAAACATACATCTGTTCATATATATATGCACACACACACGTGTAAATTCCAACAAAGTAGACTGAACAGGATCTAAAACAATTAATGCAAAATTTGCCTTAATAGGATTGGCCTGTAACCCGTTCTAAGGTGTTAGTTTTGAACTAATTGCCCTCTCCAATGACAACGCAATGTAAAAGTACAGGTTCTCTTCATATAAAGTTCAAGAACTAGAACCATTCTCTTCCCTAAGGAACCGTTCACGTCAATAGTCTTGGACGAGTTCACATCCCCGTAGGGATATTACAGTTTGAAAAAAATTTTATTAAATTTCTCCGGACTTTTTTTAACCAAATTATGGTTTTGAAAAATATAATTCTTTTGAATTTCCCTTCTTATTATTCCCTAATCAAAAAATGTGTTTTTTGCAAGTAAAAAATACTTTTAAAGTTCTTTCTTCTGTTCTGTTATATTACTTTTTCTTATATCTCTATTGCGGCATTAAATTCTAGTGGTTTTTTTATGAAAATGTAATAAATAATACAAACATACATCTTTATGTTTGCATCATTTATATCTCCTTAAGTATCAAAGAGTTTTTATGTATTTAAAACACCAAAAACATTTGACTTTTAAAAAACCCTTGAAGTACTACGTGTATTCTCCACTCACTCGTATAGAGTAATTAACAATTTTACAAAATATTGGAACACATCCAATATGAAAGTCCTTTCACACATGTAATGAAGAAACCAGTAGGAGTTGTTTTTATATTTTATAAAACAAATGCTGAGCACCACCAGTAGTAGTAGTAGCATCTATGGTTTGAGCTAACAAAATTGTTCGACCAAAAAATAAAAATGTTAAACGAAAAAAGTTGTAGACATAAAACAAGTCGTTATCACACTTTAATTTACGTTACGTGATCATATGAGCAACACAATTGTACAAGGTTTTTTTACGGTTTTTGTAATTGTTGTCTTTTGTTTTATTATTTGGGAAAACTTGGCACTTCCTTCGTTATTTCCTGATTTAACAAAAGAGTTTTTTTTTTTAAATGTATGTCTACATGTTCATATACATATTTACTGGAGTATTTTTATGAGAGTATGATTGTATGTGTGAAGCTATTTAACAAGTGTACCAGACTGGCAACACTATGGTAGACATTAATAATAAAAATAAAGTATTATAATCAAAATTGTGTTTAAATACCCACAAAAATTTGACACGAAATGTTGTTACTTTCTTATAACACAAAACACTAAAGGAAAAAGAACAAAAGATTACAAAATGTGTTCAATTTTAAGTAAATAAAAGCAAAAATTAAATTACAGTAAAATATACACAAAATATTATTTTATTTATTAATATTTGAAATTCATTTATTTTAAATACATACATACTTGGGCGAGGTAAGTTATGAATATTTTAAGGCTTTAAACATTAATTAATTTAGACTATGATAGATAGGGCTTTGCTACGGGTATCAATGCCCAGAATTTTTTTAAGAACTTTAGAAATTAATTGTTTTAACAAAAAATTTCAAAATTCTGTCGAATTTGTGTGTTTTTGCGTCTTATTTAAAGTTTTAAATAAAACTAAAGGACCTAATGCGTACCCTCATCACTTATAATTTAGGGCACGAATCCGTATAAATAACCAAGTAAAATGGCATTTTAAAATTATTATACATTTTAAGATTATTTAAGTTTAAAATCATTATTTTGTATTTTAACAGAAAAAAAATGTAAGATTTTTTTCAATACAAAACTTTTCCAAATAATAGAAAATTTGTGTCTTTGTACCTTTAAATACAAACGAATCTTATAATTAAAGTGTCACTTGCAGAATATTTTCTATTTAACAACAAAATTATAGCACAAAGAGTTGAAAATTAAATTAAAAAAAATCATAAAAAGGGAGAAATTTTGTAAAGGACAACAATTTCAAAATTTAATTTAAATCCTAAACAAGCTTACGCATCAACACCTAATCACATCAACAACTATTTAACACCATACAATGGTAAATACACACGTACATATCATTGAAAGAGAATCCTTGAATTTAACAGAATAACACAAAAAAGGAAGAGGTAGAAAAAAAAGAGCTTAAGACCTTAAATACGGACATTATGGAGGTTAAAATTTTGTTAACAACAAAAGCACACGTGTTCAACACTTTAAAGAGGACTAAAACTGAATGTTGTGTATGAACCCAACAAAGAAAGAAAAACGTTTTAAAAAATATTTGCAGGAGATTTGGTAATATTTAATCAGAACAAGAACACGTTAAAGAGTGTTTGTCCGTTTGTTGTATTTGGTGGCTGATATGCCGATAAGATAAGCTGCAATTGCAGTTGTGGTGTGGAAAGTGTTGTGTAGGTAAAAGATTTTTATTGGAAAGAACAAAAATAAAAGTGCATAATACCATGATAACAGGCCATTAATCTACCCCGAATGCCTGGAAAAAATGAAAGTGAAATACAAGGCAACTTATCAGGAATACAAACATATGTAGTATGTGCATTAATACTTACACAGTCAATCAAAATACAAAAATCCCAGCCAGTAAAATTGTTCCGAGACAAAAGTCAAAACCAAAAAATTTATATATGAGTTCTTTGACAGGATTTGGACAGTATTCTTCTAAATATCTGACTTATATACCTTCAGTTTAACCACCAATGCACAGCACTGCGAACATATTTGTTCGCGTTTGAAATAAGCAACGCAGGATAAAGTAAACATAAACAAATGCAATCACTACATTCGACGGTTCAAAATCTTTTGATTGATCTTTTGTATCTCCAGTCACCCAATTTAGCTAAGCTGTCTCTAAAGTAGACATCAAAATAAAATAACTCTTAGGCAGGTTTGAAATCGAAGTCTCTAATTGTTTTCAAGATAGTGGGCAATAACAAAAAATAGTTTTAATGTTATCCCTTTGTATGGGGCTGCTCCTCATACCTTCATAAAATTATAAGTTTAAAGTCGATACCGATTGCAGTCTTCAGTAGCGTAATGCATGGATTTTGTCCTTAGAAAAATGGGTCATCTCAGAGCTTTACTTATTTCTCGGTTCCCTTTATTTCACGTCGATTATATTATATAGTAATTTGAGGGATATTTGTGATACTTTGACGTTACCACCAACCAATAAATGACTAATATTTTTATTAAGTCTGTGTCATACTTCTACAATCGTAGCAACGGCAAATCTTTATTAATTCTCATTTGGTTTACAAATAGTTTTCAATAAAGGTAATAGGTTTTTTAACCAAAGACTGCTTGTCTGCCGATTTAGCTTGTGCCATATTTGAAGTCAGCCACTTGGAACATGATCCCAACTCGTACTGTTAACGGTTTACCTGTGTCCTGTGTGTCCAGAACAAAGATCGCTTTATTGGTTCGTACTTAAGCTGTAGCCAATTACAAGGGCTTTAATATTTTCATTGTAATCGTTAAAAACATCAGACCGTTTTAAGTCATAGCCTTTTATACTTTCTTTGTACAACCGTATTTAACTGTAGCCGAATTAAAGGACCCTTGCATTTCCTTTGTAACAGTTGGCTTACTAGGTTTTATTTTATTTTAGCTGAATACAAAGTCTCTTGAGACTCCCTCGTATTCGTTTTTATCACTTCTTTTTACTCCTCTTCCTACTCAAAGCAGGCAGATTGTAGAGTGGATCTTCTCTCAGCAGGAAAATAAAACTGCAACACAAAGGCGACCCGTAGAATTTGATTTTAATCCGGAGACTTAATTTCAATGGACTGGCAGACGAATAAACAAACGTGGCTAAATCGACTTCCCTATCTGTTGTTGGGGATTTAAAATAAAAATACTTTATGAGGTCGTAAATAAATATTGTAGAAATTATAAACTGAATGGCAAACTCATACATACATATGTACCCTTATGCTGCTTTTAGACAATTATACTGAGTGTTAACACATGTCAAAGTGGAATAAAATAAGAAAGTTTAATTGAATGAAGGCAATGTTATTAAGTTTCTAAAAATTTGTGAATCTCTCAGTTCTATATCTTTCCATTTAACTAGAGTTGCATGTTCACGGCAGGACAAAAAGGAAGCCGGGCAAACACAAGTAAATCTTGAAATTAAATAATCTAAAAGTTCTAATACATATTTTTTTAATATAAATTTATTATATTTAAACATGAAAATAAATTAAAACAACTTAAACATATCATCAGCACATAACTAGTTTGCTGATGTCTGACATAAATCCACACCTGACTGTTGCAAAACAATTTCGGGAAATTTTGCTGTCTGGGATATTTGTATTCACTAACACCGTTTTTCTGTTTTATCATAGAACTGTGTACGGTCAAGGCTTAAAAGATATTTAACCTAAAAAACAACAACAACTGTAACAATTATAGAAAATTATAACACAGTCTTTTTAGTATAATCCAGGTTCAATCTCTAGACTGTTTGAGTAAATGGCGGCCTGGAATAAAAGCAGAACAACCCCTTGTTGCATTAAGGCAATAAACATTATTTAAATGTATGTATGTATGTACTTATGTGTGTATTTACATATGTACTTGTGTTTTGTTCTTGTTTATTTGTACGAGTTTTTATTACTGATTCCAGCAAAACTCATATTAAACAGAAGATTGAATGAATTAGATTTATTTTACTATTTTTTTTTTAACTGTTCAAATAGTATTTAAAGTGTGCGTATGTATGTATGTATGTGTGGCGGTGTGTGTTTACATTCCGATTTCCGTTTTAATATTTTTTCGTTGCTGTTTCTTGGCCTGTTCGTTTGTTTATTTCATTCATTTGTGATGGTGTTATCAAGCAAAAAAAAAACAATAACAACAAAGTGAAAAAATTCACACCAACCCTCCTCTTGTCATCATTTGTTTACAAAACTACTTTTATTCCACTTAAAAACTGAAATCTACTCGACAAAACAATGGCAAACTTCAATATCCTGGTTCTGATTACCATTTTGTGTTTAAATTTTTTTTCTTTTTTTTATTTGTTACTAGAAGCCCACTGACTGGCATTTAAGGTTGCATCAGATTATTCAATATCGTTTGTAAAAGGTTGCAGCAGCTACAACGTACATTAGATACAAGTAAAAGGATATCAGCAACAACAAATAAAACAGAAGCAGTAATTTTTAAGGAAAAATGTTGAATTAAAAGACCTTCTTATAAAAAATGTGTGTGAATGTACGTATATTATGTAAGGATGTTAGCATTTCGGTAGCTTTATATAGAAAGGCCCTAAGTTGTAGTTTTTTGCAAGTCCAGATTTTCGTTTATTTCTATAACTGGTCTGTTCTTATATCACAATTAGCCCAAAAAAATTTGCCTTAAAAAATATGAGTTAGGTCCTTTCTATATTAGGGTAACGAAATGCAAAAAAATATGTTCTTTTACAAAAATCCCAGTAAGCAAAATTGTATGGCATTGCCTGACAAAGATCTGTCTTTATAAAAAAAATAAATTAAATATTTCGATTTTCCTTAACAGGCTCTTCAATTCAATTTATGTATATGCATTTCCGGAACCCGCTACAGTTTCTCGTCAGCACTCTTTGTTCGGCGCATTTTAAATTCCTTCAAAAGTTTTTAACATTTTCTGTCAAGCGCTTTATTTAGTTTTGGGTCAGAAGTCAGAAAAAATGCATAAAATTTTGCCCATGTTGCTCTTAGATATGTAAAAAATATTGAGCGATTTTGCTGGCGAAGCTGTCCTATCAATTTTGGTAATTTTTTTTACTCTCTTCTTAATCGATAGTTGTTGCTGTGGTGTTGGTCTTGATACTGCAGTGGTTTAATATCAGAATCATAACGTAGAAATTCAAGAATTTATAACATTTGGTTCTTTTGTAAATGCAATGCAGACTCTGTTATTTTCACAAGCGAAAAAAATCCACATATACACACCCCCACGCCCACAGCCAGCAATGGTAACGTGTAACGAAATGAAGAGGCGTTTTAAATACGGAAAATAAACAACACTTAGCACGTGACTCAACGTTATGTTTTGTGTCTGAAATATCCTTTGGTAAATACAATTAATTGCATACATTTATGTGTGAGTATGTATGTGTGTGTGTGTTTGCATGTACATATGCATGTATCTTCAAACGTTTAAATACAGAAGTCTTATATTTATGTACAGTGAACTCGCGGAAACGTGAATTAATTTTTACCAAGGGTGTTCATGTTTTCGATTTTGTTCACGTTTCCGATTGGCTTTGTTTTAATTATTTTCTAACAAATTTAATTTTTTTTTATTTATTTATTGTTACTAGTTCAAAAACATCCAAATTTAGTCAAAACTTAGAAACGCTTTAACCCGAAAAGTCCAATTTAAAAATTTTAAAATCTTAGTTTTTTGGGTAATACATAATTGTCTTATTAATTTGACCACAAAAACCAACCTTTTGCAAATAAAACTATGTATATCGCTTATAGATCCTTTTATTGCATAATTCGGGGACTCCCAAAACTAATAAAATTAATGTAAACAAAAAAAATCTCAGAAAAAAATTGTTCACGTTTTAAAACTTTCAATGTTTGTTCACGTTTTAGAGTAGTTAATGTTAAATAAAAAGTGTTCACGTTTCTGGATGTTCACGATTCTGGATATTCACGTTTCCGCGAGTTCACTGTATATGTGTGTCTGGATTTTTTTCTACATGTGATTTGAGCAAAAATTTTTTCATTATTGGGAAGCCGGGCAATAACATGATGTTGCAATAAAACTTGTATCGTTACTTTGGCAAATACACAGACAAATATTAAGAGGGTTTCTGAACTAATTTGAGTGGCCAAATTAATAAGTTAAAAAACTGTTTTTACATAAAATAAACTACGAAATGAATCTAAGGGTCTTATTACGTAAAACGCAACGCATAATAACAAAAAATAAAATTAAAAAAAAAGTTTTCTTACATTTTGTTTTTGTTTTAGGGCGTTGCGTTTTAGGAAATAAGGGGGTAAGTATATTTGTCCATATGCACTTCAATGGTTCTTATACCAAATCGTCAGTAGCCTTCAAATAAACTCTGGAAAGGCCTCATGAATATTTTTTTTATATATATTATAACTTCAACAAACCTATTGAGAATTACTATAAATAAACCAAAACATTCAAGAGTTCTTTAAAAAATCCAACAAGTTATTTTTCGCTTCTTGCTGTTTTGGCCCCCCCTCCAATGCACGTGGATAAAGACTGGTTACCACTAAATGTAAGTATTTTAAGGACTACCGAAAGCAAAACTTTTTTGTATTACAACAACTTCCAAATATAATTTAGAATGTCAAATGCATATAGACAAACTTTAACTACATAAACTAATAAAATTGGGATCACATACTGAACGATATTTTGAAATTGTTGTAAAATTATTTGTATTAAATCTATGACAGTATTATTACGATTTTCGAATACTAGTAATTGACTGTTTATGCAAGGAAAAAGGTTTAAAGAGGGTTTTAAATAGCCCAAGAGCTTTAGCAAGATACAGCTAACGAAATAAGGATCGTAGCTATCGAATAATTTTAAAATTTTACCCAGCATATTTCGCTTTCATGGTGCTGTTATCGATTAAATTGCCTATTTAGAAGATTTACAAGTCATTAAAAAAAATCAAATCAATTACAGTTACTCATAGAGAAGTGTACGTAAGCTTTTAAAAATTGCAGTACCCAACGATTAGTTTTCATCATTTGGTTTAAAAAAAAAGGGGGGCGTAATTGGCACACTCTCTTATAGAGATATGGTAACACCATCACTACTGCACTAATAGCCAAAAAAGCAGCACACTTTACTCTCGTATATGTGTGTAGGGATTTGTAAGTATAAACTATTATGTGTGAAAAAGGAAAACTATTTGACCAGTAAATGCAAGTCTAAGTGTATGTCCGTACGTCTGTCTATTGGTCTAGCATATGGTTTTATGTACATATAAGACATCCTTGCTTATCAGCATCTTTAGGATATGTTCAATATGTTTTTGTTGCCAAATAAAGTAAAAAAATATACACAAAGTGGATAACATTTATTAAAAGCCATAAATATTACTTAAACTTAAATTAAGGCAACTTATAAATTTATTTTTCTTTTCTTTAATCTTTTTCTTAGATCTACAAATAATTGTTACAGTTTTTTTGTTATTTATTTTTATTAGAAATATATTATTAATGTTGGAGTTTTGAAGTTGAAACTAAAATAAATCCTCCTTTTTTATGTAGATATGTAGGTATGCAGCCATAGGTAAACTTTTTTTAAACATTTATTTTAGTTTATTTAATATTCTATAAAATGTGAAGGGAAGAAGAAATCTAAAGAGATACAAATTTTGATAAAATATAAAGTTAGAACAAATATCTAAGACACTTTATAATTTTTCTTTCCATTTATGTGTTCTTTTAACTTTCTAACATAAAAATATTTTTAAAACTAAATCATAAATCATTTCACAATTTAAAACTTATTCACCCTTAAACCTCATTCCTTAATATCAACTACTATATCAAATAAAATTAAAACTTAATAAAGTTATTAAAAACAATATATAATCGTGATCTAAAACATGCCACTTTTGCAATGTTAAATAATGACCCCCCTTAACAAATGGCCTCCTCTATAATGTTTTGGGGTTTTTCCTAGTTTTTGTTCTTTTTTATTTTGTTTCTGTTGTAGATAAATATCTTGTATTTGAAATTAACTTAATAATTGCCATAATGATTAAGGGTAACAAAAACAAAACACAAATACCCAAAAGGATATTCACACATGTCCTCGCACACACTAACAAATATTTATATATTTTTTTACATATTTATTTCTATTGACATGAAAAGCACAAAATGATGTTCGTTTTTAAATGCAATTAATTTTAAATGCTAAATTCACTTTATGCACAAGCGGCAAATAATTGCCAAATCACTATTTTTATGCGAACAAGGACGTCATACGAGTACAAATGAAAAATTACATTTTTCACAGAATACAACAGCAACAAAAAAAAAATTTAGAAATAATGAACAAAGAGTAAAAGGAACAAGCTCAAAAGCAGTAATAAACAGAGTAATTGCTTAATTTGATTATGTGTTGGCATAAACAGTAAAACAAAACACACACACACGTTGCCAGACTTGCATTCAAATTATATATAAATTGCCGGAAGTTGGCAACAAATAAAAGAACTAAGAACACACACACACAGAACAACACAAAAGGTCTTTACCCAGCTAGCAAAATTAGCCCATATCTATACAATATCTAACGGAAACATGAGGCAAATATGGAGAATTCTGTTAGATTTTTGACATGCTACGTATGTCTTAAAGTTGTTGTTGTTGTAGGGACGAGATCACCTTTTTAATCAACCTTAGACACGTCGTTAGTTATAATCTCAGTCATTTCTAAACGAAACCTCTTAGATTTTCGTACGAGTCAGCTCAGATTTTTGCTAGATTTTTCTGTTCCATACATTGTCGGAAATCTTTGCACACTCATTTGCTTAAACAAGGTCATAACTAAAAAAATGAATTTTTACAGTCAACCCTTAAGAATTATTGTTCATACTGTGCTTTATACTGTATATAAATTTCATCTGAAAATTGTTTATAATTTTTACGTTAAAATTGCAAAAAATGCCACTTCTCTTTACCCTTTTAAATTTTAAACCGTTTAAGAACTGAAAGAAAGTGACTTTAATTTAAGCAAAAATGTTTGGTAAAAGATGTTGGAGCGTTTTCACAATGTAAGTCCAATTTTTTGGAGCGACGAGGCTTATTTTCACTGAAACTGTCACGTCAACTGCCGTTTTTTGTCTCCAAGAACCCGCAACCCTCGATTAAAACATCAAAAACCATTGCATTGCCACAGGGTGACTGTTTGATGGGCACGCATGAGATAACTGAACCATTTTTTTTTTTGAAAATTCTCGAGGCCAGGCGACGAATGTCAACGGTGAAAATTCTCGACGCATGATTAAGACATTATTTTTTTCAAGCCTGAGAGTTCATCTATTGTAATCTACACACACGTGGACCGACTGCTCACACAGCCAGATGTTCGATGATTTTGCTTCGGAGAAATTTCCTGCAAAAGCTAATCAGTCGCTTCGAGACCTCCCATGGCTTCCGGAGTCGCTCGATCTAACTTTCATGGATGTTTATTCTGGCTTACCTTAAAAAGAGGGTTTTAAAAACAATCCTCAATCTCTTGAGACTTTAAAGGAAAATATTCGGCGAAAAATCTGCTCAATTGAATCAAGTTTACTTCAGCGTGTGGGGCAGACACAAGGCGCCGTTTTGAAAAAAAAAATAAAATTCCAATTATTTCGTTGTCTATTTAATTTTGAAAATATAAATCTGTCACCAGGCACCCTGTATTTTTAGGTTTTTGGAACCTACAACTACGCAAGCTCTTTACACAGACATACAGGTGTTCGATTAAATATAGCTAAGGATCACATCTTCAAAAACTTCCTAATGTTGTAATTTTTCATTAGCACTGTGGAACAGTCACAAAAAAGTAAATAAAACTGACAGCAAACGCTTATACAACATGGATTTGGTTATAAAACCGTTACATTAACATTTCGGGGCCACCGTTATCTGACAACAAAACTCATGTATCTTTAAGCGAATAAACAAAAAGCAATTTGTGATTAAATAAATTTAAAGGATCAAATCTAAAAGTCTTGGATGCAAATATAAAAGCATGTTTCCTCGTGTAACTAAGCTGGGGCAGACACTTCAATATGCAACTCAGAGTAAGAGTGAGTGTTCCTTTAGAATTTTTAGTTTGAAAACATGTTATCGTGCCTTTTCTAAAGTTTTTTTTTTCGTTTAATCTAACAACTTAATTTATATTTAACTGGAATGTCGCCAATAACAAGAAACATGCATAGAAACTACAAGCGTGTATGCAAGCAGCAGTAACAACAATAATAACGCCTTAATATCTACAAACTTTGCGGTAAGTGTAAACGAACCGGCAAATACAAACAAGCAATGCAACCGTAGTAACACGTTCAAAAATCTATTAAAATAAAAAATCACATCACACCCAATCAAAGCTGACTTCAACACTTTCCAAAACCTCAAATCACAAAACAGAATCAAATCCTTTTTGCGTTGTGCTTAACACCGTCTAATGGTTTGCGTTTGGCATTATAGTTAATTACAAGATTGAATGTGTTTGGCCTGCTATTTACCACGTCTTACAGCATGTTGCTGCAATTTCACATGCATCGCAAACACGTAAAATCCATGTAAAACTAGGACATTAAGAGGGAGAAACATATAAACCACCAAAAAAAGCGGCTCAATTAGACCACAGGCTTAAACACAGTCCACCACTACACATGGTGGCAATTTAAAGTAGCAGTTGATGATGGTGGTCAAAGGCCAAGCAAACGAAAACATTTTTAAGCTTCACACTTTGCAAATAAATTGTTAAAAAGAAAAACTTTTCTTTTTTTAAATGTTTACGCAAAAGGACACGATAAAATGCATTAAAACGCCAACAAAATTGTTATTAAAAAATATGCTGTCTTTGTGAAAAGTGTAGAAGCACTTTAACTAAATTGCAGAAAACTTTGTTAAATTTCTTTTCCTTTCTTATTGTTAAAGTTTTATTTTGCTTTTTTTGTTTTTTTAAGAAATAATGCAATTACAGTCCAGTTTCATTTATGTTTGAAGTTTTCACTCTTTAATGCTTAAAAATTCAATTTCAATTCACTTAACAAAGATACTTTTGTTTTATATCCAAATCCATATATTTTCTCATACACACACACACACACACACATACAAACGCCCATTATTTAATTTTGTAGAAACATTTCATTTCACATAAAAAGCTTTAAAATGTGGCGCCAGACAAAATGTAGCAGCTAGTAAAACGATTTCAGCTAATAGTTTAAGTCATACCCCATCTAGTCCCTTTTTCCCCAAATTTTTTTTTTTATTTCCTTTTATCTCTTTTTATCTTTTAATGTTGTATGTATTGAGGATATGCTACAAAGGGTATTTAATTCGCTAATGGATTTGTGCCACTAAACGAGACCTTTAAGCATTAATTTCCTAACGATGCATCGCGATGGGTCGAATTATAGAAGTTCAACTAAAATTAATAAAAGCAAAGTTCAGTTGTGATAGGCTTTACGGGTCCTAAAAATAATTTTCGATATTTTTCTTTAAAGGACTAGATTTTTTATATCCTTTACATTGTAATAAATGTATATATTTGTATGTCATTCTGTTTGTAATTCCTACAAATTTCATCTCGAAAATTAAATATATTTCGGATCCATATAGACAGGGAAGTCGTGTTTCTCTGTCAGTTGCTAAAACCAAGTTTCAAATTCTACAGACTACTTTTTACGAGAAACTATTACAAATATTCCTAAGATGACTGCTTTTTAAAACCAAAAGGATCGACTAGCTGGGGACAGAAAAATAAAGAAAAATCTGGAAAAATTATTTTTATAGACAAAACCCATCCATATCTCAGTAGCTGCAGCCACTGTAGCCACAATACTGGGCACAACGATTTTAAGGACGACAAGTAAGGGCTACTATTACTAAACTAGCATCAAAGCTTAGAAGTGCAACTAATTATAAAGTCTTTCCTTTCCTTATATACTAAAAGCTGTCTTTAACTACCAACTTAAACTGCTGCTGTAGCGCAAACATACTCAATGTAGAGGCTAAGAGTAAGTAGTTGTTGTGTGATGCTTTCAGGCGCTTACATGTCACTTGGCCATAAAAAAGTTTATGTCTGACATGAAGCAAAAACAATTTGCATATTTTTCCACTGGATAACAACTTAATTTAGATGTAGTCAGTACTGAAAGCACAAGCCAAGTTAACACAACGCATACACACACTCACATAAATATAAATAAAAAAAACTAAACATAAATGCAAAAGCACACAAACAAACAAACATACACACAAAGAGATATACATACTTACAACATCATATTGTATGTGAAATCTACATAAAAAAAGGCCATAAGTTAAATGACTTTGATTTAAATTTAAATTTGATACAAAAAAAAAATTGAGAATAAAAAAACAACACAAATGGTAGCAGCGACAAATGTACCACCAACAAACTATATTGTCTGCCAATTCGTCAGCATTTTTTTTTTGTTTATTTTTTTGTAAAAGATAATATCAAGGGGTTGTCGGTTTTTTTTCTCTTTTTTTTATTGTTCCCCTTTAAACAATAAGACGGCTAATTTAAAAAGGCAGTAAAAAATTTATTCCTCCATTTAATCCACTAATGTTTTAGTTTAGCGTAGACTATTACTATGTATATTGGGCGACATATTTAAGTGCCAAAGATAGAGATTAATATCTAAATCTTTTTAATTTTTAAAAATAAGAATTTCGCAAAGAAAACGCTAAACTAAAACAAGGATTTAAAACAAAATAAATAAAAAAAAATTTTAAATTTCTACAACCCTTTTTGTTGGTTTTATTTATTTTATTATTTTTTGTTTTACTTCACTTAATTATCATGAACAACTTATATGTTCCACATCAAAGGATATTTATGTTTCTCTTAGTTTATAAGGTCCTTTATTAAATGTAAAAGAAGAAGAGAAAAAAAGATAAATATGCTTTTTAAAGCACTATCCACTCAGTTACTTAATCAATTACAGTCTCTGCTCACTCCCCTCATATCGAAGGGAAAAAGTTAAGAAGTAATAATTTTATTACAAAAACATTTCATATGCTACAGATTAAATTTCTCCAACACATATGTACATACATACCTACATACATATGAACTTATTAGCAATTTCCTGGTAGAAAAATTTTTTCTATACATATTGACTGATGGCTGAATGTGCAAATATTCGTTTCTTTACAGCAAATGATTCTGTAATTATAATGAAATCTGTTATGAAGTTGTATATCAGTTGCATACACAGAAGAAACACACACACACACACACATGTGCAGTAAAAGGTAAAAAATAGAAAAATTACCAAAATCATTCAACTGAATTTGTTTATTTTCAAAGAGTTTTAACAAAAAAAAAAGGATATAAATCCTTATTGCTCTGTGATGGATATTAATATTTTGGGGTTTTATAATAGAAAACACGTTTTTGAAAATATATTTTCAAATCAATCTTGAAATCTTTGTTGGGAATTTAAAAAAAATTAGCTTAATTCGAGCCATATTGATTTTTTTTTTAACTGCGGCATTAAATTCTAGCTGGAAATTGAGATTTGAAGAACAAATTTTTAAAAAGGAGATATGATGCTTTTCTGATGCCATTACCAACAATATGCGATTTGCTGCAATCAAAACAGTGGGAGAAATAATATTTTTTCTAAAATTGCCTTTAACTAAGGGGTATTCCCAACACCATCATGATTTAGCTTTTGTTTGGCATGGGGACTGAACCACCCGAACTTTTATCAGCCACTTCCACTTATACATTGTACACAAATTAAAAGCCACCCTACGAGGAAGTGGGCTGCTCCAAGACTATTGACGTGAATGCTTCCTTAGGGTAGGGACTGGTTCTAGTTCTTGCACTTTATATGAAGAGAACCTGTCACTTTTACATTTGTTGATAAGTGATGTAGCACAAGTGCCTAAGTCTACCTCCTCGTGGTATCAACCGGGCAACTTTCAGTTACTGAAAGGCTAACAGACATGGCTAAATTGAAAACATTCTGTCTTGGGCTAAAGTGATCAGTGGTTATAACCTACTGACTTAACTTTCCGAGGCTGACCACAGTCTTATCTGGTACCACGGGAATCAGTTGGCCCCATGTGCTTACCAGTGCATGAACTGATTGATGGTGAGGCCTCGTTCGGGAGTTCACGTGGGGGCTGTGGTTATCCCCAAGCGGCGCAACTGAGAGCGAAAGTTGATATGCTGGGGTCCGTCCTGTACGGGCCCCAGAGTGATCGCGTAAGCGGTCTTATATGAACTTAAGGCTCTTAAGATAGAGTTTGTAGTTTTGGCGGGTCTACCCAGGCACATGAGCAACTGTTGAAGTAGGCTGATAGCTGAAAAGGTGTAAGTGTGTTTGGAAGTAGGTGAATGAGGAAACTGGCTATGGCTTGGGACCCTAGGATCTAAAATAAGATCCCGTCAATGTTGAAGCATGTGGATGACTTGGTCCTGGCTGGCGGTGAGAGGAAATTGAAGCGTTGGTGAAAGTGGAGAATTTGATTTGTCTAAATGAAAAGAAATCCTTCAACAGACATGATAATCATAATCTTTCTTGCTTATAGTTGGGTGCTGTTTCACAAGCGTGTGGAGAGGTGTCTTGTCGGCGCGGATCTGTTTTGATTATGAAGAGGTGAGATCAAAACTAAAGACGCAATTTGAGTTTAGATAGCCCAACACTTCACCAAGGGGTATGTTATGGCTACACAGAGTCATGGCAAAGAATTGGTACCTGGGTGGCAGGGTGAGCCATTCTGAAAGCGCTGGTGGACGCTTTGTTTCCCCCAAGTGTTGAGAGCACCGTGAGTTATTGCCCGCACGGCAGGTGTCACGTAAAACCCTTAACGACTGTCACTTTCACATTGCGTTGCCATTCGAGGGGGCAATTGGTTCAAAACTAACACCTCAGAACGGGTTACAGGCCAATCCTATATAAGCAAATTTTGCATTAATTGTTTAAGATCCTGTTCAATCTACTTTGTTTGTATTAACGCGCGTGTGTGTGTGTGTATAAAAACAGATGTATGTTTATGTATAGGGACCAGTATTTCTACTTTTTTCCCCCTAATCCCCCAGTTACTTGATGTGTGCCTTTTTAACCGATCGCGACCAATAACTTTTATCAAATTCATGTTTTGTACCTGTAACGGGACGAGTACGCCAACCAATTGACACCCATTTCCCGCAGGGCATTAATACGATGTCAAAAGAAAACGAAAACAAACGAAAAGGTGTCATTCATTTTTATTAGCAAAAGCGTCCCAATATCTTTTGACTTGTCGTTCGTCTGGCCTTTTTGCCTATATTTTTACATTTTCCTCCGGAAAAGATATTTTTGACTTTAACTCCTTCAAATATTATTCTGTCTTCACAGTATGTTGCATATGCGTAAGACTTTATTTGAGCAGTTTACTTTATTATGATTGTCCCATAATCTGCCATTGGTCATGAACAAGTCCATTTTGTGGATATCAGAATCAATCGCATAACCTGCAAATAAATGTTGCTCTCGTATTATGAATCCACATACACATTTTTTTTAAAGAGAGATGACCTATGTATAAAGGTTTTGTGAAAATCATATGCTCTCACCTATAGTAGACCTTCGCTCGGAAATACTTTCACAAAATTCGAATCGTAACCAAATCTTGCTCGGATAGTTTTTACAAGAAAGGAAATAATTTTACAGAATTTGCCGAGAGTTGGCTTACAATTTATTGTTGGTTTCATGGGAGATGCCCTCCCGAAAATCATGAATCATTAACGTTCTACTTGTCGTGCTGAAAACCTTTACTGGAACGGAAAACAGCTATTTTTCGTTAAAAATCAACTCAAACATAAACGTTTGACATCGTAGGACTAGCTGTTAGTTTTTTTTACAGAAACTATCAATTGTTAACTTAAGAAAAGTGATTATCATTGTCCGCATCGAAAAAGCTAAACTATAAGCAACAACATGAAAAATCATCATAATCGTTTTTTATCATCATCGTTATTATTGCTATCATTAATAACATTAAAATCAACAGCAACATTTTCATACATCAATGATTTTTATTTTACAAATATGATTGCGATGTGTTGCTACCGACAACTGCTTGTTATTGCAAAAAATAATTTTTTCTTCATTTTCTTTTATACGTTTGTATGAAATGTAACTGTGTTTGACAGTGGCTGATTAAACAAATAAAGGTGTGAGTATGTTGGAAAATATGTTAAGGTGTGAGCATGTAAAATGTTTTAAAAGAAAACGTTTTGCTTCATGACGCGCCCATTTACGAAAAATCAAGGTAAATAACAAAAACTCTTACACTTACACAACACACAGCAATTCGGAGGAGGACAAGATGAATGTGAAAATATGATGAAATTGAGAAATGAAAAAACAACAACAATAACAGCATCAACAGCATCAAAATCAATGTAAGCCTAGAGTGCCTCTGGGGGACAAACACTAATCGGGTTTTTCATGTACACAACATGAGTACCTACAAGGAACCATAACAAAGAGAGCAAAACAAGAGAAAAGTTACAACAACACAGGGGTAATTTATTAATAAACCTAGTAAAAAAGCACCAATACATTCTCATAAATCATCCCCTCTCGTTGGGCACCCCTAAAAAATATTATAACAACCGTTTTCAACTTTCAGCAACTCAAGTGGCAATATGAAATATATTTCACCTGGATGCCTTAATATTTTTATTTGAAAAAGTTTGCTGTTGAACGTTAAAATATAAAATTTGTTTATGTATACGAACGATGTATGTATATCACTCCACAGCAACAAAAACTTCAAAAACAATAAAGATGATAACAACAACAATAACAATTACAAATGCTTACGTACAAAGTTATTGCTGTGAGTTATGTTGTTTCCAATGACAACAACAACTCGCACTCTTCTTCTTAGCAACTTGTCAGCATTTCACACACACATACACTAACATGCATAAGTTTTAAAAAAATTTACAATTGAGATAAATATATCATCAGTGTCCTTCATACATCCACATTCATGACGTTGTTGGCATCAACGCTAACAACTACCATTAAAACGGTAACAATGCTAGTTGCAACAACTTCTTGATTGGCTTCACCCCTAACATTATCAGCAACACTGTCGGTATCGTTATTTTTATTTCCAATATTTTTGTGTTTTTATGGTTGTCCTTGTTACAATTGCAGTTTAGATGTTAACAGGAAATTGAAAAAAAAAATTCAATGACATGATGTGTTGGTCAGATGTTGGTAATTTTTTTTTCCAAATTTTTAAATAATGTCTACTCATATTCTTCTGTGAACGAAAATGCAGGGAGAGACATAACACTCATAAGTGAATTTTAAAATACTTTTCGCTTCTTAAAGATTAAAAGCGAATTTTTTGTTAAGCAGTTTAAATTGTAAAAATTGTCAGTTTTTTTTATAATATTTTGTTTTTTACCTAAATTAAATATGGTTTTCTAAATTTAAAATCTCCTTTGATATATTCATGTAAATATTTTAGAAATGGCTGAATTATTTTTATAAAATTTTGCTTCTGTCTTACTTTGTGTCGTAATGTAGAGTTATATTCGATGGAGGCCAATTTCGTTGTGACGGATGCAATCGTTTTACTTATATTTTTTTATTTATTAAAACTAAACATTTGAAGTTTAAAGAAGTTTAAAAAGGATATAGGATCCTAAGAATTTTGAAAATATTTATTACAGGTAGAAACTATAAAAACATGATTGCTGGCCAGAATGGCTACTAGTGAATTCTGACGGGTGTAATCTTTCAAATTTTAGCTTTAAAGTATTTTGGATTTAAGATCCTATTGTGAAAATTAAATAGAGAACGCGCCTAATTTTTTAGTTTACATTAAAAAATGTGACGGGTGTAACATTTTGATTAAAACGTAAAAAAGAAAATCAGATTGTTCAGTGTGTGATCGTATTAAATATACGTCCAATTAATTAAAATAAAATTTGAATCAATTTATTTATGTGTGTTTCAAACTTTTTCGTTCTCTTTTAGACGTAAATTGAATGATTTGTTTAACAAGAAAACGATTTTTTCCAATTAGAGGCTCTTTTACGTGAAATTACCCAGCACTAACTTTAGCTTTTTATTTGTACCTGTTGCGTTTGTTCGTTGTTTATTTGTTTTTTTATACTAAAATTGAAATATTTTGGATTTTTCCCACTTCATTGCTTTTGCACAATTGATATACAACATGTGCCATTCCTAAACCCATATCTTAACAAGTAGTTTTCACAAATACGAATGCATATTTTTTGTAACTTGGAAATTAACCCCCAATTTATATGTAAAAAACAAATCAGATATTTAAGGGAAATATTGTACTTTTTACCTTTAAAAAATTGTCCATGAATAAGACCCAAATATTAAACTTAATGCTGTCATTAGTTTGGGAAAAATTGATTCCTACACAGAAAAAACACAAGTCCTAAAATCAAGAATATTGTTCTTCAATTTATCCAAAATCGTAAGATCGAAATTTTTAAGTGCGATTCATGCTTAGGTTTTCTCAAGCAAAGTCTAGTTAGGATTACTTGTTTTTATAATTTTTTTAAAATTTAAAAACAAAGTCTCTCGGTGGCCTAGATTGCAGCGCGCTGGTGTTGCAGTTTGGATGGTCGCAGATTCAAATCCCAGTTAATGCAAGTATATAGGAAACATTTTTCAATAACAAGTAATAAATTTGTGTAAAATATAGAACTCTCCTTCTTAAATAAAGTTACTGAGTCAAAAAAAATAGTTTTCATTTTTGAATTAATCACATTTACGCTTAAATCAATCATCTTAAGTTTACATCAAGTACGGTTTAGAACTTAAATCAATAATTTTTTAACTTATAAATGGCTAAAAGTAAGAAGTTCGTACTAGATAAATCACACTTGCCTTAAAAAAATCCCTGCTTGGTTAAGAAAATTCATACTCACCATACCTTTAACACCGCTACGGCTTGATTTAAGAAAAAATTACTTCTTTTATTTTTTTGTGTGCAATAGAATAACTCTATTTACGATTAGAAACTAGAATCATTGCCAGAATTTTTTACAACTATTCAGTAACAATAGAATGTTCAAGTCAGTTGTTACAATCATCAATTAAACAAACCAATTGGCAACCCTTTGGGATATCTCAACTAAAAATGCCAATTTCTTTGCAGCCAAAATTATTCTGAAATATATTTAATTTTAAAGAACTTTAAAATAAAAAATGTAATTAAAGAGCAATTAAAACTCATAAAATTTTCGTTGCTAAAAAACATATAAAAAAATTAGTTGATCACTTAAGAAGAAATATATAAAAGAATTCAAGTCAAATTTAATGAAAACAAGAAGATTTCCTTACATTGAGTTTACAACAAAGAGTTATTTCATTATTTTAATTTAGTTTTTTTTCCAAGTGTACAACTTATTTATATTTCAACATTTAAATACGACTTCCATTGAATAACATTTCCTTACAAAAGCAATAAGCATGTTGATTTGTTTTCCGAATGAATGTTTGATGCAGTGGGTTGATGGGGGGGTGGTTGAAATGGCAGAAATTGGTTGGCAAGCAGCACCCATTGCTCTCGTTATACAAATTAGTCAAAGATAAAGTTATCATTAAGTTGAAAGAGTAATTAAGTGATGTCTAAATTAACAATGAACTCAACTTTCAAATTATATTAAATGTTAAACTTTTTTACAACAATAACAACAGCTACTGCGAAGAAGGATATTGCATTAGAGAAGAGATGAATGGAAGATGGAATTGTTGCTGCCTTATGATTTTATTCAATTTTATTTATTTTCTATAAGGGTAATAAGTAGACCTTTTGACTTAAGTTTACTTAAATAATACTTGAAATTTTTTTTAGAAAAAAAATTTGAGTCAAATTCACGTAAAACGGCCCAAAATGGGGAAAAATCGTTTTCTGCTTGAGAAAAAAAAACAAAGTAAATATTTGCGACTTGAAGAAAAGAAAAATAATCGATATATTAAAATAATTGGTTCATATTTAGTATTTATCTATTTGTCAAGAGTTTAAAATAATTACATACTAAGTAATCTGCTTTTACTAATTTTTTTTGTTTTGATGAAAATGTCATGCCCGTTACATTTTCTCGAAGGAAAATAATTTTTTTAGGGAAAGAAAGTATAAAATACGGCTTAAAACACCTTTAAACCACCATAAAAATAAAAATTAAGTCCCTTTTTAAGAATATTTTTCACAGCACGATATTAAAGTCAAAATTGTATAAAATTCAAATTCGAAAAGTCACACCCGTCACGGTATTCTAGTGGTCATTATTAGCAGAAATCATGTTTTTTCAGTGCCTACTTAGTATTGATTATTAAAAACATACCATTTTTGAAAATCATTGAGTATATATCAGCTTGTCATTCCGTTTGTTAATTCTATAAAATAAATTCATTTACGACCCCATGAAGTATATAGCTTTTTCGGATCCTTATAGACAGATAAGTCATGCCCATTTTTATGTCAGTTCGTCTGTTAAAATCAAGTTCCCGGAGAGAAATAAAGTCAGATGGAAACCTTTGCAGTCTTAAACTCTCAGAAATATTCTTATGCAGAACGCTATTTAAAATTCAGCAAGATCGGCTTGCCACGAAGCGACCTATAAGGAAAAATCTAAAATAACCCATTTTTTTAGGACAGGGTTCATGCGTACATATATAGCCAGAAAAAAAATTTGAAGTTTTTCTAAAATCATAGCACTTTCATTGAATACCAAACAATTTCCGAGTTTTTGGGAAGGAGTAGAAGAAATATTGCATTAATTGTGTGAAATTTTTCAGACGCAGAAAATAGTTTCTATATATTATTTGCGGGGTACGGAAAGAAGATAATTAAAATCCAATGTGTATGGTATACGAGCAGATCTGTTAAATATTTTCCCCAAAAAACATGACCACTTAAAATTATAGTTTTAAACTCCTTTATTAATTAGGATATACGTCGCTGTTATGGTTAAAATGTCGATTAACTTTGTTATCGTTTATTTTACCGAGTTTTCTTACAAATCAACTTACTAATGGGTAAAATGCATTAAACAATTATTTGCTTAAAAATAGCGGTTACGTTTTTTTGAGCAAATATTAAACACATTTGCCCACAGCTGGCAAATTACGGCATTCGATTCGAATAGAAATTCTACTCGATCGATCGAGCTACCAATGCTTTAAATATAGGAACTTTAATAAGAATTTGCCCTCTGTATTATTTGATTTTTCGACTTTAGATCATAAAAAAATGAAATAAATAAATTTAATCGTACGTACGAATATATACATCTGCTCTGTTAGTTTGGGGATATGTATGTATGTATTACACGTTTGTTAACAAACTTTTTAATATGATGTTTCTTTAACTGCAAATAAAGTCAGGAAAACGTTGAAAAATG
Organism: Melanophora roralis; assembly: GCA_963583895.1. Classification (NCBI taxonomy): domain Eukaryota; kingdom Metazoa; phylum Arthropoda; class Insecta; order Diptera; family Rhinophoridae; genus Melanophora; species Melanophora roralis. Next base: position 83,010,257 of record OY757191.1, on the reverse strand, counting down.
ATGACTGAAGTTGATAAAAAAATAACCAGAATTTTTATTTTATTTTATTTGTATAAAAATTTTTTTGACTTTTTCTATCTACACGAATATGTTGTAGTTGTTTTTGTTATATTGTTTGTAGGAAGAATTTTATAAAATGCAATTTATTTGCTGTCGTTTACATTACCCCCCGACCACACGCGCAATGAGTATGGCAATTATTGCCGTGGCAACTGTCAAATTCTATTGCCAACACTAGATATTAACGTGTAGACCGTACAAATATGTATTTTAATACATATTTGGCAATAAATGTTATAATACATTGCTGAGCAATTATCTTTTAATACAAGCTGTCAAATTCATACTTGTTTTTGTACAAAGCGGGAAAAATTTGACAACACAAGCTTTTATAAAAGGACGCTGCAAAAAAAAAAGTGATAGGTATTACAATTTAAAATTAAACTTAAATAATAAGAAATGTAAGTATATATAATAAATAAAGGACGCCTAAAACCCCATATGTATATGTAGATTTGGGGAAATTCAAACACTTTTTTCAATTGCAGAAATGGAGTGGTCGGAGGTTGAAACTTTTAAGCTAATTAATTTATTTAACCAGTTTCCATGTCTCTGGGACTTCCAAAGCCCCTTCTACAAGAGGATTGACAGGAAAAAACATGCATGGGAGGAAATCGCAAAGCACATGGGTAAAAATGAAGATGTGGTAAAAAAGAAGATGAAAAATTTAAGATCGGCCTACCTGGTTGAGAAGAAAAAGGTAGATGCTTCTAAAAGATCTGGATCATCATCAGAAGCGGTTTATATACCTCATCTTTATTACTACAATGAAATGCGTTTTTTAGATCCCGCCATTTGCCTCAGGCAAACGACTAGCAGTTTGTCCGCAGTAAGTATTATGTGGAAGATGTGTTTCTACGTCCTGCTAAGTGTCCATGTATTCTTGTAACCAAAGTACGTGTCGCTTTTTTGAAGACATTTTTATGAAATTTGGTACAGATAAGTTCTTTTCCATTGGCACCAAGCCTATTATTTGTGGTAACTATCGGTTCACATGTGTCCTCCCGAAATTAGTGTTTTTGGTCATAACTACGGCAAATATTACTTTCTCGCCACAAGGTATTATTAATTAATTATTATAAAAAATATTTTTGAGGTAAATCTGTGCATTTGTGCTTTTTCTTATCCTTAAAGTCATGATGCAGTGCAGTGATGCATTTTAAAAGGATCCAGTATATACTTTTTAGGGTCGCAAGTAAAAATTGTAGGAATTACAAACTGGTATATACCCGTATCGCTAAATGAAGGGTATAATAACCTAGTGAATAATTTTTTTATCTTAAAGTAAATTTTGTTTGACAGGAGCCCGGAAAGTAGCAAGGCTCATATAATTGTTCAAATTTTGTAAGTTTCTATTTCAAAAACTAAGATAGCACTCAACTTCAAACCCACCATAAATTAATTTTATTATAGTATTTGCAGTTCGAAAACAACTTTCCCAGATCAAGTTACTGGGTATACAAAACGACCAATGTGAAGGGTATATAAGATTCGGCACAGCCGAATATAGCGCTCTTACTTGCTTTTAATAAATATTAAATAAAACTTCTTCTAGGAAGAACTTCAATTTTTAGAATTTAGTCCTGTCACTGAACTCGCACAAAACTCCATTGATACACAACTAAGTGATACTTACGACAGTCAAATATCCTCTATTGGTGAAACACCCATACTTGATACGCCTATAACCTCACAAAAACGGAGTAACAGCTGTAGGAAAAGAAAAGCTGATAGAGACGAAAAAATTAATTTTGCCTTAGATGCTATAATCAGCAAAACTAATGAGGATTGCGAGAAGGAAACTATGTTTTCCTGTTTCGGGAAATCTGTCGGACTGCAGCTGGAAAAAATGCCTTTAAATAAAGCAATGGAAGTAATGGCGGATATACAAAAACTGCTATCTTCGACAATAAATAAAAAAGACATTTTAGAGGTTTCAATGTTGGCGGCTAACATATAAACAACAAAAAGCAATAAATGGAAAAGGTAAGTGTTTTTAAATAAATATAGTGTTTAACTATTTAAACTTATATTTTCTGTTTTCAGATATGTACCTGATGCATAAACATTTAAATTTAGCAATTATATAAAAATACAATTACACTGCGCTGCACCTAAGCTACTAAAGGTTTTCATATACCAGTTCTTTTTTCTTAGAGCCCGCTGCTATGGGCAAATAGACCCAGAAAAACTAAATGTACTTCTGTTTTAACCCGAATTCAATTACTTTGGTGCAGTACAGTGTAATCGTAAACTTATATATCTTGTTTGTTTATTTGTTTGTTAGTTTTAAGGCTACTTAGAGTACGGTCAGACTTGTCAAATATTTGCCCTGAAAAGCGTTCATACGTTTACTTTTAACTTAATTAAGACATCACAAATTGGCTTTTTAAGACACAAAAATTGTAGTTATTTTACAAAGAACTTTTATTTATTTAATTTTGGCGGATACAAATTGATTTTACTACTTTTGTTTATTGGTTTACATTAGAAAACAAGTTATTTTATATAAAATACAACACTATCCATTAAATAAAATTAAGTATTTCAACAATTTTGTATAAACGAATGAACTTATTTATAATAGCTTTCCGTGAATTTAAGTTTTTTGTTTTTTTTTCGTATCATGCTCATGGTGGAATTACATAGGCGGATTCACTAGAGAAACATGGTGGAATTACTAAGGTGGTCTAAACTGCAATCTTCCAGAATTATTCCATCATGCCCATTCCTTAATTTTTTATAAGAACAATATGTTCAAATACATCCTAGAAGCTTTTGGTTTATAAAACTGAGGATAATTTAATTTGTTTTAGTAATTTTTTTCATGCATTTTTTTTGTAAAATATGCATTGAAATAATAATGGATGAATTCATAATAAATTAAACTTTTTTTCGTATCATAAAAATTAGTATTTTAAAATGCTGATATCTAATTATTTACAATAAACTGTTTCTGTTATTATAATACAAATTATACTTACATATATGTAAATAAATTTGGAAAATGAATTTTCTTACTTGACCTAAAGGTAACAAACTGTTTTTTATTTTGTCTGATAATGGCACTAAAACAAACTTTCAAATCTCTTTTAATGTTTTTGGTGGCCCTGAAAAGGGCCGATTGTTGTACTGTGGTCCTGAAAGGACCGATTTATTCAATAGTAACGGTTACCTCATTTGCAGTTTGCCTTTTTATTTTAGACCACTGGAAGGCAACATCACCGTTTGTAACCAAATACTTTTTTACGTTTTCCCTAACTCCATTTGCAAAACGAACAGTTTCATGTTCTTGTGGTGGTAATGGGGTTAAAGTTTCAGGAAGTTGCACTTTTGCTTCGTCAACAGCTGCCAGCTCCGTCAAACTTTTAGTTAGGTAGTTGTGTAAGACGCAACAAGCCTGCACAACCAAATCGGTCGTAGATAGCTCAACTTCTATTGGCCTATGAAAAATCCGAAATCTGTTGGCCAATCTTCCAAACGCCATCTCAACCGTCATTCTCGCTCTACTCAGTCTATAATTAAAGATTTCTTCTGGAGCTGTCAGTTTTAAATTTCTATTATAACTCTTCATTAAATTTCTGTCCAGGCCGAAAATGTCGTCTCCAATAAAATAGTATGGTGTTTTTGCCACCTGACCAGGTAAAGCTTCGTCAGACGGTAACTGCAACTTCCCCTGCTTCAAAGCTTGGTGAAGTAAGCTGTTTTTAAAAATTACAACGTCCGAGGCTCTCCCATTCCCACCAACGTCTATGTACAAGAACTTGCTATTTGCGTCAACGACTGCTAGGAGCACCGTACTAAAGAAACCTTTGTAGTTGTAGAAATTTGATCCTTCATGTCTTGGGTTCTTGATTCGAATATGCTTCCCATCTATAGCCCCTAAAGTATGCGGGAATTGCCACATCTTTTCAAAGCCTTCAGAAACAACTTTCCACTCTTCTTGGGTACAAGGAGTCTATTAAAAGCAAATTCAACATAAAAAAGGATTTTAATTGTACCTGCACATATGTATATATATGTTCCCATTGTTCCTATAAGGAGCATAGGACCATATATGTATAATAAATATCTATCTCACCTTCAGATATTGGGGTTTAAGAGCTTCAACAATGGAGTTAAGAACTTCCGGAATAAATCTGCTTATAGTTCTACGCGATATGCGGGACAAATATTCCAAGGACCTATAAGAATCTCCGGTTGCTAAAAAACGAAGTGTTACCGCAAGCCGCACCCGGGAACTTATTGAACACCTCATCACAGTGTTTTGTTTTTTTATCTTACAATCAACCTACAGATATATAGGTATTAAAAATATTTCCATGGCAATCCGAAAATATTTGTTATATAAACTTTAAACATACTTATTAAATGTTATATAAGCATTTAATAGACGTGTGCAGATAAATACTTCCATATGTATATACACTTAAAAATGTAATTGCATTTGTATAGAACTTACTAATGCAAGGAGAATCTCAAACTTTTCAACATCCATTCGACAGAAATTAGTGTAGTCGTTTGTATCCCACATTAAATCTTTTAAAAGATGAGACTCCAGACTATGAATATCCCTTCTTTGAAGAAATGGATTTACCCAATACCGCCTTTCGGAGGATTCATCTTCTTCTGCAACATCCATCACTGTTATTAATTGCTTCAAAACAAGCAAAAGTTTAACATTTTTATTTTTTGAACTCATTTTAATTAAAATTTAAAAAAAAATACACACAACCTGCCTTAGCAAAATTTTTTATTTTATGTTTAAACATATGCACGTTTTCACCACCGTAAGTTACAAACTTGAACATTAGCAATTTGACGCGGCAATTCTGCCGACGTTATTGCTTGTATTAAGACATATCTGATTGCGCGTGTGGTCGGGGGTTTACACTTGCTGCGGTGACTTTTGACTGACGCCATATTTTTCTGCAACATTTGTTCTATAATAGTTATTGCGAACAGCAACAACAGCAACTGTAAAACCAACAGTAACATCATTACCAAACATAAATAAATATACTCACACATACACACCAAAGGATACAAATAAATAAATTCGAATACCCAAACATACACACATATAACTTAAGGATGTTTTTTTGTGCCTTTGAATCATCTTACCTCGTCGTCCTTGAGCAATCGTTTCTTCTTTGAAATGCTTTCATTTTTCATTCTCTTCCTGACAGTTTTTGTTGCTGCTGGTGTTTTCAAACTTTTTCCGTTTACGTTTTTTTTATATCGAATTCGGGTTTGTTAAGGTGTATATGTTTACGTGCGTAAAGTTTGTTTTGCACGTGGTAAGGTAAATGTGTTTTTGGCATCCACAACAGCAACACCACAAACATTCGTTGCATGACAGTTAACAACATTTAATTTTCTGAATTTTACCTCTTTATTTAACTGTAAATTTTCTCTATATTTTGTTTAATAATTAAATTAATTCATCTCGTACACATTGCGTTTTTCGTTTGCTTTTTAAATTAATTATTTCTTTTTTTTTTGCCAGTTGTTTTATATGTGCAGGTGATTTATCGAAAAAAAGAAAATTTGTACAAACAAGTACAAGTTAGGCCCTTTCTATCTTAAGGTAACTATATGAATATAAAGTTTTTAATTTTCTATGTTGTGCATTAAACTAGAAAAGGGGCAATAATGTGTAGATACTCCTATATACATATGTATGTACATATATATGATATTCAATTACCACTTAATATTTATTATAATTTTTGCAATGTTAAACGCCATGTAACTAATGCAATCAATGAAAAGTCATTTCTTAAAATTGAAAGCAGCAAAAAAAAACTACAATTAAAATTTATATAAACATCTTTTAAACTAAATTTATGATTGAATGAATTATTCATAAGAACTCATTCAACGCGAAGGAACACAAATACTTAAACACACATACACACGCACTTAGCTAATAGAAATTCATTTATTCGTTCACTTATTCATATTCATTACGAAGATTATAACTACTTAATTGTTTTAATGTCATTCTGCATTTGAAGTTCTTACAGGCAATGTAAGCCACGAGTGTCTTTGGGGGACGAGGACTAATCGGATTTTACACGTACACAAGACGTGTAGCTACAAAAAACTCATAAAAAGGGAGAAAAAGAAAAGTAACAACAACAACAAAGGGAAATATTGCATTGTTTTAAAATAAAAAAACAACGTGGAAAAGCACCCTGAAGTAAAAATGGGAACTTGTTTATCCAAGTCACCACTTTTGTCGACTATTCTGGTGACTTTTTTGCTAAATTTTCAACAAAGCGTCTAAAATTTTTCTTATTTACCTTTAAAGAGAATATGATATTAATTAGGCGCCTTTACATGGTAAAACATGTATAACGACATGCTAAAACATTTTATAGAATATAAGTATGTATTGAGTAGGAGATACTACGGAGCCTAAATCATCTGCCATTACTACAAAAGAAAACAAGCAACACCATCCGTATAAACATGAAAAATACTTATAAACGACTTTTATTCTCTTTACTTTAACACGGAGAGAATTTTATAATATTTCGATTCTACAAAGTCTTAATACTTTGCATTAACGTGTTAGAAGTCTTAAATAGTGCTTTTTAGTTTTATTTATCCTGTTGTGATTATGTTATGCTTATCTTGTGATGACCAACAAAATATACAGTTTCCTTATCGAAATATATTTAAAAAAAAATTAAAACTTGAATTACTAGAACGTACTATTGAATCACTGGTTCCAAGATCTACATATGTATATCCCCAAAGGAACAAACTTGTCAATAGTACTTGTGTCAGTAATGAATTTTTCAATGACACATTTTTGTTAAATTTCTATTCATTGTTTGTGGTATAACTGTCAGTATTACTGGTGAAAACGTCAGTAGTGATTCACTACAGTTTTACTTTTAAAATTTCCGGCAGGGAACATACTTATACCAAATTGCACAATCATAAACATACGTATTTCTGAATTATGACAACAACAATTACAACAGCATCGCAATAGAACTGAAGAAAAAAAGGCTTATAAATACACACATATACACTTTCACATACGGGCACAGAAACAAAGTTTTGAGAAAAGTACGGTGGTAGCAAAAAAATGTGTCCTCGTACTTAAGACAAAACATGCAAATGCATGTGCGAAAAGATGCACCTGTAAAAATAGTACAAACTATCACCCAGGAGGGAGAAAGAAAGAATTTTTTTTAAGTTTTATTGCATTTTTTTATAAAAACACACATGGAAAAGAAATAAGCACTTACGCTAGCAGCCAGTAAAAAAAAGAAAGCAAGGAAGGGATATTTTTCTATTAATTATTTTCGGTGCAAAAAAGGTAATAGAACTCTTTACTCTATGGAGATACAACCAGACCTCAAATCGACACATTCGATTCGAATCAAATTTTAAAATTCGTATAAGAATTCCTATCATAAAAGCATTGGCAGCTCGATCAATCGAGTGAATTTTACATTCGAATTGAATGTGATGATTCGGCCTCAGATACTGTTATTAAAAAAAATTATTGAAAATGCCAAATGAAAAATGCATAAACCCAAATGTCGAATACCTAAATTCCATGTAGGAAAATACTTTAAGGCCCATTATTATATCTGTTTAATTAGCTAAAGTAAAGATTTTATTGAAATAAGGTGTAACCCGCAAATGTACTCAAAACAACAACCAGGTAATTTCAAAATATTTTAGGTGAATGAATAAATATATAAACAGCATGCTTTAAGCTTAAGAGTCCAAACAACTAAAGGTAATCGCATCTTACCTTTAAAACTAAACGAAAGCAGGGTACACTAAACAAGACAATAGCAAGGCGAATTCAAAAAATTCAACCTCTAAGTTTCCTTTTTGTATTTGAACATTGAAATGTCAGAAAAATTAAAAATTTTATACAAAATTCCAAATTTGTAACGTGAAAAAGTCAAATTTATTTTAATCAGCTGGGCTTTTAATATTAGCTAGTTAAGTGTACCCTAAACGGAAGGTTTATTTAGTAAAAGTTGTTAAGATTATAAAAATATATACGCACTGTTAATAAGAAATATTTAATTTAAATTGAATGCAATTTGCCCCAGGTTTTTGCTTAGTAATACAACAGATATAATAAAAAACACCAAAAATTTCCCGCCAAACGTAGAACTACTTCCATTTTCTACACTTTTGCCAGACAGGCAAACAGTCCTTACACCTACAACAACAACAAATATACATACTTACATTTAAGTGCATCAATAAAAAATACTTGAGTTCATATCTAAACCGCTATGTTTCAATATTTGCAGCAACAACAATAAAAAAATACTGTGGCTGAAAGGATATTACATTTGTGTGAGAATGTATGTCCTCGTGGGAAAAGCGCATCTGTCTTTTAGATTTCATATTATTTTCTTTTTGCCAAGTTTGATTTTATAATGGAATTCTTACATAAAAAATTATGTTTTCGCTTTGTTCAATTTGGTTCAATATTCATTATGACTTTGTTGAATGCAAAGAGTTGGCAAAGAGGGAAAGTAGTTCAAATCAATACAATTAGAAAGAGAATTTTCCTTATCCACCTTTAACTACACTTAATTGTCAACTTTAACATCCGGTCTATCTTCCACATAAATTTCTTATAGACTCGTCCTCCTTTTTTTTATTGCATTTTAAAGGTTTTTAGTTTTTTTGGTTTTTTTTATCAAAATTAATGGTAAGATTGTGGGATTTATGCAAACCACTGGCCTGTGACAATAATATTAGTTTTTATTTCATTTAAAAAGTTTCGTTTTTTGCATAACAGCTGCACTACTCAGTATTTCTAAGAGTAAAAAAGAAGAAGAAGTAGAAATATAGTATTTTTAGGTGGAAATTTTATTCCTCTAATCGTTTGTTTTCCGGTTATCTTTATGACCATTTTAAAATAATTGCAGTCTTTGGAAAACAAGCAAAAAATAAAAGTCATGGTGGCTCAATATTTATCTCTACAAAAAAAAAAAGAAAATCTGCAAAATATCCTTAATAGTTTTTATTGCAAATAAAAAAGCGATGGAAAAAATATGTTGCCGGCATTAAGCTAAAATTAAGTGTGTTTGAGTAGAACTATGAACTTAAAACCAAAGTACACACAAACTTACAAATACGTACAAAAATATGTTTAAAATTTTTATCAGGTTTCCATTGTTTTTGTTAAGCTTTAGTTGTTGTTGTTTTTAAGGACCAGGTCAATGTTTATAGTTTAGTTTTTCTTAACAAAGGACCAGTATATTCAGAAATAACATTGCTTTAAGTGATGTTATTGTAGACGAGACCAGTTCTTTCACCAGGAAGTATAAGCTCGTATATGCCCAACACTGAACGAGATGGAGTTAAAACTGGCATGTGAGGATAAGTATTTTAGGGCAATCCTTCATAGTAAGCTGTCATGGAAGAGAAATACAAGAAAAGGGCCAAAAACTGCCTTTTTACATACAATATATGAAAGTGCTGCAGCTTGTTTGATGGTAAACTGGATTTGCACAAGACCTATTTTGACGTATTGTTGCACTGTATGGTGTGAGGCGGTAGAAAGCTATCTTGCTATGAGGACTGTCCCTTCCTCTACATCTATTTAACTATTTTTTTCAAAATGTGGGCATGATTGTATCATTACTTCTTATAGGATATTTAAAGTCGATAGCTTCTTACTAAGGTTCCAAGATGTGCTTAATTTGGCATCACTGGTAGCATATGATATACACCTCAAGCGCACTAGGCTTTATTCCCCACACGGTACCTACATATTGAATAGTGGGTGATAAGAATGTCAGCAAAAAGTTTGGTTAGTCTAGGCGAGTCAGGGCTGGTCACACTAGGACATTATGGGATTTACGCCCTTAAGGATCAGCTTAAAGAGAACCGGTGGTGTTCTAAGAGGACTGTTGGTGGGGTTCCTGATAATCGGCATAAGGGGTGTGCAGTTTTTGTTGATGCACTTAAGATGGATATAGGCACCAGAGCCGGGATCATGTTCTCTCCCATTGTTTTAAAACTATCTGATGAGTATAGTGTATTCTAGGCGAAGATACTGGCCATTTTAAGGGCTTCGGATCTTATAGTGGAAAATTTTTCAAAAGATAGTGAGGTCCCTATATATATTGACAATTAGACGACCCTTAGAGCCCTGAACGCTAATTGCGTCAGGTCTAGGCTTGCAAGGTGCTGGAGCATGCTGGAATTATGGACACCTTAAGCGTCAGATTTTGTAGGGTTCCCGGACACCGCGACATAGTTGACAATGAAAATTCCGACAAGCTTGCCTGTAATAAAGACCACAATTTCCCTCATAACTTGGCACTATCCGGTTAGGGCTGTGACGAGCAAATGGGAGGTTGCTATTCAGATTATTGTAAGATGTGTAAGGAAAAAGGGGAACTAGATTCGATAGAATACTTAGAACCGTAGAATTAAGTGATTGTGCTAAATATTTTTACGAAACTAGGTGACATCTCCCAGTGTAAACTGGAAAACATTTTTTGTTTTATCATGGGAATGAGGTGGCTAGAAAAAAGGCAATGGAGGGGGAGTTTTCGCACGGGTATTCGATCGGTTTCTTTTTCTTCTTTAGTATTTTATTTTCTTATTTGTCTAAATACTTTTTTCTCTTTTTCTCCTTTTTCTCTCTATATATTTCTCCTTATCCTAACGTTTTTCTTGTAGGGATGCACAATGGACCCAGCGTTAAGAAATTTTATCTTGGTGACACTGCTCCCTTGGGTCCGCTCTTTCCGCCCCTTTGTGTAAACTGCAAATGACAATATGAAGATCGGAAACAAAAAAAGTCCTAAACTGGCAGAATAGCGCTCTTACTTACCCCTGGTATTCTTATTCATGATAGAGATTTATAATTTATATACATACTTACATAAATAAATTTTTATTTAAAAAACAGAAAACATTTTTTTATACTTGTACACTGTACAGTGTCGGCCATATAATTAGAAACGATTTAGTAGCATATATTTTTGTAAATTTTTTTTAGAAACTTTACACTTTAGAACATTTTTAAAATTTCAAAAATATTTTTCAAATTTGTAAAAAACAGTTTCGAAAAAAAATATTGATAATTTCAACTAAAGGAAGTGATTGTATTTTCCAAATCTTCAAATAAAAAAATTAAAAAGACGTCCTTCGTATGTCAAAAAGGAAAATTATTTTCGAGGCAAATATGGACCAAAATTCTTATTTCCGGAGGAAATTTGTGTAGGGACTATGTGAAATAATACGCTTTTTTTTACTTGTAACGCAATATGTTGTAATTTGAAAGTAGTTCTTAAACTTATTTGTTTAAATTATTTTGAGGTATATTAAGGGCATGCAACAAAACAAGTTCACAACGCAGGAAGTCAATGTATCAATAGATCCACTAGAGCAAAATAAATTTTTTTTCACAAATAGTTTATAATAAACTAACAACGTATTTCAAATGATAACCAATATGCAATTTTACTGTTTTACTGTTACAGCACTTCTCTGCTCTCAATTGTATTTAATATTCATTTAAAAATATGTGTCGAACGTTGTTCTTATGCTTTTGTATATGAAATTTTTATTTTGTTTACTTTTAAACTCTCAAAATAACTACTGGCCTAAATGGTTTATTTTTTATTCAATTTTTGTTTTTCTTTAAAGTCTTGTCAGACATTCAAATAAAAAGTTCTCACCCACTTATGGAGCAGTTTGTATATCTACAATGTGTGTGCTGCTACTTTAGGTCCTCCAAACTACAAGTGTTTCAAGTACATTTAATACTTGAAGATTTTAAAACAACCAAATCGAATGTCTGTACAAATGCCATGGGCAACAACATTAGCGTTTGTTTAATGTTTTAAAATGTTATTTTTCTTTTTAATTTTTTTTTTCTGGAGAACACTTTACAACTTAAAACTTTTTCTTTTATTACATATTGGCTTTTAAGCATTTACTTTGATTTTAATGTTATTTGTTTCTGATACCCTACAACGTCATGGGTATGTGTATTGGATTGGGGTTATGTTTGCGGCATTAAAAAGATTGGTTCAATAAGTAGGTTTAAAAATAGTTTAATATGTTGACATCATGTTTTTCCTTGTTTTCAATAATCCTTGGGTTTTTGACAAACTACTGACTATAAACGTTATAGTAAAATTATTAGTCCAAATTATTGGGACTATTATTGATCTCTATGGATTGAAATTAAAATAGGCTAATGTTTTTACTTATTTTCCCAAGCAATTTTTAAGAAATATTCAAAATTAACAGGCTTGATTCTCCAACTGACTTTTTCGGTTATTGATATATTATTGCTCCAAATTTTATTATTAAGTGCAATCTTAAGTGTAAGCCTTAATACGGAAAATATTAGAATCGATATTAAGTTCGTATCTAAAACATTTTTACAAAAAATTATTTGCATTTGCGGACTTAAGTATAAAGTGGGTTATCCAAAAAAAAACAATTTATATTTAAAGTGAACTTTAGATACTGTTTTGTATGAAAATTTTGTTTAAAAACATATATTTTTAATACTTAACTTTTTCCTTTAAATGCCCCAAAAAATTCAGACTAGACCAGAATATATAAAAGTTTATAAAACTGGAAAAATATTAATATTGAGAATAAATTTCCTTTAAACAATTTGGTTAACTACGGTACAGGGTACTTTAACGTCCCGTGTAACTGACTATTTTTGGTAATAATAAGGGCAACTCTAGAGGGCAGTTTTGCGTTTAAATATTGAATTTAAAACAATTCGATTTTAATATTATTTGTTTTTCTTTTGTTGTTGTATTCGTTATTTTTGCATTAAAATAAGAAATTGTTGAGAAGAAATGGAAAAAGATAAAATGTTATGAACATTTGATTTGATTTCATTTTATTGCTTTTTTTTTCTCTTGTACTTCAACTTCAATCGTATGTAATTTTAAAAACTTGTGAAACATTAAAAATGTTGCCAGTTGAAACAAAAAAGAAATAATAATAATTAAATGAAATATTTTAATTTTTCTGACTTTAAATTAAAAGGAATTTATTATAAAAAAATGTTTTTAAATGATTTCCAATGAACTCAGGCATAACAAGAATTTGAGTTTTAAGACAATTGGATGCTCTAATACTTTATATTGTGATTAGCAGACATTTGTCATTTCCAACTTATCTCATTTATAAGAAACAATAATACAAGGAATGTAAAAGAAATTTTAAATTTATCTTATTAAGATGATTGCTTTTCAAATCAAAATTGGCAAAAAGTTCAACCCCTAAACTAAAATTACTGTTTTTAAAAATATTTTTTTCTCTAAAATCCCAAAATGTTTCACATGTTTTATTTGTTACAATTGTTTCTTATTACCCTGTCGGAAACTGAGTTGTCGAATACAAAAATAACTCACTTAAAGGTAGCTTTTATCAACCAACTATAAGTTGTCTACAATTTAATGCAGAAGTATCCCAAAGTAAAAGCACTCATTCATATTCTTTTAAGTGTTTTTTTTTTTAATTCAAATTATTGTCCGCGCCCTTTCTATCTCTGTCTGCTTGTTGTTTGTGTCTTTGTTTTGTTAAAAAAATTTAAAAATATATTTCGATTAAAAAAAAACCTTTACATATGAGATTTGAATCCAGGGCAACTTAGAATTGACTGTATTTGTAATAACTGCATGTTATTAGCATTTTGTTAAATTGGTGCAAGGGACATCTGATCCCCGCAATTCCAAGTGCCAATCAGTACTAGTTGCGAAATGGTTTGCTTAAAGTTAATTTAGAGATTAATTTCCGACAGGGTATTTACTAAATTTCTGTAAAACTGCATGGTTGAATAAAAGCCCGGGAAGGAACAAGAAAAAGTGGTGGAGGAAAGAAACAAGCCAGAGTAAAGCAAGTGTTGTTTGCATTTAAGATTATCTTGGTTTGCATTCACAAATTTTATTGACAAATGATGTGTTGTCAGACAACAAACAAGAGTTGATAATAAAAATGTAATAAACTTCATTTATTCCACAGACCATACATTTACTCATACTTAAGCAGATGCATTTATTACACATACATATGTACACACACACACACATTTATATACATACATAACTATAATGGAAAACAGTACATCTCCATGTAAACGAACATATGTGCGTATATATGTATGTACAAAAGGGTGGCGATTTCCGTCAGAAATCGTATGGCAAAAACGTAATCTACGCAAAATTTTTAAAAAAAATTTCCTAAGAGGCCATGGGCCGTAGGTGAGGGGACACGGAACAATGCGGGTAACTGTGCTGCTGATGCACTTTCCACAAATCGTGCTGGATTGGATGTTTGAGCAATTAACCACTTTTGTGGCATCCCCCTCTCCTCTTGCAAATTTTGCTTGGATGAATATTCTCAGAGAATTGCAGGGGCTAGATGGTCCGACGAACCCTGATGTGGAACTACTCGGATAACCGGGTCTCTCCTCGGTCTGGAAAAGGGACACCGTGGCCGAAATCACCGGCCACTGTCGATTTGGTCCCCATGCCGAAAAATTGGGATTGCCTTGGAACGACTTCTGCAGAAGCTGTCAAGACGAAGAGAAGACTGAGAGCGTACAGCACCTCTTTTGCTTTTGCCGGCGCGGGAGGACATTCGGACCGGGCATTTTGGTATTGGTAGACTGAATAGCCTGTCGGACGTGACCGACGTTGGCATAACCAACCTGGTGTCCTTTATCAGGGATAGAGGTTGGTCCGGGGACATTGGCCAGTATCTGATCCAATCTAATATAATCTACCTTTTTCTTTCCCAGGTTTCACAAAGGGACGGAGGAAACGGACCCAAGTGGGCTGCACTACTTTTACTTCATCACTTCCGCAGCCGCCTGTTCTACCTAACCTAACCTATGCAGATCAAATTGCCGCAAATTCACTTCAAGATTCTATAAACTGTATAGCTGTAAATAAAGAAATGCAAGAAAAAGGAATCCCACAATTCCTAAAAAACCTAACAAAAATCCCAAAATGGGCATTTTTTCAAAATTTTTGCCATAACGCCCATAATTAGGGTAGGGCCGGCATAATACTTTAACGATTTTTAAAATATTCATATTGATTTCTGAAACAGGCTCTTCTTTTTCGACTGCAGGTTTGGAATTTCAGAAAAACTCGACATAACTTAACTATAATAATATTAATAATTTAAATCTTTGATATAAAAAAGTAAAAATTCCGTACGACCCGGAGCCACCTGTATTGATATATGACAAGTTTTTATATTTATGGGGTTTCTTGTAGGTTAAGTTTGTCTATATGCATTTCATTGGTATATTGATGTATGCACAATTGCAATTTTCCCTTAAATTAGAGGGTGAAATTTTAAAACTATATTATCAAATACTTTAGCAAATAGATAGCAAAAAGCTCATAAAGATAATAGACAAGAAAAACAGTGACACGAGTCGTGTATCAATGTAAACATCTACTTGATAAGTATCTACATATCGCTCATTTGCTGAAACAATGTCATAATTCAAAAAATTCAAATTTGGAGCTAACGATGGTTATGTTTAACTTGATTCGGTATGTCAATTTCATCTTTAAATTGAATCTTATTTTAATGTTTTAAGGGGAAATACTATTTTTCTTTTCTAGTAAATGCAAGCAAATAGAAAATTTTAACCACATGGCTTTTTTTGAATTACGGCGTTGCTCTGGCTATAAGAGATACGTATTCATTATCAAGATTAAATTGTTTACTAAAATAGATATTTGAATGTGATGCATTTACAAATACATTTTCAGGGGAGATTAAGTATAAAGTGCCTTTCTGTTCGTTTGCAGTGAGTAACGTTAAAGTATGTTAAACTATTTGGCCGCATTTAACAGCCACTTGAATTAAAAATTAATTTTTGCAAATAGCGTCAAATGCAATTGTGTTTTGACATAAAAGAAAATTTTTACAGCAAACAATACGCGAAAAAAGAAAACAGAATTGTTGTAGTTTTATTTAAAAAAAATATGAGTCAATTTATTTTAGGCAGTACATTTGCTCCTTCCAATACTGTTTTTTAAATGCTGAAAGCAAAATCTTTCTAACTTTTATATCTTTAAAAGTTAGAAAATATAAATTTTATCAGCAAAAATTTATTTAATTTTGGTAATTATTAAACTCGCCCTGCGTTTGCTTTTTTAACTTAATTTAACCTGATTTACAACATCACATTCCTTTCTCTTGATTTGTTGTTTAAGAACTGCTGTGCAATTTAAAACATATTGTATTTTAGCTTTTTATTTTTTATGTATAATCAAATTTAAACTCAATTTTCGATATTTTTAGCAAAAAAAAAACGATTTTTTGTCTGATTGCTTTATAATTCTGCAGTTATTTTTACTTTCATCAAATTTCACCCACAAAGAACTGGAAATTGTTAATTTGAAATCAAAGCAAATTTATGTAAAAAATCAAGCTGCAACACAAATACATTCATACATACACACATGTAAATATATTTATAAATATGCATACACATACATAGATATGGAAGAAATACATGAATATACATATGTATATATAACATACAAATATATTCAAATGTCTGTACATATGTACATTCATATGAATGAATTTCTATACCAGAGTTTTTTAGAAAAATATTTGCAATTAAGTTCACACCCTTCTGGGTATGTACATACGTACATATGTGTGCTAAAAGTTTTGATTTTTTTCGAATAATTGAAATGCATTAAAAAAACTTATAGTTTTATCATAAAATGTATTTTTTTTTTTGGTATCTTTAAAAAAAATTTTTTCTTTTTGCATTTAAATAACTAAAACCAAATTTAAAAAACTGATACCGATTAAAAACTGTTTAGAATTGAATACCCGAGTTGATACTGATACTTAAATTATTTTTTCCGTAAATGCCGGTGCTCGAATACCATTTCCTTTAATACTGGTACTAACGGTTCGGTATTAAAAATCATAAAAGTTATGTAAGTTTAGTGTATTAATATTTATTTTTTTGCTCTTTTTAAAATCAACTTGGAATTTTAGGATTTCAAAGCAAAAAACCTAAAAAAAATCTTTTCAAATTGCAATCATCTATATTAACTCCACCATGTTTCTAAATCATTTCCATTCATCTGTCGTTTAAGAAGATTTTAAATTTTAAACACTGGAAATATTAAATTAAATAAATCTACACGTTTGCTGGGAAATAAGAAATAATGATTTTAACACATAATCAAATCCATTGCCATTAAGCTTAGTAGCAGCAAAAGTTATAATAAAAGCTGTTCATGTGTAATTGGCTTGTTTGTGCATCTGTAAGTATTTGTATACTTCTACAAGTACTTGTTGGCTACCTTGGTTACACACACTTTGATTGTTATTCATTTAAACTTGATACCAGACATGCCATAGTTAAGGCCCGTACATTTTTTCGATATATAAATATATCTTAGGTTTTTACAAAACTCAAGTCCCGACTAGACATATATTGTAAAAGACAGAGATTACCACTACTCCTAAAACTATTTTGTTTATAAAGAAATTATATATTTATTCACATGGGAAATTTGTAAAGATATGTATGGATAAGCTGATACGTGTATTCTATTTAATATTTTTAAAGCTTTAAATCTGCATAATTTTGGAGTTGAGAAAAATTGCAACAGGTTACCCTGTTATTTTTTTCAAGATTATTAAAAAAGAATTTAACTGATAAATCACTGCTCTTCTTAGACAGTGACTGTTTCCAATACAATATATAAATTCTTTTTTTAAGTAAGTAGAATCAGTTTGGATTTTCAAAAACTTAGTACCGGAACCAAATATGAGTTTTACTGGCTTAACTTAAAAGTGAATGTTTGGCTTAAGGAAAAGAGATTTGGTTTAAAACAGGGATTGCAAATAATTATTATTTTCGAATTTTCAGTGAAAAAAAAAAAACATTTACAAAGAAGCATCTGGAAAGTCAAGTGAAGTATATCATCTTGGTTAAATTAAACAAGATTTTTTTAAATCAAAAGCTTTTTAAATTTTTAATTTTGTCTGAAAAATCTAATTTATTTTTTAAAAAATAATAATTATTTTCTGACTAATTTTTTTTTTAGCAGAAATATTTGTTTTATTTTTAATTTATACAAAAATCGAAAAAGTAATGATTATATTTATTATAATTCATTTTTACAAAAATTTAAAAATTATAATTATTTCTCCCAAAATAATAAAAATGGAAAAATAATGATTAAGAATTAATATTTTTTTTGATAAAAAATTTTATAAACCAAAAAATAGTTGTTATATTTCTATATTTATAATTTTTTTTGCAAAATCATTACGTTGGCTGTTTTGAATTAAAAAGAAATTGCTTTGAAAATGTTGTACAAAGTACATATTTATTTCATAATGAACAATTTTTTTGAGTTATGTTTAATTTCTGTTAAATAATTTTGGTTGTATTTGTGCACTGAAACATACATACATCTTTATATTGATTCATGTATAAATAACATTAGAAGTCTCCTAAGTTAAATGTATATTTTTGTGGAATAAAGTTAAAAATAATTTTCAAATGACATAAATTAATAAATTGTTGATTAAATCCACAAAAGCAAATAGAGCATAAAAGAAACTATTTCAAAATGTGATAAAATAAACATTGTCTTATCTATGTTGAAAATCTTATGCAAAACTAATAAAAAAATCTGACTGAGTACCAAGCAAAAAGCTGAATGAATTTTTGTCAAAATAATAAAGAGGAAGCCCTTTACCTAAGCTTTATTGAAATATCTTAATTAAAACTATCCCATTTTTTGTACATTTTTGTATCTTCCGATCGAACAGTGTTGACAATAAAAATCAATTGCTGGTTTCGAAAATGCATTTCCCTTGGCTTTTAACAACTTAAATGTTTTGAAGCCAAAGGATGTTAAAATCAATAACATTTTCTTACTCACATATTAATTGGATAAAGATGTTTCCAAATGTGTTCTTAAAGTTAATCTGAATTCCTTTTATTTCGCCTAACAGTGTCATAACTCAAATCCCTTACATACGAATATCAAAAAACTATTGCATTCCCTATTTCAAACTGATTTTTCCTAAAAAAAATATTTATACTTTCAGGGCTAATGCTTTTTTAACAAGATTCGCTTTAAAAAATTGGTGATATAAAGCTTTAAACATTTGCAAAACTTTGTGGAGATGGAGTAATAGCCCTAAATTGCTTATTTCAGGAGGACATTTATTTGAGGGCTATATAAATGAAATTGACCGATTATCAACTGTTTTAATTGGTTTCGTTCCCATACCGAAAAGCTTACATATATTTCTTTAATTGTATCCAAATATTTTTAAAAATGTGACCACAAGACGGATGGCTGAACACAATTAAATCGGCTTAATACAGAAAGAATATTTAAAGCGTTTTAAAATTGTTTTAAATTAATAATCTTAAGACCCTTTTTCATAGAGTCCATCTAAAATTAAAACTTCATTATTGTAAACAAAGTATTTTTTGTCCACTTAGTTTACTTCCGACCTCAATTTTCTATCATTACTGGCTTAAAAGAAATTGCCCCGAAGGGTCCAAAACTACAAAAATGTACAACATAAGTATTAACTTTCTTGGAAATCTTTCGAATAAAATGAAATGATGTTTTTATTATTATTAGTTCATAAGTTACAAAATCTACCTTTAATGTGCAAAAATATAATGCAAATTTAATCTTTTTAAGACTTCGAGCCAAAATTTCGAAATATTTTATTTTTATTTTTTTGAGACATTTGAGACTAAATTCATAGGACAGAAAGTACCTAAGGAGTACGAAAATATATTTTTTAACATTTTTACCCCTTTGAGTCTTAAATTTAGGAAAAGGAACTGACATGATTTTGTTCATTTTTACTGAAGGATACGTTGCTTCTTAAATTTTGTTTGCAGGGTGTAATAAAGGGGCAAGCAAACTATTGATTTGACCCATTTTTACTACCGTAGGGTCCAAGTTTTCCAAAATTCCTTTTTAGTGGTTTTATTCTCCAGAAGAGGTTCCGGCATTCTAGATTTCAAGACCCTGGCTTTACGCGTTTGGGCTATACGTCGATTAAGCAACGGAGTTAGTAGCAGTTTTTGTGCTCGCTACTGTATTTAGGTTTCATTTACATCTTTTAAATTAGTCGAATCAGCATAAATTGTTATTTTTATTGCTTGATAAAAAAATTTTATTATTATTTCTCAGTTTTTCAAATAAAGAATTTAAATTTTATTAAATGAACTGTTTTATATCTACTTACATACATATGAATTAGGGAGTTGTTTTATAATTCAAAGAGAACAAGTTAAAAAAATAAATTTGAATTACCGAAAGAAAGTCGTCTTTTATTTGACACTGGTCCATAAATACTCTTACAAATTCGTTAATAGTGAGTTTCGAACAGAAAGAAAACACTTTTGGCAGCTTTAGGATATGTATTTAAGAAAACTCCAAAAGACTATAGAGCTCATTAGTGTGCCAATGCCAGTTTCTATACGAGTATATAAAAGTGATGAGGCCGAACCTCTGCCCGTATTACATAAAGAAGTTTCACAGCAAGACGTGCAGGCATAAAGTTTTGTTCGTTCGCCAATTACAATACAGCCAGGTTCACAGTTGACAGCACATCTTCTATCAAGTGACCACATTTTCGGTAAACTGGTGGAGTTTTCAGTGCTGGTGGTATAAGAAAAACGCTTAACCTGTTTGAACAAAACAAAAAAATATTTTATATTCTTAAGATAAGTAACCACTAATAAGTACAGGATGTTTTATATATCCATACCATACAAATGAATTCCTCGCCCTCACATTTGTGCACAAAGTTGGTGGTATTAGAGCTTAGAATATTGACACAGGCCTCACCATCTTCCATTGTGTCACATTTGTGGCATTTCAAATCATTAATACGTTCCTGGGCAGCTTGGGTACGATGTATGGCAGTGGTTAATGACTGTCCTGCCACTGAAACTGTATTGATTTTCATATGTATGTGTGTGTTTGAATACTCTTTGGACTTTTATGTTTTTAGGGTTTTGTACTTACTTTCAAATGCATTGCAGACCACTAAAATGCATAAAATTTCTGAGAACATTTCTTAAAATGCATTGATTATTTGTTTATTTAAAATCTTATTTTTTTGTTAATTTTCATCTTCATTTTTGCACTTTCCTAATGGGATTTAATTATGAATGAACCTTATAAGGACTACTTACTACAAATGTCATGTAAAAGAAAATGAAACAAGGACATGCGCACTGACCAAATATTTTATTATTTTTTTAACAGTATTACCAGCGTTAAGGGAGAATGGCAGGCATTGCCAGAAGCAAATAATTTTAAAATACAAATAACGGTATTTAGTACAGGAATTTTAGAAGTTTGTCAGGGTTTATTTAAAAAGGAATACTTTTTCAGAAATATATTTTCAAAACAGCTCCAAATACTGCAAAGCTTGGCGACTTTCCAATGGATACAATTCTCCCACATTAAACATCAGATCAATAATATGGGTTGGCCTTAGCATTTGCCAAGGCATTAATGCCATGGTCTGGCTATCACATTGAATGTCTTGATCTGATACTAAAGGAAGTGGCAGTTCA
Source organism: Melanophora roralis (assembly GCA_963583895.1). NCBI lineage: Eukaryota > Metazoa > Arthropoda > Insecta > Diptera > Rhinophoridae > Melanophora > Melanophora roralis. The sequence goes on along the minus strand of OY757191.1, from coordinate 82,988,578 downwards.
TTAAACAACACTCGACCGTCAACACTGCGCTGCAGGGTACAGGGTAAACCAATCTGATCTGCTAAACCTTTAAAAAGTATGGCCCGTTCAAATTTGGAACCGCTGCGTATGCGACCCAAAGGTATCACTGAACAATGCAGCTCTTTGCACAATTCTTTTAAATTGCAATCAACTACAGCATTATAGCAGTCTTCTGTGGTATTCAAATCAAGGCTTTCCAAATTGTTGCCCAAAACTCGAGCAACAATAAGTGCTAAGACTTTGGCTCTTTTGGCTAAATTATCAAAATCGATACCATCCCTAATGCGGCTGGGATTCATAGCTAAATTATTTAGTTCCAGTGTACTGTTGAGTTCTTCCAAGTATTTGGGTAAAAATTCATCTCCAGGCGAACGACAATAAAACCACTCATTGTCTCCAGAATGACAGTTAACAGAAACTTTAATTACCAAGTCCTTTGGAGTTTCCGCTCTATTAAAATTCATCACAATTACAGGATGCAAAGGAGAGACTTCCTCTTTTAAAATGCATTGAAGTATACGAAAATCATTAAATTTCTTTTTGGATACCATAAAGTCATGACCTGCCGTAATATCATTAAAGCCCAAACTATTGCGAATACAAAATTTCAAAGTGGGACACTTAGATAGTATACAATCTATGGCTGGTGTCCAGGTTGGTACACAGAAACCGTGTTTTTGATTTAGAATAAGACTAAAAAATAAACATAAAATAATTAATAAATAATAGACATTAAGGAGCTCAACTTACACTTCTAATACACCCAAGTCTATGTAGGAAGCTAGAAATTTTGGAAACCTTGTTGATTGCATAACAAAATTGGTCGCAGCAGTTTTAACCTGATTGGAAGGAGATTTTAAGGCTCTTTTTATTGATGAACACAAATAACAACCAGACAAGAGTTGCTGGTGCACAGATTCCTCAGCAACTATGCTGCACAGACACCGGAGTAGTTTTGTTACCAGAACAGCCAATGAAAATGAGTTCTAAAAAAACAATTAAAAATACTTTTGAAGTCCTTTTTTGTAAAAGATTTTTAAGGAAAATATCTTTTACCATTAGCAAAGTTCCTAGATTTGAAATTAATTTTAAATTTCCACAAATTTTAATTTGATACTCAGAATTGCCATTAAGCATTTCAATGATATCCAGTAAAGACAATATTAAGTCAATGCTATTTTCCTTAAGAGTTTCAGCAAATATATTTGCCATAAGGACAGGCAGATTTAATTGCAAGATTGCTGTCGCGGTTTTATGGAAAGCGTAAGACAATAAATTTTGTATTAAATTGGCCGCTTGCTCTCGGGCATTTATAACGACTTCCTTGTCAGCTAAATATACTAAATTAAAAATAAATTTAATTAAGTTTAAAATAACCCTTTAAGTTTTGAATTAGATACCTAATACTGTTTTTAATAAACCCCGCTCATAAAATTCCACAATTCGTTTAGCAGCCAGTGCTGATTTCATAAGACGATTTAAGCCCAACAAAATATGGGCAGCTGTATTATTATCAGACGTACTGAGCAGACATTCCAAAAACTTGTCTGATATCTCAGAAGATACTAAGACTGGTAAGACTGTAGCACATTTAGCACACTCTGCCAACACCTTTAGAGCATTACAAATAGTTTCGGCTTCAATGCTTCCATCATTAAGCCTCATTAAATATTTTTGAAAGAGATTCAATTCGAAGAACAGCAAAATTAAAGACTCTTGTTCCATTGCTGATTTCAAAACCTCAATAACAACCTTAAGCTCTTCAGATACAAGACTTTCACAAAAGATCTTCGTTAATTGTTCTAACAAGAGAGTGGACAATGATTTCTGATTTACAGGATTCTCTTTACTTGACTCTCTAACTAAGGCTTGCAAAACTTTTAAAGCTGCCTTGCGTATATCAAAATATTCTGAATTCAATTCACACATCAAACGACTTATGGGAAATGAAGTAAAATCAATTAAACTAAACTTTTCCTCTCCGCTCTGCACCAATAATATTTTATGCATTAAGTCCAGGGAATGCCAGAGAACGTCTGGATTAGTAGTTGCAGCAATAACAGAAAAATATTTTCGAATAAATAAATGATCTTTGAGCAGGACTTCAACAATTTGGGGATCCTCTGAACATTTATTAATCATAACACTTAAATACTCACAGCAAAAATCATCATCTTCTTCAATATAATATGACAAGCAGAAGTCAATAATTTGATTAGACTTGGACGTTTCAAGTTCTATCAAAATATTTATGTTTTCTATTAAAAAGCTGGCCACATGAAGGCATAATCTCTTCACCAGAATATTTGAATTTTGCCGATAAAAATGTTTATTAAATAGTAAATCAAATAGATTTTTCTCTTTTAAAACTTTAATATTTTCATCATTTTTGCCCACAAATTCCATGATGTGCTTAAGGACCGTAACCAAAACCCATTCCTCCTGAGAACCCAAAAGCAACTGAGCTGTATCAAGTGTTTCCAAACGTATTGTCAATTCAGGGAATTTAACATTTTCTTCGATTTGTTGATCAATATATTCATTTTTGTTAAGATTAATTATTTTTTTTGCTGCCTTTGACATTATTTTGTATAATTTTTCTTGATTTATTTTTTAATTTTGATTTTTCAAAAAATATTTAACCTTTATGTCTGCAGCTGAAAATATGTACGTTAACATCCAGGTACATTCAAGGTACATATTTACTGCTTAACATTGAAATTAGATTTTATTTCAATCAGGTTGAGGTTTAGTTGGAGTAAAATCTAAGTAATTTAGAAGTATAGCTTTTGCTCAAATAATCGATTAAGAGTTTTGGCATCTCGATTGATTTAAATAACTGTAATTAATTGCGTTATGGATATTACAAGAAAAAGCTGCTCATGTTTTGAAGCAAAAAAAAAAAAACAATTTGAAATACCCAGGGGTCAAATTACGGCATTCGATTCGAATCGAATTTTTAAGATTCTTGTTAGAACTCCCATATTAAAAGCATCGATCGATCGAGTAGAATTCCGATTCAAATCGAGTGCCTTAATTTGACCCCAGCGAGACTATTCTGCATCAATCAAACGAACAAGCCAAGTAAGACAACAAAATTCTTAGAGCAAAATTTTTAGGCGTATCATGCAAAATGCATCATATTCTTCCCTTTTTCGTCCCCTCTGCACGATTAAAAAACTTGTTTATGCTCTCGTTTTTGAGTCGAAAGTAAATGTGTTCTCGGCAAAGTTTCTCAACCAGTCTCTTATGAGCTACGTTTTCTTCTCATTTTTGTTAATTTTTGTGAAAAATCACATTTCGAGGCTATTATTACCTTAATATAAAAAGGCCCTAACTCGTATTTTTCAAGTTGAGATTTTTTTTGGCTAATTGTGATGTATGAGCAGACCCTTTATTGAAATAAACGAAAACCTAGTCTTATAAAAAAATGCGAGTTAGGGCCTTTCTATATTAAGATAACGATTTGCAGGATAAATTTAGAATTGCACATTTTGTTTTTTCCTAAGCATTTGTAGGATTCATTTTTAAGTCTAGTCAGTCTTTGATCATTTAAGTAGTCAGTTTGGTGATTTTTTACAAAACAATCTTCCAAATTCTTACCTGTGAAAAACAAGTAAGAAAGTTAAAGAAGGCTAATCCCGATCACGTGGTACTCTATGCCACAGTTCATTTTATATTAGAAACTAATGTAGACGCAAAATGTATATAAGTTAAAGTAACTCTCGTTAGGGATAGGTGCTGTCAATAATAGACTAATTTTTATTGAATTTGTAAGTGTATTCCCTATTTTAAAACGACTTTATGTTACTAAATACCCGATTGTAAATTATCAACTTCTTCTTCTTAGCAACTTATAGCATAAAGCGCTTAATATATGTTTTAAATATTCAATGGCTTATTGCAGGAGAGCATTTTTATGAGGCTATGTGAAATAATAGGTCTGTTGTTACCAATTGGCAGGGTCCCTATTCAGAGAACTTATTAAATTAGCTTTAAAAATGCGACTTAAGTTTTGATCAGAAGAATACATGAATACACCTAGCAGAACGGATGGTCGACCCAGCTTTAATCGACTCGACTTAATTGAAGATAAGTCTAATTATGTAATTTTTTTGCGTTTGAAACATATACGAGCCGTTTATTTTGAAAGTGGCATAAGTCACTTTTTTTAAGTCGAGATATTTAACAATATAAAAAAATACCGTTAAATTGTATTTAGTCAGCGCTGCCACACCATGCCGATGTGGCAATGCTGCCAGTAAGTGTAAATCATTAACTTGATTTTTTTTAAAGTGACTTATGACACTTTCAAAATACATGGCTCATATATAAACTCACATTTCAGGTGTGGTTTGAGTTTAAAAATTCCTTAAAACCCCAGGTCCACAAATTATTGTTTTCTAAAATTTTTGCTCCCAATTAATTAACACTAAGAGTCTTTTTCGTAACCGTTCAACTTATTACGACATAATAACTAAGTGTAAGTAATTGATACAATTAAAACAAAATTATATAAAACGATTACGTTGAATGGCAAATAAACATACAAATTTGTTAATTAAATTATGGACTTTTACTTGTGTGTATTATTGCTATCAATTCGGTACATTGTTGTAATAGCTTTAATACAAATACATACATATGTACAGTAGACTGTTTCGAAAAAATAAAGTTTGAAGGAACACCAGCAAATATGAAACATTTTTGAAAGGAGATTTCAACAAAAAAAAAATTTATACCGAAAGTAGGAGTGGCCATTTCGATCGGAAATATAAGTGCGACATATCAATGTTTTCGTTTTAAGGGGACAAAATTTTTGATTTGCAAGTCATTTGCCTCCAGCATCCCCTTCAATATTTTACCTACCAGATCCCACTTTGTACCATCCAAATGTCAGAGTTTGACAGCTACCAAAATGCTACTAAGCTTTTGATATCATTGTTGAAACACTTTTAAAACAAAAAAAATTTTTTAAGCCCAATATAGGGGACCACTTTTTTAGGTTTTTCGTTAATGCCGTATATAAATCTGTCATGGCGATCACCGAGAAGCAGTAAATAGTCCACATTAATTTCTGTAAATTCGAGAGATACAAAAAATACAGGTAAATTTAATAATGTTAAAATATGATTGACAAAACGTTCCTTAATGCGGTTTCCCCTATATTTCTTTAATTTTTGTTGCATAAATTAAGATAATACTTAAAGGAAAGTTTTGGCGCAACGAATTTTGGCGTTGTCGAAATAAAATCATAGACACATTATTTATCGAAATCCGAAAGAAAACGCTACAAAAATTTTAAATAAACTGAAAAGGCGGCCCCCAACAGTGGGCCAAAAAAATACTTATGTTTAAAGCGCATTCGAATAGAGATATTAAAATACTTCCTTTACAAAAGTTTAAAAACGTTTTTAAAGCTTTAATATTCTGACATAAGGGCTGAGCATTGAGGTGGTATGAACTAAAATCTGGTGGGTAAAATCTTAAAAGGATTTACGAAGTTCAATGACTACCAGATAAAAACATTGGTCTCAAGACAAAAACATTGGTAAAAAGCAGTAAAAAGTTCGACAGTAAATTCAAAAGATATAACGAAAAACTAATATGTAAACCCTTCTTTTAGCATAAAAAAATTTAGTTAAACTCCCATCAGCAACACTTCATACTCGATAGTGTACGTCGAACTTTTTTTTTCTTCCATGTAAGGTGATACAGTCTAATGTACACATGTGAAGATGTGTGCATGAATGTATATCATCAATAATGAATCTTGTTAAAACATTGTTAACTTAGAAAAGGTAAAACTACATGTTAATTGTTAATTAAAACCGGAAAACGTTGTTAAACTTATTATTTAACAGTTTGCGTGCCATAAAAAAACATTTAACAATTTATAAATTGTTGCTACTTAAATGAATATTCCTGTAATAAAATGTTAATGTAACAGCCAGCAAGCAGATCGCAGTAGAAGTTTTGCTCTAAAATAAAACAAAAAATAAAATAATGGAAAGGGCTTTTATAACTTTCATAGCCCTTCTGGGTCTATTAAAATGCTTTTATTGTAAGGTAAACCAGTATAGAGCTTTCAATGTATTTGGAAAAGAATTGAACTTTACTTTTTTGAGCAGGATCAAGATTATATAGTGGCCAACGATGAAATGATACCAACGCAGGGTACGATTGAGACAATTGTTGATTTCAGTCATTTGGAAGTTGTTGGACGTCAACGTTTTATTAATGGTTCTTTGTTTATTAATGCCGATATGGATAACGATGACTTTGCATTTACTGTTGAATTCTACACCAGTCCTGAGGGAAACGGAGACTATAAAAAAATGGCTATGGATGTTCCAAGAACACAAGTCTGTGAGGGCTTCAAGAATATATACAGAGAGTTTGTACAGCCGTCCTTTACGCATGGCGAAAACACTAATATACCCTTCATAGGTGATGATGGACTATGTCCTATACCAGCTGGTGAATATTATTTCAAGGATATTGAATTAAATACAGATAGTTGGCCCAATCAAATGCCTCGAGGCACCCTAAAGGTTGTTATAACATTTTACAAAGGTTTTGATGTAATCGGCGGTTTAACCGGAACATTAAAAATAGAAGATGATACGCGATAAATTATTAAATAAAAGTTTAAGTGATTTAAGTTGGTTGATGCAACTTCTTAGTAATAACACTTGTGTAAACATTGTTCTCAAAGGGGTTACAAAAAGAAATAAAATAAAATTATTGATAAGGCTTGGCATGGTGAGCACTCTTATTTGTTGTTAAAGTTAACATTTACCGCAGTTTTTAGTCTTTAAAATTTTTAACTACAAGTTTTAATTTCTTATTAATACTTACCTGGCAACTTTTGAGTTAAAAGAATGATTGTCATTATAGTTATTGATAAAAAAAATAAAGAAAATATTTTTATTCGCAACTCCTGAGATAAAATGTAATTTACGGGACTTGGACTTATATAAGATCCATATATTGGATTATTAATTACAGAATCCTACTTTGCATTTGGTGGCGTACGATAATAAATTTACGCAAAAATGCATACAGATGAAGAGGCAGTTTTGTCACAATGTGCTTATTAAGGAGGACATTTGCATTAAGGCTTAATAAAAATTTAACCGATCATCACCAAAAAACAACAACGAGAAAAGATGATTTATGAGAATGTATTGGTGATTTTTCACTATTACCCTGTGTTATTGTTGTTGCTTTTGTTTTTCGTTCTCCTTGTATTGGTTGTAGTTATTACATGTAAAACGCGATTAGCCTTCTGTCCCTAGAGACCAGACCTACTTGGCTGACATTGGCTTAGATAGAATATGCCTTCTGGGGCATCTTTTAAGCCATTTTCTTTGCATTTACCTGGCTCCATAAAACAATTCTAAAAAAAGAGCCAGAAAATCTGAAACCAATGTTTAAAAAAATAAACTTAATTCATACATATGAATGTGTACTTATGAATGGTTTAATATTAACCAGTCGTAACTTGCATTTAAACCTTAACTACCTTACATTTATTACAAAAGCTAAAATTTGTTGAAAGGCTACGCAAAATATCATAAGTTTTATATAAATAAAAACTTTTTTATTTGATAAATTTTTGTTAATGCAAGCAAGGGATATAAAAGCGCCTGAAAGTATGCAGTAATTTTTGCAGTTTTTTTTATTAAGGAGTTGGGATGCTTGTTTGTTTAAAAAATTGCAATGGAGTTTGTTTTGTAACAATAGATGCCCAACAACAACAAAACCAACAATTATAATATTCATTAATAGCAAACTGATAATAAATATTCAGATTAGAATTATATCAGCCACAACTCCTTAAGATGTAAGTAAACTTCGTAAAATGTATGTCAATAGAGTAGACATAAATGGCTCAAACTGGTCCCCCTAAAGTTATTTTAAGTATTTCGCCTTAAAGAGCTGCTAAACACTGTAAAGAGGAAAAAATGGAGCAAATGATTAAAAAATCTAAACAAAATACCACAGGAATTCAAATGAACAAAACCGATTTTATAAATAAAAAAGCTATTAAGATTGTTTGATAGAAAATGTAATTTAAAACATAATTGCCCTAAGTAAAAAAAAGTTTTTTAAATTCTTATGAATTTGTAAGCTGGAGATCAACTTTAAGAAACCCTGAAGAAGCTTTTAATAGTTTAGTAGCAAAATGATGGCAAAAACCATAGTAAAATTTTTACATGAGATGAATATTAAACAAAAGATTTTCCTTTAAATTACCACGAAATAATTCTTTAAACTTGCGGTTACAGAATTTTAGGGGAAATTTTGAAACTCTTTATTTATTTATTAATTTTTGTTTATATTTTAAAGGAGTTTTGTTTTTAATTTAAATGCACTTGCTGAATATTTTTTAATTTTTGTTTAAATATATGTTTTCATAAATGTTTTTTTTAATAAATAAGTTTTGGCAATTAAAAGTTGTTAAAGATTTTTAAGCATTTCATTTTTGGCACGTTAAGTTTTTCTTGTTAATTAGCCCATTAGTTGCTAATGGTCCGAGGTTGATGATTCTCTACGTTGCTGCGTCTTTAGGACTTGTTGGCCAACAAAGTCATTACCATTTCCTTTAAGAAAACATTGTTGACAACAACGGACTTTGGCACAGTTTTCGTCACTGCTACTGGAGTAAACTAAAGTGCAATTTGACCTTGATTTAGAATCCATCTGAATGCTAAAGATCTCTTGTTGGTTATTGTCTATATTTTTACAATGTTCGTCATAAGTTATGGGTAAGAAATTATGAATTTCTTTAACTGTTTTCAAATCCACAGCTTGTTTGCAGAACGTTCCATTGTCAAAACAGCTTCTATTACTAGCACCAACATCAAAGTTCTCGTCTTCCTCATCAGAACTCGAATTAAACGAGTATTCTAAATCACTATCATCAGAGTTTTCACAGTCAAAGTAGCCAATCTGAAAGTAGTTAATTTTATGAATAAGAACATTTTACAAGTAATTTCAATATGCAATCTCTTGCCTGACAATCAATACACCGACAATTGTCGCACAAGCTGCATGAATATTCTAATAACTCAGATAAGTCCTGTTGATTTTGATAATCGCTTTCATACGATGTTGACAAATATTTTGTTTTATATTTAAGGCTTAAAATACAAGAAAGAAAATAATGTTCAAAGCAATTGAAACATAAATAAAATTCTATTAAATCTAACAAGTAAAACAAGTAAAGTAACAAGTAAATTCTGAATATTTCGTTAAGCATATGGAAAACGAATAATAAATTTTTGCCTTAAAGCCAGTATTTATTTGTAAATAATACTAAGGATTACCTTTTTCCTGGCACCATGTTATCATGCGAAGCACTGTCAGCATCAATTCCTTGTTGGTTACTTTTATCATTTCTTTCACTTTCTAAATATTTCCAAAATTTTGATTTTTTCTTTAACAGTTCAGATTTTGATTTAAATGCTTTTGAATCCATTCCGTTATTGTTTCCATAATTTAATTTTGAACTATTACTGCTGCAATTAAAAAGTTTTTGTATCGCATTAGCAGCTGGCGAACACATAGTGGACGAAGCCGATGACCAAACTGAAGATGATGCAGTGGTTAAGAACGCAGAAGGCGAAGGCAAAGATGCTGATGATGGCGATGATACATCATTATTGTTTTTATTTAAATCCGAATAATAAAGTTTAGGATTATTTGGTAAATTCTGCAAAAATAAAACAAAAATATGATAAATGAGGGCCATAGAGACATAAAAACATACCAGCATATGCATACAAATATGTGTACATTAGGGTTGTCATTTTACTCTTAGAGTAGAATTTTTTAAAATTGTGGTCTTTAGAAATTTATATATTGCTAAAATACCCATTAAAAATTAAATTTTGAAAAGCTCAAAAGACCAAAGGAATTTTTCAAAAATATTTGTTATATATTTCATGAAATTACTTTCAAAATATTTTGTGTTTCTAAACGATCGGTATAGAAAAGTAGGCACTCCAATACCCTTTTTGTCTACAAACGCAAATCGGTCCTATTTTAATTTTTTACAAATCAGAATACAAAAAATATTCTTCCAACCAAAGCAAAACAACCGTTAAAGGCTTTTTAAAAAAAATTATCTTTGGTTTGTACAAAGTTTTTCTCAAAGTAATTTTATGAAATTTTTCAAATTAATATAAACCTGGTTTTAATCTTAAATAAATTTTTGTAATTGATTACTTTTTCTTTTTTTAACTATTTTTTTAACTATTTTTTTTAATACTATTCAGTTTGACCAAAAAAATTAGGCCAAAAATTCTCTGTACAGCTTGCAACACCCCTAATGTACACAAACACATACACATACACACTTGGAATTGTACATGTTCTTTTATAATGACACAACGATGCTATAAATCATTTCCATTGTAATTAGATTAGTTTTGTTCAAAACATTCATGCTCAATAAAATTTTAATAAAATAGCTTAAGAACGGATATGAAAGTATAATCAATCAAACCCTATATACGCATATGGTAGCCTTAAATGTAAAAGGCCTCAACTAAAAAAATAAAAATCAACTTTTTTTTAAATGACTTTAATAAATTGAAAACCTCAGGCGGCCAAGAAAGGAAAAGTTTTTTGACTCAAAACATAATTAACGCTGTCGCTAAGACCAAACTAACCATTGTCAACTGGAAAAAGCTTCAATTCATTCCACCGTTCTTGACTTTGTTACCATTTTACAAGAAAACAACTTATAAAATGAAAATGTAATTTTTCATTAAAAAAGTTTTTTTTATTTTGTAGCACTATTAAAATTCTTGTATCGGTTACGTTTAGGGTAACCATACGTATAAATTATATTTTGTACCTAGTTTTTGACTTTATTAGCATTTTAAAAAACGGAAACATATATAGTGGTAGTCATCGATTTAGAAAAAAATATGTAATAAAATTTATTGCAATTTTTAAGGGGGACTAACAAATCCCTTGCCTTCATATAAGTATTGGGGAGTAAAATCTTTAATTAGGCTTAACGCTTTTATAGCCTTCGTGCCAGGTCTTTTGAAACAGTGGTCATGTTTATAAAATATACAGCAAATATAACTATTTATACAATTTTTCCCTAAAGAATTTGTTATCTCTTGTTATTGTTAACCAATGATGCTGATTTTAAACAACAATCTGCTTTAAAGTATTTCTGATAGTTTGACTCTAAAACGGAGTTCTTACAATTTCACTTGTCTCTAAAAATTTGATTTCAACAGACGGACGGATGGACATAACTATTTTGACTTTCCTATCGTAAATGAATAATGTAGAAATTAAAAATTAAATGACAAACTGATATATACCCTGAGCATTAAACATGAAAAAAACCTCAAAATAACTTTTATTACCAAAATGATTGAACCAAACAATAAAATGTTTAAATTTGCATCTCTCACCAAAATCATTACACCAATTACCTTAGTTGTTAGAACCCAAAATATGGAGACTTTTTTATCAAACTTATATGAATTAGAGCCTTCTCCAAACACTTCAATTGCTTGAAGAACGCTATTTTTCCAATAAAAACTTTTTAAATTTTTGATAACTTAATTGGCCAAAAAATTCTTATTTGAAGCAAATTATTTATTTGAGCTTAAAAAAATTTACTAAATAATCGGGACCCAACAGGCAAAAGTCTAGGGGCAACAAAAAAATATAAAGAAAATGAAAAATAGGACAAATACGATTAAATTTTTAACTGGGACAATTAATTTTTTTATTAACTAATGCGCTAATTAAAAAAAATGCGAATAATGTTTTCTATGTAGCTGAATGGTTTAACAAATCATGTCAGGCATAAATACAAAGTTTATTTTTGCAGTTTTGTCAGAATTAAACGCTGCTAAAGTGTTATATTGCAAAAAGGTTTGATTCCCTTAAAAAAGTAGTGCTCGATGCAATTCATTAAGAGAAGTAAGTATTATGATAAGGGTCAGAAAAACCCGCTTCTTGAAGTAAAAAAATCACTGTTTTCTCCGCTCAAAATGTAGCATTAAGTTGGGGAGAAAATAAGTCCAACAATTCTTAACTGGCATTAAAAGATGCGCAAGTTAAAAAAATATCCTAGGGAATGACTGCATCTTGCAAAGGATATGCTTATATATAATAAACATTACTGTCCCAAAGTTCTTTTGACAAACAAAAGTACAACTTGTTCTAATATGCAAACATATGTAAAAACGAAAAGAAAAAGTTATTCCCTTAAACTCCCTGTACACTGAGATGATGAAAAAACCTAGTAAATGGTCAATTATGGTCTGCTCTGCAGGATGTTGATTAAGGTGTGCAAATTTAGGAAATAACGAATCAGTTTTAATGTAGAACATTTTGAAATATGTCCTAAAAATGCCTGTAGCAAACTGAAATCTGTTTCTACTATCATTGGTAATAATCGTGTTTAAAGGTCAAAAAATAAAAAAGAAATGCCCAAAATACAAATGTATTACAAAATAGAGCAGCTTTTAGTCTGAGAGATATCCATTAGTATCATAAGGACAGCAAAAAAAAAATCAGGAATAAAAAGATAATTTGTCTTTTACTATCGTAATCGTAATCGCAGTCGTTTTGTATTTTGTTAATCCTTCCACATTAAAAATGCCAAAGCTTTGTGGCATTTCTATCATATCCACTTAGAATCAACATAACAACCACACACACATTTAGGCTGAATTAAGGACTCTAAAAGAGAGCAACAGGAAAAGGTTTCAATTTTTAAGTAGACAAACAAACAGCCCAGATTAAGATAAATTTTGGTTAATGTTTTTGAAAGAAAATCTTTTCTTGTATTTTATTTCAAAATGTCTTATAGTGCCTTTTTTAATATTTTATTTATACGAATCATAGTTAATAAAATATGTATCTACGTGCCTATGCCAGGAAAGAACTTAAAAGAAAATAAGTTTTTCATAAACTTTTTTTCGATTACTAACACACTTATACTTATTAACAGATTAAATATATATTTATGTTAATGGTAAAAATTTTATATTCTTCACCAGTTTTTATTAAACTTTAAGTTTACATTTATACCAATTAAATGGATTAAAAAAAAGAAGTAAAAAATAAATGCGTTTTCAAATTGTTGCCCCAAAAAATTAAGTTTCTTTTTGCCTTTCAAAGTGTAGGTTTCATGCTTTAAAAGATATGAAACCATTATAATGAAATAAAAATATAATCAATAACTTGATGAGGAAACTTGGGAAGACAAACGACAGTCATTGTGTCTTTTTTGTACCTCCGTTATTTTAAGGCTGAATTTTTGTTTGTTAAAAAGTTCTTTAAACTATGACTGGCTCTTAATTGCTTTATTGCTGACAAACTTTTAAGTCCTAAGGCCCTCTTCATGCATTAAACACATTTAAGCTAGAAGAACACAGGAACACACGAACACAAAAGTGTCTTGCTAAATTTGTCTCCGACTGGCTGCTACTGAAATATTTACCAGACTACCACTACAAAATAAACATATGAGCAATATGACTTTCAGTGGTGCCACCTAAATTACTATATTTTTTGCATTTTACCGTATTGGCAGCACTAATCTGTTAACTGTGGCGTACGAAAATATAAATTAGTTTAATTTCGACCACGCCACAAAATTAGCATTGACAGCAGCCCGTAGTCGTGTTGCCTTGTAGCCATTAAAAAAATTATTCTCATAATGCTTCATAAACAAACTTTTAACTTAAAAAAGTTTCATAAAACGAATTTTTTTATTAAAATTTTTAATCAATTTTTTTTTTAATTTTTAATAGAAGAAAGTCCATTTTAAAATAACTCTTTTAAATCTCATTTTTAACTTTGTTTGCGTTTTCTTCCCAAACGCTTTTTTGGCGAAAATAATTTCACTAAGACATTTCAAAAATCAGAATAATACGTAAAACTTGCATTGCGGAAAGCGCTTGTGTAATGAAATTAACGAGCTAAGAAAATTTTCTTCATATTTCTCATTGCATTATATACAAAAGAAAACAAAAGTATGATGAATAAAATGTCTTATGTATGACGATAATTTTATGTAGGATTTTTCGTTAGTCAAATGAATTTCATTAGACTTTTCACATAGGGGAATAAAAATTGTTATATAACTTTGCCGAAAGTAGGGGCCGCCATTTAAATTTTGTTGTTATATCTTCGGTGTTTACAATCGGATTTTAAAATTTTGTAAAACATTGACTTTTTTTTAAAGAGATCAAACATTTAAAAATGCATTACGTGACGCTATTACGAGCTATAATAATATTAAGATAGTCATCTGAAAAAATAATTTTCACTTTATAGCTTATTCTTAAAACACCAATCGCAAGTGTATAACATTTTTAACGTACTTCGGATCCGATCATTCGTTTAATGACGATACGCAAAATTTGATTTTGATTTTTATTATTACTGTAATACCATAGCATTTTCAATGCAATTTCATCATACTTAACACTTTCAACTATGGCCAAACTGGTGTCACAAGAAAAATGTATTACCCTTTAAAACGAAAAACCAACACAAGCATCACATAAGAATGTATGTTAGTAGCGGTTCCCTCACACAAAAAATTATCTAAGAAAACTTTACTTAAATCAAGCCATAGCGGTGTCAAAAGTACGGTGAGTAAGGTTTTTCTTAAATCAAGTACGAAATTTCTTACCCCAAGTAAAATTTTTCAAATACGAATTTGTTGCTTTTGGCCACAATTAAGCAAAAACGGATTAATTTAAGTTCGGAACCGTACTTGATGTAAGCGTGAAAAAGATTGATTTAAGCCGTAAACGGGATTAATTCGAAAATAAAATGTAATTTTTTTGACTTATGGAGCTTTATTAAAGAAGAAGAATTTTATATTTTATTTTTATTTTATAGATACTTAAAATTTATAATTTAAAAATTTCATTTTTTGCACTTACCGAGGCTGGGATTCGAACCAGGGATTTCTGCACTGCAGCACAAGCGCGCTACCTTTAGGCCACCGAGACAATTTGTTTTTTAATGTAAAATATTATATTAAAACAACAAGCTTTTTTCTGCTTGATTTGTTAAAGCAATCCGAATAAGCTTGATTTAAGAAAATGTAAGTAAGGATCGTACTTAAAAATTTCAAGAAAGATTTTGGGTAAATTCAAGAATTAAAATTTGTCAAAGTATATAGTTTTTCCCTTTAAGGGTACACAAAAAAATTATTGGCATATTTATTTATTGACGCAGTAGTTTAAAGATTCACCTTTTTTAGTTAACAAATTAATTGTCCCAATCAACTATTTAATTCTAGCTTGTTAATTCATTCAATAAATGAATATTAAATTTATCAGTTTTCAGTAATTAAAATACATATAAAATTATTTGATTGGAAAAAAAGTATTTTTTCAATTCTTATAATATTTTTTACTTTTAGGATAATGTTTACGCAATAATAAGGTACAAAAACAAACTTGTTATATTTTGAACACGGTTGCGTGGTGCCTAGTTAGAAAGCTTGCACAATACACCAGCAGCCCAAGTTTGAATCCCGGCCGAGCACAAAAAAATTGTTGTTATTATTTTTTCTTTAAAGTTTTTAAACCCTTTTAGCAGTTGAAGTGTTTAAAGAGGGCTTTAATTTTTATCATTTTAATTTTAAATTTAATTTTAAAAGTATTTAATTAAGTAAAAAATTCACTTTTTTAGTTTATACAATAAAGGTAACTGATACAATGATTATGGGGAAAGGTGCATATTTAAACATTTTTTTAATTGTTTCAAGCATTTTGGTAATTAAAACTATTTTTTAGTTTTTTCTGTGCAAGCGTATGAGTATTGTCGACCAATCATAAGAATACTCATATGTTATGTTTTTGGCTATTAAAAACAAAAGTGTTTTCTTTTAGTTTTGTAACTTTGTCCCAACATTTTTCCTTTTGTATCTTAAACATATTGTTAGTTGTGGGTTTGCTTTGCTATGTAGTCAAAGGCAATATGTCTTGTAACGATTTTTATGTCTAACTACGATTAAGTTCCAGATTTTTTAGTTTTGGATTTGCAGTATAAAGATGTAAAATTTTTAAGTAACTCTTTCTTTCTATACTCATTTTCAAAACATTAAGTTTTGCTGTAAGGAGATCGTAAGACCTTCGCACTGAAAAGCGAACTGCGTATAAGAAGGCAGCCTAAATAAAAAAAATTTACTAAAGAGTTACCCAAGAAAAAGTAAAAGAAATTTCAAAATAAATATTTCTTTAATAAAACCTGTCCTTGAACCGATTTTTGCTGAAACTTAAAATTTTTTCAAATTAAGATATCAAGTAATAATTTTTTAACATAATTAAATAAACTATTAGTACTAGTTTTGGCGGAAAAAAAATAAACAAGACTGCCGCTAGTGGTAAAGAGCGTTTAAATCTTAAAAAAAATCCTTTAGAAAAGACAAAATTCTAACAGAATATTATCTTTTTAAAAACTAGCTTACATGTTTTTAAAATGCGTTTACTTTTGAAAACTCCCATATTAAATGTTATACGTTCCAAAATTTTAGATGGAGTAGACGTTTTTTATTTTATCCCGGCTTAAGTCCCTGATCAAAACAAAAATTATTTTTTAAGAGTTGTAACAAAAGCCCCTAAAAATTTTTTAGAATAATTAAAATTTTAAATCTATCTTCCTGCATTTGCTTTAATATTACTTTGTCGTAATTGTTAATTAAATGCTGCAATCAATGGAAGTGCTTTAACAACGAGTTTATTATTGATTGTAAGTATTTGACAATTTGCTGGCTGAAGCAAAAACATGTGTTACTTACATTATTGGTTGCTGTATTTAAAACAAATATTGAGTTTTGATTGTTATAGTGATGATTGTTGTTGTTCTTACTGCTGCTGGAGCTGTAGCTGCTGTTATTATTGTTCAAATGCTGACGTTGCTGTTGATATTGATGCTTGTACTTGAATACCGTTGAATCCATTATCGGGGTTTTTTTTGCTGGCGAGGCTGATGATTTCCCTTTTACTTTTAAGGAGGAGACGAACCAAAAAAAAAACGCACACACAGACACTTTTACTTCTTTTTTACTCTGCCGTTAAGTTTTATTATGTTTCGTGACATAAGAACAAAAGACATTCAGACAGACAGACAGAAAGACAAACACTACTTTGAAAGAAACGAGGTATAAAATTTTACTTTTGTTAAATTTTATTTCTTTTTGATGTCATTTTTTTATAAACACACCCAGTATTTTACATGGATTTGGTTTGAAACGTTTGCTTCAGTTCATTTCATTTCGTTTGGTTTAATTTGATTTCATTCGAGTACAGCGATGCGAGCTTTTAAATTATCAACTTAAATAACTAATTTATTGTGTTGTTGTTATTTTTGTATATTTCGATATTATATTATATCGTTTAAAGGGTTTAGTTTTGCCTTCTTCAACAAATTCACTGAAGCGTTGAACAAAGAAAGTCTTTTGTCTTTTTTCATGCCATAAATATCTAGAGTGGGCCAAAAGGAAACACATTTACAAATAAAAAAAAAATCTAATAAAATTAAATTTACTCTAGGGATTGTAAGATTTATTTGGCTCAAGTCAATGTTGATATATTTTATTTAACATTTTCACTTTCGTTTAAAAACTTGTTCCCTTTTTTTAATTTAATTTTTTTTTTAACTTTAAAGCGATAAAACACTTTTTCTAGGTTACGATGCTACGTTGTATAAATTTATTTTTGCAATCACAGACAGATAAAAAAACAAAACACAGAAATAGAAATGGAAATGAAAATGAAAATAAAAAAAATAATTTTGAAAGCAAAAGTTAAACAGTAAAGGGTCTTTTATTGCTAATTCGGTTACAAGGCTATACTGAGATGTTAAAACATTTTAGTGGTTGACTGTTAAATACAAAAACCATTACGTCGAAGACATCATTAACACAGATACACTCACTTACATCTGAACAAACAGACACATGCACACATAAAAATTTTAAATTTGGACTTAAGGATAATGGCTTGAGCTCACATTTAGTTTCTATATAATACCACATGGTTAAACCTTTTATTTGAAATTTTAATTTATTTAAACATTCAGGAATTTACTTTTTTAGTGAGTTTTAAAATATTTTTATTTTTATTTGAATTTGCACCATATGTTTGTGATTTGCTTTTGCAAAAGTAAGAAACACAGAAGGAGCAATTTTATCCTCTCGTACTTGTTTTTAATGCCTCAAATGTGTGTTCTTTAAAAGTCTTATTATTTTATTAAACCATAAATAAATTGGCGTCTAAATCCCATTTTTACTAACAAGGATTTGTAGCTTTTGGCAATAAAAGTATTCAAAAACACGCACACAAACATACCCACATATTCACAAACTAACAAGCATTCACTAACATGCTGTTCTATGGGTAACAAAACCATAGAATCGCAGATTCACACACAAAACTCACACGATTTAACGTCAACAATTTTTTTCGAAAATTAAGTCAAAAATTTCTTAACAAAATTACATTCGTTCAAATGTTTATCCGTGTATTTGTTTGTAAAACGTTTCGTTGCTCTAGCCTCAAGAGGATGACTGAATTGAATATTGTGCGCGACAAATACTTTTAAATGATTATATTATCGTAACTGTTGCTGTTTTTGTTGTTGTTAACGTTTTCTATTTTTTTCCGTTTAGTTTATTTCAGAACTTGTAAATCTGTTTACAATTGAGAGAATGTGCTTAAAAGGTGTGGATGTATGTATGTATGTGTGAATGAATGTATGTACGCTCATAAAACATCAACAAAAACAGTTAAATTTGACAAGAAAAACGGAAATAAAAGACAAAAGTATGCTTAAGGATGTTGTTGACTTAGTTTTAGTTGATGCTCATTTTATGTTACATTAAGGATGTGAGTATGGCTTTTGTTTCTCACTTTCTCTCCCTCTCTCTCTCTTCTACTGTATATATATTTATGATTATATGTATTTGTGTATGTAAGTGCCTTTAGTTTAAGGCAAAATGTAGACTTCTAAGAGTTTCAAAACTCTTTTTGACTTAAAATACGACTTTAAAATATAATAATGGCACTAGGCCAGTGGCACATAAAAAACAATAACAAAAAAGCACGCCATCATACACGCACTCTGTTATTGCCAAACAGGACCAACTCGTATCGGTAATAATTAACTACTTTATTTAACAGTCAATTAATGCGCCAGTAAAAAACAATTTTAAAACTTTAAAAATTAAATTTGTTGTTCCCCTTAAACTAAAATTTCTTTCGATTTAAGGAGTTCACAGGGTAAAAGTTTTTGTCAGATTTTTGTCTATTCTTAAAGTATAAAATGTACAAAAAACATACATCAAGTACCCAGGGCTCAAAGGAAATTGAACTTAAGATAAGCTTGCATTAGATCCCTCAACCGAACCCTCCCTTAACATAAAGGCTCTGGGTTTGGGGTCACAAAGTGACTTTTTTCTAGTATTACTGGTGTGGGCTATGATCAAAGGTAGAAAATTATCAAAACTTTTTGTAAAATTTCCTAGTTTCTTAGTGTGAAAAACGGTTTTGACTTGCCAAGCTCACGCGTCTTTTAAAATTCACACATTTTCCGCCGTGGCTAGGGTAACATTCAGGGCAGCTAAATTAGACTCAGAATTTTCCACACTTACACAGATGGATGCAAATTTTAAATCCCAAAATACCTGCCTCAACAAAAAAAAAGAGAAAAAGCGTGATAAAAAAGGGACACAAAAGCGTTTATATCTATAAAGTAGTAATAGAATTTGAAGACCTTTGGGAAGGTGAACAGCTGCATTGTTTTGATCGTCCTAGCACACATGTAGTTCCCAAAGCTCTGAAAAAATTCCCATGTTTCGTAAAAAGTCATCTTTGCCTGCTCCAGACACATTACTTCTAGAATCACCTCAGAAACTGGCAGATCCTGTGAGTCGGAAAATGTACGAAATATACATCTTCCAAGCTAAGAAAAAAAGGGAGGAAGACTAAGAAACGTTTCTTTTCGGCTTAAAACGTCCGCTGCTAGAAAGCAAATTACAGTGTTCTAGAGGCAGATGAGTTTGAACATGAGTGGCTAACGCCAAATAGGCTGTGGGTAATACCGGTATCGGAACTGAACCCGTGCAGTTATTCTTAGTTAGTTAATCTCATTGACGTACACTCAAATGACTTCGAAGAGTTGCTGCAACATGGTCTTTACTCACAAACGCTACACTCAAAAAAAAAACTAAGTAAAGTTTACTTAAGTCAAGATGAGTAGGGATTTTCTTAAACCAAGTACGATTTATCAAGTACGAAATTCTTAATTTTAGCCACATTTAAGACAAAAAAGTATTAATTAAAATTGAAACCGTACTAGATTTGATATTAGCCTAAAACAGATTGATTTAGGCTAAAGTACTGAAATTTGCCCCCAATGGTATAAGTTATATCACTCATACCATCCGTAGTCCTCTGTTAAAGAAAAGCCGTGTCACGATGCGTATGACTAATGTTAATTCACAATCATTTAAATGCTTTATAATCTCATAAAACGATTTTTAACTATTTACAAACGCTTTCCAAAAATTTTCAAAATAAAATATTTTGGTCTTGTTCTGTTATTGACATCCTTTAAAATGGTTTAAAAACAACTAAAATTATTCATATATAAATGCG
This sequence comes from Melanophora roralis, assembly GCA_963583895.1. Taxonomy (NCBI): domain Eukaryota; kingdom Metazoa; phylum Arthropoda; class Insecta; order Diptera; family Rhinophoridae; genus Melanophora; species Melanophora roralis. The sequence continues at coordinate 82,967,885 of OY757191.1, read as the reverse complement.
CATATTCAAACTCTTTTAATGTTTACTCTTTGATTGCTGTTATTGTTGATGTCATTGCTGTTATTTTCATATTTTTTCCAGAGGATTGTCCTTTTAGTTGCCTTAATTATCGTCAACATCCTTGCCGACATCATCTTCATTATCATTTTCGTCATCATTAACAACAGCATCTCATTTATCATCAATGACAACAAAAATGTTTATGATTTTTTGCGTGTTTCAGCGTTTTAGTTTTAATATTTCTCTCACATACCCGCACTCACACACAAACAATTTAATTAAAGCTTGCTTTTAACGTTTTGGAGCGTTAACACGTGAAATTCCAAATACCTTTCTAGCATGCTGCTGCCATCCCCTCCCCCCTTCCCCCCCCCCCCCCCCCCCCGACTACCCTAATTTATTTGTTCTTGGTTTAAGCAACAGATCTACAGTTTTCGAAACTACGTCTTGTGCCAGAAGTTTTTCTTCAAGTTAAAATTCTTATTTATTTAATAGATTTAATTTTTTTCCATTACGACATATTTTCATTTCATTCCTTTTGATTCGTTTTCGTTTAAATAATCGCAATCAACTAAAAAAATTTTTTTTAAAAGACAAATATTTTTTTTTCGGTTGTTTTTTGAGGTCGATTTATACACGTAATGTTGATTTGTACGTGTTTAATGTTGTAAATTGAAATTTTTACACCTTATGGCAACTTCTTCTTTTAAGAAAAAGGTTCATTCCATTAACGTGTTTTCTTATCTTTTTGACCAAAAAATTTTGGAAAAAAACAAACAGAAAAGTGTTTTTGTTGGCATTGCTGAAACAACAACTTTTAACCATTAATTATTCACGTTTCTGTAAGGACGTGCTTCATTTGAAAGAGTGTTTTGTGGCTCAATTAAAAGAATTTCTTATTCTTTCCATTTTCTTAATATTTTTACCATAAAAATCAAAACAATAAAAAACAAGAATAAAAACTAAACAATATTGTTCATTTGTCTCCCATTTGAGGTTTTTTAATCAACTTCAAGTACAAACTGCCAGAAGTAAAAATAATTGCAAAAGTATTAACATCAAACATAACTTCGTTTAATTGTGTAAGTCGTTTCTGTTTTTTTATAAATAAAATATTAACCATTAAGATTGTGGCGCCACCACAAGACTAGACGTTCTTCTTTTTTCCTCTGTAGTTGTAAGTTTGTTTTAATCCCAGTTGACCAAATCGTTGTTCTATATTTTTTCCGAAAACCACTGTGATTCTTCCATTTATTAAACAGTTTGAAAATATGCTAAGCAATATTGAGTTTTTGTTATATTTTTAACTTGCCCATTTGCCAGAATAGCATCATAACTCAATTAATTAATTTTAAGTGTTAACGATGCAGAATTATTGGTCATGTTATGCTTTATACTGCATATTAATTTATTTCCCCTTTTTACGCTTGAAAATCAAATCAATAACGTTAAACGCTTTTTCTTCTTTTGACTTATAATGTCGTTCTAGTAAATGAGGGATATGCTCCTTCGAACTGTCCTCAATATTTCCTTCACAATGAACTACGGTCTTGCATCCGGCGCTAAAAATATTTTATCAAATTTGCCAAGGGGGGTACGTTGTTTTCTACGTTAAAAAAATGTTTTGACGTCTTAATCAAACTGTCTGTGTTAAGGCCTGTTTGTGAATGTGTATCCTTGTACGTGAAGGCTGTCACCAAAAATTGAGATCTGAAATAGTAAAGTTATGTAATAAATTTTATAATCAAAAAGTTTTGCAAAAAATGGAAAAAGTTTTTTTCTTATTTGTTTTAGTGACAGTTTTTGTACATTTTTCATAATAACGAGAGATTTAAAAAAATGTTATTTCGTCTGCTGTAATCTAGAGTAATCTCGTGAATTGGCCATAACTTTAGTTTATAGTTTTGTTAGTTTTAAAAAGCAAATGCATTTTGTATCGTTTGTCATATCTTAAAGCTTCTTATTATATTCATTCCTTATTTTGTCACTCTGAAAACAGACAAGCTTTAAAAGTTTTGCTTAACAAATTGGTAAAATACGGGCAACAATAGTGTTTTTGGGAGTAAACCAACTGGTGCTTAATAAGTTTTTTAATTTAAAAAAATTGTTGAACAAAACTAAATATCTCCTGTATTTTGACTTGGTTATTACAACTTACTTTGGCTAATGGAAACAATCCTTCAGATTTATGTACCAGTTTTTCATACCAAATCCCTAAATCCCCTTAGTGGAGTACACCATACTATTATTTTCAAAATAAGTTTTCAAAAATTAAATAACTTGGAAAGGGTATTATGCGTATGTTCGGATCTTTTATGCTCTAAGACACACTTACGAAATCGATTGAAGCACTCCTGTCTGCCCATCCGTCTGTCTATGTGCCCGTGTAATCCTTGTTCTAGTCGAGGTTTCGAATATATTTTGATAAGATTCGAAATAAGATAATTTTCTTAAAGAGATAAACCAAATCTATTGAGACTTGTCATGATTAGTCCATTATTTTTTTAACACCTAATTCCTTCACGGTTAAGCGTTTTTGACTATAGCTCTTAGGAATATTACTCAATAAATACAAATTTTTTGCATGTGCTTAGGGATCTTATGTATCTAAATGTTTAACTGAACTTTTGTTCTGATTGATCCATAATTTACCATCGGTCTTACATAAATTCTGCTCCCATATTTGGCATACTTAGGCACATTAGCCACGAACAAGATACGCTGACTTACTTTGTTAGGTGGGTACTACAGAATGTTTTTTCAAATACAACGTAGAAAAGGTTTTCGAGCCACTCTTAAATTCCTGATGCAAAGTTTTACTTAATATTTGAGTTTTGTGATTCGCCACTAGGCGTGCATTCAAATTATTTTTTAACCAGAGCACCTTTATTCATTCTCGTAGCATGATCTGGCCAAAGAGACCTTTAAATTTTTATACGCCTGACTATGTATGTCAATGTTAACCACTAGTCTTTATGAACGCTAATCCATCCATGTCCTCTACGAAGAATTTTCCTCCCTAATGATTCTATACATTCCTTTGCAGACGACAGCATCATTCAACTTATTTGACTACAGGCCGAGCTCTTTGGAGATTGGAGCTATGAAGCATAATATGAATGACTTGCATAATCGTGAGCTGATGCTTATTATCGATTGCAACCGTTCGAAAAGGGTCAATTTTAATGCCCATAAGACACAACTATGTTTTTTGATACAAGAAACGCGCAGTTCACCACGCTGCATCATTTGAATTAATGGATGGTATAAATATTGGAATGAGAGAAACTCCTCGTTACGGAATTTCGTCCGGCGATCTTTGGAGAATGAGAAACGTAACAGACCGTTCTCCTCCCTCTGTCTTTTTCATACCTTTCCATAAGAAAATGTGTTTCTGCAGACTGCAGGGTCATCCAGTATGCCGCATTCTTAACTAAAATATCATGAGTTTCTTTGGTTTCTGGTAGCCAGATGAAGATAATGCGGCTTTTCATCCATAAATGGGTAGTACTTTGAAACTGCTCTGCAGCGCTATCGAAAGAAAATGTTCCTTCTTTAAGCAATTGGTTTAGCCCAGCGAAGAAAGTCTGTCTGTCTATCTGTCTCCCATTATGCCTCTCGTTATACCTAAAAAGATGAAAAAAAGGTAACAAGCACCATCAATGCTTTGTCCCCGGATCGTTTACATGTCTAAGACACTAGATAAATGCCTTTCATCTACTACAGCATAGTCAGTCTGGTTTCTCGCCGTCTGATCTGGTTACAGCCATGTGGGCTTGTTAATAAGCCCACATGCTGGCCTAATTCCGTTACCATATGTTTCTTCGAGGAGAATAAGTTAGTGCAAAAACGATTTAAGGATTATGGCTGGAGCAGCGGTCATAAGCCCTCTCACGGCACTTGTAAAATATATATTTGGTCTCTTCGCAATTGTCTTCGATTGACGCATGGGCACAGAAGTTGGCTTTTTTGCGGATTGTGCATAGCGTCTCATCCACCGAAGTAAATTTGAAACAAAGAAAGTTCTTGACTCAGCTGTTAACCACAAATCCACAGCCAGACCCTTGCCTGGCTTCATGGCAGCTATAACACAGCGCGTTGGCTTTTGGTGTACCCAGGACGCCTTTTCCATTCCATTGCACTTGCTTTAAGGCTTTAATCTTGCTCTAATGTTTTTCATATAAAACTTAATAATTGTACGTAATTTACTGGGTCTACAACATACAATTGGAAAGCGAATTTTGTTGTATGTTGCATCTATTTGAGCTTAAATGGCTTTAACTTTCTTGTTTTTTTTTTTGTCTTATATAGGAGATGGCTCCAAAGTGATCTTAGTCTTAATGGCATTGTTTTGCAATTCTGAAAGAACTTTGCGTTTAAAGCAGAGTAATTTACAATATGTTATTACCTTTAAACTCCTTTTGCCTAAAAAGTACTTTTTTTTTACAAACAAAAACAATTTCCTAAGCCCCAAGATGCTTTTTTTCATTTTTTCAATCACATTAAAGGCAAACACAGCTTTTAAAGATTTAGAACGAAAATCTGTCAAATCAGCTTATTTAGCAAAAGCATTTAAGCTACAGCTGACTGTGGATTTTTTTCCTTCATTAATCATCCAAAAAGATAAAATTTTTATAATTAACGCAACGTGTCGAAGCTACAACAACAAAATAAATTGTTACATCTATTTAAACACAAAAAATAGACGTTACAACAACATGTTAAATGTTTGTCGTATTTGTTTACTTTTCTATTCGTGAAGGATGTTAAAGTTATTTGGCAAAAGGCGGGCGAACATGGTTTTTTCCTTTTTTTCTTACAAATTATTTAGATAAAATTAATCGGTTCTTAACATAGTCAAGTAATTAGAAACAATATATTAGTTTGTGTTTTGGTAGATCGTTTGTATGTTAAACTAATGCGATTTTACTAACAAACACATAAATAAGTTGTAAGATAAACATTGAGTAGATATAACTACAACCACACACACACATACATAAACTAACTTAAGTGTTGTTTAAATAACAATTTTGTGTTATGAACATTATTTCGACCAATAAATTGTTGTTAACATAAATATTACAATACGCACACACTCCCACACACATACATATGAGCACACACAGTAATATGAGCACACACAGCCATATGAGCACACACACACACATACATACATATGAGAACACAGACATTCTCTTGAACTTCCTGCAGTTCTAAATATAAAATTTTAAAAATAAAAATTTTTAAAGTAAACTGCTTTAGTTTCAATATAGATCAGGCTAGTGAGTGACTTGGATCTAGTTTACTTAAGGGCAGTGCAGTGCCAGGGGTTAAGAGATTCGAGGACTAGTAATGCTGACTAACATTTCGCTTAAAGCAATAGTTTTGTAAAACGATAATTTTTACCTTAAGAACTGTAGGAGGCACTTTACTGTCTGAATGTATGTAAACATGTCTTGGAAAAAAGGGCAAACAACCACAAGCCATTTTATTTCTTTTAAAGAACAACATTCTTTGGGGTAAAATATTCAAAAGAAGCCAAAAATCTTTAAGAAAATTTTTCAACAAAACCTTATTCCTCAACAAGTTTTCAACAAAGACTGTTTTTTTTCTTTTGTTGACATTTTTTTCTTGCACTTGAAAATATTTTCGTTTTAATTTTTGCCTAAAGAGGTGCCTTTTGTTGATTTCCCTTTTTAAATTCTTTCAAACTTTTTGCTTCTACTTTTGTGGCAGTAAAATAATTAAGTAGCGATGCCGACATTTTCTTCATTTCCAGGCTCAGAGTTAATATCTTTGTTGGTTTGATGTCATATCTTGAAAGCCAGCTGTGAGTGGCATGCCACAAACAAAATCTAAAGCACACATTCAAACACACATACAGACATATTTACTATTATAAATCATATAAAAGATTTTATGTTAAAAAAAAACGCTTAAAAGAGTTTTTGGTTTTTTATTATTATTTTTCATTTCCATATAACATTTTGTGTTTTATGGCTGCATATGAAGGATTTTAAGATTTTTTATCAGTTTATAAGGCCTAAACAGATTCTGGGTACTTAGAAGAGTGGCGCTTAAATTGCTTTAGTAAAATATACCTGATTAACTTAAACATTTGTTTATTAAATTCTCAAAAAAGGAGTGTAAATAATTTAAAAAAGGTTTAATTATATTTGGTACCCACATTCATATATATGTGCATACTTATTCATTTTTAAGTGCTCACATACATATAAATGTATGAAACAGTTTTAAATGTGATAACCCCAGTTCCTGCCAATCTAATGGTTTTGTCGTTTTGAAAAAACTTGTTTTTTCTATTTTTGGTTTTTTTTTGTGGGCATCGTTCAAAAAGTTGTATAAATTTGTGTCAATTTCTAAATAATTATGCTTACACAGAGGGAAAAAATTAGTTCTAAAATCATACACGACTGGTGTCATATTGGGAACGAATTCTTTCTTTCAGTACTGCCCCAACGAGGTTTTCCTATAGTGTATCGTATCCAAGATGTTGTGCAGTTGGTGTCTAAAGCCTGTGCCTGTTTTTTAATGGGATTACATCCACACAAACTTCTACCATTTTCTTGCATATATACACAGAAAGAAAACTCGCTTTCTAAAATCAAGAATTTTATTCTTGAATTTATCCAAAATCTTTCTTGAAATTTTTAAGTACGATCCGTACTTATATTTGCATAAATCAAGCCTATTCGGATTGCTTCAAAAAATCAAGCAGATAAAAGCTTGTTGTTTTAATATATTATTTTACATCTGAAAACAAAGTGTCTCGGTGGACTAGAGGTAACGCGCTTGTGCTGCAGTGCAGAAAATCCCTGGTTCGAATCCCAGCCTCGATAAGTATAAAAATGAAATTTTTAAATTATAAATTTTAAGTATCTATAAAATAAAAATAAAATATAAAATTCTTCTTCTTTAAAAAAAACTTCGTAAGTCAAAAAAATGACATTTCATTTTCGAATTAATCCCGTTTACGGCTTAAATCAATCTTTTTCACGCTTAAATCAAGAACGGTTCCGAAATTAAATCAATCCTTTCTTGGCTTAATTGTGGCTAAAAGTAAGAAATTCGTACTTGAAAAATTTTACTTGGAGTAAGAAATTTCGTTCTTGATTTAAGAAAACCCGTACTCACCGTACTTTTGACACCGCTATGGGTTGATTGAAGTAAAGTTTTCTTAGATAATTTTTTGTGTGTGAACTTACCTTCGTACTTAAAAAGACTTTTACCTAAAAATCAAGGTTACTCCAATCACGAAAGTGGACTTAACCTTTGTACACTTTGTGCATACGGTGGTACATAACATAAAACGGGGTATAAAGTTATAGTCGGCAAAGCACGACCATATTATACCCAACACCACGTTTGTGTACGGCAAAAAAATAATATTTGCGTCAGTATTAGCCTAAACGCTGGGGATGTGCCAAAAAATGGACAGATCACAAGTTTTTTATTAGTTCCAAAACACTTATCTGTACCAAATTTCATCACTATATCTTCCAAATTGCAACCTGTGGCGTGTTTACAATAATGCATGCACGCTTAGCCTGACGGATGGACGGAAATGCTTAAATAGACTCAGGAAGTGATTCTCAGTTTATCGGGCGTTACAAACGTCTGCACAAAATCATAATACCCCTACCATGTATGGGGTGTGGATATAATAAGTTGTGGTGTAAGGTATAATATGGTTGAACCTGGTCAAATATAACTTTCTAACTCTCTACATAGAAAAAATAAAAAGTTGATTTCAGTTAATAAATTTGTAATTACAATTTAATTTTTATTAAATTTCAGCGTACAAACGAACTAATGGTATCACTTATAGATTTTGTAAGTTTAAAAAGTTTGCTCCTATTTTAGATTCAATCAAGAAATTTAATAAAATTGCAGAAAAATTATTAATCAATCTTTTGATTGTTTTAGCTTAAAATGTTGAACTATTATAAATTCAAAAAAAAAAAACCATAATTTATTTATTTATTTTTATTTATTTTATGATTATTTCTGAATTTTATTACATATAATATGCTAATGTTTAATTTATTTAATTCTAAATTTATAAATTTAATTTAATTCCCAAATGCAATTAACAGCGACTTAAACCTGGAGCCTTTTAGTTATAGGACGTATGCTCCATCCACTAAGCCAACGAAGCCTTCTGCTTCCAAAATTTATTTTTATTTACTTACCGCCTCATTAAAAACTAAGCTCAGCACATTTAATTTAAACTCATCCCACCTCAACAATCATAAACAAATGCAAAACATAAAACGGAAAAAAAGTTTAAAAAAAACGAAAAGAAAATTATTACAAAAATTACGAAAAGAACAAAAAAAAAATTAATTCAAAAGAAGAAAAAAAAAATAAAAAAGTTTATTGAACCTATCAAGGATTGAACCTGGCACCTTTTAAATGGTAGACTGAGACTGTAACCGCTAGACTACAAAGGCACTTAATTTTCGAAGTTTAAATTCTTATTTGTTTTAGCGCTTATGCATGTTTTTGTTGTTGTACACTCTACAACAAGCCTACAGACTTTATTGAGACAATTAAATATTTGTTTGAAACAGTTTTAGTAATTAAATAATATATATGAAAAATTTTTTTTCTGTTTGTATTTGCCTTTGAAGAGAGAAATTAAATGGCAGCATCATACTAAATTCCTAATTAGAGTTACTGTAAAATGCCTAAAAGAATAAAAAATTAATTTTACACTCAGGCATTAAATGTGTAAAATGGAACGAACAACTGTTAGCTTTGTTTGTCAAGTTGAAAGATCGATTAAAACGAAAGCTTAGCAAAAACATATTTATGTATAAAAATCTAACCAATGAGTCTGTAAAATATCTCGTAATATGCTATTGTTGTAACGTAATAGCTGTTGTGTATTGTATAAACAAATATTATATATTTTTTTCAATATTTAATGCTTTAAGTAAAAAAAAATAATTACAAAAAGCCACAACATGATATTTTCAATAACAAAATTGTCAGAGCTATTAACAGCCCTGCAATAGCCGTTCAGTTCATATTCCCCAAACCCCTTTCCCCGTTGAGATAAACGCTTAAGCAAACGCTTTTCAGCCGGCGTTGCAAACTTACTACTAACGTACGAAACTGACTGGAAAGAAGAGATAACAGCACTATCAGAAATGCTTCCAAAGGTGATAAGATAAAAGAAAAAGTAAAATAATGTTATGCTATACTGGCTCTTAATAAAAATTTATTTCAAAACAATTTAGTTACTTCTTTCATTCAATAAAAAAATCAAAAAAAAAATATTAAGTCAAATAGTAAAAGAAAAAATCAAATTATATTCAAATTTAATTCAATTTTGTTCAAAGTTAAAAAAAAAAAAAAAACAAAAAGAAAAAAACACTCCCAATTCAAAAAATGGTATCAAATGTAAAATCATGGCAAATAATGATTGTTTTGGTTGGATTTTCTATGGGTGTTTTAATATCTGCAGAAGCCGTAGAGTCCAACGACATGGAAAGATTTTGCTATCCAGAATTACACAAAAATACTCGCAAATCGTGTGAATGTATTAGTGAAAGTTCTCCACCCTGGGGCTTACGTGTTCTCAATATCGACTGTAGTTTCAAGAGTTTGTTGACGGCTGACTTTTCTGAAACTCTTCCCTTGTATGCCAATAATTTGGATTTGACTTGGAATCAATTGCAACAAATACCAATTTTAGCAAGTAAAAGCTTAACTTTGATTAACTTAATGCACAATAATATATCAATAGTTTTGTTAAAGAATTTCGTTAAAATATCAAATCTTAACGAAATATATTTAAGCTGGAATAGTATACAGATTATCGAGGAATATGCTTTCGCTGAATTGACTCATTTAAAAGTGTTGGATTTGTCGCATAACAATTTGCACAATTTGGCTTCACAAATATTCTTGCCCCTACAAAATCTGGAAACATTGTCTTTATCATGGAATCGTCAACTTAATCAAAGTGAAGGCATACAAGAATTGGACTTTTATCAAACGTTTAGTGTAAATGTTAAATTGCGTACTTTGAAACTAAAGGCCTGCAATCTCAACAATATTGTTTTGCCGAGTAAGGTGCCTTTAAAAGAATTGAATTTAAGACGAAACTCTTTGACTAAAATACCACAACATTTGCCTGATAACCTAGAAGTATTAGATTTAAGTGAAAATCTATTTCAATGTTTTGTGGAATCCGATACAATGCATTTAATGCGAATTCATGAATTGTATATGGAAGATATGCCTTATCTTAACTCCATAAAAGAAAACTCCTTTATACACTTAGAATCATTGGAAAAGATAAGTTTTCAAAATAGCCGCAGTCTGGTAGAAATACATGAATTCTCGTTTGGTAAAAATGCCACACGCCCCTCCAAATTACACACCATAATTTTTCGCGGTACTGCTTTGCATGGCTTCAATAATACTTTGTTTCCGGTATTCTCTCAATTGGCCACCTTGGATCTCAATGGTATGCCGTTACATTGTGACTGCAACTTAGTGTGGATTAAGGAATTGAACTTTGAAACAAATGGTCGTTGTTTTAAGCCTTCTCGCCTTAGAGGAGTTAAATTGTCAAAAGCTGATCGCAACGATTTCAGTTGTGAACGTTGGTCGCGTTTGACATATGGCATAATTGTGTTGGCCCTTATCGGCCTTTGTTCCTTTTGTATATATTTTATTGTGGTCGGCTTACGGCCAAATGGCGGTGTTATGATGCGTCGCAGAGTTGGTGCTGGCAGCCCATATGCTCGAGTCACTATAGAACCCAATCGTCAGGAACATTATTAATGGGAGACAGTGATGCAGGAATCAGAAAACCACATGACATTCTAACTTGGCAGTTTAATTAAAAGAGATTTCGTATCAGAGTATAATTATTGAATATTTATGTACTTTAATATAAATTTAAACAAAATATTTGTTTAATTAAAAATTTTTGGAGTTTTAGAAGACTGTAGAGGTAGTAAACTACTAGTTAGTCTATTATTAAACCTTCACCTGCCTGAGTTAAAATATGCAAGTAGAGAAATTTTTTAACTAAACTAATTGAAAGCACTTGCCCTCTGTTCTTATAAAACATTAGCAAGTAAGTGGGTAAGTTTTTATATTAAAAACAAAACAAAAAAACAAAATTTGTTTTTGATTTTGTGTTGCTGATAGAAGAAACGTAAATCTTTTTTATACCAACATTGAATATGTACGTTGTAGGGGATGTTTGTTACTCCCAAAAATAATAGTTTCAGTTCAGGGAAAACAAGACTTGATTTTAAATTTTGCTTTCATCGAAATTTCACAGGTTCAACTGCGAATACCCTTATTGTCTGCACTTTTATTTATTTTTTTTTTTTATAAAACCTTTATATAACAAAAAAACCTTTACATGAATCATTTCTTAGGACAGTTACGTTAATTATAAAATACTGCGAGTAATTAAGTTTCTTAATGGAAAATTTCGAAACTTCAATTAAAAATTAAAAAACTAAAAAATAAATTTTTAAACCGCATTTCAGAATTTTCTGAAAAAGAGCTAAAAATTTTTAAAAAGAAATATTTGGAAACTTCTGATGTACAATTGGAAATGGTGTGGTTATGCTACCTAACTTGTTTTTCACGCAAACATTTTTAAATACATACCAAATTACACTACATAGAACATATAAAAAATATTATTTTTTTTTAATTTTTTAATAAAATAGTTTATTTTATTTTTTATTAGTTTATTTTAATGTTATTTAATTTATTTAATTTAATTCATTTATTTTATGTTACTTGATTTTATTTTATTATATTTTGTTTTATTTTTTTTATTTTATTTTATATAATTTTATTTATTTTTATTTTATTTATTTTTTTTTATTTTTATTTTGTTTTATTTTATTTTATTTCATTTTATTTGATATAATTTTATTTAATTTATTTTATTTTATATTATTTTATTTTATTTTATTTTATTTTTTTTATTTTTTTTATTTTATTTTATTTTTTTTATTTTATTTTATTGTATTTTATTTTATTTTATTATATTTTGTTTTATTTTATTTGATTAAATTTTATTGTATTTTTTTATTTTGTTATATTTTATTTGATTTTATTTTATTTTATATAATTTTATTTTTTTTTATTTAATTTTTTTTTTGTTTTTTTTTTTTAATTTAATATTTTCTTTGGAACTTTTTTTGTCTGCTCGAATTTTGTATGCAACTATAGCATGAATTACATGCACGATTTTATTTTATTCCGAAAACTATAAAACATGACAGAGAACTTATTTCACAGATTGGTAGAGAGATCTCAATAAATGTACCTTTTTAATCTTAATTTTTCCTATTTTACGAAAAAAAAAATTGGGAACAACTATTTATTTTGGGAATCACCATTTTAAAAAACCCTAGAAAGAAACAAATCATATACTTTTGTTTTGCATGTTTCCGTCTGTCTGTCTAAATAAAAAACATTCGACTATTCACTGTTTATATACATACATATACAGATGTAAAAAAAAATATTTTTATTTTTATGTAATTCGTTTTGTTTGTAAACAATAAACACAAGTTGTTATGTTTTTTAAGTTTTTGTTTATTTTTCTTACAATTTCCTTTTCTTTATATATTTTTGTTTATTTTAACGTCTAAACGATCTCAAATATTGTTTATATGCAAAATATTCGAAAAAGAAAAGAAGGTTAAGAGGAAAACCAAAATAATTTAATATCTCGCGCAAACTCTTTGAATAATACAATATTTGAAATTAGTTTGATTAAAAGATTTAAAAATTTTCACCACAACCGTGAATAATTTGGCACAAAAAGCTTCTTTCAAATATATTTTCAAAAAATTAATTTTAATTAAAAACTTTCAGTTGCGAGCGGACCTTTGCACGGAGAAGAACAAAAAAAAATAAAAATTACGATCCAACAGTCCGCGGAAAAAATTTGTGAATATATTTTTATTTTTATAATTTTAAATATACATATATGTAGTATATGTACATATGTATATACTAACATATGTTCATGCATATACATATATAATTTTAAAAGAAATAAATTCAATTTTATTTCAAATCAAAAATATATAATAGATATGCACACAAATCAGCAAATATTTGCTCAGTTACTTACTTATATATTAAAAAAAAAAAATATTTAAAAAAAATCAATTTGAAATATATAAATCTTTAACAAAAAAAGAAAATTATTAGTTAAAAGTGAATTTTGAAGTGAAAAAAATATATAAAATTAAAAATAGAAGTAAATCGTGATAAAAAAAAATTAAAGAAAAAATCTCTTCTCTTTTTTCAGTTTTTTTTATTTTATTTTTCATTCCCCGTTTGTTTTAATTTATTTTTAAAACAACTTTTCGCCAATGATTTTTTTTTATATGTGTTTTGTCGAGAAAAAGTTAATCTAAAATATTGAATTTTTATTTGTCTTAAAAATTCATTTAAAAAAAAGTAAAAAAGAAGAAGAAGCATTTCTTACACATATGCCAAGCGAAAAATTAGAAAAAATTTAAAAAATTAATTTGATTGAAAAAAATGCATTTTCCGCGATTAAAATCTCTACTGACTTTGGTCGTTTGTTCTTTATTTCTGCTGGGCTTTCCCGAAAATGTCAATTGTGCTAACAAAAAAGGTTCAACAAACTCAGCTCCTACAGCTGCGCCTATACCCCTTGAACCGGAAGCCGTTATCGAAGAAGTCAATGCCAAGCAATTGGAAAAACTTTTGGCTGACAAGGATTATGTAGCGGTATTTTGGTGTAAGTTTTTAAGTTTTAACAAAATGCGAAAAAAACTAAAATTTATTTACGATTTTTTTAAACTTTAATTTTTTGACAAAAAAAATATTTTCAAAACGATCATGCTGTAATTTTTGTATTTAAATATGTTGTGGGTCTGCTTCTATATTTGATTATATAAAAAGTTTTCTTAAAATAAGAAATAAAAAAGCAAAAATTAGTAAAAAAAAAACTCGAGTGGAAATTATTCGCATTTTGTCTGTTTGTTTTTCTTTTGCTTTTGTTCAAGTCTTTCTAAATTATTTACGTTTGTATGGGCAAACACTCTTTTTGCGTTCACCTTCTATTGTATTTAATACAGCTTCTTTATGTGCGTGTAAATTTTTAAACAAGAGGAAGAAAAATAAAAAAAATAACAAAAGAAAACGAAAAATTACCGGCCAAAAACGATCATATCGTTCCTCTACAAAACAAATTCTGGATTCACAAAGTGAAAAAAAATTTGAATTATTTTAAAACAAAATTTAAAAACGGACTTTTCTGAACCCCCAAATCTTTAAGGTGACATTAAGGCGTATTTGGTAGCACAACAAAGGAGAAACACATGGATCATGCCATTTTCAAACAAGAACCTGTAGTTTAGCGACAGGTGTTTGTATTTAAACTATCGTAAATTAATTTGTCATAGTTGTAAGACTTGTTCTCTTTGGTGTACCATAGAGTGAATTTGAAACTACTCTAATAAAATGCCAATATGGGTTATATGGTCTGGTCCTAGGACATCATAATATTAAATTTTAGCTCCACAACAACTAGTTCATTGCATCCCGGGAAGGGGGTCCTTGGATGGTATCCTTTTAAACCATGTCATCTTGCCAACGAAGCCAATGGATTCATAGTACCTAACCCATTATGCCCCTTTCGGCCTCTTGACACCCCCTCCCCGTCTTGTATTTATTGAATAATATCCTGCTCTCTGTTCACATCGTTTTCTGTAAGCTTTGCCTTATTTAACAGCTATCTAACCACGTCCCGCTGCTCCCCAAGCTCTCTAGTCCATGAACCTGGCAGTTTCCTTTTACCCCCACCTCCCTTATCCAAACCGTTAACACATCAAGGATTCTCTCTTCTTCCCTGTGCAAAACTTTACAATGCTAAGTATTTTCTATTTTTGAGCAAGGTCCTTCCATCCTTTTCAAATTTTTATAAGGAAATTCACAATAACTTTGATTCTGCTATGATCCAGGAACATTCATTCCGCTACAAAATCCCTGCCTACATTAGAAAGTGTGAAATCTATCACCTCAGTTTTCGCCTTTGGTTAAAGGTCGCCCCATCCGGAGAATGTGAATCTTTAGAATTCAACCGATTTTTGTCTCCACAGTTGCCAACCCTCACAACTTTTGACCAATCACCTCCATTTAAGGCTACGATCTCTGAGTCACCTTAATAGGAGTCAATATTTTAGATTGGCCTACCCTTCAAAAGCTACCGTAGATCCGTATTTATCCTTCAGTCCGAGTCATTACAGTCTAAGACTGTCACTTGAATATTTTCCTGGCTTGACCACAATTTAACCTTCTTCGGACCCAACTTTTTGGTCACCTCCAACAGCTTCCTTGGTTGATCAGCTCGTTTCGTAGATCTTAGCATTTTTCCCGAATTGACGCTGCATGGAACTTACACCAAATCATCAGTAGATTTGAACCAAATTCCTTCAAAACCTCGTAATTATTTCCTGCCAAGTCAGCGTTTGGAAGATTTTTTTTTGTAAGAGATCATCAAGCTTATCCTTAGAAGGCTAAAAACTCACAAGTCAGTTGTGGCTGAAAAAAATCTAAAATAAAGCGGCTATTTTCAAAAATCAAAAAAATTTCCAGAGTGTTTGCAATCGCAAATTGATCAGGCATATGCATGAATGTGATTTTTATAGAAATTTAAACAAAAATGAGCCAGAAACGCGACTTATAAAAGTCTCACACTGAAGACAAATCATTAATTTTCGACTCAAAAGCATTAACGTTGCAGAAGGGTCAAAAAAGTCTAGAATATGATAAAATATGAATATGAATGTGATAAAATATGCTTTTATAAAAAAACTTTAACATACTTACTAAGACTTATTACAAAGAACATTGAAGATTTTTTTTAACCCAACGAACCAACACAAAGTTACAGTGAATATGTTGCATTGAATCCTTTGCTGATATGTTTGTTACAACTTGACAACCTGCTTATCGGCCGTTACCATGTTTAAACAATGACAAGTTACAAAGTTTTTTGATCTGTGGGCAAATTATCGCATTCGATTCGAATCAAAATTATACTTTACCTATCGAGGTGTTATTCCTTTTAATAGAGGAATTCTAATTGGAATTTTTTGAATTTTGATTCGAATCGAATGGGACGATTTGGCCCCTGATGTTTTCTTTTACGAATAGCAAAAACAAAAATATATTTGTTGTGAATTATGATAGAATCGTATTGAAAATGTTTTGGAATGTAATATTTAAAATCAAGCCGGTTATGCTAAAGAAAAAGTTTCTTATTATTTCGTTGTCCTTTATTTCTATGTGATAGAAAGATGATTAAAAAAGGCTTCTTTGTTCGGGTTTGATTTTCATATCAAAAATAATTTTATTTTGTTTTTTTTTTTACTTTGCTTTTACCATGATACAAAGAACCAAGTAGTCTCGTCGGCCCAGCTGATTAGTGCCAAAATGTTAAAATTGTGCCATCCCTGTAAACATAAAACAACAAAAATTATAACTCATCGTTTTTTTTTCTATGAGCTTTTGTTTGACACGTTGGTACTAAATTGTAGTTGTTGCAGGGACGATATTACCTGATTAGTTGTATCATGGCTTTTACAATCCAATGAAAATTTCAAGCTGTAGGATAACTTGAAGACATCTTTAGAAAGTAATTAATGTTTAAAAAGACTTCATTTAATATTAGATTTGAAGCCAATTGATAAAAAATCATTTTTACTAAAGTGTGTACATTAATGTAGGGTGATATAACACATGAATTTAATAATTATACCTTAACAAACTGCTGTATTTTAAATAAGTACGAACATCATCTATGCTTCTAAACGTTTGTCTTTCGGTACATACTTTATCCATATTTACATATGTTTGTACGTATTTGGATGTGTGAGAACTCGGTATGAATTTTTATAATTAAAATAAAAGGAAAGAAAAAGGAAAGAAAATGGGGCAGCAACAAGTGTAGAAATCAGCAGTTTTTCTTATGTTGTTGTTTTTATTTTTTATATAGGTTGCTTAAGAAAACTACAATTAAAAATGCTAAGAGTACAGTACCGTGCAATTTAAAACCAAAAAAAATGTTCCCATAAGTTCATTACATGGTTGCAGGAAAACCTGCATAAATTCTTCTTGATTAATAATAATTTTTGTTAAATAATTAAAAATACCTCCGGAATTTAAACTTTTACAATTATTGATTTTTAAGTGCACCATATCTAGGGTGACCATTCGTTCTGATTTTATCAGCACATGTAGTGATTTTTCCTATCCTGTACTGAGTTAACAGGTGTGTTCTGAACTGTACTGTTGATTTAAACTGATTTTTCAAATTAATTTGGCAGCCCAACAATTTTTAAATAAATTTTTTAATATTTAGTTAAACTAGATAATTCGATTTTTTTAGGAACCGAATGAGTATAACAATTATTTTTTTTTTGTTTGAATTTGATAGGCAACTCTCCTAAATTTATTGAAAATTAATTTTTCAATATATATTAGAAGTTCATATATAACTTATCATATTATTTAATATTCAAATATAATGAAACAAATTAAATATTGAAAAATTTCATACTTGCAAACAAAAACCAAGAATTTATGAAAAATGCTTATCAATAGCAACCAAATATTAAATACTTAATAATGAACTATCCACATCCACAAATCTTCTGTTATAACCAAGTTCAATATAACATTTTAAAAATTCGTTATTTTTTTTTTCGCAAAAACAAAAGCGCATACTGATTTTGAATCAGAAATAAATGGTCACCTTAACAATATCGTTTATATTTACATACATATGTATTGTACATACATATATTATTATGTATAAATTTTGTACTAAAAAGAGATGTTTCGTACCATCCCAAATATCTACACAGTTAATATAGAAAATTTTATGAGTGGAGGCGGATTTAAAAATGTTTATTCGAAAAATAATAAACGAAATGCATAAAGACAAAAATTAGTTTTACTTTTATTAAATGTCTGCCATTAAAATTTATTATTTATTCAAAATGAAATCGTAGCAAATATGTTTACTTGTTGTTAAACAAGTTCATTTTTAATAATTTTTTGAATTTATTTTTTTTTTTGTTTATAAAAAAATATTGTTACATTAAGGCCAGGGCAAGGTTAGCAGAATCTTGACTTTTGTTGGAAATGCTATCGTAAGAATAACGAAAATAATATTAAGGTTTTGGCAAAATCTTAGACACATTTCCTTGTTAAAATGGAAGAGTGGTGCTACGGCCCCTTGTTCCTCCAGAATACTTTCGAATATTGTTGTAGAGGATCTAAGTATAGGCCGGGGATCTAGAAAGAACTAAATTGTCACGAAGGTTAGTTTTGAGTTAATGCTCGCGGTTATCATTCCGGAGAATGATTGATGGTTGGGATTTTAGGATAAATGTGAGCACTAAAATCGGCATTTTTTCCATAAAAGGAGCCATTATATTATTCTACATTTTTGACAAAATAAGATTTGCCAGATCCCTTAGAGGAAGGAAAATCATAATTCCTATACACCGGCTTCTCGTGTCTGTGTGGCACTTCTTTAAACATGCAGCGCGTCTCTGGAATGATCTCCCACAGGTTCAACAACTCAATAGCAACGCAAATAGCTTTAAACAATTTTTATTCAATTACTTTGCATCATAATACATCTTTAAAAGTAAACTATGAACACGCCTATACATGTAGCTCTTAGTTAATTTTACCATATAAGTTTGTAATTTTTTATATGTTGCCTCCAATTGTAATGTACGAATACTGCTCTCCTGCACTATAAATATAAGATTTTATCTTGTTGTGCAGGAATTGAAAAATAAATAAATAAATAAATAAATAAATAAATAAATAAATAAAATACTTCTGATGAGTGAAGTAAGTTTCAGACGGGGGTTGTTATTATTTTAAGGGCAACAGATCGTATAGAAAAAAATGTTTAAGGAATAGTGAGGACACTAATAATATCGGCAGTCAGGCAGCTTTTTGGGCTTGCTGTTGAAATTATGGATTTTTTTTTACTTTCAACAAACTCGCGCCGAGTTGACATATGGGCCTTTGCTATGGAAAGATTAGGATATGGATGTTTAACATTACGAAGCTTTAGAGGCGAAACGGAAGTAACTGTCAGGCAACTAGAGCTGGTAGCTGGAGCTGCGTTCAGCAAGCAGTAGGTTGCTCATAAGCTTGGGAAGATTGGCTATAAGATCGACTACTTGGGTTAAAGCTAAACACTGAAATGTAATGATAAGGATAAGCAGATGTGATAACAGCGCTCCGGACTGTTGAAAGATGAGTGAAGACTAGAAATACAGAAACAACAGAGACAAGTTGTTTGTCACTGTCCAAAATTTCAGAAAAATTTAGTTAAGTTGTTGGGTAAACGATTTCCAAAAAGCTAAGCGATGTTTCGAAGGGAGAAACTGAAGAGTATTATTGCGTTAATTATTGCAATTGGGTAGCTAGAGAATAAAGCAAAGGGTTTTAAAACGAAATTAAAACTGATTTTTTTTCTTTACTGGTCTTAGTGTCTCTTTATCCTTTTTGTCGGTATAACAACTTCTTTTCTTCTTTACGTAAGTTATATCTTAATTTTTTTTTCTTTAAAAGGACGCCAATTGACCAAAGAGGTGCTTGAGTGCGGGTGTATGAAGTAGTTTACTTTCCCTCATCATACTTTAGATTACAGGACTTAAGAAATCCCTTCTTCAAACGTTGACAGTTTAAAGAAAGTACAATTTTAAACTAGTATTAATTCGAGATTAAACTAAAGTATGTATCATCTGGGTCAATCAAAGGTTTAAATAAGCCCATCAGTCTTTAAAGATAAAATAGTATTAGAGATGGCATAAAGACTTATTAAATGAGAAGTTTTTTTAAATGCTAATTCTTATGTTTGTAAATCTGTTGCAGTAGTATTACTTTTATATAACCCTGATGAATAAAACCTTTATGAACACATTAACAACTTAATACACAAAAATGTAAACTTAAGGTATAAATTCTTTCATACTAAATTTTAAACCTACAAACAAACAATTCTAAATGCAAAACTGCACTTAAATAACTGAAGCAGAATAAAGTTTTTCTAGTTTAAAAATGAAATTACATAAATAATATTTTTTCCAACTAAACGATAAAATAGGGAAAAAACAAAATTATTTGCCGGAACAACTTTTAAAAGTTTCATATTTATTTTAATACAAATAATATTTAGCATTTGCACTCGTTGGGGGAAAAACTATAATTCAAGGACAAATGCATATAAAAAGTTTTTCATAACTAAATATGTTGTACAAAAGTTTGGCCTAATTTTAGAAAAATGTATTTTTGACATTAATTTCTTTTACAAAATTAAACGATGCATATTTTATAAGGAAGTTTATAATCATTTAGTCATCGAAACACGGGATTTAGGCCGCATTCAAATTATTACGTTATTTTAATTAAATGAAATCTTTAAGTACAGGTAACTTTAAATCTATTACTTCAAATGTGTTGTTTAATAGGTTTTAGAAAATAATTTTAATTTTTTGCAAAAAATGTAGCTGCATGTTTATTCCAGTGCTACTTTCTGAAGAGAAGATAAAACATTATTTGTAATTAAATTTTATAAAAAGTTTGGCATCAATTTGTGTGAAAATAACTTATGCATTACAAACAGTCTTGGGCATGAGATAATTGTTAAAGCAATCAAATTTTATTTAATGCAAAAAAAGGAAGAAACGCCCAAGGTGATGGTACATCCTAATAAGCCTGATTTTATGTCATGGTAATAAACAACAATAAGCAAATGTAATATCAAACACAGAGACTGTCAGCTATTTATCTAAGCTTTTATTTAAAATTGCTTGCAGATATGTACGTAGTGATGGACTGATACAAAAACTTCTGGTATTGCAAACGAACTTAAAAATAATCCATTTTGGTTATACAGGGTTTCTGGTGATAAATTTATATTTTAAAACATGATTATTTTAAAAAAATAATAAACAATGCGGAGGAAGGGTGGCACCATTGGAATTATCGATTGTGCGAATTTGTCAGTCACTATGCCGTAGTGGTCGAATGAGAATCGCGCGTTCGCTGTGGAGACATTTTTTAATTGCTCGTCGACAATTTTGTCAAAGTTCGGTATTCAGCGAATACGTGATGGACTGAGTGTAAGCTTAATTCGTTCGTTTGTAGAAAGTCCGCGCAACTGCTTCGGCTATAAATATCCCATGGCGACATTCAATACAAAAAGAGCAGCCTCACTGGGCCTTCCCGCAACACTCGATTAAAACAAAAAAAACCATTACATTGCCCCAGGCTAACTGTTTGGTGTGTCTTAAACACACATTAGATAATTGCACCATTTTTTTCGAAAATTCTCGTGGCAAGGCGATGATTGTCAAGGGGGAAAATTATCGACCCATGATTACGGCCAAACCCGTGAGTTCATGCATCGTTGTTGGTTTAAGTGTGTCATAAAGTTTTCGCTTTTTGGTAGCCCTAAATGGTATAATTTGTGTCAACCATTCATTGTGTTTTCCAGTTTAACAAGGACAAAAATTTTGAAACAAATAATAAGTAACAACGATTTGTTGGTTTTTAAAGGAAGTTTTGAATAGTTTTCCGTTTGTTCTTAAAAGTCTCAAAATAATTGGGATTTTTAAATATAAGCAAAATATATCAGAAATACTTTGAAGAATTTGGTTGAAAGTCTATTGATGATTTGGCGGTAGAACCAATGAAGTACATAGAGACATTCATATTTAAACCAACAACAAGCCAAATAAATATATGGAATACCTCTGAGCGCTGACACTGAAAGAGCATGACTTTTTTTCAAAATTTTGCGCCCGGACAATACAAAGCTATGTCCTGGAAAATGGTTAATTCAAAATTTAAAAAAATCTGTTATTATTATACTGGTTTTTATTTATGAGAATAACATTTGTGAAAACATGATCTTGGCTCGTGTGGATGTTAAAATTTAAGTATTTTTGACAGTGTTTAGCATTTTAATTTGAAATGTACGGGTGTGCCATTTTTATCAAAACGTAAAGTAGAAAACGCATTATTCAGTATTCAATCTTTTAAACTTTTACCAAACTAAAAAAAATAAATATGAACTAATTTTTAATATTTCGATTTCTTTAAATCTTTGGATCATCATCGATTTAAGAAAAAAAGAAAATATTTTTTTTTACTTTTCAACGTTTTATGTTAATTTGCCCAGAAGTAGCTAATCGTGTGTCACATTGCTTCAATATATAAATATTAATCCTTGAGCCAAAACATGTTGAAGAGAGCCCTATGGTTAACCCCCTCATTTTCTAAAAAGCAGTCCCAACTTACAAAATGTTTAAACGTTTGTTTTTTTCAAGCAATCGTTTTGGTTTTTTTGCGTGGCTTTTTACGAAAAAAAGCCTCTTAAGCTATATTAATAAAACGTAAAGTCAACAAATTATATATAATAAAATTAAAGAAATAGTTACAGCCCTTTCAAATATGTGTATTTTTTTCAAAGAGATCTAAACTGTGTTCATGTTATTTGGCTCATCATATTTGTTCAGCCGTTATGTGTTTTATATTTATTTGTTCATTTCGTATACGTACAGATGTACTCATGTGTTGAACACAGGAATACTTAATCTTATTAAAATTCAAAAAATGTCCTAAAAAGGCAAATCTACTCAGTTTTGCATTTCACTGTAAATTTACAACCAGTTTTTTATTTTCTACACGTTTTTAATGTGATTTCTGCCCCATTATTCATAATATTTTTTAGCTTTTTTTCTGCTTTCCTCAATTTATCACAAATTATTTACTTAAAAAAAAATAAAAATATTCCCTTTTCCAAAAAGGCTGTTCATCTTTCATTTCTGCACACTGTAAGAAATGTATGATTTTAAATTATAGTACAGTGGGTGGTATGGATAGACTCTTATGCCTGTATGTTTGTAATTAATTAAAAGAAAAAAAAAACATTGAAATATATGCCAATGCTTTTCTGGAACATTTTAATTAAAAGTCTCTGAGTTTTAACAAAAACTAAACGTTTTTAGGTCAGTACACACATCTTTTTTCATATTTTTCTGTAAATAAAACGAAAAATATTTTTGCTCAAAATTTTCATAACGTGGAATATTTACTTACAATATTTCTTAAACATGTATCAAATAAATTTGTAGTAAGGTTTAAGAAATCGCACTCATGACTGTTAAAAAAAACAAAAAAAGGAACTTTTACTTACCTTTGCCAAATTTTAAATACACCTAAGCATTATAATGAAATTTTAAACAAAAATTTTTATTACAAAATAGCATTGCCAAATGACTTAGCATCTCTTTTAAAAAAAAATTAAAATTTTTTTTCATACAAAACATTCATGTTAGCTGCGTTTCAAATTAACTGCGCAAAATATTTGCTTTCTTTAGTTATTCGTCAACATATTTTACTAGCGCAATTCGTATACCTGCAGATTTGTCATATTTTTTTGCAGCTTAAAACTAATGTCTTTTAAAAAATTATTGTAAACTGCCCAATTTTAAACATGTGTTGAAGATTTTTTGACAAACAGCATCACAGCTGCCAGTACTCCCTTGCTCTTCTTTTTGCATTGAAAACATCAAACCTCTTATAAAAATCCTTTACAATAAGAGACGCTTTAACAAAATAAATTCTGACTTTTTTGTTATATTTAGGATACGAGCACTTTTGTTTTACCTGCAAAAAAAATTGTGCAAAGTTGATTGTGCAGCTAAGTCAAAATAACTGTATAACAGATTTGCTATTTTAAAGAATTTCTGATTAAAAAAATTACTGGTTTAAAAATTTTTTAACTCAAAATAGAAAAGCACAGAGTTATTTATACCGCATTAAAAAGTGCTTTGATTTAACATTTTAATTGGGGGAATATTTATCTTTAATAACACAAGCATCAACACAAACATATTCCTTCTCATCACCTGTTATGGTATAAGGGAAACAACAAACAAAACGTTTAAAATAAATTGCAAAACTTTTAATTTAAAACAAAAACAACAACAACAACAAGGAAATAATTTAGTATTACCATAACATAACATACAACTATAAAATGGTTAATTATGCAACTACTCAACAACAAACATATTCTACTTATTATGCATAAATGCTTAACAAACATTTATACACATAAAAGAATAGCGTTAATAACTGACTGATTGACTGTCTGACTCGTTTATCATCGTACAGCTTAAATGCTTTGAATTAAAGACTTGAAAGGATTTAGAAAAATTCGGACCCTAAGAAGATAAAAATGGGTTAAATAGGGAAATATTGGTAAGTTGCTATCGCCTTTACAATACTCGATAGGACTAAAATGAAAAAAAAAGTAAAAGTAAGTTTTGGTACTGCTTAGATCTATTTTGTAACTTCTACATTAAAGAAGGTTGAATCATAATTTAAAAGACGTTCAATAAGTCTCAAAAAAATATAATTAAATATTTGGTATTTTTTTAATTTTGGACCCAAATAAATACTTTAATTACTTGCAGATATAAAATTGTTTAAAATTGCGTTCAAAATCTCTTGAAAATATGAATACATTTTTGGTACTTATTTTAATTGTTTTAGATTTTTAGTCTTAAAATAAAAAATGAAGGACTATTTACCTATAAAGAGGTATAAAGTCAACTGAGTGGTTAATATGTATTAGATGCTCATTTTTGATACTTTTTTTGAATCTTGCAAGATTGTGAGTGTTTTTTTATAAAATTAAAGAGTTTAGAGGTCAACTGAGTGAACAAAAATTACTTTTTTATATTTTTGGCACTTTTTAAAAATTATTGGTTTTGAGTAAATTAAAATATTGGTTTTGAGCAAGAATTATTAAGAAGTCCAAGGAAACTGTACTTTTAAAGCAAAACAAACGTATAGTATGCAGCTTTTGACATCAGTTGTTGGAACAAAGCAAACTAGGCAATAATCAGCTGATGCTACGCTACCACCTTGTATAGATACACTTTCCTTATTGACATTTCCTGCAGGGTACGTACGGATATAATATTAAATATTTTTCTTTTAACATAAATAAGTTTGTGCATATTTGTATGTAAGTGTGTTTAGATGTACGTGAATAAACGTATGAATATGTACTTTGGCTTATTAGTTTATTACATATCGCTGGCTCAATGAGAAAAAACTCAAAGAAAACAAAAAACAAATTAAATTTTAGATTTTATTTTTTTTATCTTATTTAAAAAAAAAAAGTATTAGCAACAAAGTTAAGTTAAACTGTAAGCTGTAAAATTAAGTTAAATCAAGTTTCAAATCAAAAAAATTCAGTCACATGTTTTTTAAACTTTGAATTAAAAAAAAATTAATAATTATTTTCTAAAACTATAAACTTAAAAATTAAAAAAAATTAACCAAAAAAAATATAAGAAACATATATATTTTGCTTAAGTTCATTTTTAAAAAAATGTACATAATTTTTCCATCATTTTGATCAAAATCTCCTTATATTTAACAAGAATGATTTAAAGATATCTACAATATTTTTGAACGGATATTTATTTAAAAAAAATTATTCTATTGAAAATTAAAATATTACAATAACAAAAATCAGAAAAAAAAATTTTTAACTTCAGTCTACGAAAGCCCTTTCTGCATAAAAATTTTGTATTTGATTAGGAAACATTTATAAAAATTGAACTTCTATTGAACTTCAGACAATCTCACGGATAGATTCAAGCAAAAAATTCTTTGACTTTGTTTTTAAATTGTCTTTTACTTGAAAAAGAAGGAATGCATCGATATCCAGCTATCCGAATGGACGGACAGTGGATCGGACATCATTTTGCCATAAGTTGAATTTTTTTTTTTTGGTCGGAATCTTAGCTGCATTATGGAACTTTTTGGCAAATATAATACACTCTAAGGTTCTAAGGCTCATACAAGAGATTAACGATATTTCAGTCTTGTGATTATATATCCGTGACTTGAAAATCACTGGTAACTACAGGGACATACAATGTGAAGTAACTGTTACCTTTAATTTGATATTTTATGCAAAGAAACATTTTTGGGTGTTCCGGGTGATTGCTCATCTCTAGTGTATACAATTTTGATGGCATACAACTCCTGAAAAAAATTTACATACAGCATTATAATATTGGGCAAGCGATATGTATGTACATGCTATACAGAAAGATGAATGGGAAGAGATTAAATGAATATAAAATATGAATGTAAACTTTTTCATACGTTAATTTATTATTCATTCATGTATGTACTTATATTGTTTGGATTTTTATACAGATTTACATACATTCATACATACATACGTACATATGTTCATTTATTTAATTGTAATAAACAAATCATACAATCTTACATACATACATATGTATGTTTTCAAGATGTCTTTATTTATTTAAAATTGTTTATGTTTTTAATTTTGCTTTTAAAAGTACATTTTTTTCTAGAATAGCTTTAGATATAAAACACAGGCATAAACATTAACTTTTAAAGTTTGTAGGGTTCACATTAAATTCGGTTGTTCTAAAGAAAAAACGTTTCGAAATAGATACCCCTATTCCTAGCCTAAGCTTTAAGCGCAGGCTTTTAAATATATTTATGTTTTCTTGTCAAGTAGGATAAAAAAAAAATCGTAGGCCCACACACACCTATACACAAGCGCGTACTTAAAACACTTCAGCATTTAAGAAGTCACAGTCAAACGCTGCTAAGGACAACTTCTTAAATAATTAAGCAAATATGTCCTTTATCCTAATAATTATGCTTAACTTAATAAAAGTTAATTTGAGAGATGTGTACGGAAAAGCTGCCAAGTATATGAGCCCTTAATAAACCCACTATAAGTTTTTTGAATAAAAGCATTATAACATTTCCTGTCTCCAAATTATAAGAAATTTTTCAGTATAAGTGTAAATCAAACGAAAAATTTTTTTCGTAAAAACTAATAAATATAATATTGTGCCTCCGAGGTCGTGTGCATTGTATTTAGGATTTTATTTCAAACGTTATTTTAAGCATGAAAATATCTTGATTTTAAATTTTTAAAAGAAAACAACTTAAACTATCTGTAAGTTAACAAGTTAGCTTGAGTTAGATAGATTCGTTGACACAAAGTTTTTGAAAATTATTAAATATATTTTACACATAGAGTAAATGAAATCTTAAATTGGCACGTAAAGGGGCAATTATTATACCCTTCACATAGTGATAAGGGTATATAGCAGTCATTCCATAATTTCTTTATTATCCATTTGCGACCCCATAAAGTATATATATTCTGAATCCTTATAGATAGGGAAGTCGATATAGCCATGTCAGTCTATCCGTCTGTTGAAATCAAGTTTCCGAAATCAAATAAAAAGATACGGACCAGTTATTTGTGTCAACATATTAGAAATATCCTGGAGACAACCGCTATTTAAAATCAGCAAAATTGGTTTACTATTGACCGAGATATAACCGAAAAACCCAAAGTAATCCATTTTTTTAGGACAAAACCCGTGCATATATCCCTATATATCTCAGTAAATATAGTCACTCTTGCCCCAAAACTTGGCACGGATACTCCTAAAGTAGGAACCTAAATAACGCAAAAGTTTTTTCAGATTGGATCAGGGGGAAGTGGTATTTTTCCTACAATTGCACAAATTTGGTGACATATTTCATGCGCTATATCCCGGAAACTATAACAGCTATCGACATAAAATGTTCTACAAAAAGTAATTGGACAACAAAACCTACGCTCTTAAGAAAAAATTTCGACGTCGAATATTCTACAAAAAGTTATTATCGAATAATTATTACATTTTGGGAAAAAAAAAAGTTAGGAGGGGGACTAGAACATCCCGTAAAAATTAACATGTTTTATTACCCTTTTGATATGAATAATGTGGAAAACTTTTATAACTGTCGACCTCAAACTTTCCTCATCTATTTCTATTATCCATACGAACGTTAAAATTTGTAAAGTTTTCTATAGACTTTAAAACTCGCTGGGTAAATTAAAAGACCATTGTGAATGGTATATAAGATTCGGCACATCCGAATACAGCGCTCTTACTTGTTTCATTTAGTATTTTAACGTTTCTACTTAATATTTTTCCTTACCTTGTAAGAGCAAGGCCCTAACTCGAGATTTTTTTGAATAGTTGTGATTTATGATCAGACTCTTTATCCAAATAAACGAAAATCTGGGCTTATAAAAAAATTCGAGTAAGGGCCTTTACAAATTAAAGTAACAAAATGTCTTTTAATCTTAACAAATGAACAAAAAATATCACGTCAATCTTTATCGGCCTAAATTTTGTATAAAGTCGTTTAAACATAAAAAAAAGTTAAATCTAAAACCTTAACTGAGAATTGGTTGTAAAATATAGTAGATTTTAAACATTTGAATTTTAAAAAATACGTGATAACTAATCAGTTCTTTTGAGGAAACTTAAATTTTTTACATTTTTTCCTTTGTTGCATTTTCTACAGAAAAAACTGAGTTGTAGAATCAGTAACAAATTTCAGAGAATCAGTAAATATTTTGTCTGGCTGAGGACCTACAACGAAAGTTGTAAATTTAGACAAACAATTTTGCAAGAATTTTAGTTTCTGTTAAAAAATTTTGCTGAGCTGGTTAAATATTTTATTTGCCTAGCCGAAAATTTTGTTTGATTTAAAAATCAAATAAAAATATTATTAGAGACTATTAAATAAATTGACTAAAAAAATAAATTATTTTGAACAAGAATTTGTTTGAAAAATTTTTTTTGTAGTTTTTTGTGTGTACCCTATTTGGAAAAATTTCCATATTTGTCCAACTTTATTCCACTAACTAGTATACTGAGTGCATATTTTATTGGTCCATTTTTTTATAGCCCTCATACATGCTTGGTGTAGAGTGTAATATGTTCGGGCTTGATTAAATAAAACTTCTGTTCTAACTGTTCTAAAATGTAATTAAGATATTTCTTTTTAAAATCGTGGCATATTTTAAAAATTTAGATTTTAAAATTTTAGAAAACTTTTGTAAACAAAATTTTTTTTTAAATTTGCTAAACTGCCTTTATAGCTATTTTCCATACTGCAAGGACAGGTAGTTATATTCTTCTTCACATTGACTTTGCACATTAATCAAATGTATGTGATACTTATTATACACTTCGTATGTAAATATCTTAAGTTCTATAGTTTTAAAAATTATTTTAATATATTTTTTTTTATGGCAAGAGAAATTAATAATTTTTGTATAAATTTCAATATTAAATAAGAAAATTTTTAATGAATTAAAAAAAGGAAAATGTAAAAACCTTTGAGCAGAGTCTAATTAAAATATAATTTTTTGTAAATCATTCATCAGTGGTTGTGGCCAAAAAGGCAAAATTAAGGAGGTGGCAACAAAATAAAACACAACAACAAAAATAACTAAAAGTAGAGAAAAAAAAATATATAAGACATTATTTATTTTCAAATGCATTCATTAAAGAAATTTAAAAAGATGTTGTCGTTGAAATACCGCTACAATGTTGCTGCAGCAGATGCAAATACTTTAAGGGATTTGTTTTAGTTGCTGTTTTAATAAAAAGGGAAATAAAGAAAATGTTGCCAAAATAACCACAAAAGAAGACAATTGTAGTGAAAAACCTTTATTTGATTTACAATTGTTTCCCTAATTTATTTGAATATTTACTTGATGAAGAGTACACAAACATTTTATGATGATGATGTCATTTGTACATTTACACAGGTTTGTAAAATGTTTGTTTTGCCAGTAAAAACTCAAATTAATACCCGAATATTTTACTAATCTCCCAAGTATTTTCGAAATAGTCATGTTTTTTTATTTTTCACTAAATTAACTCGGATGCCAAAAACTTACACAGGACATGTCTAGGAAAATAGTTGAGAACAGTTGTTAGGCAATTGTTGTTAGAGGATATACGCGAGCATAATTTTAATAAGATTTTCTAATATATAATATTTTTAAAAAAACATTTAGGGGATTCACAAGGTGTTCTATTTGTCATATTGTTATAAAATTTCATAATATCGCACCCGTTCAACAATACTGTATTAACTCAAAAACTTCAAAGTGTTCAGGAGAGACAAAAAACTGTTTTCTAAATGCTTAAGAAAATTTTCCATCAACAAAAGTTAGGCAATATTTAGAAACCCCATCAATTATTGTATTGCACCACATAACCTTTTTATTTGTTTATTGCTTGGAGATAGAATCGCGATTTTTTTTAGTTATTATCATTTTCTTGAATTTTTTTTTTTTGTCAATAAGAAGTAAATATTTTGAGTTGTGTTTGTTTACATGAAATTTATTGCTGTATGTAATACATTTTATTATTAGAATAACAACATAACTCAAAATACTACTCTTTATAGCAAAAAACAATCATTTGTTAAGGCCAATCACTTCAAATAACTCAAAATAATTTTGTTTTCTTGATTCACAGAATTAAACCATTCCACCGGCAAAAAGGTCACAACATGTAATTTTATTGAGAAAGAATAGTCAGAACTACTGAAATTTTTAACCATAGGTAAACATAAGTGTTATGTATTGTTTTTTGCCAAAAAGATAAAGTAAAAAAATTTTGAGTTAATACAGTATTGTAGAACGAGTGCGATATGCTTATTAAATTGTCACAACAACTACACATACACATGCGCCGAGTGTCCAATAGTTAGTAAAGGTGTTTACATATTGTAACATTTTATAACAATATGACAATAGGACAAATAGAACACCTTTTGAATCTCCTAATTAAACTTAATATATGTTTGTTTAATGATACTTTCAATATTATTTCTATAAAATGTTTTAAATATTATTTTCTTCTTATATTTTTCTTCTTAATTAAACAGATGCTCGAAGCTGTGTTACCTGCGACAAGGTGTTAGCCGAACTCGAAAAAATCGACGATGACACTGATTCGTTTGGTGTTGATTTTGTTAAAATTAACGATAAACGTCTAGCAAAACAATATGGCATTAAAAATTTTCCAGCACTAACATATTTCAGGTAAAATTTCAAATACACAATGAAATAATTTGACAACAAAGACAAACCATTTAATGTGTCAACACACAGGGAAAAAGAACCAATTATCTATGATGGTGATCTTATGGATGAAGAAGGCGTTTTGGATTTCTTAACGTCATTAGAGGCCATGGACTTGCCCGATCGTATTGAAGAAGTTAATGCTAAAATCTTGTTGAAAATCATCGAAGATACAGATTTCGTTGCAGTGTTATTCTGTAAGTAAAAATATCCTTTTTTAAATAA
This sequence comes from Melanophora roralis, assembly GCA_963583895.1. Classification (NCBI taxonomy): domain Eukaryota; kingdom Metazoa; phylum Arthropoda; class Insecta; order Diptera; family Rhinophoridae; genus Melanophora; species Melanophora roralis. The sequence goes on along the minus strand of OY757191.1, from coordinate 82,936,537 downwards.
GTTTACGTAAATAAATTTTCTAAATAATTTTAAAATTTAAACTTCAAACAGTGAAGCAAAGAAAGGAATTAAGTATTTACAAAAACAAAAATATTTTATGTGCAGTTGCAGTTTTTTTCTTACGTTTTTCTAATATAATAAAGCTAAAGTGTGTAGAGTAGAATTGTGACTAAAACTTATATTACGACTTTATAAAATTTTTTAACTCAAAAGAGGAAATAAAACCCAAAATATTTCACACAACTTATGTACAGATCTTATACAATTAAATTAGTAATACACATTTAGCCAACTAACACTATAAGTGTTGTAACTAATTAAATATTCGAAATCATTTTATTTTTCAAATCATTAAATATTTTTTTACACAAAGAAACTCGAGATTTTTTTTGCGTCCTTTAAGGATCTTTGTGAAATGAAATCGTAAAAAAATATAGAATTTGTCAAATATTTAATCAACATTTTTTGAACAATTTTTTGAAATATTTTTTGAAATAACACCAAACGGTAAATGAACAAAAACAAATATTTTATACATTGGCAACAGGTCCTGATCATGCTACCTGCCCACCCAGAGTCATGGGTAAGTTAAGTTGAATTCCCTAAAGAGAAAACAAATTTTTATTTTAAATTCTCCTTACCATAGCCTTACCTCGAATTAAAAAGCTTGTTATGTGACATTAAACAGAATTAATAAGGATTTAGTTTGAGATCCTTAAAACTCTTTAAGACTCTTAAAAATTAAACCGACCGCCCTTAGCCCCCCCCCTCTCTCTTACTTATTTTGCTTGTAATTGTGTATTTCGTTAACAAGTAACATGTTTGCATTCAAATTAAATTACTAACTATTACCTCTGGTCCTCTATTAACAAACTTATTACCTTTTCACCATTATGACATGCAAGTAATCTTGCCTTAAGGCATTTAATTAAATTTTAATAAATTTTAAAAAAATCACTAATTTTTTACAAATAAATTTTTTATTGTTAGAAAATTGAAAATAAATAAAAAGAACGTGAAAGGGTTTGCGCCTTTTGTCTACATATTTGTACAGTAAAATAAATCTAAAGAAACTAGTTTCTAATGTGTAAAAAATATCACAAATAGATCTTTTGAAAAAATGTGTCTCTTTAGTAATTTTTTAGGTTTTAACCCAATCGCGTCTTTTTTTTAATTTTATTTTTTCTTTCTCGAGCAAATGTACACAAATTAAATGTTGTAAAACATAAACATTATCAAGATAAAAAACAACAACAAAACTAACAAACAATTTTTTTAAATGCACTAAATTATTTTAAGAACTGACCATATCAACAACAACAATATTAAATGCAACATGCAATAGAAACAGTGTCCGGCACGTGCTATAAGTACATCTGACTACAAATTTTTGCTTGTCATCACTGTTTTATGAATTAAACTTATTTCTTCTTATGTACATATAACTATCTTTTACTTTATATTTTAGAATGTTATAAGTTCAAGAAAAAAGTAATTTTTTTTTAATAAAACTAAACACTAAAAAGGAAAATAAAATATTTCGGTCAAAAGCATATCGCCTCAGTATATCAGTGACCACCAAGATCCACAATAGTGGCGACAAGATCTATCCCTGTGACGTTCCTCTGACCGCACTCCTCCTCAGATGTTAATTAATCGAACCAGAGTTGATATTCCTGTTTGTAAAGCATAGAATATATCGACTCAATTAGGATCCCCCTAACTCCGTATCCCCTCAGTGCACTTACAATTGCCTTTATCAACGCGTCTTTAAGGCTCCCTCAATACCCAAAAGTGCGGCAAAAGTGTAGTCTTTCCAACCAAATCATAAAGCGCCGTCCTAACAGATTTACCCCTAAGATAAATGTGCTAAACATTACTAGTTGTGCTTATCAGTCGTGTTAGATAAAGAGTAAAGTCTTTAGCCAGAAAGATGGACTTTTATGGCTGAAAAGTACTAACCGCCCATTTAACCTTATCAAAAGCCACCAAGGTTTCTACCAACCCTGTTCAGTTAGCTAGCCCCAGTTCACTGCATCCCGGGAAATGCGTACCAATCAACAGTTCCAAAGTTCCCGAGCTAGACTTTGTCCACGAGCCATCCGTTCTTTAATTGCACCCAATTCCGCTAGGGTCCTTGGATATTATTTTAAACCTCGACATCCCGCTATTGGAGATGAAATTTCATAAAGAGTAATGAGGGAAAATTTTATCTATAAACGTGCAGTACACAAAATGTAAAAAGCTACATGTGGACGTAGCTCTAAGGCACTGTTGGGCATTCTGCAACGCCGCGCAAATTCCCTCTTTTATCTTAACTACACGTATACAAAACATTAGAAATTTTACTTAGTCTCAGATGAGTTTTCAAACAAGGCGGGTGATTAGCGCTTGTTTGTTCAATTACACTAACAACAATATGGAATTAATATTATCTGAAACTGCACATATACAAGAACAAATGCGATAGTATAGTGTGCCTATCACAGCTCTAAGGTAATTTTGACGTCATCGTATAGCTGATACGACTCATTATAAGCGAAGTGACTTTAAAAACACGTCAGAGCGACGTACAAATGTAGATTTTTTCACTTTTCTTATTGCAGGCTTTACAATTTCTAAGCACATTGTACGCAAATTTAAGTTGATTTTAAATCGAATTTGACTGAAGCTACATATTCAATTGACCAAAACAAGAGAATAAAACAGCAATAATAAATCTTTAGAGATATATTCTTTGATAGAAGCTACTTCAAAGAGATAGAATTAAAAGTATTCAGTGTTCTAACAGCGTGGCTTATTACTGTTGTACAGCAGCAAACCATCAAATACGATAAAATGCCAACTTTTTTAGTTAATTTTTAATTTTTGTTTTGTTTTTTTGTCTGTTGTTTTAAGTCCATGGGAAACAAAAAAATTTTTTGCTACACATACAGCCATATACTTTACATCTACAATATACAGCTGTGTATGTATGTATGTGTGTGTATGTAATTACTTTAACATAGTAGAATTCTTTAACTTTTGCATATGGGCATTTCCACCGATGTTATGGATGTGGCCATTTTGCTCATATTATTTGTAGAAATTTAAAAACTATAAATTGGTTACATAATAAACGTAAAACCCCTTCAATTTTCAAGAAAAATACGAGTTTAAACTTTTATTAAAATGTGAACACTTAAAGAACATGATCTCTGATCTGGAAGACAGTGACGCTGATAACCTTAAGGCGGTGGCACATATAATCCGTCATACGTCATACTTCGCCTTTTTTAACTGACAGCTAAGTTGAAAAACATTTTTTATTATGAACAATGTCACATTCAGTACGTCTCCTTCAACGCAACGTACTAAAGTTGGGCAACTTTTAACTTTTAACGTACGTCAAGTACTTTGACAACTACCAGCTGGTTCATAACATTAATTTTGATTAGTTGCATGGTGAAATTATGTGTACCAGGTGGTGTTGCGAACACAACTGATCTACTTTTTCATGCATAAATCGAGGCTGGGTAGTCAAAGTTATTTACTTTTACATATCTTTTTTTGACAACTGAGCCAACGAAAACTACAACAAAAACAATAATTATATTCACCAAATTTTGTTGTGGAATCACCACCACCTGCTGATTTAACATCCGTTTATAAAGGATTCTATGTGCTAACCTCTTGCGTTGTTACGTTAATGTCAGTTAAAAAAGGCGAAGTATGACGGACGACGAATTGTATGTGCCACCGCCTTTATAAATTCAAGCCTGAAATAATTTGAATTTAATATTACATTCTCTGTAGCAATACTGTAGAAAACGGTCAAACACTCACAAAATAAAATCTAAATCATGTTTTATTTGTTCCTAATTTCCATAAGAAAGAATAATTTTTTTATGATTAAGCCTGCTTTACATGCAATTGCCCGTATACGAACCTCTGTTTCAACGTGTATATGAACTTAATATCTGAACGACAGTCTTCTGATATGTATTTGTGTATACATATTTGTATTTAAATAACAACAAAAAACATTAACAATTTATAGAAAGGAAATAACAACAAAATATTGTCTGGGCTCTCAGCCAGAACTGTATATTTTAGTTAAAATAAAACCTGGTACATACACATAAGTATGTATGTTCTCACTCATTTGTTTTATACGCTTTTTGCTTAGATAAAATGGATATGAATTTGTCTTTTTAATGGACATCCAATTGTTGTTCCTACATGTACATACGTATATACATGCACACAAACATCCATTATACATTCACACATACGCACATACATACATATCAACATATGTAGATACATCCATATATTTAATGAACTTAGAACCACAAAGAACATAATTTTTTGTAGCCGGTGCGTCAATACTTATTTGCAAAGTAAAAGCAAAAAAAATAAAATTTTATTTTATTTTATCTTTCTTGCAATAATTTCTAAAAAGAATTAAAAATTAAAAAAAAAATATTTACAAAAATACTTAACTTAATGTACAAACAAACTGTCAAGTTTTCATTTTGCATTAGGAAATAAAGACACACATTTGTTGCATTTGAAAAGCAAACATCACATCATCATTTATTTTTTAAGAAGAGCAACAAATTTTATAAAGAAAACGATAAAATATTAAGAAAAGTTCAAAACTTTTATCCCAAGTAAAATAAATATGTATGTATGTATGTATGTATGTATGTAATTGATTGCATTATGCAGAATTTTTAACAACTAATATTTATGGCAGATGTTTAAGTTTAGTTGTTTTTGTTGAAAACATAAATAAATGAGGCGCCCCCGAATATAAAGAACTTACGACAGGCAAATGACAAGGTGCAACAAGACAAACAATAACCAAAAGGCATACTGGGCCTTATGAAACAAAGCCGTAAACAATTTTCAATAAAAAATTAAAATAAATAATCCCAAGCAGGCGCTTTTTTAATTTGTAAAGAGGCATTAAATGTTTTTATCAATCGATATTTGTGGAATAAATTATAACACTAGCAGCGAAATTTGGTGCATAAGTAAAATATTAAAACAAATCAAATAAATCAAATCCAGAATCTAAAAAGCACTTAATTTAAAAAACAGTTTAATACAGTCAACGTGGTATACTTAACTTGACTTCTCGGTCCTTCTTACTGCTTTGTTTCTTTGAAAGTTGGTAATCCAGTTCCACACTTGAAAAAATTTTTTGCTGGGTTACTGTGCTTTAATCAAATTTTTGGTCAGAAAAAAATTATTTGTAACGAATAAGTTAACAGATTTTTAGCCCGAAGGAAACCGAATTTTTAAGCCAACACCGTTAAAAAATATTAGAATACGCGGAAATACAAGGACACCCAGCCTGGCAAGTGAGTGCTGCTAAAAGAGTTCTAGGTTGTTAGTAATACTTTAAGTTTTCGAATTTGACCTTCAATTTCTATTAAGTCTATAAACTTTGATAAACAAAAATAGGTTTCATTCTTCCTACTTGTGGCATGTATTTAGGTCAACAAAATTAGAAAACAAAATAAGAACTTTTGAGACATTTTCGAAAAGATTGAAAACAGCTTCTATAGGATTTTTGCTAAACAAAATATGTATGTATGTATGTATGATTGTGTTTTCTGTTGTTGCTTTGCTGTTGTTTTATTGGCGTTAAGATTTTTCTTCTTGTTGTTAAAATAGATATATTAAGTTGAATATTCATGCCACCTACAATTGTTGTTAAAAATAGAAAAAAATAAAATAGGAACACTCAAATACATATGTCTGAACACATGCATACACACATACATATACTAACGTAGTATCTGTTTTTGAATACCAGATACAAAAGACGAAAAATAAAATGAAAGTATTGTTCAATGGGTATTTGTTGTACAATCAGTAAAAACACAAATTAAAAACAAATAAGAATGTTATAGTCGGTCAAGGCCGACAATATTATACCCTAAACCACATTTGTATAAAAAAAAAATTAGATTATACTTTCGTTCACTAAAGTAATTGGTGGCATAAAGAAGGACACATGGAAAATTTTTTTCAAAATAGAGTAATATTCGAGTCAGTAATAGCCCAAAATGTTTATTCCGAGGGGTTGTTTGTATGGGAGCTATGTAAAAAAATTTACTTATCATTAAAATAAACATAAAAATTCGTGCCAGCACCAAAAAACTGGCCCGTGCCAAGTTTTATCAAAATATCTTTAAAATTGCGAACTGTATTTTGATCACAAAATGCATGGAAGCCAAGCCGGACGGGCGGACATGCTTCAATCGACTTAGGAAGTTATTTTTTCGATACACTCGAAAGTGGGTCCCAGACCTTGATTTTTGGATGTTACAAACATCTGCACAAACGCAAATTAGGGGTATATGGTGATGGTATAAAAATATACGTACAAAAAATCATAGATACAAACATATACATATGCAGATATGTATTTTAAGGTTATTCAAATAAAATGAGATGTGTCTAAACTAATTTTTTATTATTTAAAATTTTTTTTTTTTATATTTTAAAACAAGAGAACAAACAATAAGAAAAATTTGTTTTTATCTGGAGAAAGAAAAAACGTGCCAGAGAATTTCAGGCAAATTTTATTTAAAAAATTGTAAAAGTATCAGCCGAAAACTTAGCAAAACTTCACATACATATAAGCAATTTATAAATTTTAAAAGGATTTAATTTAGCAAATTTTGTTTGAATAATCTGACCTACACGACGTGTATAATAAGGTCGATATTCATAATAAATCTATAATAACTTTTTATCAATATTGGCCAAAGTTTTTTAACATCTTTATCTTTATCGTACTTAAAATTTTTAAGTACAATCCGTACGTAGGTATTCTCAAATCAAGTCTATTCGGATGGCTTCAAGAAATGAAGCAGAAAAAACTTGTTAATTTTATAAATATTTTAACATTTTAAAACAAAGTGTTCTCGATGGTCAGATGGTAGCGCGCAGGTGTTGCAGTTCGAAAAGTCCCAGGTTCAAGTCCCAAGAACAATATTAAATATGTTAAAAATAAAAAATTTCCTCTTCCTTAATAAAGTCCCGTAAGTCAAAAAAATGCCATATAATTTTGGGATTAATTAAAACCTTTAAAGCTTAAATCAACTCTTTTCTGGCTAAAAGTAAGAAATTCATACTAGATAAATCGTGCTTGGTTTAAGAAAATCCGTACTTTTAACACCGCTATGGCGGTTGTTTTTATGGGGGTACGAATGTAAAAATATTTAAAATAGCACAAATTGTTTTAACAACTAAAAGAAATTTGTTTGCTTCTATTCAGCAATTCTACTCAGAGAAACTAAACTTCAAAATAATATACACAAAAAATAATCTAAGTAAACTTTACTAAAATCAAGCCATAGGGGTGTCAAAAGTACGGTGAGTGCGGTTTTTCTTAAATCAAGTACGAAATTTCTTACTCCAAGTAAAATTTTTCAAGTACGAATTTCTTACTTTTACCCACAATTAAGCCAAAAAAGGATTGATTTAAGTTCGGAACCGTACTTGATGTAAGCGTGAAAAAGATTAAATTAAACCGTAAACGGGGCTAATTCGAAAAGGAAATGTCATTTTTTTGACTTATGGAGCTTTATTAAAGAAGAAGAAATTTATATCATATTTTTATTTTATAGACACTTAAAATTTACGATTTAAAAATTTCATTTTTTTACTGACCGAAGCTGAGATTCCAACCAGGGACTCTCCGCACTGCAGCACAAGCGCACTACCTCTATGCCACCGAAACACTTTGTTTTTATATGTAAAATAATATAATAAAACAACAAGTTTTTTTCTGCTTGATTTGTTGAAGCAATCCGAATAGGCTTGATTTAAGAAAATGTCGTACTTAAAAATTTCCAAAAAGATTTTGGATAAATTCAAGAATAAAATTCTTGACTTTAGAAAGCAATTTTTCTTTCTGTGTATGTACGTAGATATACTTTGTTTTAATTTTAACAACAGCCTTTGAACTAATTTTTGATTTTGGCAATAAAAATTTAAAATCAACAAAAAAAACTCTTTTTTGATGTGAAAACGTAGAGATGAAACGGTTAAAAAAATAGATGAGCTTTATCTTATTAAAATAAGCCACAACTTTAAATTGAGTTCTAAAGAGTAAAGGTACTTCATTATGAAAAAAATCCCATCACATCGGCGCTAATTTCATTGCTAATCAAATAAGCACAATGTATGTTTATTTATGTTTTATCTTTAGGCAGGTACCACATATGGGATATTTCACATAAATAAGTTTTAATAATTTTTTTTTTGGGTTAAATAAATGAAGAAAAAACTGCTTAAAAATAAAAAAAAACTAACAACTATTTTTTATTCTGTAAAGTCACTTCCGCCATAGTCTTTTCTACAGTAGATATTCTGAGGAAAATTCATAAGTTTTTCGTGTCTTTCTATTATTAAGTGTTTAAAATGATGATAAAAATGGAAACCGTGTTGTTTTTATGAATTATTGTTTAACTAAATTTTTTTAATTATAATTAAAAATTTTCATAAAATATTCACAAACGCCACAATGGAATCGCCCATATGTATATAAATATGTATTTGAATTAATTAATTTGGATTAGATTAGTATTAAATAGTGTAATGCCACCAGTTAATGCTAACAAAAAAAATCTAAGGTGAAGGAGAGACGAGAAATTCAAAAAATTCGTGAAAAACATTTTTGGAATCAAATTTTTTGTTGCTACCCAGCCAGCAAAATTGGTAAACATCAGTATGATATCTGATAAAAACGTCGGCCGAATTGACCGACTTCAAAAACACATATGAAGTAGCTGATAGCCGAAATGTTTAACAAAAATTTAACAGAATTCGTATGGCATCTCACAGAAAATTTATGGAAATTTTAATAAATTCATAAAAATATTGCACATCTTTTTATTTTCAAATTGTTGTTTTTTTTTATATACATATATTTTATTTTATAAGACAACTTAAATTGCCTCCAACTGGAGTTGAGCCAACGTCTTCTGTTTTCTTGTCTATAGCGCTATCACTTGAATTTGATTCGTAAATGCTAGTGTTCCTCCATTCCATTTCATATTTTGCCTGCAGAAAATTAATCAAAAATCTTACAGACACATCGTTTCATAAAATCCCAAGAAATGTTTAATATAAATCAAAAAAAATATTCGTACAAATGAAGTGTGATTTTTGTCTGATACAGACATTGTTGGCCAATACAGCTGGCTGGGTAGCCATAGAATTCTACAAAACAAATGGTTGCTTGAGTGTGGGTGTGTGTTGAGGTGTTTGCAAAAGTATGTGTGGGTTGATCATTTTATTTCGCTGGCATTGACACTCATTCTTCTCTTAAATGATTTATACCTAAAGACAACCAAGTTTGTGATTATAATTCGTCACAAGAACCAAAGAAAAAAAAAATAAACTTTAAACACACGTAATATTTTTCAACTTTTACAGCTGACAAGTAGAGAATAAGTCAAAATGAATCAAGGTCGATAACAATTTTTAAAATAAAATCCAAACAAAAAGCAAACATCCAAAAATCAAAATGAAGGATAAAAAATTTTGACAAATAAAATAAGTCAAATTCAATTAGGCCAAACAAAAAATTTTACACTAACCTGGCAATTTAGAGGGCAAAATTCGTTTAAAATTATTTGTTATTATTGAAAACTTTAAAAAGTTGGTTGACAAAATAATTATATTATGTATGTTGACATTTCAAGGATTAATCACTTTCATTTAATTGTTTTATACAATTTTGAAAAACCGTCATTTTCTATATAAATTTAGCAAAATTTTTTTAAAATATTTTTTTCTTTCTTGCATTTTTTTTTAATATAAAAATATAATTAGTTGCAGACAATAAAATGACTAATTTATTAAATTGTGACTTTTCATTATATGTACATACATATGTACATAGAATTGTAATATTTTTCCTTTTTTTTAATAATAATAAATAGATTTATGTTCATATGTACATTGTTTAAGCAAATAGAATGAAAAACTTAACTAAAAAAAATTCACTTTAAAACTGGCATTTGGCCAAACAACTTGAGATCAACAAACGATAAAATCTTTTAAGATGACACAAACAACAAATAAACGATAGAAATCAAGCTCACAAGCCCACAAATCCTCTTTTCACAAATGCATCACATATTCAGACAAGCAATGCAAACAAGTACTTGCTGCCATCAAACATCGAAAAATTATTGCAGTAATAAAATACTAAAAATATATTATTAACTTAACGAAAAACAAAAAACAAAAACAAAAGAAACAAGAAAAAATAAATAAATTCGGTTAGAAAGAGAACACATTCTAATTTCATTTTTAACACATTTTTCATTTTCCTTTTGAATTGTATGGTGAATTTTGAAAATCAGATGTTTTTTGTTTTACACTTTCAAACTTTTTTTAAAAGCTGTTTGCAAGACGCATAGAAACACAGCTGATGCTAATTCAAGAGAGTCAATCGCATCTCTTTAAAAATTTGGGACAACTTTTTTCTACTCTCACTACAAACTCACCACACTCATCAGCGCATTATTAAATAAATATTCATAATAAGTTTATATTGTAAATAAAAGTTTTTTAAAAGTAAAAATTAGAAATAACAGTCAACTAAGAAAACAATAGTTTATGTCTATTCGATTCCTGGTAGCCAAGTATCGGTCCTCGGTAGCATGTTTTAATAGGAACGTGGTTCAACAAGGGAGAAACAAAAACCGTTTTATACTAAAAATCCCTAAGATTTTGTGTAAATATTAAAATATTTTCATATGTCTGCATAGAAGGCATGCTGCATAGTGCATTTATATATGTTTAATATATTTTCCTTTTTAATCCTTTATGTATTTCTGTATGCATGTATGTACATATGTAAATATTTTAAAATTAAATAAGCCTGCCCGCACTATCCAAATAAACAATTCCATTACTTAAGCCTCTTTGTAAATTTAATATTAATAACCATAATCAATATTATTAACAAAATCTTTCTTCTTCCATGGCATTATAATTCTACTAATGCCAATATCAATGACAAATCCAAACACTGTTTGCAGACAAACCGCAATGTCGTAAATGTGCAAAGGCATTGCAGGAATTGGAAAATATTGACGATGAAGCCGATCAATTGGGTATTGGCTTTGTAAAGATTCACGATGAAGCATTGGCGGAAGAATATAATTTGGGAAATTTGCCAGCATTGGTCTACTATAGACATCAGACACCGATTATATATGAAGGTAACGTGATAATTACACACCAACATATCACCATGAATCCAGTGATCCATTTGAAAAGACTCTCATGAAAACCAATACCAAACTCCCACACATTCACATTTGCTAAAACAAAATGCAAAGTTTTTAATTAAAATTTTAAAATTCAGGTGAATTATCACGCGAAGAAGATGTTTTGGAGTGGTTGGTACAAAATAAATCGACCGGAGATGAAGATGATGTCATTGAGGATGTTACTCCCAAAACACTGGCCACTCTCATAAGCAACATTGACAATTTGGTAGTTTTGTTTTGTATGTTGAAATTTTCCTAAACAAGTCTCCTCGTTGAAATGGCTGGATTTCTTATTAATCATTGTACTGTTACTTTTTCTGTCTAGATGATCATGGAAATGATGATTCTATGACTGTATTGGAAGAGCTAGAACAAATAGATGACGACTGCGATAAACATGGCATACAATTTGTTAAAATTGATGATGCCAAGACCGCAGAAGAATTTGGAATCGATTCGGTACGTCTTTTTAGTAAAAATGATGCTGTAGCACTTGCTCTATTATGTTCTTACTTGATGGTATACTTTAATGCAGATTCCGGCTATAGTTTATTTCGAAAAAGAAATTCCCAACATTTACGATGGCGATCTTATGGATGAGGAACAGATACTACACTGGCTGGTCTCTCAATTGGAACATGACGAAATCGAAGATGTCACCGATGAAATGCTCGATAAAATGGTTAAAGAGGGTCGTGTCCTAGCAGTACTGTTCTGTAAATATCTTGAAAGCTTAATGATTTCATCGGTCATATGATACAGAATTGATATTTAATCTTTAATGTATATACAGATGATAATAACGATGAAGCTTCCGAAAAAGTTTTGGAAGAATTGGAAAATATTGACGATGAATGCGATCAACTGGGCATTACATTCGTCAAAATCGATAATCCCGAGGAAGCCTTAGAATATGGCATCAACAAAGTTCCTAAACTCATTTATTTTGAAAAAGGCATTCCAACCATTTACGAAGGCAACCTAGAGGACGAACAGAAACTTCTCAAATGGCTCGATGAACAAACCAGCTCTGATCAAATCGAAGACATTACCGATGAGATGTTAGATTTAATAATTGAAAAAATGGTTCACGTAGCTGTGCTCTTCTGTAAGTGTGAAAAATGTATTTTTGCCAAAAACAAAGGGATCTTTCTCTGAAATCATAGTTTTCGAAATTGTTTGCGTCTTTAAATAAATGTGAGGTTAAGTAGCGTATCGCTTGCTAATGCTTTTGTCTTCCTCAAAGCAAATGGATTAAATCTAATAATTTAACAACTTTTTAGTAACAATTAAATGTTGTAAAATGTCGTCTACTTAATCTTAAACTAACAACATTTTAAGAGAGGTTGGGACTTAATCAAACTACCCCAAGAAGTGTTAAATCTACGCAGTTATTAAAAAAATTATATTACAGGAAAAAAGTAACTGAAAACTTTAATAGGGATCTAGAATCTAAGAATTTTTTATATCATAAATCTCAGTAGTTTTAATTAAATATTTGTTTCATCTCCCGCAGACGACAAGGATCAAAAGAAATCTCAAAAGGTTTTGGCTGAGCTGGAAAATATTGATGATGAGTGCGATTCAAACGATATTGCTTTTGTTAAAATTGATGATGACAGTGAAGCCAAGGAGTGGGGTATTGATGAACTACCTGCCATTGTCTTATTTGAACGTGGTATTCCCCATGTCTACGAGGGGGATCTTATGAAAGAAGACGAGTTATTGGGATGGTTGGTTCATCAAAAACGCTACTCTGAAATTCCTGAAGTTACCGATGAAATGAAGGATAAACTAATTGAAATTACTGAACATTTGGCGGTTATATTTTGTAAGTTTTCTTAGAGAATTTAATCCACTTAATACTCATTTTAAATTATTTCTAACTTTTAGATGACAAGGACGATAAACAAGATATTCGTATTCTAAATGAATTGGAAAATATTGACGATGAACTGGAAAAGGAAGGCATTGTTATTGTACGCATTGATAACGCTGCCGAAGCCAAAGAGTATGGCTTAGATCATTTGCCTGCCTTGATCTATTTCGAAAACAAGATACCCGCTTTGTACGAAGGTGATCTCATGAATGAAGACGAGGTTTTGGAATGGCTGACGTTGCAAAAGAAAACTTCCACCATTGAGGAAGTTACCGATGAAATCCTAACCACCTTGGTAAGTGACCACGAATACGTTGTTGTATTCTTTAGCGGTCCTTGCGAACCAGGCGAAAAGTGCGATAAAACATTAAATGCTTTGGAAACCATTGACGATGAATTGGATGAGACGGGCATTATTTTTGTAACCACTGAGGATACTGGCACTGCAAAAAAACTTAATATTAAGTCTTATCCTCAATTGGTATTCTTTAGAAATCGTGATCCTTTAATTTTTACCGGGGATCTAGAGGACGAGGATGAAGTTTTATCTTGGATCACCGATGAAGAAACTTTAGAAATTCCTGGCAAAATTGAAGATGTAAATATTAAGATGCTAGACAAGATTTTGGCTGAAAACGAACACGTTGTGGTATTCTTTTGTAAGTGTTAATAGATTTAACAACGAATAAATAAAATAAAAAGGCTAAAATTAAATGTATTTGTAGATGATGAAGATGATAAAAAATCTTTAAAGATCTTAAATGAATTGGAAAATATTGATGATGAGTGTGAAGAAAAGAATATTGACTTTGTGAAGACTTCAGATGATGATGTTCAAAAAGAATACGATTTGGCCGCTTTACCAGCTTTGGCTTTCTACAGAAATAAATTCAGAACTATTTACACTGGTGATCTAATGAAGGAAGAAGAAATCTTAGAATGGGTTATTGAATTGTACGATTCAACTGCTGATGTTATTGAATCGGTGGATCGAAAAACTTTGCAAGTTTTAATAAACGATGTTGAACATTTGGCCGTCTTCTTTTGTAAGTTTTATTTTAATATTTTTAAAACAATTCTTTTAAGCAAATATTTTGCTCTTTCTCAGATGATGACAAGTGCAGTTCTTGTTCTGGTATTTTAGAAGAATTAGAAAACATCGATGATGATACTGATAAACATGGTATACAGTTTGTGAAATCCAATGATGTTAAGCTGGCACATGAAATTGGTATATTTGCCTTCCCTGCCTTGGTATACTATGAAACAGGCGTTCCAATCATGTATGATGGTAAGTTTAACAACCAAAGGCGTTGAAGTTTGAATTAAACTTTACAGGAATTAAAATTTTAATAATGATTTCAGGTAATCTTAAAAATGAAAACCGTGTACTGCAGTGGTTAATTAATCAAAAGAGTAAGATTTTACAAAATAAAAAAGAAAAAAACTTTACACCTTGTTAACAAATGTATTAACCCCGTCTGAATTCAACTTTTGTGTAATAATATTCTAAAACATTAACCATCAAACAATCTCTTTGCCCAAAAAACGCGCCATGCTTTTAAGAAAGCAAAAACAAAAACAACGAAATAATAAATCGATTTTTTCTGTTGTTTTCTTTGTCTTAAATCTTTTAACATGGCGTTTTCATTCCATTCTTTGTTAATAATATTTATTTACTTTCAAAATCTTCTCCAACATTTCCTAAAAATTTTTTTACTTAAACATCTTGTCCCTTTCCTTTCCATACCTTTGAAGTTAAAGCAATTTTAAATTAAATATTTTTTGTAATTACAGTTGAAATTATGAAAAAAATAATATTTGGAGCTTTGAAAATTTTTAATCATTGTCTACCAAAAGTAATGGCATTGATTTCTTGGCTCTAATTTTTGTAGCATTTCACAACGGAAGACGTTAAATTCGACGTTAAATTCTACTTTTAAAACGAACGCTCCGATACTCTTCTGCATTTCTTATTCACTTCTCCACCAAAAAAAGACTGAAACTGATTTCTTTTGGAATTTATATTTTTTAATTTAAAGAAAGTATTCGTTAACATATCCTTTAGGTATAAAATAGATTTTTTTCATTATTTAAAATATTATTTAGTTCCGTTTTTACAGTTAGTTTCTTAGAAATTAATAAGCTTAACGTTACGTACGTAATGGCATAATATTTGAGCACAGTTTTTAGCCAGGTTTTTACAAAAAATAAAAATTTAATTACATTATTGTAGTTAACGCAATCCAATTGGAAAATTTAAATTAATAAAAATCACTTCTAAAATATCTAAGAACAATCCAAACCTCTCTACAAATACATAATATAAGTACTTTAGTACTGCTTGTTTATGGCTTTTATACACTTAACGGTTGTATGTATGGGCACTGTATCCTGCATACAGAAAAATGCATCATTGTTGTTGGATATAACAAAACCTAGAAAAATATTTTTAAATAGCGGGGTTTTTTAAAAAATGTTATATTTAAAAAAAATCAAACGTATTGGGATAAGGTTTTAAGGGGAAAACAGAATGGTGACTGTAGTAAAACGTAACGAGCAAAGCTGCGATCTGTCAGCAGTTAAGGACATTAGTTTTTAAGAAGTGTCAACAGAATAGTTAGTTGTAGTAGTCGCTGCAGTAGAAGTGCGAAATTCGCAATCGTGAACTTTGTTGCACGACAAAAAAATTTAAATATGTCAGCTAATACATTCATATGTATATAATTTGAGCTTCAGTATTCTATTTGCATTTTTATTGCTACCTAGTCAACTTTAGCTACTGCTACAACTTCTTTATTATGTTTTAGGCCTTACACGTTAAACACTTTCAACAAACCTTACTAAAAAAGGAAAAAGTTTATTTAAACAATAATTTTCTAAAAGAGCTCGTATGACTAGACCTTTGAAAAGTATTGTGTTGTCAAAAAACCGACCTTTTTTAAAACCGGGTTTCCGGTTACCCGAACTTCAAAGACCGGTTAATCGGTAAACCGCCCATTTAATTACAAAATTTATATAACGTAAAAAATAATTCAACTTTATTAAAACAACAACAAAAATAACTTAAAAAATATCATTTGTTACACAAAATTAGTACTTTATGTAATTTATGGTAAGAAAAACAAAAAATAGTGACTGGAAAAAATTTTTGAGGACCAAATGTGAATTTTATAAAAATAAATTAAACACAATTTGACTTTATATATTATACATACTTTTAGAAAAACAGCTAATATATATCTATGTATATTATTTTTTCTTGTTTTCTCCAAATTTCTTACAAATTTCATTTACTAAACAATAATTCACAGCGAAATAATAGCACTAGCTGATAACAGTGCGATAAATACAAAAATAAAATAAAGAAAATTTACGATTTCCATAGATATAAAAAATCGTTTAGCCGGGAGGAGAAACCCGGTTTCTTGAAAACCGAAAATATAGCTCAAAACCCGGTTTTCGGTTAATCGGTTAACCGAAATTGATAACACTAATACACAGAAAGAAAAATTCTTTTTTTGATAGGATTAAAACAAAATTTTCCAAACTTATTTGATGAAAAAATAAACTTAGAAAACTTCGTTAATTGTAAATAATTTTGTTTAAAAATATCAAAAATTTTTCGCGCTGAGTAGTAAAAAGTAATTTATTTTAAGGATATAACCCTTATTTTTGTTGCTTTTTTTGTCTTTTAAATCAATTTTTTTAATATAAATTAGATTAATTTGTTTCCTTGAATTGTAGGTCTTGACGAGACAAATTCATGATTAGACAAACGTATATCTCAGTATATAAAAAATCCAGTATAAAAATACTGGTTTTTGTCATTTGGATTTTGACATTTGTCTAGGCATGAATTTGTCTTGTCAAGACGTAAAATAAGCCATGATTTTATTATTCCCAAATAATGATTTTCTTTTTCAAGTTTCTGGCAACGCACGCTGCTTATCACTATTGTAAGAAAAATTATTGCACTTTGAATATACATACATATTTATGGCCAAAAATTTTGATTTTAATTTCCTGAAATCTTAAATTTATGAAACATCTAAATCCATAGGTAATTGCGTATGCCTGACGAAATTGTCATATAAGACATTTTTTATAAATTTTGCTTTCACACATATGACGCTTGACATAACCTCCAAACCAAAATAAATAAGTTACTTTTTCTTGTTGTTTTTTTTTCATTTGCTTTATCAGATGAAAATAGTCCGCCCTCTCATTGAAAATTTGTCATATGACTTTTACTTATGTATTTCACACAAATTGATAAGTCACGCAAAAAGTACACCCCAGGTAAAACCTCCTTAGGCTGGGCATTAACATTAATTAAATTATTGAATACTAAAGAAATACAACGACGGGACTACATAAAATTTTTTATATGTTTCACAAAAATTAAAAAAATTTGCCTTAAATCACTCCAGTTAATTATACCCTTCACATAGTGATAAAGGTATATATTTGTTTGTCATTCCGTTTGTAATTTCTTTATTATTCAGTTGCGACCAGATAAAGTATATATATTCTGGATCCTTATAGATAGGGAAGTTGATATAGCCATGTCCGTCTGTCCGTCTGTTGAAATCCAGTTTCCGGAGTCTAATAAAAAAAAACAGACCAGTTATTGGTGTCAAACTGTTAGAAATATCCTGGAGACAATCGCTATTCAAAATCAGCAAAATCGGTTTACGATTAACCAAGATATAAGCAAAAACCCAAAATAACCCATTTTTTTTAGGACAAAATCCGTGCATATGTATATCCCTATATATCTCAGTAAGTATAATCATTTTAGCCACAAAACTTGGCACTGATACTCTTAAAGTAGGGACTTAAATAATGGAAAATTTGTTTTCAGATAGGATCAGGGAAAGTGATAGTTTTACTACAATTGCCCAAATTTGGTGAAATATTTTATGCGATATATCTCGTAAACTATAACATCTATTGACATCAAATATTTTACAAAAAGTAATTGGACAACAAAACCTACGCTTTGAAGAAAAAATCTTTTAGGTAGGGGTGAAGAAGGGGTAGCTCCCATAAAAATTAAAAATTTTTATAAAATTTTTGATACGATATGTCTCGGAAACTATACAAGAAATCGACTTTAAATGTTTTGCAAAAAGTAATTGGACAAAAAGGTTTACACTTTGAAGAACAAACTTTTTTTTGTGGGGCCAGGATAAGGGGTAGCTCTCATACAAATTAACAATTTTTATGAAATTTTCGATTCACTACATCTGGGACTTCGAATATTATACACAAAATAATAATCAGACAATTCATACATTTTGGAAAAAAAAGTTGGAGAGGAGCATTCCATAAAAACTAACAAGTCTTATTAACCTTTTGATATAAATAATGTCGAAAACTTTTAAAAGTCTCGACCTCAAACCTTCTTCATCTATTTCTATTATTCATACGAACGTTAAAATTTTGTATAGTTTTCTAAGGACTTTAAAGCTCGCACAAGGTATTTTTATTATATTATTGGCAGTACAAAATTACTCGGCTATTAAAAGACCAATATGAAGTGTATATAAGATTCGGCACAGCCGAATATAGCGCTCTTACTTGTTTATTATTGATAATGTGCCGCCTTTTTTTCATTCAGTTACACTTATAAAAACAATTATGACCAAATCAAAAAAAAAAAACTGTGCTCAATTCGTTTTAGTGTAAAAACAAAATCCTTTCCCTGTGACAATTATATTTGTTTAAAATGCATGTTGAAATTAATTTTTTTTTTAAATTACACACTGTTCTTTTAATCAGATGCACTTATTTGTAAAATATTAAAAAAACAATAGATAATGTTTTTGTTAACAATTAATTAATAACAATAACTCTTTAAAATTAAAAAAAAATCAAAAATAAATTTTAATTGATTCTGAAAAACATAGCTGACACAATGTTTTGTTTTAAAAAACAACTTATATATACATATTAAAATAATAACTAAATTATACAAAATTTATTTTTAAACAGAGATTTAAATCAAAATTTTGCTTATGACAATTTTTTGTTTTAAGAAAATCATTAGAAAAAAATAATATTTAAACAAGATTGTTAACTATTTTAAAATTAAGATATTTTTTTGTAAAAAAAACACATGCACATATTGACCTTTATATGATTGTAAATATTAAAAATAAATCCATAAGATAATGATTTGATTGTAAGAAATTATTTTTTTTTTATTATCATTATTAAGATAAGAAACGAACAAACGTATGTCAGCAGCAAAAGCATTTTGTCAGTTATTAGTTCTTGTTTAAATCGTTACTTCTGTTTAAAAAATTATTTTAATAATTTTGTTATTTTGCATAAAATTTTTTCTACAATTTTGTTTAACTTTTTTAAAAAACCTAAAAAAGAAAAAGCACGCTTTTTAAATTAAATATTTAAACTTTGTTGATGCAATGAATTTAATAATATTTTTTTTCTTTTTTTTTATAAAGAAAAAAGAAATTTAAATGTTTAAATAAATTTACTAACGTTTTTCTTAACAATTTGTATATAGAACAATTTTCAAATTGGCCAGAGTTTTGTTTGTGTAAAAAATTAAAATCGTTTTTTAATTTTTAAAATTAAATAAAATAAATTTTGATTTAAAAAGCCAAAAATGAAATGAATCTGACAAAATGTTTTTGTTTAATTTGTAAACAGATGACGAATGTTTCTATGTTGGATTGGGTCACGATAATTACAAACCATTCCAATGCTGTCTAACAAAATTGGAGAAATCAACAAAAGTTCCTAAAATGACTGCTCAAAGAATTGGACAAACAGCTGCCAGCGATGGAGGTAATTTTCAATTTGGCACAGCTGACTCTACACCTATTCCACCAAAAAAAGCTGCCAAAACCAAAATCGCACCAAAAAAATCTTCCTCCAAAAATGTGAAAAAACCAATAATTGATTCCGATGAAGATGATGATGACGACGACAACGACGATGATGATGATGACGACGATGACCAAAAGGAGCCTTTGGTTAAGGTATCCTATGCTAAGCATAAGCTAAATAACAAACCAGCGGTAAAACCTGAAAAATTTCCCACCCTTAAGACCAGCACTAAATCTTCGACCAAATCAAAAAAGACTTTTGCCAAAAATGAAGACAAGTTAAATGTAAAAACTGGTACGTTTGATTTAGGCAAATTTCTTGTCTGGTAGCTTAGATTTTTCCATGAAAGCAATTTCATTTCAATGCTTTAACAGCACATTAGTCAGGACTAAGAAAAAATTCTAAAATTTGTTAAGTTTTGTCTATTCTTCTATTGTGTTTTTCTCTTTTTTCTCTCTCTCTTTTTATAGGCATAAATTACTTGCACAAACGACTAAAACATTTATATGACCTCATTTTTCAGGATATCTCGCCGTAGGAATAAGGAAATTCGTTTGACTAAAAATTATATAAAAACATAGTTCACACCTGCAAACATAAAAAAGAAAACCAAATTCAAAACTCACTCGCATGCAAAATCTTTTAATTATTATTTGATTTTCTTTTATATTATTAAACGGAAAAATTAAATTCAAAATATTTACTGCAAAGAAAAGCTTTTTCGAATGAAATGTTTTGCAACCCTGGCTTTCATAATTTTGGAATGTTCAAAACACCAACAGAATCAACCAACCAACTTTCAACACCAGCCCAGCAATCATCACAAAAACTGATGAACTTTGTTATATGCTTAAAAAATTGAATCCTGATACTAATTTGTTTCTCGTATTTATTTACTGATAAAACATTAATACCTGCTTCAATTCTACTTTCATTATCCCCACTATCCTTTAATTAAAAACAAAAAAAAAAAAGCTTTTAAGCCTTAATGTCGTTCAAATCTGAAAGCAGTTAATCTCTAATATTTTTTTTAAACTATTTTTGATATAAAAACTTTACACTATTTCTTAATAATTCTTAAATATTTATTGTAAAACTTACAACTCTTTGCTTTTATTGCACTCTACTAATACTGTCTAATAAACTTATAAATAAAAAATTACGTTCATAATTACACATTTTAAAAATTATATATTTAAAACTAAATCTCGTTAAAACTCGCTTGATTATGCATGACTTTTTTAAGTAGATTTTTTTTTTCAATTAATGTTCCTTATTTTAGCTTTAAATGGTTAAAGTTTTTTTTTAAACCAGGCTGTTTGAAACACTTTTAAATTTAGTTTGTTGTTTTAAATTTTTAAAAAATAAATATAAATATTGAGCAGTTTTGTTTTTTGTTAAAGATGTGTTTGCCAGGAAAGGCTGCCAACATTTATTAATTATTCTAAAAGGTCTTTGCCTTCGAACGCACCTTAAATAAATTTTATTAAAATTTTATTATTTTTTTTTTTTTAAGAACAAAGTGAATGTTTTTTTTCAATTTTTTTTAGATTATTTTATTTTCCTAAAAGTTAATTTCTAGATTAAAAGTTTTTGTGTTTTATGCCTAAAATAAAAAAAAATAAAAATTTATTTTTTTAAAAGTAAAAGCTGTTAATATAGAGTTAAAATTATATTAAAAATATATAATTATAAAATTATTAGTAAAATTAAAAAAAAATATATAGTCCATATCTACACAAGCAATAATAATTAATTAATTCTAGAACTTGGTATCAAAAAGAAATAGAGAAAAATTACGTTAGAACAATTTTTTTATGTTTCCTTCTTTGTACTTTTTTACATAAATTGTTAAAAAAGCAGCAGAATTTTTTTTTAAATATTAAAAAAAAAAATAATGCAGAAACTTTTATTGCTTGTGTAGACAGAAAGTTATCTATCATCAAATTAATTAATCCCCCTTTTTATGCAGAAATCTTTATAATCAATTCGTTTGAGTGTAATCATGTCTTTGTAAGAATTTTTTATAATTTTTTATATATAAAACTTTGCAATAAAACATTTATATAAATTTAATCCAAATATTTATTAACAATAAAATTGTCATAATTACTTTAAACTGAAAGTCTTGTTAAATTAACTTATAATAAATTATAAAATATAAAAAATAAATATAAATTAAAAGAATTGTCATAAGCAAAATAATTGTTTCACCTTAATTTCCAATAAAATCTGTTTGAAACTAAATGCCAATTTATATTTCATATATATTAAGTACAACCAGGGAAATTTGGTTTTTTTATTTAGCACCTGGGCTTAAGCTTAATGGTGATATTTGCTTAAAGTCAATAAGATTAAACAAAACATGAATGTAGCGTCTTTGGCATACATTTAAGTTATTGCCTATATATTTGCCTTGATTACCCAGCCAGCGAAATTGTCTGCATAAGGCAAGTTAAACAAATATATAAATTAAATAGTACAAATTTCTTACAGAATTTTGTCAGACATGTCTGAGCAAATTGATATTTAACGGTCTGTAAGATTTTTAATTAATTTTGATCAGATATGTCTTTTGGTTCTGATTTGATGGTATTCTGCTTCTGTTATAAATCTGACTGTTCAAACACAAATCACGAGAATCGGATAAGATTGGGGTTTTCTTTAGCAAAAGACTGAACAAAAAATTAAAATTTTATTTTCCATGTCGAATATCTCCTCAACTATAAGTTAGAAAAATCCTTCTAGACGAATATCGACGTACATCTTTGTTGTGCGCATTCACATTAAACACGTGCAAAGATATATCTTTTAACACCAGTTTGTGTGTTTTTTCAGCTTTGAGTGCGTATTGATAAGTAGCCTCGTGTTTTTGTTATAAGTTGGTATTGGTATTTTCTCTAATTAAATGTGGTGTGGTTTGGTAAAATGAGAGCAAGAGTAACAAATTTGTTTTTCTATGTTTCGTTGAAACAGATACATACAAATAATGATGGTTAACTATAAGTACTTTCGTTGTTTTTCTTATTCTGGCTACATGAGCCAGTTTTTCTATTTTTAAATTTTATTTAAATAAATTAAACAAATTTAGCTAAAAAAAAATTAAAACTGCATCGTTACTATAAATATTAAAGTCAAATAATAAAAATTAAATATATATTATTTTATCTTAATTTTTGAGTTTAAGATCAAAAAATTTGTTCTTAAATTTATTTTACTCATTTTTAAACACTAGAGCTCTATAGCTACAATAAACTTTAAAAATCAAATTTTTGTTTAATGCACAACCTTTATATAAACGATCTCGTTATTTGTTGTATCAACAGTTATAAGAAAATATGCATGATACTATTGTTATTCAGCACAAAAACAAATACATTACGCACTCAATGCAAAACCATAAACAACAATATTTGTTTATAAGAGTAGAGTAAGTGCGCAATAGCAAAACCATCCAACATCAGTTACACTTATTCACACACTTATACCAAAAAACAACTGGTATTTACAAGGATGTACAAGGTATATCGGTTTTTGCAATACTTATTTGTTCTTTTTGTGCACGTGTTTAATTCACATATACGTTATAATTGGCGAATTCACAAGGTACGATACGATAGCATATTGTATTATTGTCATATAATTTCACAATAGCATAAAAATTTTGTTGTTGCTCTCCATACGAAACTTGTTGTGAAACAATACAACTTTGTTTGATATGTTTTTGTGATGTCATATTATATACAAAGTCATGCGCCAAGCGCCTAAAACGAAACGGCGAGTTTTTTAATTTAATTTTAAGAGCCGCTAGCACTCGCATCCGTCAAAAATGTCTATACTAAAAACTTAGGCAAAACCGCCAAAGAAGATTCCTTAAACCGCCTCCGCCGGCAAAAATAGCCGGCACTGCTCTCTGACACATCAGCTGTTTTTTGTTTACGTAAAAAATAACAAAATTCTTGTGATTTTTTATTAAAACTTTGCTTATTTTAATGGATTTTAGTGATTCTCACCAGGTTAGATATAGACCATTTTGTGTTTTCATGGGTCTAATTTCTACAAATTATTAAGTTAAGCCAAGAGCAGCACCAGATTTATATACATACATATGTGTTTTTTTTTATCGTTTGGTCGTATCAGCTGATTTATATTTTAAATACGACACCTACAAATATACGAAGAGTTGTTTACAACGGTCATATTTTTTGGTTTTATTATTTTACAATATATGATTTCACAAGACCTTGTGAATTCACCAAATATGTTTTATTTGTGGCCACGAATATTTGCAGTGAAAAGTTCGTAGTACGTCCGGGTTGTGCTCCTCACACTAGCCAGATCCTTATCCATACAGAAAGTAGAAATGTGGGAATTTTAAGTTGTAGGCTATTTACTGAACAGGTGCTATATATATACATTAATTGTAATATATATGCTTTTTTAATGATTTATGGCAAAATAGACAATGTATAATTTATATAATCTCTTGCCATATATTAACATACAAATAAACGATGGATGGATGGACGTATGTATGTAAGTTGTAAATAACAGAAATATTTTCGTCGTATACACCGTAAAAGTATCAAAATTTATTAGAAAAAAAAAACGCATTTCAAGCACACTGACTATAGCCCTTCTTTTAATAAACTTGAAATAAAATTATAAATAAAATATTATATTAAGTTTCGTTATAAAATCGGAAAAAAGTATGAAATCTGTTATAAAATAAAGTAAAAAAAAAATAATAAAAACTGAAGCACTGAGAAAGACCTTGAATAAGAAATACTAACAGAGGTTGCTGTCGGCAAAATAAATATACATACATACATACACATATACATATGTACATACATGCATACAAAGCATGTACAGATTTACGCTCCCCACTCCCACCTGAAATGAAACGTTAACTTTTGGGAAAAAATAAAAGAAATAAATATTTTAGGACTTTGCCAAATGTCAAATTGAAATACGAATGTAATAAAATTTCAAATCTCATATATTTAGGTTCATAACAGATTGTGACCTAATTCGATTAAAACTAAATTAATATTCTTTTCTTTTTCTATAACTTGACTAATTTAAACAATTTAAACAGGGTGTAAATCTTAAGTTAATTTAAACACTGCAGTACCACAGGTAAGTCATAAATATAATGAAATTATTTAACACTAAAATCTCTTTGTAATAATTATTAACTAAATATTTTTAAATTTCATTGTTCAATATAATATTTAGGTAATATGGAGGACGAGAATGAAGTATTTAAATGGATTTTGGAACAGAAAGCCGACGAAAGTATTGAACTAATTGATCGTGAGACTTTGTTTGAGTATATTGGGTCGAAAGATTTTTTGGCAGTAGTATTTTGTAAGTAGTTGTAATAACTGATGAAATAAAACTTTTTTTTAACTCTTTTTTTCAATAAAACAACAAACTTTACACCTAAAAACAAAATAGAACGACAAAAAAAAACATAAGATTCTAGAACTAATTTTTCTATCATTTACAATATGACAAATTAAGAAAATATTAATAATTCTTTTAAACAATTTTTAACAACATCAGTTCGCTCTACTACTTCAACTACAGCAACAACTACTTCTACTAAGTATTTTTTCTACCATAAGATTTTCAAATTGTTTACAACAGAGTTAGTTTTTACTTATTTTACTAAAAAAAAACAACTGTAACTGCTATAAAAAAAATAACTTTCCTTTCTTAAAATCAATTTCTTTTCGTTAACTAAATAAAATATTAAATTAAGGCAAAATGAATAATTAATTGAAAATGTCTTTTCTATTTTAGATAAAGAAGATGATCCCGATGCTCCTCGAATATTGCGTCACATTGAATTAATTGATGACGAGGCCTCTGAGTACGGCATACAAATTGTCAAATGTCATGACAAATTAATGGCCAAGAAATATGGTTTTCGAAATCCTCCTGGTATTACATATTTCCGCAAAGGCAAATACATTAATTACGATGGCGACATTGATGATGAAGAAGAAGTTTTAGATTGGCTGACAAGTCCCGCCAATATGGAAATGACAGATCACATAGAACAAGTTAATCGCAAAATGTTTGAAAAAATACGCAAAGCTTCCGATTATTTGGCGGTTATATTTTGTAAGTTTTCCATTTGCTAAGGTTTGAGGAAAACAAACCTGTATATCTCTTTCTGGGAGGTAACTCTTTCGCCGGTTCACTTTTAGGATAAGTAAGCAAATATCAAGGCAAATCAAGTAAACTTCATAGCTTAACTCGTAGTTGTTAACAGGTCATTGATTCTAAATTATTTTAAACCTTAGAATTTTTACAGCTTAGAAAGCAACTGCTTTCGAAAAAAATTCACCTCAAATTGTAGTTGTGCAAGAAACCATGAACAACGATACGAAAGGTGACACAGGGTACAAGAAAATGTTTAAAAGGGTGGCATTTGGAATCGCTAACTCACTTAACTGATTGTCTAAGCTTTTTAAGTTAAATTTTGGTAAAGTCTTTTCGTTTTAAATTCCTTATGCAGCTCTTAGCATCAATGACTGACTGACTTCATCATTGTACATCCCACGCGTACAGTAAGAGACTAGAAATGTTGACTGCCGGTACCACTATCCATGTATATATATTGACTATATAAGGGTTTCGGAAAATTCCACCCTAAGAGGGTAAAAATGGGTCAAAATTCTATGTTGGCCTTCCAGAGGTCAATTTTGTAACTACTAAACTAATTAATCAAAATATAAATTGCGTTTGTTAGGTGTCGAAATAATACAGGGTGTCTGGTGGCAGATTTATATTTTCAAACTTAAATAAAAAACGTTATAATTGAAACAAGGTTTTATTAAGAGCATTGAACGATAGAATGAAAATTCCGATTTTATTTTCTAACGAGTACATCATCCAGATATCTTCTTCTTGAACACACTGTTTAAAACGGAGTTTGTTTTCTGCGCTACACGCTGCAGTAAACATGTTTCAATTGAGCTGATTTCTCGACAAATATTTCCCTTTAAAGCCGCAAGCAATTTAATTGCAAACTCTCTTTTTGTGGTATCCCAATTAAAAGAATCCATGGTAGTTAAATTGGGCGACCCCGTTGGTCATGGGATGTCTTCAAAGCGACTGATCAGTTTTTGGGGGAAAATTTCCCGATGAAAATTTGATGTTTGCTGTGTTTGCAGTCATCCCATCCTACTGAAACCAAGTGAGTGAAGAGTACAATGGATGAGCTCACAGGTTTTTCAAAAAGAGTTTCGTAATCATGCGTCGATAATTTTCACCGTTAACCTTTGCTGCCTGACCTCAAAAATTTTCGAAAAAAAAAATGGTTCAATGGAAATGGTGTAGAGATATGAAATGAAAGGTTGGAGTCGAAAGTCTACTTAGTAGACAAAAAATATTTTTTTAAACTTTTTGTTACTTTTTCGAATTTTTGGAGATTATAATAAGTCAGAAAAACCTAAACAAGAGCGGAAAGCGTTGAGTTTTTTACCGCAAAGCCTAAACAAAAGCGGTAGCCATTGCGGCAATGTTTCAAACAGTGTTGCCAGTCTTTTCCTTTGCAGCTAACTTTGCTCCTTAACGCTTTGTCAAAATTGGATTATTTAACCGCCGCTTTTTTTTTGATGCGTTATTTCACTTTTCTTCATGCAAATTGTATGGGCATGAGAATTTTAAACAAGTAAAAAATGCCCGCCGCTCTTGTTTAGGTTTCTCTGTAAGTCAGCATATACAAATGGAAATATTGAACAGTTTAAGGTTGAAAGTTCATTTAATTGTCAGAAAATACCTTTTTACAGTTTTCGTACTTTTTGGCATATTTTAGGATTAATCTAGAAATTAGTCTAGAAGCATGAAACTAGAAAATATTGACCCAGAATTGAGTCAAAGAAACTTTTTCAAACTTTTAGTACTTTTTTTAATTTTTTGAGAGTTAGAGTCTACAAATGTGACATTAAGAAATAATTGCCAAAGTTGGGATCAAAAGTCAGCTGAGTGGAAAAAGGTACTTTTTGTCACATATTTGGGTACTTTTTTTAATTTTTTGATATAACAAGTCCAGAAATATTAAAGTTAGTGGAAAAACACTCTTTTTAAATTTTTTGGTACCTTTTTGATTTTTTTGAGATTTTGAGTCTTAAGGTATAAACTTAAGTAATATTAACCCAGATTGAAGTCGAAAGTAAACTAAGTGGACAAAACCTACTGTTTTCTTTTTTTTTTTTGGTATTTGTCGGAATTTTGACCCAGATTAAACCTTGTTTACTGTGTGCGTTTGTGTGCGTCATAACTCAACAAACCAAAGTTTTATAATTTTTCTAAGTCCAATTTGTTGTTAAGAGCTCGTTAAGAGATTTCGGGAGATTGTCTGAAATTGTAAGTGTCCTAATGATTTTTTAAGACATTTCGGATGTTTATCTTAACAATTTTTTTAAAATCGTTATATTGTTACAAAGTCATGTCAAATCTTTCATATGAACATAATTATGATTTCGGTAGCATAACGTTTCCGAAATCGAATGATTTTTTCGGTGAGTCGTTACGAATTCTTTACGAACATTAGTGTAGAGTATCCTAAACATTTTTTATTTAATGCAAATTAAAACAAATTTAAATAACAAAATTTCTAAGAAACTATTTAAACCAATTTAAAGCTTGAAAGAGTTAATTGTGTGTTCCTGGGCCTTTGCAACATTTTTTTTTATCTTTCGAACTTAAAAAGTTGTTTTCATCTTTAAGAATTATATGTACCTGCTAGATACTATTTAGTCTGATTCCACTTTAATTTTTATTCAATTATTTCGAAATAATAATTATTTCATTGAAAATTTATGTATAAAACATTTTACTTTTCTTTTAAAAGATAGTGAAGATTGCAAACAATGTCCCCGAGTTTTAGCTGAGGTGGAGCATATCGATGATGAGGCCGATAAGGCAGGCATTGATTTCGTTAAAATCGATGACAAACAGATGGCCAAAGAAGTGGGTGTGTTTGCTTTGCCTGCGATTGTATTCTTTAAGCCAACTTCAAAGGAACCAGTTATTTACGCCGGTAAGCAAAATATTATTGGTACTTCAAATTTAAAATTCTAAAATTTTCATAAAAAATAAATCTCAATTTTATGTTTTTATATCTTATTTCTATGTTTCTTTTACAGGAGATCTTTATGAAGAAGAACAAATCCTCACTTGGCTACTAACGCAAAAGGATCCAAGTGGAGATGTTATCGAAGATCTTGAAGGCGAAAAACTTATTAATTTAATTGAAGAATCTGGTTCCATTGCCGTATATTTCTGTAAGTTTTCCACGTCCGATGCTCTTTAAGTAGTTTTTTTTTTTTGTTTAAGCATCTTATTAACAAGCTGTAATCGTTTTGGTTACAAGAATAACATCAAATGTTATATTTAAGATTTTTATATATGAAAAATGTGGCTGGAAGTCAGCAGCAGGGACGTTTTTTATGTTGGACACAGCTACGATTTTATATGTTTGTCGCTGTCATAAAGCAAATAAAATAAATTTTTAATGATTTTTAATATCCCACAAAAAATTGCTAATAAATATTGAGTTAAAGCAAAACCTTTTTTTGTACATTCTTGTCTCAAAAGCTGGTTAAACTCCAACTTAACTTACTTTGAATTTTTTTAAAAGATAAATTTGCAGGTTGTAAACCCCAAGGGCTTTACACCTTTAGTGTCTAGAATATTTTATGTTATTTATTGTTACACTTTTGCGCAAAAAGGTTACAGCTTTCATTCATTCACAATCAACAACTAAACAAAGTAAATAAAAATATTAATTGTACTTTAAATAAAATTTATTTATAAATTTTAACAAAAATTATTAACCAACCATTGTCAGCTCTATTTCTTCTTCTTTTTAAAAAAACAGCTTCTAACGAGTGACTAACCAAGAAACTTAAAGAAAACAAAAATTTATTAATTATTTATTATGATTAAAAGCCTTTTTAAAATTTATTTTTATTTTACTTTTTAAACAAAACTAATTCAATCTTTAAAAAACTATAAAAACAAAAATTAACGCCTTGTTGCCTTACTTTTAATGAATAAACTTAAACCAAATCAACTTGGGAAATAATCTAGGGAATAAGACCCAGTGTGACATTTGTAACTCCAAGGCTGCACGCAAGGCCAGGCTAAAAAAGGAGAAAGACCAGCAGACACAAGATCCAGGAGTAGGAGCAGCCGCAGCTGCTTTTGCCAGCTCTGACGGCGAAGGAGGCGAAGCTGGCGCTGAGGGTGCAGCAATCAGTGATTCGACGACAGCCACAACATCTAAACATGAAGAGGGTACTAAATGATGATGACATTTTTGTTAAGTGGTCTTGTTGTTTTGTATTCCCCGAGAAAAAAAAAAACAAAATAAATCAACCTCAAACCCATATTTTCACTGTAATCCCTACTTTTAGTTTTAGATAAATCACTTTACTAGCAAATCCCGCCACCAACATTACACCCCAGAGACTTGAAAC
The DNA here is from genome assembly GCA_963583895.1 of Melanophora roralis. NCBI lineage: Eukaryota > Metazoa > Arthropoda > Insecta > Diptera > Rhinophoridae > Melanophora > Melanophora roralis. The sequence goes on along the minus strand of OY757191.1, from coordinate 82,906,001 downwards.
CCTAAATGTACAATATTTATTGTATCCAAGTGCTGACACCAGTCAATCCAACCCTTTAAGAAGACAAATATAAATTTAGTTCTTACATCACCTCCCCTTCTGGTTTGAGAGGTTTTGCAATCACTATTTGAATACTTTAAGAAAACATACTTTTATCCTTTTTCTTTAAAATTGCTTGATACACCAGCTTTTCCTTTTTCAAGTGCTATCTTTGTTCTATGCCTCGTTCCTTAATATGTTTTTGTGTGTTTTTGTTTGTAAATTTATTAGATTTCTAAAATTAAGGCTTAAATATTTAATAAAAACTAAATACTTTCCCTAACTTTCCCTATTAGACTTGGATGGCTGTGAAACTTGTACTAAAGTTCTAGAAGAACTGGAAAATATTGATGACGATTGCGACAAACATGGCATTAAGTTTGTCAAAACTAAAGACTTTTCAGTAGCCGATGGTTACGGTGTACACGACTATCCAGCTCTGGTCTACTTCGAGAGTGGTATACCAAATGTGTTTGAAGGTAACATTTTATTACATTTAAAATGCTTTAACTTTATAATAATTTTTTTCTTTTGCCATCCTAGGCGAGTTGCAAGAAGAAGAAGAGGTCTTGCAGTGGCTTATCACACAAAAGACTGAAGATCGCATTGAATTGATAACACGCCAAATGTTGGAAACTATGGTAGAGGAAACTCAATATTTGGCTGTTTACTTCTGTAAGTTTTAAAAAAAATAATTATTTTAAGTCACACAGTTACTCAGTTCAAAATAAATCAAATTACCTTTAAATATCTTACACCGTTGTTTATCTTACACCACCATGAAAACAAGTTTAAACAATTTATGTTAATTTTTATTGAGACCATGACGTCCATAAGTTTTTTGGGGTCGTTGATATGCAGGACGCTTCAATTGTAAAGAGAGGGTGTGACCATTTTACTTTCATTTTCTTCTTACAATTCAAAAGTTTTAAAGTTTCAACTTAAGTGAAAACTATTATTTTGAAAGATCAGTTAAGTAAAGGTGCCTTTGAGAAAATGTGAAAGAGGGTGACAGTTTCATCAAAACATAGAAAATAAGAGAAGATTTAGTTTTTTAATGAAAAATTAATAAAAAAACACTTTAACTGATCATTTTTGATTTTGAGTTTGGATAATAAAAAATATGCTTTTTAGTTGTATCAGAGTTTCGTTACAGTGATTATTTGTTCAACCGTGCTTTTACCGTTAATCCCTTGAGAAATTTGATTCCAACAGACGGACAGACGGACAGACGAAACAAAAAATTGTACTTGGTGGTGTATGGTATCGCTAAACATAAACTTAATCCAACACAAGTTACACAAAACACATCTCTCACATATCTAGTGCCATCTGAACGCAAGGGTCATTTACAACCTGCTTATTGTAAAACATATTGTGTGCACCCATCCAACATTGATGCCAGCTATAAGAATTCCACCTTGAATACCCATAAGTCCAAACAATTCCTTAAGAATTACATTTCACGCAAAAGAAAACGTATCGAAAGTCAAGGTATTCTCTCAAAATTTAATTTAAATGCAAGCGAAAATAATGTTGCACAGTGGGGTCTTTGAAAGAAAAAAGTTATAATAAAGTAGTTAATTCTTAGCAATTGATGTTATTTGCTAAGTAATCCGATTTAAAAATTAGTTCTTGGAGGTTTTTTACCTTGGTTGTAAATTTCTTAAAATTCTATAGCAAAATTAAAAAAAATATGAAAAGTTGTACGACAATAAACAAGTTGTAGTAGTGTCCTAGTGCAGATGTTTTATTATGAGGTGATAATTTTTAGCCCACTGAAGAGTCGTTTTTATTAAAATTGGATTTATTGGCTCGCTTTTCTTTAAAATTTCAACTCCTCCCTTTTCTTCTTCATTGCTATTATCAGTCTTCTTTTAATAGTTGCGAAATTACGTTTCTTACTGTTATCTACTATTAGAAAGGCTCCACTGTGCAGTTTTTTGTTCCTTCCTCTTTTGTTTCTCTTGTCCGTATCTTTTTGTGTTCTTACAAAAAATTATATTAAGTCTAATATTAACCAAGTTCCATGTCTGTTCTAACAACTCCTTATATAACTACACGTCCACACCGGCCATGTGCATGTCTTGACATATGTCAAGACACAGATTTAGCTGATGTGAGCGTGCGAAAAATACATAGTTAATGCTTTTTATAACAAAAGCGAAATATTTTATTTATTTAATAAAATAATTCAAATAAATTAAATCTTATAAAGAAAGATTTAAAATTATGTCCATTTTAAAAGGCGGATTTTTGATGCAGTTGACAGATTTCGGACACAAATAGATTAATTCTAATTTGAAAAAATACAAGTTAATTTATAAGTGATTAGTTTATGATTGGCAATTTCAAATTTTGGTATCTTTTACGAAATTTTTGCTTCCCATAAAAAAATTAAAAAAAATTTTTTTAGTGAAATTTTTTACTTTAAAATTTTTTTAAAAAGGTTTTAGAATTACTTACTTAATAAACATAAAAGAACCAAAATCAAAGTCAAAATCGTAATTATTGAAAAAAATATTAATCTATTTTATTTCTTTTAATCATCATTAAACCTCACTAAACTTTTCATTAAAAAAATTTTCATAAATCAAAATCCGCCTATTTAATATGGCAACGAATACCTTAATTTTTGACGTTTTCTAAAGAGCTTGTTTTGCTTCTAATAAGAACCGCTACAACCTGCGCCATTAATCCTAATTTGCATATTTAAGACACACACAATACAAGCCTGAGTTCTATACAAATTACAAAACCAAAATCTTAAAATTAACTGATAACAAATCCTACCTTCTAGATAAAATTAATTGTAATATTTGTGATCAAATCTTGGAGGGTCTTGAACTGATCGATGATGAATGCGATGTCTTTGGCATACACATGGTTAAAATACAAGATCCACAGTTGGCAAAACGTTATTCTATTAAAACATTCCCAGCTCTGGTATATTTCAGGTAGTTAATTCCCATTTCTTTAACTACGGTCTCCATTAGACATTAAATCACTAACAATAACAATAATAAGATATCATATGTAGACTGCTCATGTTAACTTTTGTTTTGTGTTAAAACATATCTGTTAGTGCAAATGTTAAAACAATGGTGCTATGAGATGATGTTTTAACAACTATTCATGTCTAATGGAGAGTTTGCTTTAGCAAAAATTATTGCATTAAATATCTGAATTTCAAATTCTTAAAGAAATGGCAACCCTTTGCTGTTTGAGGGTGATTTGCAAAATGAACAATCAGTCTTGGAGTGGCTTATCGATGATGATAATCGCGAATTGGCCGATGAAATTGAAGAGGTCAACGAACGTATGCTGGAAAGATTAATGGCTGAATCTACTTTATTGGTTGTATTCTTTTGTAAGTAAAAGTATTATTTAACTTTCAAAATAAGTTTAATTTTTTCGTTATTTTTATTAATTTTAAAGATGACGAAGACTGTGCTGAATGTGAGGAAATTTTGGAAGAATTGGAGGAAATCGATGGTGAAGCAGATATGTTTGGCATTGATTTTGTTAAAATTGCCAGTGTAGAGGCTGCCAAAAAATACGAAGTAGTTAATATACCTTCATTAGTGTACTTTAGGTAAGAGCGTTGATTTACTAGTAAAACAGAATTTCTAATTTAGTTTCTCAAATCTTTTTTTTAGAAAACAAGTCCCTGTTCTTTATGATGGGGATCTTCATCAACATGATAAAATCATAACATGGCTGACATCTCAGGATGTTTTTGAAATCAAAAACGAAATCGAAGAGGTCAACCGTAAAATGTTGGATAAACTGTTGGAGGAAAATGAATTTATAACCGTATTTTTCTGTAAGTTTTCATGTTTTTCTATTCTTTTCTAAATGAAATTAATGATTTTTTTCTTTTGTTGAAGATGAACACAACCAGCAAGAATCTACTGCTGCCTTGGAAAAGCTGGAAAATATCGATAGTGAAACGGATAACTTGGATATAACATTTGTTAAAATGGCCGATTCCCGTTATGCCAAGAAATGGGGTGTTACCAAACTGCCAGCTATGGTGTACTTTAGAAGAAGATTCCCAAGCATTTACAGAGGTTTGTTCGACTTTAAATTGTGTTTTTAATGGCAGCATATTTTTAAAAAAAAATTTTTTTTGTTTTGTTTTATCAACAGGGGATCTTCTGTCTGAAGATGAGGTTTTAGAATGGTTACGTAAAAATCGTTTCCGTCAGCCGGAACTAAATGTTTTCATGTATGCCTTGATAGCATTATCAGTGGCATTTGTCCTATACACTGCCTTTTTACTACAATGCTTTAAGCCAGCACCACCACCGCCACCACAACATCCCAAACAATCGTGATATGTTTTAACAGCGCCTTAAAGGATTAACTAATTAATTTGTAAAATATTTTTTTTTAATTTGAGTTCTTTGTTAACCAAATTCAAATTTTAAAACAAAAGTTTAAAGATAAACTCTTGATTGTATTGAATTCTTAAAATTATCACTCAATTTAAAGGACATTTTAAATTTTTTTATTATCTTCTTTTTATATTAAACTTATCGTTTGTGATTCACATTGCTAGAACTTTTCAAAATTCACCCCATAAACTCTCTTTTTTATTACGAAAATTTCCAAAACTTAAAGCATAAAAGTAAATAACGAGCGACATTTAATTATTAATTAAATTTTAATTTGCGAAACTTTTTTCATTTGTATTTAAGACAGCAAACTTAATTTGTCCACGAATTCTAAGAATTTGCTTAAAATATTTAATTTGATTTTGTTTAACAAAATCTGAACCAAAAAAAGTTTGAGAGTTATTTAAGGAGTTCATTGGTGAATTCGTTTTACTTTTTACTGGTAAAATATTTATCCCAGAAACAAAACGAAACCGTGTTCATATCCAAAAGTGTCTTAAAATTATTTTAATGATTAAAGTGTTCAAATGTCTAAGGGCCCAATCATATTTCAATTTCAAAGTTTTCAAACTCAAACTAGGCGAAATTTAAATGCCAAACACAAATACTTATTTTTAATAGAAAATTTGAATCTACTAAATATTATGTGTGTGTGTAAGTGTAGTTTTTAAAATTGTAAACAACGATTTAAATATTTCGATACAAAAACAAATAAAATAAAAAAAATTATTAAATTAATGTAACTTTAATAAAAACAAATAAACCGAATTAAAAATAAAAAAAATATATTTTTTTCTTTGGGAAAATAGAACGAATCATACACTAAACACGTGCATAAATAGAACAATAAGTATTGCAAAAACAGATTTACCTTGTACATACCAGGTCTTTTTGGTATAAATGTGTGAACGAGTGTAACTGATATTTTATGGTTTTGCTATTGCGCACTCACTCTACTCTTATAAACAAATATTGTTGTTTATTGTTTTGCATTGAGTGTGTATTGTATTTGTTTTTTTTTTTTTTTTTGGTGCTAAATAACAATAGTACTATACATATTTTCTGATAACTGTTGATACAACAATATAACGAGATCGTTTATATAAAGGGTTGTGAATTAAACGAAAATTTGATTTTTATAGCTTATTACAATATAGAGCGTTAGTGTTTAAAAATGAGTAAAATAAATTTGAAAAAATATTTTTTTGATTTCAAGTTCAAAAGCTAATAAAACTAATAAACTAATATATATTTATTTTGTATTCTTTAATAATTTAGTTTTTAATTTCAAATTTGAATTTAATATATGTATATAGTAACGATGCAGTTTTAATATTTTTTATATAAATTTGTTTTATTTATATAAATAAAATTTAAAAAATAGAAAAACTGGCTCAAAAAGCCAGTATACGAAAAATAACGAAAGTACCTATAGCTAACCATCATTATTTGTATGTATCTGTTTCAACGAAACATAGAAAAACAAATTTAATTAGAGAAAATACTAATACCAACTTATAACAAAAACACGAAGCTTCTTATCAATATGCTCTAAAAGCTGAAAAAACACACAAACTGGTGTAAGCAGGTATATCTATGCACGTGTTTAGTGTGTATATTAAAGCGGACAAATTTTTCAACCAAAATTAAAGCAGACTGAGTTTTTACTCTACTCTTGGTTAGACAATTTTGATAAAACTTGCCTAATAAGCCATGTTTCTAAAATTAAAATAAGGTCTCCACGACCAAATGTTTATAACAACAGACATTGCAACAATAATAAAAAGCAGTTGAAAAATTGGAGGCTCCAATTTAAATTTAAAACTATATTTTTTTGAAAAATATTGCAAAATATTTAGCATATTACGTTTCTGCTGTAAATTGTTTCCCCCTGAACAATATAAGCCGCTCTAATGTTCATACAGAGTTTGAAATAAATTTCAATATTTTGGTAGTTAAATAAAAACAATTTTAGTACTTTGCACAAGAAACGACTTAAATGAAGAGACCTGAAAAAAAGACCCCAACTGTCTCTTTAAGTTTGGAAAAAGACTTTGGGGCAAAAGTTAACATCTTTTTAGTTGGCCACATATGATAGATATAACATCAGATCTAAATCATCGGGCAGTGACACAGGAAATGCTTAATCGGTTTTGATGTCCTCCCTGCACGCTCTGCGATCACTGCTCTCCGCAACCTTAATCTGTTTGAGGTGCGTTTGTAGGTTTGAGTGACTGATCAGCACACTTTTTAATTTAATTTAGGCTTCCTTAATTTCAGGATTTTGCTAGTAGCATTGCCTTAAAGGATTCTTGCCATTCCACCAACTGTTTCATCGTTTCACAGTACCGTAATAGCAACTTCCGCCAACTCTTTCTCCTCTTTTTTCGTTGCAACGTAAGGCTTTGGGTTTCCTAGGTCAAGTGTCTACTGCTGCCTAGCTTTAACAACCAGATTTTTCACCCGTTGATGTGAGATTACCTTCCTTAAAATATACAGGTACCCATGTTATGCACACTTGGCCATTTTTCGAGTTTTTAATCATCTTCTTTTATTGAAACGCTCTCCTAGTTCTGGTGCTCTCAAACATATTTGCCTTTATCGACCCTTCGCTACATGTACAAATTCTTATGGCCAGATTTTGAACCTGCATGTGTCCTGAGGCTAGACAAAGATTCCGCTTGTATGACAGAATGGTTATCTGAGTAGCAGAAGTAGATTTCTGCCTCCGGGAAACCTTTTTGGCTTTTTCATCCCCTCAAAAGTTATGCTTGTAACATCGCGTTTCTTTATAGACCTGCCCCAGAGTGCCATCGAACCAGAGCTGTTGATCTAGTGTCAGCCAGCAGTGCAGTGCAGTTAGCCTAAACCCTAACCTGAGCTGTCCCACGTATAACCTTTAAGTGCCTTCAAGATGCGCTTTTGGCTGCATTTATAACACCATCAATTTACTATCCTGTTGTTTTGTCCATTTTTCCGGAAGTTCGGCCTTGTAATAGAACCAGTTATTCATGCTTTATTTATTTCGAGACAATATGTTTTTGGAATCTTTATAGATTCACTTCCACTTCATACTACAAAAGTGTAGGTTAGCGTTGGTTAATTGCCCTTTTGTATAGCCATTGCGTTATATTTAGACTAAGGCCCTGTTTTGAGCCAAAAGCCTTTTTACCTAGCGCCCTGCATCGATTAGTCTTTACTGCTCTTTACTTTAATTCCTGTGCACTAGATTACTCATCCAGAAACGCTCGCTCAGCATAGAAAATAGTCCTGTTATTGAATAGTGTTCACTCCTAATAAATGTTACGTAGAACCTTCTTAGTGTAGGCGAAATTTGCATTAGAATACATGGCCTTTGCCAGGTCAAGATATTAAAATAAGTGACAGCGTTCACCGTCTGAATATGGTTGCCTCTAATTTTTTATTGTCTAGCATTAAGCATCAGAATTTCAATTTCTTTTTTGCTTTTTATGATGGCTTCAGGCTTTTTGATGTATTTGGAGGGAGTTGCGTTGAGGGTTCGGTTAAAAAATGGGTAGAGATTATGGCTTTAAGGTTGGTTCCTGCCACAGACTTTGGTTACTCCCGCCTAGTACCTCCTTTTTTCTTCCTAATAATTCCTTATTGTGTCCTAAAAAATATTTTTCTAGTTCCGAAGTCAAACTTGTCGTTGTTGAAAACGGCATTTTGTTTATGCAACATGTTGTCTTAGTCAATATCGTTTAATCGATTTGTAAATTTAATTAAATGCGTTATTTGAAAAGTGTCTATTTCTAATACCCTCGCTTTTCATGTCTACTAAAATTAACGTTTTAAAAATTTTATGGCTCCTTCAAAAGCTTTTCATATAACACGTTTTAAGCAGAGAAGCTTTTACAACCACACTGTACAGCGTTGTATAACGTTTTAGGGTTAAAAAGTCCTTTCATTCATTAAAAGTCATGTGGTGGCTTGTTTAGACAACCCCTCCCCACCCACCATCCTTAACACTAAAATACTCAGGCTTTACTCTCACAAGAAATACATTTGTATCAGTGATGAACAATTGTACTTTTTTATTTAAGAATAATTTATTTTTCAAAAATTATTATTATCGCTGACTTAAGATGCAAAGGCCCAAAGTCCAAAATTTAAAATTTTACAGGGAAGACATTTTTGAATTCTGTAAATGCAAGATAATGTAAAACAAAAGTCGAATTTATCAATACAATAATTTGACAGAAATGGTAAACCTGTTCTTTTTATAGGGACTAAGAGGATTTTCTTATGAAAATTTGAACTTAGCGCCTTTGTTCATTACTACAAAACAGTAACAAAAAGCGAAATAACTTTTTTTGTTATTATTGTATCTCTACGTATTGTGAATTATTGCGTTAAAATCTAAATTTCTTAAAAAAGTGGACTTAGAGCCTTTGTATGTTAAGCCAGCGGTATGTAGTTTTGCTTTGAAATTTATTGGGAAAATAACTTAAAAAAGTCGAATGATTTTTTTTACTTAAAAGTAAAACTTTTTATTAAATCTAATAAAACTTAATTAATAATTTTATTTATCATCTCTGTTTCCTTTTGCTGAGAGCAACTGCTACAAACTTTGAGTTAGCAACAAAACAAAACTTGCAACTGTCAAAAGGTGACAACTGAAAACTTTAATTTGTTTACATTTTCCGCACGATTTCACATAAACAAAAGTAAACTATAACAAAAAGGACACACATACACTCTCAAAGTAGCATAAAACAACACAACTTTAACAAGAAGGATTCTCCGCTGTATTAAATGCGCACAATTGAGAGCTTTTTTTATTTGTTTGTCAAAAACCCCATCGATTTTTTCCGAATCGAAATGAAATGGAAAGAAAAATGTATCATAAATATAAGCAACCCTCTAACAGTGAGCACAGTCTAGTACAGAATTTTACTTGTTATTGAAGATAATGAATCATAGACATTAAAGTTTCACACAAAAAAGTATATTTTTTGTATTAAAAAAAATAATTTTTTTAAAGAAAAGTGCTTAAAAACAATTAAAAACGAAAATTTAATTTAAAAAAATATTTAATTATTTACAAATCCATACAAACATAGTAGTATACATACATATACATACATACATATATGTTTGTTAACCAGTTTTTAAAATTATAAAAGTTTTAATTAAGCAAATTTCATCAATTTAATGTATTGATTATAAATACATGATTTTATGTATAAAAAAAAATTTGTAACTAAATAGAATATTAAAACCAAACTCAAAGTGTTTCAATAGCATTTAAGCTTTATTTGTATAAAAGTTTAACTTAAAATTTTATATCTTAAAGGTAAGTTGATAAATTAATTTTAAAATAAAATATGTTTTTCCTCGTTATGCGTTTTAAATAAAAGGTTTTATAAAATATGAAAGATAGTCTAAGTTTTTATGCTCCTTTAGGAGGAGAGGGGGCTAAAAAGTTCAAATAAAATTAAATTTTATTATTTTAAATTGTATGTATCTGTAATTCAATACTTGTATTGAAAATCTTGAGGCTATAAAAAAAGAAATTTTATATCATCCATGCTGCGTGATATTTTTGTTCATGTTTGCTTTTCCTCACTTTTCTTTGGTTTCAATCACAAATTTTCTTTAGTATTTTACTGTACTTTAGTGTTGCCAACTTCATTATAAATGAAAATTTTACAAGTTAACAGCTTTCAGATATCGCTTGTTTGCTTGAATCGCATCATAATACAAATACATTCTTTAGGTAAAATTATTTTTGATCAGGTTACACCATTTTTTAATATAAAATCTTTTAAAGTTGTAGCCATTTTCCTAACCTGTTTAAGTGGTTGTTTGATGAGAAAAAATTGTTTGGTTCTTTACTAAAGTATAGCCATATTCAATTATTAACAAAAATTGTCCAATTACGAATAAGAAAGCTTGGCGCTTAATATCTTCCAAAATATGTGAGATAGCGAAAAATAATTATTTATTTAGAAAGAGGGCACTCTAGTTATAGGGGTATTTTAGGCTACTTTTTTTTGAAATTATTGCTGCCACGCCCACCCTACGCCCATTTGTGTGGAAAGGTTAGGTTATGAATTGCCTAACAAAACTTACCATAACCATACCGATGAAACGCGTAGAGCTAAATACATGACGAACTGTGCAAACAGAAAATCCAAAAATAGAACCTAGTTTATGTTTTAATTCTTTTAAGGCACAAGAGCAAATCCAACAAAATTGGCGATTTTTATTTCTTTGAGTATATAAACAAATTTACAAATTTCGAAAGTTTTTTGTAATCGGCAATACTGCTGCAAGCGCATTCTACAGGGTCCCTGTGTGATCATGTGCGATACACTTGATATATTAGAGCGGAAATAAAAAGAGAGATAGGACTTTTGTATGTGTGTGTATATAAAAATGTTTCTTACTTTTTTGAAACGTTAAAGTCGCATTATTTGTTTTATATTTTAAAGCAGTTCAGCTACTATTTTTCTTCCAAGAAAGCTTAATACTTTTAAAAAACCTATGTTTATATGTGTGTAGCATGCTCATCTATATGTATGTATAAACAATTATAAGTAAATCAACGACAGCCATAATGGTCCCTGGAGCCCGAGCGCCGGTCGGCTTTTACATGTACACCACACGATTACCAACGAAAACCTTTACAAAAAGAGTGAACAAACAAAAGGTTTTCTCAGTACCGTAGTACTAAACAACAACAACTCAGGTTGATGTTGTTGTATTGTTTTTTTTTTCAAATAATATACACCGGGAATAATCACCATCTTTAACACAATGATCTCTCGTTGGGCGCCAATGAAATTAATACATATGTACATATTTACATGCGTGTATACACATATACTTCTGTATGTAAACAGACATTTTTACTTACACTCCCATGGATGTTTATAAGAATTCATTTTGTTTTCTATTTTCTAATAATTTTTTTTATCTGCTTTTTCTTTTTCTTTAACTACATACGTGTTTATTTTCGTTTTTCTGCTTTGTTTACCTGTGTTTTCCGGATTGCTGTGGAAAATTTTTGTAACCTTCATTCCCAAAAAAAAATCTGAATGTATCTATGTATGAATGTATGTTCAAATACATATATGTACATAAGTATTTACTTGTGAATATAAGTTAAACATTAAATTCGATAGACAAGAAGCGATATATGTATGTAATACATACATGAAATGAAATGAATGTATAATTAACGACACGATTGGAGGGTCCTCACATCTAAAATTGCATGTGTATGAATTATGTACATTTGTGTTTACACATTTACACTCAAAAAATTATTTATGTAAAATCAACTAAAAATGCTACATAAAATAACTGGATATTCATTTTAAACCCCCTCCATTAAGATTTTCATTAATATTAATACAATATTTCATTCAAGTTTAGACATTTAAAAATAAACTTTATTATCTGTCATATACAGCAAAACACAAGGTATAAGAAAAAACATTACAAAAGTTAACTGTTATTTTGTTGTTGTCTACTCATATATGTAACAGTTGTTGCTTTGAATAACTCTTCAAACTAGTTTAAAAAAATATTGTATTAAAAAATAACTTTTTGATTACTTAAAAACATCTTTACGAAATACTTCCTAAATTTGTAACTTTAAGCCCGTTACTGTAATAATTTTTATGTGTATATATGTGTGTGTGTTTACCTTATACGCTGTACAACTCTATACGTGCCTGTCTTTCTATCTTGTTTAAATTAAAAAGGATTCTTTTTACAATACAAAAATTATACGCCTTTGTATTGCATATATCGTTACCTTAATGTAAAAAGGTCCTAAGTCGTATTTTTTTTGTAAGCCCAGATTTTCCTGTATTTTGACGGAGGTTCTTCTCATATATCAGAATTAATAATAAAAAAAAATCGATAAATTTGCGTCTTAAAGAGAATAAAAATGTATTGGTCTATATATTATTTTTTATTTATTTCGCTCTTCGGCTTTTCATTTTATAAGTATTTATGAAAATGTCACACCCCTCACATTTGTTAAAAGATTTTCCTTAATAAATCAAATACGATTTAAAACACTTTAAACTACCGTTAAAATTAAAAAAATAAGAACGTTTTCAAGAATATTTTTTTTAAAAAGTGGAATTGTCAAAATTCTGGTAAATAAAATGTGTAAGATCCACCAGTCACAGTATTTATAGCGTAATTTTGAGTAAAAATTATGTTTTTTCAGTGTTAACTTCGTATTAAAGGCTTAAACAATACCTTCCTTGGAAACCAAAGCCTTTTCTCAAACTAATATTTTGAAATGTTTGAGTATAAAAAATTTTTAGAAGGTGAAGTATTATTCGAGTCAGTTATACACAAAATGCTTATTCCATGAGGGCATTACCATGGGGGCTCTATCAAAAAATGTATCATGTATCATGTTTTTGTTTATTGCGGTAGTTAGTGGCATTTGCAAAACTTTGCCAAAATAGAGCAAAATTCCAGCCATTTGTAATCCAAAACGCTTAACGTCCTCTGAGTATGTCTAACAAATTTAATATTCTATTAAGTTCCTTCATAGAAATTATTTACAACATGTTATATTTATATAACATATATATATATATTTATTAATTTTAATTTTTTTTAATTGCAGCTCCTAATTTACACGACTTAACAATTCCGGTAAGATATGAATAACTTTTTCCACCTAAAAAATATAAACATATTAATTCACTTGCATGTGATGGCATCAGTTATACACACAAACATACTTATTACATATTTTAATTTGATTTAAAAATTATAAAGAGTATAATTATCACAAATAATAACATATTGCAACCAATAATTAAGTACAAATGCAGAAATATTTTTACTCTAGTATGTGCCCTGTCGAGCACTAAGTTAACTTAAAACTAACTTCAAGCTACATAACTATTTCGCAACAAGCGCTGACTGAAACTTGGAATTCTTTTAATAGAACAACTTGATCTTTTAACATTGCAATGTCCTTGGCTGTTATTCTTTTTACTACTTTTTAACTAAATAAGGTTAGTTAGTCCGCTTTCGCACGATGCAAGAAAATAAGCCTGCTTATTTTCTTTTTCTTCTTTGAACTCTCATTGGCGTTCGCACGGTTCAAGACTTATTGCTTAACTTGTTTTGATTTATTTATGAATATACACACACACTACTGTGTTTTTTTACATTTTCTTTTGTCCATCAATTTTAAGCAGCTGAATTGCATGTACACGTAAGCCTGTACCCATTTTATTTCTCCTCACTCCGTTGTCATCAACCTAATCAGTTCAGCTTAAATACTTGCATCGTGCGAATTGGGACTTACATAATTGTCAAAATAAAATCATCCAACTGCCTAGTTTTGGATCCCACGTTGTAAATTTTTTTTATAAAAATCTAAATAGAACAATCACTAACCCAGAAAAAACTTGTTAATTTTTAGTCATAACAAACAAAAATACTTTTTATTAACTGAAAATAGAAATTAAGTAGAGAAATATATTAAAAACTTAATCTTATAAAGTGCAAACCAGAGTAGTTTGTGTGATTCCAACTCATGTTGTCAGACTTGCACTTTACATACTCTTTTGGACTAATTTTCAGTCAGCTTTGTAATTACTTAGTTAATAAAAATCAACTTTAATGGCCGCTCTTTGAGTTTGTTTTTAAGCTCAAATTAAGTTCTTTTTTTTTATATATATTTATACATATATGACTTATGTATATACAGTTTTATTTTTTCGGTTATTTAATCGTGGCAACGTTTCCGAAAGCAAATATTAATCGGAAAACATCTTCCAAAAACAAACAATGAAAAACGCGAGTAAACACATGTTTTCGTTTTGGAAACATAAACAAACTGTCAAAATCATATGGTTATAATATCAGGTCTAACTCTTATTTAAGCGCACATGATCAGCCGCTTAAGGTTCATTTATACGTGACTTAACCATACCACAGTAAACAGCTGTTCGAACCAAACTTATAAGCAACACTGTATTTGATTATATGTGACTAACCATTACGCCATAACCATAACCATAGAAACCAATTGAGTTTTGGTTGTTAAGGCAACGGTTATGGTTATGGTGTTATGGTAAGTCACATATAATTGAACCTTTAAGTTGTTATTAAGTTTTAACTAAAGAAATAAATTAAGTGTCTAAATAGATTCTAATAATAATTTTACTATAAAAGTAGCCATTAGTAGGTTATTGTGTAGTCGACTACTTAGTGTCCGACAGGGTAAATATCTACGAACATATCTGCACCTAATAAAACATACATATGTGTGTATCTAAAGTATTTCTCTGTATTTATGCAAATATGTGTGTGTGTGTAATTAATTAAATAATAAGAAATCATCAAAACTAGAAATATATTAATATATAAAGTGCACCTATGTATATATAATAAATTAAGTGATTTCAACTCGTGGACGAACTTCTTTTGAGATTTTAAATTTAGGTAGAGTTTTGTTCATACAGTAATCACCCGACAATATGGCAATTTAAAAAATGTTAATTTTTTCAAATGCAATTTTTAAACTTATATGATATTAATAAAGAAAACTTATTCAAAGGCGTATCTCGTTTTTTTTTTGTTACTGAACAGGAGAAGAAAAACGCTTAAAAAGTTTATATGCAAAGTTTATAGGCAACAAATTTAATTTTAAATTAAGAAAAACAAAAAAAAAATTCATGATGAACGCTATTTTGAAAAAAATCGAGATACACCCATTTCAATATTAGGGCTGTTTTTTTTAAGTGATTGTCACGGCTTATTTTAAAGCTTTTTAAGCTTTAAAGCAACTTAATATATAATTTAGATCGCACTTTACAAATACGAGTATCGGCAAAATATAGGGGCCAACAAGAGGTTTTTAGAGTTGCGTTGTTCGAAATTTTAGCGTCACTTGACTTAAAACTCCGTCACTTGACTTAAAACTCCAATAAAAACATGTCCCCTTTTTCAGGCTTATTTGCACTTTACTTAAAATCAAGCATTTATATGTTTTATTATTATACTTAAATAATTTTGCATTAACAAAAATTCATTATAGATTTTTATCTCTACAACTTTTTTAACTCCATGCTTATCTAAAGGATTTATCCTTTTCTTAAATATCTTTAAACTTTCACTGTTTTTTTTTTTTATCTTTTCTTTATCCTTATGGTTGGTGTAATTTCTATATAAAATTTCTTTTGTTTTGAAATTAGAAGCAAGAAAAAATTTTTTTGTTTTAAAAAGTATCAAGACTTAAATGTTAAAAAAGATAAACGCAAAATCAGAAGATAAAATTTTGAGAAACAAGTGTAAGACTGCAGCTTAGAAATGGCACCATTTAAGTTAAAATTTCGTATGGGAAGTTCCCGTAGTACATCACAGGAAAATGAACCAGATCCTCAGGTAAATGAGGCTTTACTAAATCGTCAAACTGTTGGTGGCATCGGAGCAAGCTCATCAACCATTGACTCGGTGGATTGTAATAGTTTGGTATCCCTTAATACCAGTGAACGCAAACTGTTGTTGCCCAACAAAAGCAACAATCTTAAAATGGGTAAGAAAAGCTTTTATAAGAATTTTAATAATAAAAATTTATTATTTTATATATTTTGTTAATCTCTAAAATAAATATTTTTATTCATTATTAAAAGCTATTGTTTATATGCATGTGTGTGTGTGTGTGTGTGTAAGATGCGTCTGTGAGTGTATGGTAGACAAAAGGACAAAACAAATTAAAATATTATATTTATGTTTGTGGAATGTTTAAATTTGCACAATATTACATATTCAATTACTTTCTTTTTCATAATCATAACTTCTACTTATTTATTCTGATGTATATTATTAAATACAATATCAAAGAATAAATTTAAACTAAAGAAAATTAAAAGATGTAAATTGGATTACAAGAGAAAGACAAGGAGAAAATGTTGAACATAAACTATAATTTCTTATACATTAATTTATTCTCTTTTGGCTTACATTTACATAGAAAAATTTTATATATTCATACATACATATATACAGTTGTGTATGTGCTTTAAAAACTTTTAATATTTACACACACCAACCAATTAACTTTAAAATATTTAAGCATGTTTTAATAATAAGTAAATAATAGAATTATCAAATATGTACTTAGAAATTAATTTGAAAATATTTAACTTTAACATTATCATCAACTTGCAGGGTTCATAAATCAAAATCAGGCCAAACAAGGAGAAACTATACCCAACACACCACCTCCCACTTACGAATATGTTTTAGAAGAGGTAAACTAAATGTCTTTCAAATTTAAAACTTTTAAATTCTCTTCTCTTTTTTTGTTACATAATTTTTAGCAACGACAACTAGCCAATGCCACAGCTGCTAACAATGATAATGATCAATTAAATTCTTGTTTAGAACAATTAAGTCTCAACGAACTACCCTGTACGGATCCGAATTGCCGTGAGGAATTTTTGAATAACAACGAAACATCTAACATAAACCAAATACAGCAACAACAACAATCTGAGTTTAAAGAACTCAAAGATTCCGTTAACGATTCTAAGAATAGAAATCCATTAAACAACGTTGAAGATCCCCTTAACGAGGACGATCGCAAAGAATCAATTGATTCTCAGGAACTTTTGCTTGGGGAAAATATGACAGATTCATCATCAGAACAGGGCAGAGAACAACTACAAAATAGTTGTTCTGGCAGCTGCCAACAATTCGCTGCGAATGGCCAGCAATATAATAGCGATTGTCAGCAGTATAATGCAGATGGTTCTTCATCGTGTTCAAATGATCAGGGCGAGCCAAATCAAGGCAGTAATTTCTATGATCCCTTAATGAATCATAACGTTTATTGTAATGATGGTAAGTAAGTGTGTCATTGTTCAGCTGTAAAATAACATATTTAAGTGTCCGCTATAACATCCCTTTACCTTTTTTGTAAATTACTCTAAAACCTTCCGCTCAAAATTTGCCAGTAATTTTTTATTCTATACTTGTTTGTTTTAATATAGCATCCCACTATGATGAGGATTATCAAAATCAAATGTGTAATCATGATGGTAACTCAATCGAATGTACCAGCGAATGCAATAACGCATGCAATAACGAATGCCATAACGAGCAACACTGGGAGGAAGACCAACAATCAAGCTCTCATTGCAACATGCAATACAATGAACAACAACAGCATCAACAATATTATCAACAACAGCTGGAGCAGTCGCAGACACCGGAAATAATAAGCAATAAATCGTCAAAAGAAATCTACAAGGACTTGGCCAAAGAATGGGGTATAACATGTAAGATGTCGGATGGATGTCGTTGTATGGAATGTCAAAGTCATTATTTCGATTGTGAATTTGATGATGTAAGTATTATAATAAAAAATTCAGACAACAAAACTGTAAAAATACTTAACTTAAACCACCTTAAATTGGTTAGTTTCTCTATCATACTATTTTCCTTATGCCGCGTCTCCATAATTGTATGTCTTGACGTAACAAATTCATGTCAAGATAAATTCCAGAACCCAAATGAAAAAATCAGGTATTTTTTACTTTTTTATATACTGATTTTGACGTTGGTCCAGGGTTGAATTTGTCTTCTCAAGACGCACATTTAGTTATCGATTTGAACAAAACAAGAAAATGACAGCATGCAAAGCCACGACATTAA
Organism: Melanophora roralis; assembly: GCA_963583895.1. NCBI lineage: Eukaryota > Metazoa > Arthropoda > Insecta > Diptera > Rhinophoridae > Melanophora > Melanophora roralis. The sequence goes on along the minus strand of OY757191.1, from coordinate 82,887,888 downwards.
TTTTCTAGGGAAGTAATAGGGGGCGAATACTTGCTATTGTTTATTGGATAATAATAAAGTTAGGTCCGACTCGCTACTTTGACTCTTTTACACACTATATTATGGGTAGTGGAAAAAACAAACGAGGTTGAACTAAAGTAAACAATTGACATAACTCTAGAAAATAACGTAAATGTTGTAAAAAAAACATGTAAATGCAACATACATAGTTGCTCAGCTATATGCATATTTCGCACTAGATGGCAGCACAACTTTTAGTGTTATACAATATCCGTTATCATGTGCATGTTTGTGTTTAAACCAATTTCAATGCTACACTCAAAAAAAAGTTAAGCAACATTGAACGAATTTGATTATATTTTTTACGAAATCTTACGTTATTTGGCACCACGAAATTCTTGCAAAGAATATACCAAATGCACGAATCTCTTTGGGATATTTTACGAAAAAATTTGAGTGATTTAGAAAAGAATTTTATTAATAAAGAAATTTGCAAAAAATTTAGAATTTTTTAAAAATATAAAATTATTAAATTAAGTTAATTTGAGTTCAGTATAAGTTGTGCAGTTTCTTAAAAAAACTTATTTTGATTTGTTCTAATAATATCCTTTTCCCCTTCTAGAATGAACATCAAAAGACAGACGGTGGCTTGGGGGCGGGAACGCCCATGTTTATTAGCGAAGTCATGCATGGTACGGCTTGCAATATATTGTAAAGGAAACAACCACCCGAACTGAATTAAAAACTCACAAAAATTTATTTATTTTTTGGGAAGAAATTTTAATCTTCAAACGCAGGCTATATTAAACAAAAATGATAAAATCATAATTTTTACTCGAAAAAAAGTAAAAAAAAGTTTAATTAAGACAAACAAAGAGTATTATATAAGATATTATTTTAAAATATTTGTTTTGTAAAATTATATGTGGCAAAAAATAGGTTTTCCATGGCCCTTTTTATTGAAAAGTTTTTGTATGAAAAATAACAAGCATTTAAAAATTTTAAATTTAAATCAAATAAAATGTGTTTAAATTATGTATCTGTCACATTGGTTATACCTGTACTTAGCAAAATAAGTATAACTTGTAACGCTACCCCACGAAAAGAGTTTTTTTCTGTTTAGATATAACATGCAGTTGAAAACCACGTTAATTAAAATCCGGATTAGGCAAAATTTTGGTGCCGTGCCTTTGTGTTTTCCTTAAATGCAAGATTAGATAGGTCAGATTTGTAAATATTTATTTGAAAAAGGGGCCGAATAAGGACCAAACTTTTGTCCACAAAAAAAAACGTCATTAGAAATGCACAAACTGGCATAGATAAAGTTAAACAAAAAAAATCTACAAATAAAAATACTTTCAAATTTACCTTAAAAACTTAAATAAAATAAAAAAAATCGTAATTTTGTGTAATTTTAAAAACGAAAATTTTGAACAAAACAAACTGGCCCTAAATTTTTTGTGCCAAAAAAATAAATGATTGTAAAAACAACAAAACCAAAAAAAAAACAAACAATTTTTGTAAAATTTATGAGGTACAATATGATAGCATATTATCGTATTGTTGCATTCTTCCCAAAATATGATATGATTTAAAAGGACATTTTTCCTTAAATATAACATTTTAAAATAAAAAATTATAATTAATAAAAGTATAAAAATAATTCAATATGTTTTCATGTTGTACCTTATGAACAGTTCGATTAAATATTTTTTTTAAACCTTATGAGCTGCGCATTTCGAAAAAAATGTTTACAACTTATGCGTAACTTTAAAAATAAATTTTACAGATTTTTACTTTTCTTTCTGTTCTTTTAAATATTTAAAAACAAACGTTTCATAAAACAATCCTAACTATTATTATTAAAAAAAATATTACGACATTACATGTAATGGAAATTTAATAATATTTTGTATTGGTTTTGTGTCCTTATTTTTCAAAAACCTAATATCGCCCTAAGGTATGCTAGTGTATTTTGTGGAAGAAGAAAAAAAAACATGCAAAACAAACCAGCTGATAATGAAATTTAATATTTTTATATTTAAACCTCAATTTAAACTTAATTTAATGTATGCAATATTCGTAGTTATTTTTTAGTTAGTTAAAATATTTTATACCTTAATTTGATAAAACAAAGTAGTTTTTAAATACAATTTTCTATTTATAGAACTGTTAACACAACAAAGGAAAATTAAAAAAAAAACGTTTTGAACTTTAAAAAGCCTTAATGAAATACATATTCCCCTTCATAATCATATTAATTTTTTTTTCTTTACAACAATTAACGTGTAAATATATATTTTTCTACTTTGTAATCATTACATTAGAGTCCGAATTATAACATAATATTGTGGAAAATTAAGTGAAATATATAAAATTATTGACAAAAAGGATAAAAAGTGTTTTACTTCAGTAAGGAAATGGTATTCAAGGATGGATTCGGGTGTTTGCAAAAATTTATTTAATTCCTCCGTTTGTATATCATTCCAAGTAGTTAGTAAAAAATGAATATTTGAGTAAATAATGACTAAAAAATTTTTTTGATTCATTTAACATTAAATTGACCGTAAGCATTTAGAAATTTATGAACCCGGAAACTCGGATTAATTCAAAATTAAGGTTTACATTTATATCCCTGCCCGAAGTCTTAGTATTAGCTTTATGTTAAAATTTTGTGGGCCAATTTAAAGAAATATGTTTAAGAGTATCGCCAATAAATTAAAACGACTTTAAATATGGCACTCAAAAGTCTAAGACTGCATATGCAGTTTCTGTTCCTGCCACACTTTCAGTGATAAGCCCTGTGGCAACATTACTGAAAGCGTCTACAATGTCAAGCAAAGCCCCAATAGCATATTCCTCGTAGTGAACGACTTTCCTAATACTGGTTTTCCCTTTTTATAGGCATGCTGGTTGTTACAATAAACCAGGAGCGATGTTATCCTTAATCTGATAGTCGAAAATTCTTTTCTTAGTCTTCAAGACGAATCTTTTGGTCATGAGTGAGTACTTTTACCTGACTTCGGTAGAAATAGAACCCTAGAAGCCATACATAATACAGGCACCTAGCTCCGCCGCAAGCATTCTCTGAACATCCAAACCAACCAAGGAATAACAGGTATTTGCTGTGTTAAAGAAGAGCCCGAAATATCCCATCTGCCCCAGAGAATTTATATGGTCGGAATAAGTCGATTGTCTATTCGATTCTCCCCTGGGAGGCAATATCCACCTTTTAACCCGTATTGTGAGGTAGATCCGGCAGGGTGAAAGAATTAGCACCGCCTGGAAATGGACATCCAGTAAGGCGCTCAAAGATTCCTCATTGTTAACTGCCCACTCACTATCTCTCCTAAAGACCGTGCTGCGCATAGCTGGATTGCTAAAAAGCCCCATGTGTAATCTGGCCTTTTTGTCAGAACTCTCAATGCTTCGGCAAAAGCTCTTTCATAAGTTCCTCTTCGCTCTACGCGCGTTGCGCTAATATAATTTTAGAGCAATTTTGTACTTGCCATAGTAATGAGCTTCCCGTCTATCCACCTTCAGCTGATTGTTCTACTAGGGAAGTTTCTAGTCGCGCTTCGTTCGTGCCGGAGGATACAGTATTTCATAAGCTGTAGCTATAAAGAATATGTGAGCAAAAGTTTTTCCTTACAAGTAAGCAGTTAGAAGTCTATTCACCGTTTTTGAGAAGAATGTATTAAATGACCTTAACTCAGGAACCTAATTACCTGCAGCGACCCGTTGCTCTTGGATTAAGAACGTGTCGAAGCGACCCCTTTTATTGTAAGCAGAAGTTCAAACGAAGCCATTTTAGAAGGCTTCTGCTTGGAGACGGCACCAATGAGTTCATCTTCCAAGACCGAATCAGCAATGCCTGTGATGGCCGTGGCTTACTCGCACTCTATCTTATCTGCCTTCAGTGCGTTGTGGTTCGAAACCTGGAGTAAACTTTCTAACGTCTCTAACTTGCGCGCAAAAGATATTTGGCTTTCTTTGTGGCCCGAAGTGTGGAGTTCTGGCATTTCTTCGACTCCGTACCGGCATGCAAAATCTTCCAATCTCTAATGGGAATGTCAGAATTCTGCATCTGAAGAAGACAAAGTGTGACTTTCATTCTGAACTGGTATGCTGGCACGGTCCACAATCTTTAGCTGTGTATCTTTCCGCAGGCCCCAAAGCTCAGTAATGACTTTCGCGACCCACAGCAGCGTAGCTTTAGCACTACATCTAGTGATCTTCCCATCGTCAAATCAACTTGCTTCATCAAACAAGGGGACTAGAAAACCTAGGGCCCTTGGTCCTATAGGGAACTACAAAAAAATTTAATCAGTTTGATATTAATTTCGTGAGTGGGTCTTTCATGGATTCCGTTATAATATGACTTCATTTTAAATCTGGATTCACGCCCAATGGAAGAACTTATTTTTAATTATGAATCGATTGCAATAAATTTTACTTGAACCAGTTATGATCACTTAAACTAGTCCCAAACGAACATTTTTATTGGGGGCTGGATAAAATCATTATTCAATCAACTTTGCTGTCTATCTTCGGAAAAATATAGTCTTTAATATTTTATTTGTGCTACTAAAACTGTTCGCAATATTGAAGAAAACCATTAAAGTGCTTTAGTTAAAGTCTTCTGATTATTATATTTATTACCGAACAGCAAAGCGTTTTAAAAACTCATTTATATGAACTCTCTGATGCAAATTTGTAAAATTAGTTTAAAATAACTGATACTAAAAATTAAATTACAAATGAACTAAGACGTTAATTTTTTAATGTCAAAAACACAATAAAAATTCATTTTTAAATTGCATGTAACCAGCTTAAAAAAGGAAATGGAAAAGTAAAAGTTTTATTTGAAAAAAAGGAATTTTAAGCTTAACCATCAATCACCATATCGTGATAGTATAAGTTTGTATATGTAAGTAGGTGTGCGCATGCATGTTCATGTTGCAAAATTCAAGGTACGAATTTCTTTAAATGGCAAATTTATTTACAATTTTGGGTGCATAAATACACATGTACGTTTAAATGATTTCAATTTTATGTAGAAACGTTAAGAAAGTTTTACCTATAGACACCATATCGTCACCTAAAATCCAAAAGGTTGTATCTTATATTTAAAAAAACTAGGAGCATGAAACAGAAAACTCCAAAACCGTCAAACGACTAGCCAAGCCCTTGAGCCACATTTTTTTAATTTTAAAACTTAATAAACATCCTTTACAGTTTTTTAAGGAAGCTTTTTTATCTTGAGATACACATTTTTTAATTTTAGTTGACGAGATATGCATCTTTTGGGGGTATGTACAGGTATTTACGATAATGTAAACGTATCTTAACCTAACAGGCCTTGACGCTCCTGAATTGAAAGTTAAACAAATATTAATATGCTTCGTTTTGTTATAAGAAAACATACAAATTTATTTTGCACAAGTAAGAAAGTTATAGCAGTCAAGCCCTCTCTTATTGTACCCTACACCATATTAGTATGGGGCTATATAAAAAATAGGGATATAAAATTTGTATAAAAATTGACAGATCGTTACCACAAACAATAGACTTCGTGCAAGTGCCAAAAAAAATGATTTGTGCCAAATTTTATCAAAATATCTTTAAAATTGCGAACTGCACTATGATTACAAGAATACATAAACACTTAGCCTGGCGGGCGGACGATCGGCATACTTGAAGGTAAGTCTCAGATTACTATTTTAGAGCGCTACAAACACCTGCACATCTGCGTATAATACCCATGTATGTGGTGTGGGTATAAGAAGCTTTTAATTAGTTTTGTCAAAAATTACTGGCAACCCTGGCGCGCAAAGGAAAACCTTTATTTCCTTTAATAATTCTTTAAGGTCTTATATGTTTAAATATTTAACATATTGAACTTAATAAACAAACCTTGTTTATATATATTTTGGCACAATTTGTATATGTTTGTATATTAAAATAAATACTTTCAATTTAATTTGATTATGGGTTTTAAATGGAAACGAAAACTTATTTGGAAATCAAACCACACATTATCTGCAATTTTTTTAGAGAATTTTAAACATACATACGCTTTAAAACTTTTATTTGAAAATTTAATTTAAAGTTCAAAATTAAAACAAAATGAAGAGCAATAATAAAATGAGAAAAAAAGCGTCAGTATTTACAAATTGCTTGTTGGCATGTAATTATTTACATTTCTTAGCCAACCTTAGAAAATTCAGGCGATTTTGTAACCTTCTTTTCACCTCCTGATTTTTTTCACATGCACCTACATAACTTTACAAATGTATGTATTCTCTAAGTAAAATAAATAAATAAAATTAAATACATAAATAAAAGCAATGCATACTCATTAAAATGTTCTTGTAAAATCTTCAATTAAAAAATCGCTAATATGAGTAACAAAAGTTTAAAAAAGAACTATAATTAAATCAAAAGAGTTATAATTAAATCGAGTTAAAAACGAAACATGATTTGGAGACTTCAAATTACAAAAATCAAATCACAAGTAAGTTCATATACATAAATACCAAATAGAGAACGAATAAATACCTCTTTGGAAATAAATAACTTAACATTAATGGGATAATTTGCTTAAAGAAAAAGTGTTGCCATATTTTAAAAAAGGGGTACAAAAAAACTTTAACATCCTTAACCTAAATATTTTTTTTTTTCTGTTTTTTGCGATTTATTACGATTTAGTTGTATATTTGTATCAAAATCAGAATTACTAAAAGATTTGGCAAACCCACGCGTTTTATTATAGCACTGAATGTGTTTTTTATAAGTCAGAACTTAATTACCGTTTATGCCGATTAATGATACTCTTCATATAGTGGCAAAGCTATATAACAGTTTGTCATACCGTTTGTAATTGTTACAATATTTATAAGCGACCCCATAAAGTAAATATACTATCGATTCATATAGATAGGAAAGTAAATTTAGTTCGTCTGCTGAAATAAAGTTTCCGGAGCATGCCAAATCGAGTGCGTATTAAACTTTCGGAAAAATTCCCAGATAGATCGTTATTTAAAATAACAAGAGGGGCCTACTATGGCCTGAGATATAAACAAAAGCCAAAAACATAAATTTTTTTAGTACAAAATCTTGGAAACGGCGAGCTTAATTGAAAAAAAGAAGAAGAGAGGAAGTGGTAGCCACCAAGAATTACTTTTGTAAAATTGTTCATGTGATTCATCTGGGAAACAACACAGTTTTAAATCTGCCCAATAGGGTTAATAAAAAATTGGATAGAACCAGGGGGAGCGGTAGCTCCCATTACTTGTTTTATAGTAAAGATAAAAAAATAAAAGCAAAATTAGTTATATGCCTCATATTTTTTTGTCGTTTTGCTTGTCTTAAGAAAATAAGTTCAATAAACTTGGTTCTAACTTCCTTAAAAGAAATTCCGTTTGCCTTTCTAGATAACATGTAGTGTAATAGGGGATTACGATGTCAAAAAATGGCATAGTCTTTAACTCAGCATTTTTTTCAAGTACAATGCTCTCTAAATACAACTGGGATGAACGACGAATTTTTCCTTGCAAATATTCGTCTTAGAAAATAAAACACAATGTCGACTAAAATTCGTCATACGTAACGAACTCTGCGCCGACGAACGACGAATAATTTGACACATATTTTCCTTGATTTACTTTGTTATTAAATAATGTAGCTTTATACTTTAAGAATTATTGTTACTTTTTATTTGTTGTGTATAATACACTTAATGTATTTTTAATGTAATATTTTTATATTTAAATAGTTTTTTTAATTATAATTTTTTTCAATTAGTTCTTCCTTTTTACGAAATATGTCCACTCTATCACAGCTGTTTTATTCGCTTTAAATGTGTTTTAGTTGACAAATTTACGCAACGAATTTCAACAGACGAATTTGTCGTGTAGTTCGAAATTCATCGTTCGTCCCTGTTTTGTTTAGAGCATAAAATTAGAAAACTTTATTTTATTTTAAAAACAACAGTTCCCAGTCGTTACTGATGTAATGAAATAAAAATGAGTTAATTTTTCGTTTTCGGATTTAAGTGAATTTTTGTGGATTTAAATAAATATCTATTTGAAGGGTTTTGAATTGAATGTGTAATTGTTTTAGGGTTCATTTTTTAGTTGATTATACTTAAATAATTTTTTGAGTGTATGATTTCATAATTTACAAATTTTATAATATTTTTTATTTTTTATGCTTATTTTTATTTGTTTTAGATATCGATTTCAAATCTGCCACAAAATAATTATTTAATAATCAGATAACTGGGTATACAAAAGGACCAATGTATATACATATGCATTTAACAAATTAACAAGACGCTCTTATTGAATGTTTTTTCAAAATTGTTTTTATAATAATTAAAAAAAAAACATTTTGATATTATATATTTTTTATAATGTTTTATGAGAAAGAAAGTGCAGTACAGCAATAGCTAAAAAAGAAATTTGTCATTGAAATAAGAAGTTTGGAGCACTTGTGAAATATTTGCTGAAAGAATTTGGAAATATTTTAAATTCTTTGAGTGACAAGACATGTTTAAGGCATTTAAATTTGCGATAATTGCAATCAATTCAACAATCGAGCCTGGATTAATTTTTAAAAATTTAAAAACATATAAAAACGATTAAGGCTGGAACTCAACTAAGTGGTTAAAAAAAGTACTTTTCTGACATTTTTGGCACTTTTCTTTAATTTCTAGAGACTATGGTTTTAGAAATATAAGACAACGTGTTACTGGCCCAGTTCGAAAGTCGAAAGTTATTAAAAATTGAAAACTAAAAATTCTAGATTAAGGTTGTATGGAAAATCTTGCCACAGTTTACTTTTTTAATCTCTTAGTACTCTTTGGCATTTAGTACTTTGTTTAATTAATATTTAAAACTTTGCTTACAATAAATTGTTTTCTATGCTAATAAAGTAGTTTTGTCACAAATAAATCATATTTATTTTCTTTCTTTTATTAATAGAGTTAAATGTAAAAATAAAAACCAATATTTCCCCTCTAACTAAAAGGCCTCTCTGTAGGCGCCGTCACATTATGTTTAATGATAAAATTTCAATTCTTTTTGTACACTTTTCTTAAAATGTGAATGTGTGTTAAAATTTAAGTAAAAACAATTTATTTACTACGTTTTAACTAGTTAAAGTAGTTAAAAGGTAAACCAAGAAAGTTTAGTTCTTACAAATACTTCAAGCGATTAACTACGATTACACATGTTTAAGAAATTTTTATTAAATGAAATGTTTATTGTTTGTTATTGTGAGTTTATTTTACTAATTTTTTACGTATTGATAAAAAAAAGATAAACAAAATAGTATTTAAGGAAATTAAATGTGGAATGGGAGACATATATAACAAACACAATGACAAATAATGTTTTTATTATGGCGCCGTGGAATTTTGGCTATTTCCGCTTAAATACGGAAATTGATTTTATTATTGAAAAAAATATTAAACAAAAAATAGTCTTGTTTAGAAAAGTGTGCAAAGAAATAATATTATAAATTAAATAAATATTCGTGCATTAATATATAAAATTAAATTAATCATAATTTAATATAAACCTTTAAAAGTATTAAACGAAACAAAACATGGGGTATGTACAAACATAAATATTTCAAAAATATAAATAAAAAATAAGTTTTTAAATAAAAATCAAATAAGAATTAGAAAAAAGGAAAGAAAATTTTTACAAAATTTAGAAAAAACAACAATATGAGCAAATCAAAAGGATCTCTGATTGAAGAATTTTCAACATTTCGTAATTTTGTAAGTGAAAGTCCTTTTACACACCCGTGTAGTTGAGTGTAAAATGAAAGGGAATCAGTAACAACTAATAGTGAGTCTGTATCCTTTTTCTTTTACTTTTAGCTAAGCTGTTCAAGTGTAAATGACATTGAATATGAATATCGCTGTGAATATGTCTATAATACAACAGAATGCCAGAAAAAGCAATATTTCTTTAATTATATTGAAATATTGTATTGTTTTTTGGCGCCCAGAAGTAATGCCCAGTTATGTGGATGTTTGATTTTGTTCATGTGTCTCTGCATGATAATATTTATAATATTGGGCACCACAGCAGACAAATTGTAGGAAAAAAAACAAAATAATTTGTTTTTATGTTTTTTTGATTTTAATTGTGATTTTTGTTCTCAAGTTTTTGTCCTTCTCTGGAAATGTTATCAAAGGTCATGGGCTTGAGTGAACATTTAGCCGGTGTAACACTTTTGGCTTTTGGCAATGGCTCTCCAGATCTTTTTACCAGTTTAGCAAGTATAGATGATCCCGCAACCACAATGTATTCAAATCTTCATAGTTCCGCGATTTTTGTAACATCGTTGGTGGGAGGTGTTATTTGTTTAATACGACCATTTCATATTAGTGGTAGTAATCTTTTGCGTGATGTCACATTCTTTATATTGGGTACTTTGTATATTGATTATGCCGTGGAAACTGACAATTATATTACGCGTTTCGAGGCTATTTGTAAGTATGAAAATGAAAACACACATATCGTTAGCTCAGTATAGAAAGGCGCTAACTCGTATTTTTCTATGCCGAGATTTCTTTGATTAATTGTGATATATGAGCAGGCAGTTTATCAAAATAAACAAAAAGCTGAACTGAAATAGGAGTTAGGGCCTTTCTATATTTTCAAAAAAAGGAATTATAAACTACACTGAAAAAATTATTGCTGTAAAATCAACTGGAAATCTACTTAAAGTAACTGGATATTCATTTAAAAACCGTCCAACAAGATTTTCATTAAAATTAACAAAATATTTCATTTAAATTCAGACATCAAAAAATTAACTGACATTTTCGTCTAAAATTAACTAGATTTTCTGTCATTTGCAGCAAAACACAAAGTATCAGAAAAAAATAACAAAATTCAATATTAATATAAAATAACTGACAAAATTAACTTCAACTGAAAATCAGTATTTTTGTTTTTTTGAGGCTTTAAATAACCCTTCAAATCAGTTCAAAAAAATATTGTATTCAAATTTAACTGTTTTTTCATTTAAAAACAACTTTACGGAATACTTCCTAAATAACTTACAGTCAGTTACTGTAATAATTTTTTGAGTGTATTATATATCCTGAAGGTAATAATTAAAATAGAGAAAATATATGAATTCCTGTCATATTGGGGCCATCAGCTGACGAGCAGTTTCTCTGAGCACTGATGTAACTCCACCAGAAAAAATATGTCGTTAGCAGAAATGCGAAGAAGTGTTATGGGCTAAATAAGTTGCGTTAAAACATAGAGCTGTTAAAAGAAAATGTTTATTTTACTTAAAAAAATTCAATTATTAGTTTTTTTGATTTTCCTCAAAAGCTGTTGTCGTGAGGTATTTTAAAATCTAAATTGTTTAGTCTGGCCTCAAACATGATTAGAAACACAGCAAAGAGATTTGACACAGCTATATCTATACGTATCAATAAATTATTTTAAATTTGCGTGTAAATATCTTACTACGAAAAAAGTAGATTCTTTTTTCAAATGCTTTGCAAAACTTTAGCTTTTTTTGGGATATTTAATGAACAAAAATACGTAGTGAAGACAATTAACCAGCTACTTCGTAAGCGCATCCTTAAAATAAAAACAAAATAAACAAAGCACTAAATGCGAAGGAGTAGTAAGTATAAGCATTGAAAAATAAAATTTGTCCCTTAAGTACTTTTTATCCAAAAGAATACTTTTTGTTTTCTTAGTTGTCTTAAGATCCTAATCTGGTACAATTGTTTTTAATTTCATATTAGTGGACTCATAATTAGGGTGACCATTCATTTCTGGTTCGAAATCAGTAGAATTTTAAGTTTTTAAAGTCTCAGAACCATCTTCAATTAGAGCGATCAAATTAAAATCCCTTCCTGAGTCGACTAAAGCCTTCCCGACCATCTGGGTGTCATGTATTTTTGTAAAGAAAATATTTGATTCAGAAAATAAATTATCAAAAAAATTTTAGTGATTTTTGGGGAGCTGTCGATTGACTCAAAACAAGATTTAAAGGACTAAAATTATTTTAATTCACTTTCTGCTGCTAAAAAAAATGTCTAAAACTAAAATTCTAATTTATCTTTAAAAATCAGTACAATCAGTACATTTTAAAAAAATCAAGTACATTTCAGTACACAAATTTTTAAACAGTACACCAACCGAAAAATCAGTACATGTACTGAATGGTCGCCCTACGCATGATCTTAAAAAATACCACAAATTTAAAATATACTAATTTTTCACTTCTTCACTCTAGGTCAATAGTCCTTAATTTCATATTTGTAGACTCAAAAGGTCAAAAACTTTAAAAAATACCAAAAAAGTAAAAAAAGTAATTCCTGTTCACTTCGTTATATCTCGATTTCACTCTAGGCCAATAGTCCTTAATTAAATATTTGTAAGCTCAGAATCTCAAAAAGGTACTAAAATTTGAAAAAGTACTTTTTGTTTACTTATTAAAATTTCGACCGCAACAATAGTCGCTAATTTTTTATTAAAAGACTCAAAACTTAAAAAAATTAGAAAAGATACCAAACTTTTAAAAAAAAATACTTTTTGCTCACCAAATCTAGCGCAAAAACCCCTAATTTAACATTTGTGAATTGATAATCTCATAAAACTCAAAAAAGTACCAAATATATCTTTCAATTTGAAATTTTTCAAAATTCCTTATTAATTAATTTATACTTCCAAAGAGATACGCGCCCGCAGTCCAAATTTTGATTATACGATGGATGATAAATCAGTTAGTCAGTCAGTCAACAACTCTGCTTTTTTTCAGAAAGTATTGAACGGCAATTTCTGCCTCGTTATATTTAGTTTTCTTTTTTGTATTTAATAGAAAATTAATAATAAATTTAATAAAAAAATAGTAGTGAGTTTTCAATGTTAATTATAATCTCAAGGGTATATAACAATAGGCACAGCCGAATACAGCACTCTTATTTGTTTCCTTTATCAATATATTTGCACTTTACTTTTATTAACTTTGCAGGTATTTTATTAATTTATCTCGTCTATTTAATGGTCGTATTATTAGATCAATATTTGCTAAAGCGACGCGTCAATAGTAAGTAAACTAAAAAATTCCAAATTAAAATTAATAATTTTTTTAATCGTATTTAATCGAATGTGTCAGCAGCTATGGAGAAATTAATGTTAAAAGGAACAATGTCTGGTAAACCTTAAACAATCAATATCATTTTGTAGACTTAGAAAGCAATAACCAACTTTGTTTTAATTTTTTCCCAGTAATTGAATTTAAAAATTACACAAATTTACGTCAAGAAGCCAGCATTGATATTTTGGCTCGAAGCTCAAGAGCTACTCTTAATATAGATGCTACACGAGAATCATTTTATGGATATGATGCCAATGGAAATAGAAACCTGTTTAAACAGCTGTTAGAGTCCTTAAATCCCATAAGTAATGACCAATGGGGTAAAGGTGGTGGATTTCAAAAGTTATTGCTCTGTCTTAAGGCTCCCATGATATTTACTTTAACACTTTTCATACCTGCAGTAAATTATGAGCTGGAAAGACATGGTTGGTCCAAGTTATTAAATTGTCTGCAAATTGTAATTTTACCATTCACAACATTTTTTATTATTTGTAAGTTTTGGGCATTGACATTAAAGGGAAGTTAAAATATTTTAAAATACTCTTTTATTTTATTCTAATTTTTCTCTAAACAAAAAAGTTGAATATAAAAGTTGGTTGGGACTCCCTATATGCTGTCATACTTTGATAATTAGCATACCACTGGCAATTTTGGCTTTTTTACTAACGCGCACTGATAGACCACCCAGTTTTCATGTGGTATGTAGTATGTATATGTAAGCAGTCAGTTGAATATATTTCCATAAAACCAATAGGGCTTTGCTTTTCTCTCTGCATATGGATCGATGTTTGTCATTTATTCTTGTGCCTCGGAAACTGTTGAAGTTTTATATGTCTTGGGCTTGGTAATGAATTGTAGCAACTCATTTTTGGGCTGTACTTTACTGGCCTGGGGCAATGGGGTTGGAGACCTAATATCAAATGCTGCCTTAGCGCTTCATGGTTATCAAAAGATGGCTTTTGCAGCATGTTATGGTGGACCATTCTTTAGTAAGTATTTTGACAAAAAAAGTTAAAATTTTGAAAAATTTTTCAAAAATAATGAAATACCTTTGCAGATACTGTACTAAGTTTGGGGTTGGTTTTGTTAATTAAAACTCTAAGAAGTGAAACGGGACATGTGCAAGTAGATAAATTTATTTTTTATTTAATTTACTTAAACATACTCATATGAAATATTTGTTTTAAATTAGGTACCTGCTGGACCCTTGGGAGAAAATTGTTTTATTTTTTTATGTATAATTCTGTTTTGTACCTTGATGTGGTCTATGACCACAAATTTCTATGTTCGCCGTTCGGTGGGAGTTTTCAGTATTCTAGTGTATGCGCTATTCTTCATTTACTCGTTGCTGGGGGAGCTGGAAATTATACAAACATATGCAGAAATCAGGGAATATGGATTTGATGATTCTTGAGTAATTTTTGTTTTCATTATGATTTGTTAACACTTATTGCGAAAATAAAATCTTGCTTTTTTGTAATTAACCCTTTGGGTGTATTAATGTGTACGTATTTGGGGAGTACTTCCTGTCAGAAGAAATTTAGATTAAATAAAATTTTTAAGTTTTCATTAAAGTTTTTTGTTAAGAAATAATAATTCAGCTGTTCTTTATAAAATTGTATTCATCTATCTATATGAAAAACAAAATAAATTAAGTGGCTGACTGACTGATCTGGTTGACTGACTGGCTGACTGACTTATTCATCATAGATCAGCCCAAACACGTAAGCCTAGAGATATTAAATTTGGCCTCAGGAGGAAAACAAATTTCGAAAAATTCGGACCCTAAGAGCTTTAAAATGGGGAAAAAAGGGGGAAAACGGTAAGCTGCCTTCTTCGTAATTTCGATAGAAACAAAAAAATGTGAATACATTTTTAGAATTTTCTAGAATTATTTAAAATTATCAGCATAAAAATATAAAATTAAGGACAAAGGACCCTATTTTGAGTCTAAAAATATGAAAAAGAGGACTATTGACCCACATAGAATTTAAAAATAACTAAGTGGGCAAAAAGTACTTTTTCACATTTTTGATACTTTTTTGCACTTTTAGAGATTATTATTCCAAAACTATAAAATTAAGAAATATTGACAAAGATTAAGGCCAAAATCAATCAAGTAATTAATTTTTGATTTTATGTGCATAGAAATGTGAAAGGCTATTGACCCCGACTAAGTCTGGAAGTCAACTTAGTGGACAGTACACAGAAAGAAAACCCGCTTTCTAAAATCAAGAATTTTAATTTTTGAATTTACCCAAAATCTTTCTTGAAATTTTTGAATACGATCGTTACTTACATTTTCTTAAATCAAGCCTATTCGGATTGCTTCAACAAATCAAGCAGAAAAAAGCTTGTTGTTTTAATATATTATTTTACATTTGAAAACAAAGTGTCTGGGTGGCCTAGAGGTAACGAGCTTGTACTGCAGTGCAGAAAGTCCCTGGTTCGAATCTCATCTTCGGTAAGTGCATAAAATGAAATTTTTAAATTATAAATTTTAAGTATGTATCTTTAAAATAAAAATAAAATGTAAAATTCTTCTTCTTTAATAAAGCTCCATAAGTCAAAAAAAATTACATTTCATTTTCGAATTAATCCCGTTTACGGCATAAATCAATCTTTTTTTTGGCTTACATCAAGTACCGTTCCGAACTTAAATCAATCCTTTTTTTGGCTTAATTATGGCTAAAAGTAAGAAATTCGTACTTGAAAAGTTTTACTTGGAGTAAGAAATTTCGTACTTGATTTAAGGAAAACCGTACTCACCGTACTTTTGACACCAATTTGGCTTGATTTAAGTAAAGTTTACTTAGTTTATTCTTTGTGTGTATTACTTCTTTTGCATTTGTGTGTGTTTTTTTTTGATTTGAAGATTATGAGTCTTAAAACATGAAATTAACATTTATTGACCCAGATTGAGTTAGAAAGTCAATTAAGTGGCTGCTTTTTTAAAATTTTTGAATAAATTTTTTTTTTGTATTATTGAGATTTTAAGTCTACAAATTATAAGTTTTCCTGACCCCAATCGAAGCCAAAAGTCAAATAAACCAAAAGTACTTTCTCCCTTTTTTGGTAGTTTTTAAAATTTTTAAGATTTTGATTTAGAAAATTTGAAATTAATCACCTTTCTTATATTTTGGTAAATTTTTTCATTTTGCAAAACAGAAAATAAAGGATTCTGGATTAAGATTGTATAAAAAATCATGCAAGTCTTTTAGTTAATACTCTAAACTGCGCTTACGAAGTAGGGGGTTAATTGGTAGTTATTTAAATAAAAGACTTTTTTAACAAACTGTTAGTAATTAAAAATAATGAACAACAACAAAAGAAACATAGATGTATATTTTATTTTAACAATAAATTTAACTCTTTTTAATAACCGGTGTCGAATGACCTTGATATATTATTACAAATCTACAAAAGAAATAAGTTGAACTGATTAAGAATGGAAAGCATGTCATTGCCATGGGCTCAAACATACTTACAAACACATATAATTATGTATGTATAAAAACAAGCATAGACATACATACATACACAGGTGTTAAGTAGTGCTGGAAAAGTAATGAGTAGTGGGTATACAGCATTTGCTTTTTTCTTTGGGTACTTAATACTCAAAAGAAGTTACTCGATACTTTTAAAGTTGCATTTTTTAGCTTAATTAAACAATACAATACACCTGTGTGCGATTTGGAAAATAAAAATCTCATAAAAACTGCATTACAAAAATAAAAGGAAAAAATAATAATAATAACATCGATGTATGCATATTTATTTTAAAATTAAAATGACGCGAAAGTAGTGAAGTTTGCCTATTACTTAAATAAGAATTTATGTTACTTTTGAATTTAAAACAAACTATTCAAAATATTAAGTAAGTACATACTCGTAGTACCAAGTACCCAAATAAAACGTGTTAAGTAGTATTGAGTAATAAAAAAATAACAGAACTTGCCAGCACTAGTGTTAAGAAAAAAGTTATTTCTTTAGTTTAACATTTTTTCTATTGAAAACAATTTCTCCACCTTTGTTTTGTGGTCAACAATAAAATGATTGTTGTAACTTTTTTTTATGGAAAACAAAAACTAATGTTTTTCCTTTTATTTCTTCTATTTCATACCATATTTCATTAAGGAGCAGTACGAACTTGATGAACTATTTATTTAATTTATTGTTTATGGCCGCCTACCGTAAAGGATACACATACACACTGTACAATTAGTAAACACAACGAAACAGTTGTCACACTTTAACAAACATCTGTTCGTTTGACAAAGAAACAAACAAAAAGCAAAACTGACAAAATATATCATTAACTTACGCAAAAGCTTTGTCCAAAGTTAAGTTGTATTAAATAAGTTTACATTACGAATAGGGCAATTGAAAGTCATTAGTTTTCCATTTTAATAGGATCCTGGGATTTAGCATTGGACATGTCTAAAGAAAGAAATTGAAATGCCTTTATTTTTCAAAATCATTGCGTGACACGTAAGTATTTGTAAAAGCATTTTTTTGAACTATTTATGGTGAAATGTGTAGAGAAATCACACGAATATGAATGTGGATTTGTACGAATATAAATGGGTAAGAAAAAGGAGCCTTTGCCTTGTTTCTTTAAGTTGTTCCATTTAAAATTGTGCAGCACATTTAGTTCCTTCATATGTCCACTTTAAAAGAAAAAATAAATAAAACTGCAAATGGAAAAGTTTATTTTTGGAATTAAAAGGAAAAGGCATGCAAATCATTAAACTAGAATAATTTTTACTCTCTAATTAATTCAAGGTCGCGAATGATGAATGAATGAATTAAAAACATTTTTAGAAAATAATTGTAAAAGAAACAAAATTATGTGCTGTTTATAGGACACGAAAGACGAAACGTCTTGGACTCGCAATTAGCCATCATCTGTTCGCCCCTAACCCGAATTTCGGTCATATTCCCGTACAAAGTCCAGTCCGTGCATTAGCTGCTGCCTGTCGACCGCCAAACGCATGTAACCTACGCCCTAGCCATCCTCAATCCCGAGGCCGAAGTGAACGATTTTTCGACTAAAATCATAATGAGCGGTTAGGCTCATTTCCACCTCAGCGGCTACGCAAACAAGCAAAATTATCGCTTTTGGGGCACCGGAAATCCACAAGTGGTGCAAGAAGAGACATTTTATCCACTCAAAGTTACTGCATGGTGCGCTATTCACGCTGGAGGAGTCTTCGGGCCATTTTTTTCGAGGACGCCGCTGGTCAAACAACAACAATGGAC
Source organism: Melanophora roralis (assembly GCA_963583895.1). Classification (NCBI taxonomy): domain Eukaryota; kingdom Metazoa; phylum Arthropoda; class Insecta; order Diptera; family Rhinophoridae; genus Melanophora; species Melanophora roralis. The sequence goes on along the minus strand of OY757191.1, from coordinate 82,869,477 downwards.
GTTGCGCACTATAGAGCCATGTTGGCGGTTTTTTTTCAGGCGCAATAGAACGAATTACGACTGGAGGACATGTAGTTCAAACAAGACGGAGCAACGGCACACGCTGCGCGAGCCACAACCGATATTCTAAAGGCGGCGTTCCCGGGTCGTCTTATCTTTCGTTTTGGCAATTAACGTTGATCCGCAAAATCGCCTGATTTAACCGTTCAAGACCAAACAACATTCTATGGCTTCTTTTGGCCCACCTTGTACTAGATTATCTTTCCTGTGTACGGCCCAAGGCCAGCTGTCCGCAATATCGTTTGTTTGTGGAATAAACTTACGTTAGTGAAATCTAATCCATGTATACGAAGCTTTTTAACATTCTTCATATTTTAGTTGAGAGTTATTTCATTTTTGTTGGGAGTTATTTTATGGTATCGATTTTTTTGTTACTTACAGAACAAAAAAATTCATTTTTAAAACTCGTAAGATTTTTTATATAAAAAGTTTTGATGCGATTTTTAATTAAAAAAAAAACAAAAAATATTATTTTCATTAAAAAAACAAAAATTTTATAATAAAATTGACATTTGTTTGCCAGAAGAAGTAAAACCCGCTATTTAGAAAAAAAAATCGAGTTACGTCCCTTCTATATAAAGCAATCGATATGCATATGGGTATTTGAGATTTTAACTGCTAAATTAGTTCTAGTTTATTAGTAAAATATTGCAGCACCATGCAGAAATCTTAAAACAGCTTATTTAACAGGTTTTAAATGGAAGTTAAGTGAAGTTTAAACGCCCAAGCATTTGGGTTTTAATAGGGTTGCTGTTATACCTTGTTTAAGCTACAAAAAGAGTTTAACTTACATTGATAATGTCATTAGTATAAGCTTTTTAAATAAAAACTTGTTTTAAAAACAAAAAACAAAAATTTTTATAATTAATATCTTGAGGATGGGCGCAACCACTTTTAAATAAACTTGTTCTATTTGTTTATCTTTTGGAGGTTTTCTGTTTGTACTTTGACTGCTTGTAAAGTAATCGATTGTTTGAAATAAAGAAAAAAGTTTATTTAAATCAACAAAAAATAAAAACAAATTAATGCAAGTCTATTAAATAATTTATAAGATTCTATGTTAAATGTTATTCATTTTTTAGAATTTTTATTGATATTAAAACCATTTCGTTTTTCTATCCTTTTTTGTGTAGATTTTTTATTGTTTTTATTGAACTCTTTTATTGGCGTAAGACTTTTGGTGTTTGGCATTTTCATGCTTTTGTACATTTTTATCCTCATATTTATTAGAATTAAAGCAGGTTTATTAAGGGCTAATAACCTCTTTATAAACCTACTTAAACTAATAATGAATAAAGGCCCTTAACTTCTGTAGAAAGAAATTTTTTTCGAAATTTTTCAATCATAAGTATGAAATAAGCCCAATTTTTGCGTTTATTAATTTTTTTATAGATTATAAAATTCCCGCGTGATATGGAAATACACACATACTTGCACGCGTACGCATATAATATGTGTATGTATGTATAGGTACATATATTCACATACTTTATTAAAAACATAATACATAAACGAACAAGGACACTCTTGAAAAATATTTACATGCATCCTGTCTAGGGACCTTAACTGTTATGCAAAAAACTTACTTTGATTTTATGATATTAATTTACATATTCATTTTTTTTTTTGTTTTTTTTTTTTTGCAAAAATAATTGTTATTTTCTGATTTTTATTAAAATAAAAAAACACCAATTATTTCCTGCCAAAAACAATTAAATCTGCCAAGTGGTGGCTAAGTAGCATGTAATGTGTAAAATTACATACTACATGGTACTTACTGCCTCGGGAAGCATAGCTGAATGCTATCAGACGCGTCCACAGGTTGCGGATAGTGGAAACCCCAGCAGATATGTTGGGATGCTGCGAATAAAATAAGCAGTCGCGGACAACTCAGCGGTCTCAAGGGGAGAGTCTCGGGGGGTCTCGTTTAGAGCACCTGTAAATACCCGAGTTGCCAATGATCCTTGGGACGACGTGGCGAGTAATTGGCGCCACTCAATAGCCAATCTCAACAACCCGTTGAAAAAACAGCATTTCTGGATGCTACAATCGGCAATCCCGGTACCAGAATCGGATGCGATCGGCTAATCATCGGTTCATCTTAAACTCTACTGATTACAGAAACCACAACGAATGGAAACCAAAATGATCCCCAACTGTTGACGACTTTTAGCTTTAAATCAAGGACACGATTCGGAACATGGAATATTAGAACGCTTCTGGAACCATCAAGATTGGCCCAAATGTGCAAGGTATTCAAGAACTACAACCTTCTCTTCCTTGGTTTATGTGAAACAAGATGGCCTGATACTGGCTCAATAACAACCGACGGTGACATAACCTTTTTATATTCTGGCAAGCCAAGTGGACTCCCTCGATCGAGCGGCGTAGGATTCCTTCTTTCTAGAGAGGCCAAGAGCGCCCTAATGGCATGGAAACCTCATTCTGATAGGATTATATCCATCCGTCTGCACACCCGTGCTCGTAACATCACATGCATTCAATGCTACGCCCCCACTGAAATCTCAAACCCCAATGACAAAGAAGACTTCTACAGCCTCCTGGAAAAGGTAATAAAAGACACACCTAGTGGTGATATTTTACTTCTTACCGGTGATTTCAACGCTCAAGTGGGCTCATTTAACACGAATATTGAGTCCGTTATGGGAACTCATGGACTGGGGCACATGAACGAGAACGGCGAATTATTTACCGGAATATGTGCAAGCAGTGGTCTTACAATCGGTGGCACTATTTTCCCTCACAGGGACGTGCATAAAGTAACTTGGGTTTCCCCAGACCACAGAACAGAAACCCAAATTGACCACATTGCGATAAGCAAGAAGTGGCGGGGTTCATTACTAGATGTGCGCAATAGGCGTGGGGCAGATGGAGCGTCAGACCACCATTTACTTGTAGGAGAGTTACGATTAAGGATATGTGCAATCCGACGACAAACAACACAGTCTTTGCCAAGACGATACAATGTATCCAAATTAAAACCCTCAAATACTCTCGAAAGTTACGTAGGCTCCCTAACGACTCGCTATGAGAATATCCCGAACAGCAATAGAGGACAATGGAATGCTATAAAAAGCATTTTTACAGACAGTGCGAAGCAACATCTTGGTCATCCTCAACCTAAGCGTAAAGTATGGATCTCAGACGCTACCTGGCAACTTATTGAAGATAGAAGACAACTTAAAGGTTTCATTAACGTTGCCCGAACAAGAGCTTCTAAATCTATCCTACAGGCACAGTATACCAGTCTAGAGCGCCAGGTAAAACGAAGTGCGCGACGAGACAAGCGGGGTTGGGTGGAAAATATGGCCATAGAAGCACAGTCAGCTGCCGATACACATCGAAGTAGAGATTTGTACAAAATTGCAAAGCAGATATCAGGGAACTACCGTTCTACCACATATCCCCTTAAAGATCCGTTGGGAGGAATTGCCTCGTCCGTGGAGCGGCAACTGGCAATATGGTCCGACTATTATGCCGGCATACTGTCAATTCCGCAACCCATAACTGTCTGGCAATGTCACTGTACTTCACATCAGATCAGATCCGACATAAATACAATTTGCCCAGACGAAACTGAGATCGCCACTGCAATACGTGCACTGAAGAATGGCAAGGCACCAGGCGTAGACAACATTAACCCTGAACTGCTTAAGGCTGATCCAACTCTTAGCGCTAAAATAATCTACCCTATTATCAGAGACTTTTGGACATCACACTCTCTTCCTGCTGAACTAAGTGAAGGAGTGATAATAAAACTACCCAAGAAAGGAGACTTAACAGAGTGTAAAAATTGGCGGGGTATAACTCTTTTAACCATGGTTAATAAGGTGCTAGCGAATATAATCCATGCTAGACTGGCATCATCAATTTCAGCAGATCTTCGAAACGAGCAAGCTGGTTTCAGACCACACCGATCATGCACCGATCATATAAATAGTCTACGGATCATAGTGGAACAGTCGGTGGAATGGAGATCTCCATTATACTTGATATTTATCGACTTCGCCAAAGCATTCGATACGATCCACCATCAGGCAATTTGGCACGCACTTCGATGCAAGGGAGTTCCACCTGTGCTAATCGAGTTAATCAAAGCTTTGTATGGCAACTCAACAAGTCGAGTACTGCATGAACGCACGTTGGGCAATCCGATTAGTGTAAGCACTGGGGTACGACAGGGATGTATCCTATCTCCGCTGTTATTCAATATTGTATTGGATTCAATTATGCAGCAAGCAACCCGAATAAGAAGAGGCATTACATGGGGTATGAATGGTCGATTGGAAGACCTTGACTACGCCGATGATATTTGCCTGCTCGCACATAACTTTACCGACATGTCAGCCAAATTGGATCAAATACATCAGCTAGCATCTGGCGTCGGGCTCCACATTAACTTCGACAAAACTAAGGTTCTACGTATCAATTCGACTAATCTCTCCAAATTCCGAGTAAACAACATAGAACTCGAGGACGTCCAATCGTTTTGCTACTTAGGAAGTATCATATCAACAACAGGCGGCTCACGTGATGATATTGCATATCGCATAAGGAAAGCAAAGCAGTCTTTTGGTGCATTACAAAGAGTATGGAAGTCACCACAAATACATATAAAAACTAAGCTTCGCCTTTTCTCCTCTAATGTTCGCTCTATCCTGCTATATGGATGTGAGTCCTGGAACTCTACTGCAAGCGACATTCAATCCCTGCAAGTATTTGTTAATCGTTGCTTGCGAAAAATTTTGCGAATATTTTGGCCGAACGTAGTTTCCAACAGAGACCTCTGGCAAAGAACAGGGGAAATACCAATTCGCATAGAAATTGCAAAGAGGAAATGGAGTTGGGTTGGTCATATTTTGAGAAGACCCCATGATGATATATCAAGGATGGCAATTGACTGGAACCCTCATGGCAGCAGAAGAAGAGGTAGACCATCTAACACCTGGAGGAGGCAACTTGAATCCGAAATTAGCGAAACAAGAAGGACCTGGTCTGAGATCAGACTAACCGCACAGGACAGATCCCAATGGAAGAATTTCGTTACGGCCCTTTGTTCCAACTTGGAACCATAGGAATCAATATATATAAAAACAATTAAACTTACGTGGTAGGTGTATTATGTGTTTGTGCAGATGTTTAAGGGTACGGTCAGATATGTCAAATATTTGCCAAAAAAAAAACGTGACCACTATTTTAAGCAATAGCTTGTTTGATATTTTTCGCCCTTGAATAAATTTTTTAAAGTGATGCGGTAAAATAAACAAAAAGAAAAACATCGATTAATATTTTTATAAAGATATATGAGCCGACACAATTTTTAAATTATTTAGGATTTAATCCCAATTTTCTTGTTAATTTATAGGGTTTGTTGTTGGTTAAGTTTGTCTATATGCATTTCATTGGTTCTTACACCAAATCATCAGTAGACTTCAACCACCCAAATTCTTAAAAAACTCATGAATATTTTCTGTCTTTATATAATAATCTCATCAAACAAAATGAGAATTACTATAAAAAACCAAAACGTTCAAGTTTTCTTAAGAATCCAAAATCAAAACAAGCGAATAGCGAATAATGGTTTGTTGGATTCTTAAGAAAACTTGAACGTTTTGGTTTTTTATAGTAATTCTCATTTTGTTTGATGAGATTATTATATAAAGACAGAAAATATTCATGAGTTTTTTAAGAATTTGGGTGGTTGAAGTCTACTGATGATTTGGTGTAAGAACCAATGAAATGCATATAGACAAACTTAACCAACAACAAACCCTATAGATATATGAGCCGTTTATTTTGAAAATGGCATAAGTCACTTTTTTAAAAAAATCGAGTTAATGGCAACACTAAATCCTATTGAATGGTATTTTTTCATATCTTTAAATATCTCGACATTGAAAAAAGTGACTTATGCCACTTTCAAAATAAATGGCTCATATATCTTAATAAATAGTGGTCACGGTTTTTAGGGAAAATATTTGACATATCTGACCGTACTCTAAGACTCACGTTCAATTATACCGATAGACTTAGAATTACTTTCTGAGTCAATTAACGCATGTATGTCCGTCTGTCCGGCTGGGTGTTCATGTATTCTTGTAATCAAAGTACAGGCCGAAATTTTAAAGATATTTAATGAAATTTGGTAAGTTTTTCGGCAATTGCACAAAGCCTATTGTGTTTGCTGATGTTTAGACCATCTTGTGATATAGTCCCCAAACAAATGTCCTCCTCGAGTAAGCATTTTGGGCTAAAACTTACCCGAATATTACTCTACCTTCACAATATGTTTAAAATAATGTTTAACTTAATGCAACAAACTAATACTCCTATAATGAATAAAAATATTATCGGTCCATTTTTTCCACAGCCCCCAAATAAATAGGGTGTAGGGTATAATGTGGGCGGGTTTGACGGACTATAACTTTCTTACTTGTTTTTTTTTAATGATTTATAATTTTTACGAAAATTTCGTTTAATAAATCTTCAATAAATTAAAAATTCCAAATGACTTTAACACGATAGTTTCTTTGGGTATTCACAAGGTATGTTATCTTTTGTATTGTCTTATTGTATTAAAAAAACAGTTTTGGCTTTTATATTTTATTTTTAGAGTAAAACAATAAAAGACCAAGACATACCATGTTGATTACCCAAATATCTTTTTATGTGTTTGTAGGTCTTTTTAATATTGTGTCCTAGTAAAAGGCTAAAAAAACTCTACAGCAAATATATAAACGCAAAAATAAACACCTTGATATTGTGGGCTATATGAACAAGGAGTTATGCTAATACATATATCCTTGCATATCCTTTAACGTAACGAAAAGGGCGAAAAAACAAACAAACTAAGGGAATTTCAAGAAGTAAACAATTTAAAAAAGTAAATAATTATAAATCAAAGCAAATCGTTTCACATGCAACTTAAAAGCGAAAAAGAATTTGAAAACAGATTAAAAGTAACCGTAACAATTTTAGTAATTTGTTTACAAACTTGTGCTAAGCAACATCATGACAACTGCTTAAAACGATTGTTTATTGAATAGCAACAACTAATAGGAAAAGCATAAATATCCTTAAAACTAAATGTGTGTATGTATGTATGTATGTATGTAAGTATGTATATACTTTACGAAATTAAAATAGAAAAATAAACGCTTTTTATCCATTAATAAAGGGATTTCTAATAAAATTTTTCACTTTAAATTCTTGATAGGCTTAACTCTATTGAAATTTTCCTCAGAGCTGTTGTAAGTTAATAATTTACATACTTATGTACATAAATATACCTGTTTAATGTATAACTATTTTGATTACTAAGCCAACATGTTATTATATTTATGTATCTACATACATATGTACATATGTATGTAAGAATGTATTAGAAAATATGAGTGAGAAAATGAATAGATGACTGCTAGAATGAAGGCATTTTGACATGCTTGTCTGACTGTTTTATTTTCAAACATTTTAAATGTTCCTTAATACACATGTACATTTAAGAAAAACATGCAAAATATTTCTTTATATATAAATATACATACATACATATATGTATACTCGTATCTATATATTTGTATAATTTGTTACTTGAAGAAAAATGGCAAGTTACTTTGAATATTAAATAGTTGTTCTTGAACCCTAATAAAAGTTAGACGTGGTCGGAAAAAACGTAGCACATAAAGTGGATTAAAATTTTCGTTTTAATTTATCATTTCAGATATAATTTTGACAACCAACGTTTATCGTTTTCTGAGCCAGATTTGCCGGCGACAGTTAAACATTTAGATCGCTTCAGCATTAAGCATCTTCACGAATATTTAACAGTAGATGGATTAAAGTTCTATAGAAGGCGAAAACCACCGGAACATTTAACAAAGAGCAATATATGCTTGACTGATCTTAAAAATGATTCAGCAATTCCTTTTAGTGCTTTAAAATCGGAATATAGAAGAAGTTATTTAGATTTGCAGCTGCCGCAAAGAGTTCTTTCATTAAGGCGAGCCACCTCTTTGCGTTTGGAAGGTTTAATGCCATTAAATAGATCGGAACATCAAGATCGTTATTTGTGGTTTACATCAGAAGACTGTAAAAGGTTAAGAAATTTTCAATTTACATACATATATAGTACATATCGTCACGTTTCCATTTTTGGGTGTACTTTCCCAAACTTTTCGTTATTTTATTGTGGCTGCTTGTTTTTTTTTCTTTTTTAATTTGAAAATACTTATAATGTGCGGTCTTTGGTTGTTATTTGTTTAAAATGTTCTTTTGTTGGTCCTGTAAATAAATAAAGTGTAGTTATTTCCGTTTGCATTTAGGTTGACGACATGTATGTATAGTATGTGCAAACAGTTTTTATAAATATTTCCAATTGGGTTTCTCTTCTCTTTTTTTCCTTTAGTTCACGTTCATATCCCATGAAAAGACCTGAAAGTTTACGTTTAGCTGGTGATTTTGAAATGGAACCTGAATATCGCTCTTCGTATATAACGTACCCCTTCGTTGATCGTACCACCAAAATCTTGCCCAGAGAAGTGTTCACCTTACAATCTCCCGTCAAGACAAATAAAACAGAAACAAAATCATACATCGATGTCGAGTTAGCACAGAAAGTAAATGCCGATAAAAGGCAACGTGAAAAGGCTAATGAACTACAGCAAGAGTGTCATTTGCAGCGTAGAGCTATAACCGATGACAAACATTTTATGATTACGCCCTCCGAATATCAAAGGCAATTTGTGCCTCAACTTATTGAAAAGGCTCACTCTATACCGCAAATCAGTCATATTAAAATGCAGGGTAATTTTCAAGCTATTCCTGAGTATCAAGATAGTTTTAGAATGTATGCCAACTATGCAAAGCCTATGCCCATCATAAGGAACGACAATCTCCGCATGTCGGGCTCTGAAATACAGATTAATTTAAATGACAATCCCAAAATATTGCCGGAATATAGTGAAAAGTATCATGATTTACCAAAGGACATGGTAAAAGAGAAACCTTTAAAAACTGAAGATCATTTAAGACCATTTGGAGAATTTTCTAAAGATGTGCCAGAATATAATGAGAGCTTCCGTGATCCCCAAATTAAAAAAATGCCTGAAAAGGGCAAGTGTCGTGAACCTTACCTACATTTAAAGGGTAAACTTGAATTTAATCCAGAATATAGAAATACATATTTAAACTTTCCACGCTCCAGGCCAGTAGTGCCAAAACCTACTTCCACTTTTCGTCTACCCACCACCAGTACCACCACAACAAGCAATTCTTCCCGCAATAGATCTTCAGTATCACCACATAAACAGGAAGACTCATTGAAGTCCACTCCCATAGGTAAACAGCAAGAAACAGATATAACATTTACACCCGAATACCGTAGAGCTTGTTATAACTATCAAATACGTGAAAGATCGCCTCAGGATAAATCTAATATCCCTGCCACAACATCCAAAGGTAATAAGAAATTTAATCGCAAATCGATGTCACCACAATATCAAAAATCCAACACTGCCCTTAATCGCCACCGCCGGCCACAACTTGCCGAGTCGCCACAATCTTCTTCGCTAGGCCTAGAAAATATAGGGCAACAGCAAAATCTAAAGAAGACTCCAAAGTTTGGTAGACGTGCTGCTGGTTCTGTTTTAAAAAATGCTGAAAATTGTCGTGCAAACACCTCAATTATAGAGGGAAATCCCAAGTATTCACTGACTCAGCGCAAAGATGTCTACAATGCAGAAAATATACACGATTCTTTTGTTGTCTTAGATGATAAACCTTTTAAACGCACGCACTGGTTGTAAAAATTTTTAGAAAACTTAAGTAAATAATAAAAAAAAGTTTAAATATTTCTCTTCCTTTGTTTGGTTTTGTTTTTGCTATTTTTCTACTTTATTTTTAATAAATTTAATACTGCCTGTTGTGAGTCAAGAATTATTTTTACACCAATAATAAATACTTACAGGGTTGCTGAATTATTTTTCTATCAGCCTCTAATGTGAAGAAAAAAATTATTATCTGGATGGATTTAGTTGCAACTTGCGTTCCTCGAAACTAGTTAAAAAGGTGTTGATTTTAATCAATACGCGAATTAGAGACCTGCATCAAGTCCTATTCAAGCTAATTCAAGAACCGCAAAATTTTCTAATTCTTGTGTTGTTGTGCGGTTAAACTATTTAAGTAATGTAATGTAGTGTAGCTGCTACACTTTCTTTGATGCAATGTAGTGTAGTTAAGAATAAAGAGTGGTGTCATGCACTGTTGTTGATACAACTTAAATACTGTCATGATGTGTGGTCGATAAAAAAAATTACTATGATGATGTGTGGTCAACAACAACAAAACTGTGTGCTTACACACAATGTTGAATAGATACATAAACAAACATATATATAAGCAGGCAAATCAATATAAAATTTATGTGTAATACATTACATTACATACATACATTAAAAATCAACCCCCGTTGTTGAGATAAGTCAAATCTTTGGTCTTTTTTATACAGAGTCACCTGATCTTGGCAGGTTGTTTTTGAACCGTTAATATTATAACAAATAATGTTGGGCTTGAAGTCGACAGCTATCATAGTTTTTGGAATAAAACCCCGCAAAATTTTAATAATTGTAAGGGCGTTGTAACTTCTTTTTCAAACAAATTTTTCTTTTTAATAAAAAAAATTATGAAAGAAACACCATGTAAAAGGTTTGAGGTCGATATCTTTAACAGTTTCGAAATTCGGGTCAAAAACCAATAAAAATTTTTTTATCTGTAAAGGGCTTCTACTCTTTCTGCTACCATCCTAATAGTTTTGTCAAATTTTAGGCACTAACGTACAATTACCTTTTAGTTTTGCAGATAAAGTGTATCAAAACTTTCTTCAAAATGGTTAATTTGTATGGGGCTACCACCCCCTCTGCTCCTGTTCCACTTATCTTTTTCCTTAATGTACGCATCGTACTGGTTTAAGGTTGATTGATAGCTGTTATAGTCTCTCAGATTTAGCACATGCAATTTTTAACTAAATTTGTTCAATTTAAGGGGAGTACCATTTCTCTTCCTTCTATCCAAAAATTTTTTTCTTTACCTCTGGCCGCCGCCGTGAAGTTTTGTGACAAAAGTGACTATATTATCTGAAATATATTCACGGTTGGTTATTTTAGATTTTCACTTATATCTCGGTTCATACTGGGCCTATTTTGCTGACTTTAAATAGCGATTGTCTCAGGGATATTTCTAATAGTTTGATGTTAAATCGCTTTTTGTCTGACTTTATTCCGCTAGGAAAATTGATTTTAGCAGGCACACAAATAGACATACGGAGTAGCTATATCGACTTCCTAATCTATAAGGATCCAGAATACATATATATATATATATACCTTATGGGATCGCAAGTGAATATTTTAAAAATTTTAAACGAAATGACAAACTTATATATGAACATACATACATACATACATATACCCTCAGGGTATATTTATCGAACATTTAAAACTTGACATTTGTCAAACCATAAATTGTCTCGTGTGGACGTACAGTTACCAACAAGAAAATTTTTCAGAGAAAAGATTAAGTTTCTCTTAGATCAAAGCTTGATAGATCCTTTATTGTAAATAAATGCAAGGGGTATCTCTATCCTACGCAGTTACATATAGAGATCATCTAGATGATGCCTTAATATGGGCCCTTTCGGAAATGCATCACTGCGCTTCATTATGAATTTTAAGGTAGCGAAAAGCATATTTATGTGCACTAATTTGCCCCAAAAATATTTTTTAATAAAAAAAAGGGCTACAACCTTTTTTAAAGCTTTTCCTCGTTTTTGTAAAAGTTTGCACCCGTGATGCAGCGCAGTGATGCATTTCCTAACAGGCCTTATGTAAGCAAGTATACAGACATACATAATTCAAACATACGTTCATCGTATTACTTCCCAGCAAAAACTAACATTGCTTTGTAATGAGTTAAAATCCAAAAAACTCTTACTAATTAGCATTTTAACCTATTATTTTAACATGGCGATGACATTGGAGGCAAGTATTTACCATGCTCGCTTATAAAGAGGGACTTACATAAGCCATTACTTTACTGGCATTAAAATAACCTTTTCCTGGGGACCCCAGTTACTCATTGTTGCATTTAAAGTTTTTTTCTTTGATGTTTTGGTTAAAACTGGCTTAAAATATTAAGCTAAGAAATTGTCAAACTGAAACTATCCGCCTAAATTTTTGATAAGAAACAACTCATTATCTAACAACTGCTAAGTAATACAGACGGTATGTAATAGTAGTTGAAAATTAAGAAATTTTTAAAACCTAATCACTTCTAAGTTTTTGCTGGGTTTGTTAAATAGCCATCTCTATACTAAAATCTAAAAGGTATGATCACAAACACAACACAACATACATATATAACTACATATAAGTTAATTTGTTATTATCTTATCAGTTTTTAGCGTAAATAGACTTTTAACCACCACAAAATGTGTGTTCTTCCAATTGACTCATATTGATAGTTATTTAGTGTTTCTTTGTACTTGCAAACTTTATATGGTTCATTTAAATAGTAAATTAATAAATAAAACGTAAAAAGTATAGAAATAAATCGTATTTGTAAATATTAAAAAGCTTTAATGCATCATGGACTTAGAACATATGTGCGGTCCTCCACATCATATATTAGGTTTGCCCATACGTTCACGTACCCGCATTTACGTTTCATTTATTATACCCAATATACTCGAATTACTTGTTTACCTTGTGCAAATTGTAGCTGATTGTGCTGTAAGCTATCAACACTTTAAATCGCATCAATCGGATTTCGGTTGGACCACACTGAGCTTGATATTGCTGCCACCATTCGTGACTTGTCTACTAGTGTTAAGTTCAAAAAGTCAATGGGTTAAGCCAAAACAGAATGGAACTCAAGTTCAATTTATTTTTATGCAACTTTTGAAAATGATTTTTTTCCCAATTTTTGTGATTTACCGGTGAGTTTTAAGCATATATGCATATGTGAACATACATGCTTAACTGTATATAATAGTTAAGAGATTTACTCTTAAAGTGTTATAACTCAACAAAAATAGTTTCAAGTGCAATAGTTAGTATTTAAAAAAATATATTTTTTAAAAATCGCGATTTAGAATAAATTGCATTATTGTAATTGAGCGTAAGTACTTATCTTTTACAATAAAAATTTGTTTTATTTTATATAGTATGCGAGGGTGACTTTAAAATGATGCGGAAAAACTTTTTAAAATTAAAATATTTAAATTTTTGTTTAAATTTTGCTTTTTAAAGGATTGATTTAAACTCTTTGCATCATTTTGTTAACTTTGACATTCCTTTGGTAATAACTTTAATATTCATTTAGACCCCATTGAGTATATTTATTTTGGATTCTTATAGATAGTAAAGTCGATTTACCCGCATCGGTTGGTTCGTCCGTCTATTGAAGTCTATTGAGGTTTTCAGAGCTCAATCAAGTCTTACGGAGATGACCTTGTAGCCCTTTTACAAATGCTCACGCTCACGAAACCTGTATCAGCTATCGACTTTAGACCTTCTACATAGTAACTGTATTATAATATTTATATTTTGAGCAAGAGCTTTAACCTCAGTTCTTTTATACACCCAATCATTTGATCCAGCTACACAAGTGTCTTTCAAACCGTAAATAATAAAATTAAATTTGTGACAGGTTTGAGTCGATATCTATTATATTCCTTGAAAAAGAATATTGAAAGTATATATGTACTTTCAAAACTTGTTCGTTTGTATAGGTAATACTTCTTCCTGTGATTAGATAAGGTTAAGGCTGGTCCCGAAGACCTCACATAGATGTTTTGATCCTTAGTGTTGCCAGATAAGAAGAAACGAAAAACAATTTTACTAACTCGGTGTAATAAAATTCAGAGTGCTCCACACTCTCTTAGCAAATTTCGACAGCCTTGTCTTACCAACGCTAAAGATTTTCTCCAGGTTTTGGATCATATAAGATCCTAAACAGTTTTCTGTGGAGCGTACGATCGATGGATAGCGACGCAGAATATGCTTAACGTTCTCTTTATCCCCCGTTACCCCACAGAATTTACAATCATCGCTGGCAAGTCGTCCTGCCCTTTTGGCATGAGCCGCTATCAAACAAAGTCATGTTATCATCCTCGCTAGAAGTCTTTCATTGTTCGTTTTCAAAAACAAAAGAAACCTCAAAAAGAGAGAGTCTATGCTCCTGTTGTAGAGCTGAAGTGGAGCGTGAACGTCCGTTGCTTTTTCCATAGGCAAGTAAGCCCTCGTTTACCAGCTCATCTGCCATCTCGTTCCTAATAATACCCCTGTGTCCTTGAACCCAGCTTCCTTTTCAAAAAGTTTTCTTTCGAAACAAAGAAAGAATAATAGAACTTCCTTGTAGCAGGTTTGAGGTCGATAGTTTAACTAAATATGAGATCAAAAATTTTGCAAATATAGTTTATTTTAAGGGTGCTATCGCTCCTTTTGCTCCTATTTAATTAATTTTTTCCATATGCTCAATATGCAACTTTTTTAATGCTGTTTCATGTTTAATATTATTAATTCACTTAAATAAAAACAAAATCAAAACATTTTTAAAGGTCGTATTTATTATAGCTCTGCCAAACTCATATTTTGGTCTATTGAAGCACTTTTTCATGAAAATAATGACGCAGAACGAATGAAGTGTTTAGAAAAAGCAGAAGAATGTTCCACGTCCGAGCTATATCGTTTAGTTCAGGCCTTTGGACAATCGGCACCTCAAATAATACTACAACTTTATCATATGCTAACACAGGATCTTTTTAGAAACTTCCAGACAAGTTAGTCACGATATACATATTTTGTTACTTTTTTTTATAAAGTTTAAGTTTAACTCCTTACAGCAAAAGTACAAGCTTTAAGTTTAACATTCTCAGCCATCGATTTAGCCTCGATTACCGCTACTTATCAACGTTTCGAAAGTCAGAAACAAGTGGGCCGACACTATCCTTGGTCAACTGACAAAGAGATACAACAGGCTCGTTTAAAAATAGAAAAAAATAAATATTTTCAGGAGGAATGTAGACGCAAGAAATGTGACTCGAGACGTATTCTTAATAGGTTTCCCGAATCGGACAAAATCATGGAAAATTTTATGGCAAATAATCAAGAAAATAATGCTCAAAATCAAGCAAAATCACCAGAATATGCAAATACAAAAGTTGAAAGCCAAGAAAGTTTGAATTATGTCTCAGAATTGATAACACACACAGTGCAGGTTCATGGCTGCAATGAACTTGACAATAAAGCCGGAGATGAGCAAATTGCCTTATTGGCAATATATTTAACGGATGACGATAAAATTAAAACTAAGCCTAATGCGAAATTTATTAAAAAAGAAGGGCTGTCCAACGTAGAGGAATACGATCAAATTCCAAATACGCCACCACCTTTGCCACCAAAACCTACAGAATGTAATTTAGACGCCGATTTAACAGATAGACCACAATTAAGAACCCAAGCATCTACACAAAATGGTAATAAATCACATATGAGACGTTCTAAAGCCTTTTCACAACTAGAAATTTTCAAGGAAATGCTGCTCATGAATGCACAGCTTTATATTAAAGAAAATGTGCCAAGGCCTCCTAAAATACTTATAAAACGGGTGGAAGATACCAGCAATAACCACCCCTCAAAAATACCACCTCAATCACCCGAAACGAAAAATCAGGATGTAATCGATTTCTTTTTACCACGTCCGGCAAAAGTGGTCAATGGCATACAGCAAGAGGATTTTGCAGCAAAAACAATCGCTTTTTTCGGTTGGATTTCATTTATCAATATGCGTATGCTGTCCCTCTCGGCCTTTTGCGTATTTTTTCCTAAGGCATTTCTTATTGTGATGGGCGTACATTATATAATTATGCTGTCGGCCTTGTATTTGGAGTCTCGTTTTAAAGGAAAACTTAACAAATCGTTATTCTACTTAATACTGGCCTACACTTACATCTACGTTTTGCTGGAGTTTCGAATAAAATTCAAAAATATACGACTCTGGTTTATAGGTTATTTCATGCTATCGATAGCAGAAAATATGACAATGACTATGATTTGGTACGTCCATGAGGAATTTGAGTCGTGGTGGTTTGGCTTTATATTCGAATGCATTATCTACAGTGGCATACTTTTTTTGGCATCTATAATAGTTTATTATTTTTTATTAAAACCTAAAAGTGTTTTTATTTTAGTAGAAGATCAAATTGAGGATCAAACCCCAACAAATTCATTGGCAACAGGCAACTAATGCAGGTGTATTTGAATGTTCTCCCTGTAAAATAGGAATTAAAAAAATGTTTTACAAACAATTTTTTTGTTCATGCACTTTAAGTTTTTGAACCCCCCCCCCCCCCCCCTAAAAAATTGGTAGCTACGCTAATATGTTTAACAAAACTTTACTAAGCCAATTGTATTCTCAACATAATTGTACGTCTTGAAGAGACAAATTCATGCCTAGACAAATGTCAAAATCAAAATAAAAAAGGAAATAAGAATAAGAAAAATTTTGAAAATAATATTATGTATTTGTTTTTGTCGAATGTGTACAATCAACTAGTACTGCAAAAGTAGTGACTAATTAGTTACTTCTATTCAGAAATAAACCTTAAATTGTTAAGAGGGTATGTAGATTACCATGACAGTATTATTATTTATAAAACTTTTAAATAAACAGTCACTTGGCATTTTTTGTTTTAGTTTATTGAGGTTTCCTTTAAAAATCAAATGCAAAATTATTTTTTACACTCGTTTAACGGCTTGTCATAAAAACATGTCTGAACATTTACTTAGCGAAATGAAGGATAATTATAAAAGTCCCAGATTGAAAAAGCCTACAGGTAAGTCCTACTCCAAAATGTCTAATTATATACATATCTTTTATATACATTCATACATGTGTTTGTACATACCATATTTATGTATATTCCCAGTCACACGTAGCCAAAGATTTGAACAATTTCTTTGGCAAGAACTGTATGAGGAATATCTGAGACACAATGAACGTTTAAGGCATCAACAAATTAAAAAACCAAATAGTGAATATTATGATGAATTTTGCAAGGGCATGCCCCCAGTGGATGAGGATGCCAAAAAAGAGGTTATAAATCGGTATCCTTTATATTGTACTACCGCCATCACTTTATGGAATCATACTGGCGACATAACTAAAGATTTTAAGAAACGTTATTCTATAACACGGCCGATTCAAGATCAAACTGAACAATTTGGCTAAAATTATTTGTTCATATGTACAGATCATGGTACAGATATGCAATAAAGACGTACACAGATATATCTGTTTACACCAGTTTGTGTGTTTTTTAGCTTTGAGTGCATATTGATAAGTAGTTTCGTGTTTCTGTTGCAAGTTGGCTAATTAAATGAGGTGTGAGTTGGTAAAATCAAAGAGCAACAAATTTGTTTTTCTATGTTTCGTTGAAGCAGATCCAACAATTATTGATGGTTTACTATAAAACAGTTGTTACATGCATATATAAAAATATTCTAACTACCTATAATATATTCTTTTTAAGGCGTTTTTCACTCTTGGTAATAAAGTTCCAAGTGTGTTGCACATTTTTGATCAATATTGTAAATAACTCAAAAACAAAAGTATAAAGTGTAAATTTACATCATTTATATTAAACACCCAACGTACTAGGCACTTTATCACTGAGAGTGAAAACCATTATAATAAATAGAAATAGTAAATTCATTTACATATCTGAAGTACCCTGTTATCGATTCACGATGAGTGTTTTACTTAAACGTATATTCCGTTAAGCTGCCAGATCTTGGTGTTCGTTATCTAAGTATGGGAATCATTGCTCAATCATCTATAATAATTATATATGTATACAGAATAAAATAAAAACTTAAAAATTCTCACAAAAAAATATACGAATATATAAAATATAAGTATTTATTACATATTAACATATATTTACTAAATTTATCGTATGGACAGAAGAAACTATAAGAATGATATTGAAATAGGGCACCAAAACTAGGTTTTAGTATAAAGTAGGCCTAACTGCAGAACATGTGTAACTATAGTTAAATAACAGTCAGGTCATATCATTAAAAAAATATATTGTTTTAGCCTCTCTTACATATTTCTATTCTTAAATGATGTTTGACACACTAATGTTTGCAATTTTCTCTTTTTTGACCGGGAACGTGTCAAACTCTATATAAAACAAAATAAGTTTAAAAGGGAAAATATATTCTCATTGCTACAACCTGATGAGTTGTTTGGCCAAGTATGTGACAGTTTTCGCACAATCCCCTTTAGTACTAAACACTTTTTTGTAGTCTGGCACTTTAAGCACCCGCTGACGTGGTTGTCATTCAGCGACTGCAGAAAGCATTTTGTGTAAAAAATTAAGTTTTTATAAAATTTTGTTGTGAAACAACTTAATTTATTAAAAAAAAGATTATTAACTCAAAACAAATAATTGTAGAAAAATGAATAAATTAGGTAAGCATTAATGTAAAATAGTAATTAAAACCGGCGTTCAAATAAATACTGTATAAAAGTGCCGGTATTCATAAGTATGTCGCCAAAAAAAGGCGACACTTATAAAAATTTTTAATGTTTTAAATTTGCCAGTTAAAAGGGATTTTATCTTATTACTTTATTTGGATTTAGCTTTGTCACTTTTAGTGACTCTTACGTTGTCTTTATGTATATTTAGCAGCCAGGCTGCTCGTACGGTAGACAGCCATTTGACTGCCCAAGATTTGCAACGTTTCCAAACAGTATTTGTAACAGCTTTATCATCCAACGAATTACAATCCATTTACTATGCCGTCTTGAATATAGAGCCTACAAGTGCCGATGAAAAAAAACAATTATGCCAGAAACTGGGAAAACTTCATGAGGAATCCAAGTTGGATGTAAGTACATACACATGCACATACGAATCTGCTGTTTTAAAAAACGATTGGACAACCGTCATGGAAATAATATAAAAACAAAACGTTGTAAGACAGTTTTTCAATCGCATTTCAAAAACAGAACATAAGTTTGGCTTCGTGATAATAAATGAAAAGGTTAATTTTTTGTTCTTGTCTCTGTAGGAGTTCGAAAAAGATTTCTATTTCGTAGGAGTCAGTAAAATTTTAAAATGCTCTGAAAAGTTGCCCGAAAAGGTATTGACTAAAATTTATGCTGCTTTTAAGACACCAGCCGCCTCTTCTCAAGAAATCTTTTATCGTGTGGCTACTCACAAATATCTTGGGGTTCAGATTGACGTAGCTACTGTTAAAACTATTGTGAAAAACATTGAAGATCTTTTGAAAAAAGAAGATACTCTTTATAATTTGGGATATGCGTTTAGTGTGTCCACTGAATTGGGAACGGCAGCAACTTTTATTGCTGATCGTATTGAGGATGCTATCGTGCAAGCTGATGAAGTTGATGGCAAAATGTTGCAATTTGAGGGAG
Source organism: Melanophora roralis (assembly GCA_963583895.1). Lineage (NCBI taxonomy): Eukaryota > Metazoa > Arthropoda > Insecta > Diptera > Rhinophoridae > Melanophora > Melanophora roralis. The sequence continues at coordinate 82,849,896 of OY757191.1, read as the reverse complement.
GACTGAGCATAACGGCTTTAATAATTAATGGAGCCTTTAAAACTGCAAAAACTTTTGGCAAGGCTTTGCCTATTACGGCGGAGCAATCTGTTAAGTTTGCTAGCTATTTCCTTTCAAGACGTTCAGTGCAAACTGCCAAGGGCGCGCATTTACTAATTGAAGCTCTAAAAACACTTTCGACAGCTTCACCAAAGATTGCTCCAATTTGTGTACAATTAATAGGTAATGGTCAGTTGCTCACCGGTACACCACGCCTAACAATAGCCGTCGTTGATCTCCTTGGTAAACCTTTATCAACTCCGCCCCAAAATGTTTTTGCCAAGATTACTTTGAAAAAAGACAATACAGTATTGGCTGAACAGGTCTCGTTCTCTTCAAAATCATCTGATAAAACGACCTATGAAGCTGACCTTAGCTCCTATAACCCTGCACGTGGTCTTTATGTGGCAGATGTTTCCATCGATTCATCATTTTCGCAAAAACTAAACTTTAGGGTTTTGGGCAAAGTAAAGGTACAACAACTGGAAATTGGTATTGGTGAATTGGATGCCAGCTCTGCAATAAAAAAACAGAACGTTGTTTACCCCAATAAACTTAATGAGCAATTATCAGCTGATAATACACAAAAGGTTCTTTTGAAAACAACTTTGGTGGAGGAAAATCAAACAAATAAGGTAATGAATGATACAAATTCGTTTTTTTATATTACTGGTTCTGTAAGATTTCTCAAGCTTGTTTATTGACAATAAGAAGGACTCTTTCGGAAATTAAGCTATATTTTTAACAAACTTTTAATTTTGTCCGTTTTTTTATAATTAAATTTAAATTGTGTTTTTTCCGTATAGGATATAAGACATGTTCTGAAAACCATGTTTCAAATTACTTTGGACTACGTTATTCAATTATTTTATTGGCAATTTCAAAATAAGATTATTTAAAATATTACCAAGTTATTTTAAATAAGAAGTTTTGTGTGTTTCTTCTAATTTTAAATCACTTTCAGGAAAAGTGATTTTCAGAACATACCTGTATATTTCACAGATTTCTTGTGCAAAGTTAAACATAAGACATATTAAACGTTTTAGTTTTTAAAAACGCCAATTGTTTTACTAATATAAGCTCATGTTCTTACTGTTGTTTTTTTCAGCCAATAACTGTACATCAGGCCTTTGTACGCTTTGTTCATAAGGAAAGCGGGGAGGAAGTTATTTATGTTGCTGAACAAGACATTAGCAAAGCCTACAAATTTGATATAGATGTTGGAGCTAGGGCTAGTGATTTTAAACACAAAAGTGGGCTTTATGAAATGTATTTAATTGTTGGAGACTCATCGATTTTCAACTCATTTCAATGGCTGGTAGCCAATATTGAATTGAAATTTCTAGCCAAAGTTTCAGTAGGAGGTAAGCCAATTTAAACATTTTATAAATGTGTACACATGTTTGTATGATATATCGAACTAACAATTCCTTTAAATTTCTTACAGAAGCCAAAAAGCCGATACGCTCTCCTTTGCCTGAAATTAAACATCAATTCCGTGTGCCGGATAAACGCCCTTCACGTATAGTTTCAGATATTTTTACAGGACTATGTTTGACCCCGTTGGTTTTGCTTTTTATTTTCTGGTCCAAATTAGGCATCAATGTTGGAAATTTCACCTTTGATCTGAGTACTATTGGTTTTCATCTTGGCTTTGGCGGAATTTTAGCTTTGTTTACGGTATTTTGGTTGAAATTAAACATGTTTCAAACATTGCAATTATTAATACCAATTGCCATCTTTACATTCCTCTGCGGCAACCGTTTATTGAGACGTATCTACGCTCAGCGTATTGGTAAGAATCCAACGTCTGTTGCCGCTACATCATAAAATTACTAAATTTGCGCATTTATTTTCTTTTTTGCTACTGTATTTAAATTAATAACAAATATTAATGTGACAAAAAAAAGCATTGGAGTAACAAATTATTTCCAAACATATTAAAGACTGCTAAAAACTCCGTCAAACTTAGTTTTCTTAAATTTTTTTATTTATTCTTATTTTGTTGTTTTTTCTTAACAGTAATAAAGAAACTTCATCCTTTTTTTTTGTACACCATTTACATTTTATTACGCTTGTCTTCTCAATTGAATTGTTCATTCTATGGCACAAAACATAATGTGGAAAATTTATTTTAAAAATGTTTGTCTATTTTACTTATTTTGCTGCAAGTTAGACCCACAGTGTTTACAATTACTGTTATCAGCCATCGTTTAGCAGGTTTTATCGTTTCTAAGTTCTGATACTCACCCATTCTGCATTTCGATTCGAATTTAAATTTTCTCCGTGGTCCTTTTTCACCGTGAAATAGTTTGGCCACAAATAACTTTTTCTTTCTATTTTTTGGATTATTCTATTCGTCTTTTCGAACTAAAATTTTGTGCTTATTAATATTAAAAAAAAAAAAATTTATTTCTATTTTGATATATGCATGTTTGCATGAGGAATCGTAATCGAAATGTAGAATAACCCCCAATATAACACGTAAATACATAGTTGTGTTAAATGACGTGAAGTTGGATAGATACGCAAAACATTAGTAAAATCAATATAGGTAGACACATACCGATCAATTCCTTTAGTATGTTTTTTTAATTTGGCTTTATTAGTTGTTGTGGGTTTTACCCTTTAAAAAATAAATTAAGGCATTTGATTAAAAGTAATTTACTCAATTTATACCAGTCTCATCACACCGTTTCAAATTATATTTATAAAAGTATAAATAAATCGTAAAAAGTTTTTTTTTTTAAATAAGGCCCCAGTTTTAGTGAGTATTTAATTACTTAAACCACTTCTGATAGGAATCCCTCTGATTCCTCGGTAACAATAGTATCAATGTTGTAAAATATTGCATGTAAGGAAATGGCAAAACAGGAAGCACCTATAATAAAAAAAATGTACATAAATAACAATCAGGTTGGGTCTTCATTGTTTTTAGTTACCTAAAGTCCAAAATAGTGCAGAACCTGCACCTACTAGAAAAAGTATGGGAATAGAAGCAATGTTTAGCGCCATTATTTGATGTGGAGTGGACAACTGATAGCCAAACACACTGACTGGGGTTTCAGCTTTTCTAACCCTGTGACTTGCATAGGCCACACCGGCTAAGACAACCATGATTAAAGGTGAAGTAATGCTAAAAAAAAAACCAATTGGTAAAGAATATATTTAGTTTCAAAGTCGAGTACAACCATCTACAATATTTATTTTATGTTCACTTACAGGCAATAAATCATCAAAACAATAAAAACAAATATGTAGTTGCTTTTAAAGTAGTCCAGGTTTCTTACAAACCGACTAGTCATGCGTGGCATACTAGCGGCTGTCTTGAAGTTATTCGTATTTAAAAATACTGACCAAGGTCTGATATATTGTCGTGTCAATTGCACCAATTCCATTGGTGTAGGAATTTTATCAAATTTCGTAAAAGAACTAAAACTAAATTGTGATGTTGCTGGGGTTTTCGGAACATTCATGTCTCCAGACATATCTACTTTAATTTCCTCCATGATTTGCAGCAAGACGTGTTATTTTAATGTTCCTGATTTGCAGATTAGAAAGTTGATGTTTTTCAGTTTGCTTTTAATAACACCTTTTTTGCAGTTTGTAAATTTATTAAAATAGTTAATTTTTATTATTACTGATTTTACTGTTAAATTTTGTTTTTTCTTTGTTGACGTCGTATTATCAAAAAATTTTAACAAATTATAGAAAAATAATTATTGTTTATATAAGGTTGCATCACTTATAAACAAACAATAATATTACAAAAACAAGTAGCCTTTGACATTTACAGCCGTATTACTCAAAAAATATTTAAGTGCTGCCAGCCGCTTGCACAAGGTAGGCTTAAATTCAAGGTGACATCGCTAGCTCAATTGATTATTTTTGTATTCATCCATGGTACAATTACCTTACAAGGTAGTATCGATTCAACAGCTAACTTTTTTTTGCCCGAGTTTTTCTAATAGTTATATCTGTCAAACAGTAAGTTTTTTGACATAAGCGAGGATGCTTTTAAACAACTTCATAAATTTTGTATGGAGTTTGTTGTAGGTGCTGCCGTAGCGAGAATACCTTGCAAGGTAATTGTACCATGTATTCATCCAAGGCGAACTCATATAGAAGGTGGACTCGTCAGATCAGCTACCTATTTTTTGTTCGAGCAATTTTGTTTACAATATGTCAAAACTTTGTCTATGTGCTTCTTCTTGATATAACAAAATTACGCGTCGGTTAGATTTTTAAACTAAAAATTCAAAAAATTGTTCTTAATTAACATATAGTAAAACCAAATGATGCGTTCTTGTGCTTTGTGCAAAAAAGTGTAAATTTTGTTTTATTCTCGTTTTTCTTCTGCAAATAATTTTGGTTTTTTTTAATATTGCCATATAATTTTGACATTACCCGTACGAATTTTTCGCCTTAGTTTTTCTGAGTTCATCTTGTATGAATTCGAAATGTGTTTTGTGCAAGAAAAAGTAGAATATGTAATTATTTTCTAAAATATCTCTCATTTACACAATCTTTAAGCACGGGAACGCTTTTTGGTATACGGCATGGTAGCTAACGGTATCATATTTTCAAAATTTTTGGAACATAACATAATTAAAATAATCATAATGTGATTTTAAGGATTATTTTAACCGTTATTTTCTCAAATCTGCAAATCGCAATTAACTTCTGCAGGGAATATATACACACATACTTTGATAGTTTTGAAGTTTAATTAATGTGCTGTTTACAACAACAAAATACATATAATTCGTACCCAGACGAAAAACAGCACTAAAGTTTTATAGTTTTTTAGTAAATAAAGCAAAACTCATTATATTATTTCAAAATTTTTATGTATGTAGTGTGTATCAGCTAGCTGCCTTTTTTATTAATAAATATTTAAATCGATGCAAAATAACTTGTTAAATATTGTTTCATGTTTATTGTACTTTTGTATATAATACTCACATTTAATAAATACACTTAAATATTTGGTTTAAATTTGTATATATGTGTGTGTTTTTGGGAATTTTAAAGCATTACAGTTACATTTTTTATGCCTTATTTTTTATAATAATTTTATTATTGATAAATAAATTGTATGTTTAAAATATAAATATGTTATAACGTTCATTTCTGCTTATTCTTGTGCCTACTTTTAAAGTAGAACATTTTTGATTTGAAACTTTTAATTTTAATATCTTGTGTTTTAATTAAATAAAAATACATGTAACCAACGTGTATAAATATGTGTAGGTATGTATGTATGTAAGTATGGGCCTTATTGTGTTTGGCGTAGTCGTGTCGAATGTTGTCGAATTCGCCACAAAAACGACAAGGGTCCTATTCATATAGCATTAACGTTTTTTTAAAACGGTACCCAAAAATCTAAAAACGACTACGCCAACGCCAATCACAATAAGGGTGTATATTTTGATTCCTTTAATAGTATCATAGGGGTTAGGAAAAGGGTGTGGTTTAAAAAAACATTGTTAAACTCTTTACATGCAGTACACATACGTACATTTTTGTAAAACAAAATTAATTATTATATGTATCTGCATTATTTTGATTTAAATATTTTTTTATAAGTACATATGTACATACATAAGTATGTATGTACATACATGCTTACATATGTATAAACTTAAGTCAAAAGATACACTAAGATTTTATAAAAAAAATTATTTAAGACAAAAAGCATAAGACTGCAGACAACCTGCTCTAAAAAGAGGCTCCTGCTTTTAAAATTTAAAGACCGATTTCCCGCATAGCACTGTACAAACATGAGCTTTTTATACATTCCCGAGGTCCCAATTGTGGTCCTGGAGTGCCACGCAATATCATTAAGACGGATCTAGCAGCTGCCTGACATTCGTTGTTATTGTTACCGCAAACAGCATCAGCTTCTGATAAATATTGATAATCACAAGCTATTTGTGAAGTTCCCTAAAAATTAATTTAAACATATTTATATTCCTTTTTATATGTCTATCATTCTCTTAAGAAACTTACGCATAAGTAACATAATTGATGAACACCACAGAGCGGTAGCAGTTCTTGGTTGACGTCGCCGCTTAAAAGGTCAACACCGCGGCAGCGCTCAGCCATAGACTAAATAACAGGAAACAAAATTTTTTTAAGCAAATATTTATATAAGTTTTTATCTCTCAATAGTTACCTCGATTATGGGACACTGGTTGGTACCTAAAATGTAATTTTTATTGCCCAGGTAGGCATCATTAAGGGTTTCATAGCGAATTGGCCCTTGAACAGTATCTTCAAATTCGCCAAACTCATTTGCTACATCAGGGTAACGCATGAAACCGTTGCTCTTTTTCATTTTCTTTTTCATGGCATCGTCTTTGTCTGCACCATTTAAGCTTGAACCTTTAACCGATGCTTTATCTTTCTTAACGGCTTCCAGAGAGTTATTCTCTAGGGAACTTTCTGCATCACTGTTAATAACGTTGCGCATAAGATGATTTTCATTATCAACCGATTGACGCAATTTTTCCAAAGCACGACGCATTTTCTCTAAACTATAGGCTGTAGCTAATCGTGAAAGAACGCGATCCTTAAGTCGCTGAATCTCTTCAGGACTGTCAATGCCTTAAAGAAGGGAAAAGATAAAGTTAACTTATGAACATAAGTATGTATATTTTTAATTTTTTAAACAGTATTTCTAAAAATTCAAATATTATTCAGGATTTTATCCCGATTTTCTTATATTTGTTGTATGTAAAGTTTGTATTTCATTGGTTCTTACACCAAAATATCCTAAAAAACCTCATAAATATTTTCTGCCTTTATAAAACAACCTCAATAAACTTACTGAGAACTTTTTTAAATAAACCAAACATTCAAGAGTTATTTTACAAATCCAACCAACCATTTTTTGTTATTTATTAACACGAAGAAAATTTGGATAAATTCCTCAACAATATTTTAAATTGTTGTAATACAGAAATTTAATTTTCGAAGGCAATAATTAATTAGTGTTGATTTTACAAAAGCGAAATTCCACTTTAATAACACTTTGGACTATACTTCAAACAATTCTGATTTTAACCTTTAAACAATTTGTGAACGTATATTTTTTTAAAGTTAAATCATAAGCAAATTATGGAAGAACATGATGTCCTCTTTTGACGGCCACTAAAGAACTCTAAGGTGTGACCTTATAAATTTTAGTTTAAAAGAGTTGTGTTTTTATTGTAGGAGACAAATTCATGCCTAAAAAAACGTCAAACTCAGTATATAAAAACCCCGGATTTCTTTTATTTGGATTTTGACATTTGACTAGGCATGAATTTGTTTCGTCAAGACATACAATTAAGATGCTATTGTAAAAAATTTTATAAAAAAAAGGTATAATAATTTTGATTTACTCGACAGTTTAAAGTGTTTTTTAAGTATTTCATATTTAATTCCCACAAAAAGTAATTCTTCCTAAAAAACTTTTTTGAAAATATAACGGCTTTGCCATTTATCAGAAATGATAGCACACTTTCCAATATATGATCATTTTAAACTCTTGGCAAACTCATAAAAATAAAATATGTTGCTTTTTTCAATAATTTTCATTCTCTTTTAGACGTACATATGTTTGTAAATTGATTGACTTTTTTTATATTTTTAAAAAAGATTTTTGCCTTTGATGTACATATATTTAGCGTGGGATTTGCCCATTAGTCACTTACCTTCATGAGCTCCTGTATATTTAATGGTTTCATTAATAATAAAATCTTCAATCGCCTGCAGTTTTCTGTTCATGTTATCCAATTTAACAGGATCCAGTTTACGTTTCTTTTCCTCTGTCGAAAAATCGTCACCATCATTACTCTTCTTCTTATCTTCACTGTAAGTTAGTTAAATATAAACAAAAAATATTTTCGTTAAATAAGCTTTTTTATAAAAAACTTACTTTTTGTTATCGCTTTCAATAGGCATTGCTTTCTTCTTACGATCCAAGCCGAAGTATTTACTCCAATCAATTGATTTCTTGCTACGCATGATATCAAAGTCGGGTATCGAATGCCGTAAAATCTCTGCATTGCGCTTCTTTTTTTTGGATGTTGTAGTATCACGTTTCTTTTTGCGTTTTTCCTCTTCATCATCATCATCATCATGTTCATCGTGATCATGCTCATGATGGTGTTCATGATCATGATAATGTTCTTCATCTTCCTCTTCGCTGTCATGTTCTTCATCTGAATCTTCCTCTTCTACTTCACCTTCGTCTTCATGACTTTCCTGCGATGTTCCGTGATTGCTTCGCTTTCCATGTTTATGTTCGTTTAGAGAGTGACCAGTGTTTTGGTGATGTTCCATCTCGTGTTGAGCAGCATTAGTTGCGGAATGCTTTACCTTTTCTTCTGCGCTCGTGTTTTTATGTGAGTTTTCCAATTCTAAGCGCATGTCAGTTGTTTGAGCTGCCAAATCTGATATGGGTGAAAGTGTGGTAGAGGTTTGAGAATGACCACTGTCAATTGATCTTTTTTTCTTTTGGTCTGTGCTGCTGCCAAACAATTCGCTCAATTCCTTTTCAACATTTTCGTCAGTTTTCTTTAAATTCCTTTGAGCTGGACCATCGTTTGTCAAGTGTGGGGTGGAACGCTTGGAGACGGGGAAACGCTTTTTAAAATCACCATTATAGGGCAACCAAGGCAATACAGGATAAGAACGCTTTCTTTGCATTAACATGTAGTAAGGAGGCGTACGCATGCGCTTCTTTTGTTCCTCATAAATATCTCCCTGTATTTGGTTTTCTTGCTGCTGATATTTTTCCCACAGATTACGCAAGGCCTCTTTATAGCGATCTTGGCGTTCATTTTCTTGGGCCCTTTCAATTTCACGCAAAAACTGGTCGGTCAGCTCAGAGTGGTCGGCGATATCTTGTGACTCACGTTCGCGGAATAGGGATGCAGGATTATCATCTAAAAATGACATTAGAAAAAATAAAGCAATTAGAAATTGGTAGTAAAATCCAAATTATAGTAAATCCCCTTAAATACAACCCTAAGGCTGAGAAGAAGTGGCGACGGATTTAGGCTGCAGTTAATTTCTCATTTTAAAACAACAGCTCATTGATTCAATAACTCACCATAAATGTTACTACGCTCCCTAAACAATGAGGAGCGTTTTCGATCATTTGAGTACTTTGGTATAACGAGCTTGTTGCTATCCTCATCGAATTCGTAACCTCCAAATGGTCCCAGCGACAAGCCGCCATGATCTGCCTCATAGCTTTCACGTTCCAAGTATTTAGCGAGTTGCTTATTTAAACGATTTCGCGGTTTTTTCAGGTTGTAAGTGTATGCCGCTTCTGTTAGGGAAAAGGGTGGAAAAGAACAAACAAAAAAAGGAGAAGAGTTTTTGCAGACTTTATGGGCATAATGAACGAAAAGAAACGAACGGTCATGCATTTAAAATAAGGGCAAACACTTATTATACTGGAAGGAGCGGCAATTTAAGCAACGTAATTTTACACAATAATAAACAAATAGTTATAATTTGTTTTAAGGCGTGTTAACAACATCAAAAGATTAAAAAAAATTAACCTAAAGAAAATGGCATATGACTGGCATGAAGAAAAGCAGCAAACTGCTGCAGTATCTTACCTTCATCCCAATAGTCTTGATCTGGAGAGCTGCCAAAAGCTCCGGCCATTAAATGGGATTGTTGGCCGGGTGGTGCATTTAGTGGATATTCTTGGCGATGTAATTCGTCGACCGCAGCTTGTAAGGAATATGGGGAACGCTGAGCCAAACAGCTGGTTGCCAACATCACCAGCATTTGTAGCAAAATCATAAAATGACTTTTAGCCTCCATTTTGATGCTTACCCACCAACGGGCAGAACTAAAAGTATAAATAATAAAGTAATAGGTATAAAGTTAAAAGCTGAAGCTGTTGAAAAAAAGCAAGCACTAGAAACAAGAGGATAAAAGTACACAATAATTTTATTTTCATTACGACTACAAAACTTAAGCCAAATAAGGTCCTTTTTTTCAATTTGCATAATAAAAGCAAGTTTAAAACATAAGGTTTAAACAGCAACAAAAAATAATTTAAAAAGTTCCTTGTTCCCTCCCTTTTGCCTAATTCGTCACCTCATTCCGTTTGTACTGTGTCGCATTCCTTTTTATAATGAAATTTTTGCGTTAATCCATCTACTTACGTACAATGTACATACCCTGCAGGAAATGTCAATAGTTAAACTGTAGGATTCACTAACTCTAGGCAATGCTATCTCCTTAGACAATTAACTCATGTGTGTGTCATTGGAAACTTACTACTGACATTTGTACTGCTGACTCTGTAGTTTTATTGGGGGCATACGTATAGATGCAGACATTAAAACTACTGACGATAAGCATTTGAAGACACTAGACCCAAAGTTATCGTCAGGGTATGTACATGCATACATGTGTATGTATGTATACAAATGCCATGTTGAGGAATCCATTTTATTAACTTACGTGCCATTTAAACTATGTATTGGTTATATGATGCGTTAAGTTCTTAAGATTTTATTATTCATCGCATTTCGTACTAAATTTTAATACCCAGCGGTAAAAACGCCAATGACGTAATCGCTAATATAAGCAATATTTCGTGGCTATCAGTGCTAATGCTATCGCTGATTACTTCGCTTAGAAATAACGTAGAAGTAATATTTAGCTCTAAAAATTAGTGAGTTACACCCTTTTGAAAATTAAAATTTCAAAATTTTTGAAGACCTTGGTCCAGATTTTTCCAAACATCGGATCTAAGACATTATTGATTTTCCTGAAATTTTTTGTTAGTTGGACGAGAAAATTTTAATTTAGCAAATTCGTTGGCCTTATATTTACGTAAGACAATAAAATTTAAACAAATGAATTTTTAGCAACTTTAGGTCAAAAGCCAAACAAAACAATAACAAAAAAGTTTCTTTGAAAACGCATAACAAATTCATATTTTTCCAAAGGTTTCTTTACTGGGAAATTTTTAAGATCAAAGTTTGTTTGTATATATCCATACAGTTGGCTCTGGGTGCTACTGAGTTTTACCTTTTTTAAACTATAATTTTAAATTTAGTCAATTTTTCCTGCAATTCTAAAGCAGCGATTAAAAAACTCCCCGGTTTTAGAAACTCTTATGTATACCTTTAAAAGCCGTACAGTATTTTTTAGTCCTGCCCCAATTGCAAGCGTTCTGGCAAAAATTCTAAAAAAAATTTTAGTTTTTGGTAATTTGTTAGGTTTTTTTAGAAATTATGGGATTTTTTTCTGAGGCCCACCTTAAAGTATACATATCATTTGACTAAGAATCACTTTCTAAGTCGATATAAGCATGTACGTACGTCCCTCCGTCTGACTGGGTGTCCATGTAATCTTGTAATCAAAGTAAAGGTCGCAATTTTAAAAATATTTAAATGAAATTCGACACAGGTCAGTTTTTATAAAGTGGCTTCGGTCCATTTTTTGTCATAACCCGCAAAAAAGGTCCTCCCGGAATAGGCATTTTGGACTGTGGCTGACTCAAATAAGTATTACTTTATTTTTTTTAAATTTTGCATGTGTGTCTTTGTGCCCCGGAAGATCAGTGGTTAGTGCACTAGTCTACTAGTCTGGGGTTTGTGTGTTTGATTTCCACCAGAGACGCTAGTTAGTTAGCTTCATGCTACTTTTCTTTATTTCTTATCCTTTTCTAAATTTCTTCTTTACTTATATCTGCCTATCCAGGTTACCCAAAGGGACCAAATTAAGCGGAGCCAAGTGAGCTGTATCCTCGCCTTTAATGGCTGCCTGTTCTACCTAACCTTTGTGCCACCAACTATGACACTTAATACAAATATTATTGGTCAGGCTTGACCGACTCTAACTTTCTTTCTTTCATTATGAATGAAAATCAAATGATAGGGGAAGCATTTACCACCACCTCAACAGCTAAAAGTAAATAATAATTTTAAATATTTATTTGCTACCTTGAGATTTTGTTACATGAATATATGCACATATCCACAAACACATGTATGTTTTCGTGTGTTAGTTAAAAGGATTGACTTAAGTCCTGCGAAAATCAATTTTATCCTATCAACACTTGGAAACAAACACACACACACACACCTGTATATTTTAACTACTAGATACACATAGCTGGTATTGTCCACTTGTTTCACTCATTCTAGGGTGACCATTCGTACAGATTTAATCAGTATATGTATGTATGTACTATAATGTAATAGTTTTCGAAAGGAAATCAGTACTTTTCAAAATATTTTGATATATAATTTTTTCATAAAAGAAATTACTAAATTTTAGCAAAACATAATTACATAATTGTTTAACATTTTTCCAGCAGCAGAAAGAGTATTATAAAATGATTTCCCTGAAATCTTTTTGACGTTTTACATAAACAAATGTGTTCAATAGTAATAATTTAATACTATTAAACAATTTAAAGTCAATATATTTTTATATTTCGAAACAGTTTATTATGAAAATGATTTTCCAAATTAAGGTTAACAAAGAATAAATGAAAATACATTCCAGAGTTAAAAACATATTTAATGCTAAGCTATCTGCATCTTTAAAAGGCAACGTTTACAACATTTCAGGGATGAAAAAAATAGCTTGAAATCAACTACATATTTTAAATGGATTAGAAAACAAACGTTTAAATAGTTGGAGTGATTCTTTGTAAAAGAATATCAAAGTGTTGCAAAATTTATTTTAAATATGTACAGATTTCTTTTGACAAACATCTTAAAAAATGCGGCATGTCCTTTGATTACAAGGATACAATGAAGGTGGGTCCTTGGCTATAAAAACTAAAAAACACTTTTCTTTTTCTTAACAAAAGAATATAAAGAGCCTACTGATTTCGAATCAGAAATGAATGGTCACCCTACTCATACCCCTGCTCGTAAATTGCGCTTTATGTACACAAATAAAATAGCTTTTTTGTGAGTGTAGAGAAAAGTATCTATCAACAGGTTATCTACTAAAAATACCGAAAAATATATGTATGCATGTATGTGCATATGTATGTGTACGTATGACTTTATATGTGTAAATGTATGTATCAATGTGTTTATGTACCATTAACTCTTAAGTAGTCAAAGTGATTTTTTACTAGGACTTTGGGGCATTTGGTACTTAAATGCTAAATATTTTTAAAGAACATTTTTTATTTCAACTTAAAAGCTGCGTATTAACTGTGCCTTAATTGAAGTCTAAGGGTATGGTCAAATATGTCAAACATATGCCCAAAAAAGCGTAACTTCTATTTTAAGCAAAATATTGTTTAACGAGGTATGTCCTTAAAAGAGTTTTTAAGCAGCAAAGTTTTGAGCATAATGTTTAAAATATACATATATGTAGGTGTATTTCCAAATAAAAAAAGGAGTTTTCAAATATTCTTCTTTGTGGTCACGGACTTTAGGGAAAAATTTTTGACTTATATGATCATGACCTTTCGCCTGGGTTCTATTTGTCTATAAAACTTTGATGACTAGAGCAACAAACATACATATATTTTTTTCAAATTTGCACAGGAGCGATTAACTTACAATATCAACAAGTTAATTATATTAGTTTTAATGAGGAAAGGGAAGGAAAACTTAAAGCTATCCATAGCACCCAAAATTATGTATCCATAAATTTCCTTTCGTGCATACATATGCATGTACGTTTGTGTGTAATTAAACCAAATCATACAAAAATTTACTTTTTTACTAAAAAAACTATAGAAAACAGGCTTTTTATACTTTTAACAATATTTCTAAATGAAAATCACTTACAGATACTTAAAACTGCCCTTTTTTTATTAAAATGTATTAAATTCTCCCTAAAATACTCTTTCTTTTCATTTTTGTCATTTTATACACGAAAATTTAACTTTCTTTCCCGTGACATTTAACCTTTAAACTTTAAGATTTTTACATAATCAAAAGACGTATTTGGCACATAAAAATTTAAAATAATGTTTTTTTAACTACTTACTTTTTGTTTTATAAATTCACTTTATATTCCTTTTAAAATTTATGTTTTAAATTCTTTTATTAAAAATCCTTTTTCCTAAGAATTTATAATGATGTACTTGTTTGTATACGTTGATTTTGTTCGGTGTTGTGTGTTATCCTTTTGGATACTTATTGTCGAATGATTTGGGTAACCGAGAGGTTTACGTATTTTAAATGCTGGTATTCATTGACATTAAGTGCACATACATACATTTAAACATTATAGAACGTAGGAATTCCTTAACATGAATGAATAGAATTTATCCGGATACCCATTTGTTATTGTTTTTCTTTAAAATCCTTTATATTTTACATTTAGTATACTCGTCGTTCGTAGGCTTTTATCCTAAATCAATATGCGTGCGCATATAATATGTAAAACTTGACAAGGGTTACCAAAGCTAGAAAAAGGTTTTAATTCTGGCGCTCATACTGAAGTTCGTTAACGGCACAAATGGCCCCAATATAATAAGGCACCTTAACGTTTATGAAAAATAAGTTTTCACATTGAAGCTGACAACAGAGAAGCTTTAGCCCGCGAAGCCCATTTTAAACATGTCTTAGAGGAATAAAAGTAATGCTAAGGTTTCGCTTAAAGATGTCTTGTAGACAACCGTCCTTTAGTCTGGCGCCAATTTTTATTTACATGGTGCGTATTTTAAAATTATTCTAAAAACAATTTTTGTTCCTTTCAAAAATTCTTATTTTTTTGCGGTAATTGTTTCCTATTTTTTTTGGGTTCTATATATCTGAAATTAGGGCTATCATATTGAGGTCATTTTTATTTAGTTTTTTGAGGAAATTTTTCATTTGCTTTTCAACATGTAGTCTCTAAAATTTTAAGAGAGTTTGCTAAACTTTAAAACTAAAAATCACTTTAAAAATTATTTGTTGTAGTTTTGTGCCCAATTTCCGTTAAGTTAAATAACAAAACAATTAAATTTTAGTAAAAGAAATTTTTCCTGGTTTGGACATTTGTTCATTTGTTATTTTTTAAGAAGAAGTCAAATGACTATAATGGGTAGAATATCATTAAGCGTTTTTAGTATTTTTTCATAAAATCTTTTTGTTTAACAGTAAAGTTGTATAAATAAAAACAAAATAAATTAAATGTTTTATATTTTTTGTCGTTTTGTTTGTAGGCAATATGATCCATAAACCTCGTTTAGCATACAAAATAGAAAATCCGTTTGCCTTTCTAGCTAACATGTAAGTAAAATAGGTGTTGTTTACAATCAAAAACACTTCTACTGTTCAAAAAGTCAGGTGGTGTTGCGAGCACAGTTGATCTACTTTTTTCTTGCATAAATCAAGGCTGGGCTGTCAAATCTGTTTATGTTTACATATCTTTTTTGACACAGCAGCCAACGAAAATCACAGCATTAGAAATATTGTCTTTTGAAAACAGTTTCTTTTAATTAACATTAATTCAAAATATTATTTTATTCTTAGTAAAAAAAAAACTAAATTAAAAATGAAATAAAGCCAATATAATAAAAAGCGAAATTTGTCAAAATCAGTTTTTCTTACAAAATTTCTTAAAGTTATTTTGTAATGATATTGAAAACAAATGAAAAATTCGTTAATTTTGGAACTTTCTGCAAGTTAATTTTTTAGTATTTGAATTTAAATGATTTTTTTTTTGTTGATTTAAGTAATATCTTGTTGGAGAGGTATTAAATGAATATTCAGTTGTTTAAAGTTTCGTTTCCAGTTAGTTAAATATTTTTTTTTTAATTATATTTCTTATATATGTTTATTGATTATAAATAGAAAATATTCGTAAAACTAATTGTTTATGTATAAGCTTATGTACATAAATATATTCTTATTTTAAAAGTTTTTTTCTCTAAACTTTAATTAAACCAAAATAACTTCGATCACTTTTATCACTTAAATATGTCATGCGATTTGAATGAAAATCACGAATATGAATTTGTTCGTTATGCCGCAAATATATTAAACCACTTGTGTGACAAGTATTGATGAGATTTAAATTATTAGTTTGGCTGTTATGTAAACACTGCAAAAATTCCTTGTCGCCATGAAATATGGTAAAACCATTCTTTGGATAATTATTATTATAGCAAATTTGCGCATAAACATAGTAAAGACCTGGTTCGCGTACTGTTATAACACCATGTTCAACATGAAAATAGTTGTCCACATCTATTTCGGTGCTTAAACTGGACTTTCCGATATAAACATCACCATTGTGGTCTAGATAAAAAAAAATCCTCAAAATTAATTTAAAAGAGCAACTTTGAATCTTAACTTGCACTTACTAGCTATTTGTACCCTATGCCTGTGGTAGGGAACGGTGTGACTAATATGAAAATGTGCTGCCGGCTTAACTTCGCTTGGACTGAAAGTTATTGGAGCTACATTTTTAGCTGAAATTAGAGAATCACCTGAAAAATTTATTAAATATACAAAAAGGATTATTGAGCTTTTAGGGGGAACACATAAGGAGGTTGGATAAAAAGTATTGGATATAAGGGATTCCCACTTATTTCAGATGTCCCTTTCAGCACATACCACTTTTTACCAAAGGAAATTTGCGTCTGCGTGTGTTGTGCAGCCTAAGGGGACTATGACGTCTCTCGTAACTTTCACTAGCAACTATAGGCTTGGGATGATTTTTTCTAAACGATCTAAAATATGTTATTTTATTTAATAATCTTATACTAGGAAAGTTTGAATTGAATCAATAACTTACCTTAAAACAATTTGTTGCTCATTTTGGGAACTTTTTTCGAAGTTTTCATTATCGTTTCTTAGGGCGATTACAGATCTTGCTTTTCGTTCACTGTAATTTGAAAGTTCGCTATAGTTTTTGAAAATTCCTCTTTAAGATTTAAGCTCATATTCATTAAAGTTAAAGAATGTTTATTATGGGCTAATTTGACAATTATTCCATAGACATCTGTCAAATAAGTTCATAATAAACATACCCTAATTTGTATGAATAAGAACGTTAAAACTTTCCAAAATCTTACCCTTGATGTTTCTTTTTGGAATCATTGAATTTTTCAAAATCATCATATAAATTGTCGTCTCCTAAAGAATCGATACCATCAGCTTCTTCTTCATCATCCTCAGTTTCTTGGTAATGTCGGAATTTATTCATTAGCTCTTCATAATCTTCGTAATCATCATCATCATCATCATCTTCTTCCTCTTCTTCGCCATCATCATCTTCACTGATATTTTCATGGCCATTATCATTGTTCTCGTTTCCGTCTGCATCGGGAAGTACATCATCAATTAGAGCATTATTATTCTATTAAGTGAAATGAAGACCACGAAATAGAACAGAACAGAAAATAAAAGAAAAAACAGAC
Organism: Melanophora roralis; assembly: GCA_963583895.1. NCBI lineage: Eukaryota > Metazoa > Arthropoda > Insecta > Diptera > Rhinophoridae > Melanophora > Melanophora roralis. Next base: position 82,832,504 of record OY757191.1, on the reverse strand, counting down.
ATTATTTTAAGATCAATTAAGATTAATACACATTTCTTTATACATTTCGCTCATGAACATGTTGAATAAAATTTTCTATAAATTGCTTGAATGTTTTATTATCGTTTGTTCAGATAAGAATAAAAAAATTTATTTATTTTTTTAACAATTTGAAATTGATTTGTATCACTGTTAAAAAAAATAGCTTAAATTAAAATAAAATGCGCATTAATTCATATTCATACTCTTTGTTAATTTATACCAGAGTTAAAAATTGCTCACTCACTTCTCATTCGTGAGAACGAGTGTGAGCGCTGTTTTTACTGCAGCAATTTTTCATTAACGAATGAGTTTTTAAAAAACATTTTGTGCCTTCTCACTCTCGAGCGAGAAAAAAAAATTTTTTTTTTCACCAGTCATAAATGAGAAGTGAAAAGAAAAAATATTTTTTTCTTTTCACGAACATAAATGAAAAGCATCAAATTCGAGTACTTCTCATAAGTGAGAAATCATAAATGAATTTTTTCGCGAAGCATTCATAAATCTGTACACATAAAATTTTTTGGTCATGTTACTGGTGCTGCCATATGTAAAAATTTGTTGCATAGTTTTTGAAATGCTTAAAAAAAGTAGGAATAATTTTTTTTTTAAAAATATGTTTTTAATAAATTAAAAAACCAGGCACTGTTAAACATTGTGGTTTATTTGCATTTATTTAACTTCATTTCATATAAATTTTTCAATGAATCCGATTAAATGATTTTAGTAATAAAAATATGCGGTTAAGGTTTCACAAAAAGGGGAGCATTACTCCAGTGACAAACAAAGGCATCGTCACCATTACTTTGTATATCTTGTTTGTGAAGTAGTTTGTAATGTCTTTTGATATTTCCCTTCACTTTCTAACTAAGTTCCTTTTTGCACGATTCTATTACGCAAATACTTTTTTTGAAGATGCATCGTACAACACATAGTTTTCAAAATTAAATTGTCTTTTAGGCATTGTTTGTTATTCACTTCACGCTATTTAAAATCCAAATAAGGAGGTTTTACAAACGTTTAATGTTTATATTGCAAAAAACATGGAAAAAATTGCATTCGGCTTTACCACCATTAGAGATAATTGTTCATCATTTAATTTTGTTTGGGATTTTCCACTAATTTGGAAAGTATTTAGTACCTGCCTGTCTGTCATCCTTTTAGGTATTAGTTTTATTGTTACAAAAAATTGTGGTGGTTATTATACAATACACACGCAAATCTTTTTATGTACAACAATTTAAAACTTTACCTTTCAGGTCAATTAAATAGAACTTAAGGAATGAAGGAGTTCCATTAGCAAAAGTAAGGTAAATTTAAAAAAAGAGCAGTTACGACCTTGAACACAATACACAGTAAATACTTTTTTTTATTAGAAAACGTTAATTAAAAATTTAGGAAAACAGTTCAAAAATATTTTTAAAGATTGCTATGAAAATTTGTGTCAGTGAAGTCTATAATATTTCTAAAAAATCACAACATAAAATATAATGTATTACTATTTAAGTTTCTTAACAAAAACAATTTTTTTATAAATATGACTTTTTCGCAATAAATACTACTAAAAGTAATCCTTAATGTTAATATTTATTTATTATTGTTTATAAACCTACATATCGATGCCTCAGTATAAAAATGAAGTAACGCAATTTTTTTAAACTAGCGTTTTTACCTTACTCTGGGAAACAAACGTAATTTTTATTATAAATATATTTCTTTTTTTCAAAAAGCATTAAAAGTCACTTAATTAAAAATATACTCAAAAGACTGATCAAAATATAGATGTGTAGTATTTTTTAAATTTAACAACATATAAGTATATATATACAAGCAGCAAAATAAAAAAAAATTATGTTAATGCAAGAATTTTTTTACTCTTATTGGGAGTACAAATTTCACACGCTTAAAAAATTATTTTCCGGCAACTCTGTTACAAAGCGTGAAAAATATTAAAGCAACACTCGCACTCATAAAAGAATGAATCGAAAGTGAAAAGAATAAATTTCTCATTCATTTGTGAGTGAGAAATAAAATTTGGTTTTTATTTTTCATTTGTGATTTGTGAGCGTGAAAAAAAAACGACAAACTTCTCATAAGTGAGTGAGGGTTGGAAAAAATTTTTTCACGCTCTTTTATGAACGTGAGAAGAAAAAATTTTTTTTTGGATTTTTCGCTTTCGAGATTTTTCATGAATGGTGTTTTTTTATCGCTCACTCTTGAGAAAATTTGTACTCTGATTTATACGTTTATCTGTAGTTTTGCATTCGAAAAATTTCTGCAAAAAAAATATTGTTTTAAAGAGGCATTTTTACTACTTGTAAAATAGAGCGGGCGTTCCAATATTTTATTATCATGAATTTTAAAATTATTTAAACAAAATTTCAATTATTGAATTTTTTATTTCCATGAACTAAAGATTTTTTAAATCTTAAACATACATAAGTTAATCAAATTTTAATTTCAAACGGGCTTTCCATTTCATTTTTATAATGGTAATTTTTATTGAAGAAGAATACTTAAAAGGGCATTTTTCCGACACCAGCCGATAGGAATGCATTTTCGCAACCCCCTACAGTTTTTCGTCAGCAGAATATACTCAAGCTACGCAAGAAAGCTCTAGATGCATTTTGTTTCTGATTTTATCAAAGCCAAATAGTTTTTTAATTAGCAAAAACTTTTATGGCATCTAGCATTAGAAATCGTATTTCTATGGGTTGTCTAGCAACAACGCGTCGTAGTCTACTATATCAGGACATCTTTTGGGAGTGAATACTTGTGAAAAAAATAAAATTTTTCTTCGTTACTTCTTGCCGAAAACTCTTTTGTATAATGCAGTGATACAAATTCTAAACACCAAAGAAAATAATTTGTCTAAGGAGTCATATCTAGGCCTTTCAAATGCGAATTAAGTGATGATGTTCTTTGTGGCTCCTGAAAATTTGGATATTCCTTCGACTTAATGTTAAGTTGGGGCGATCTGTGCTTTTATAATTTTTAAGGCGTTTTTTTCTTAAACGAAAGCTTTGTTGTCCTATGCTCCTTTTGGGAACTACAGGACATAATATATAAATAAAAATAGGTCCAACGAGTCTTAAATTAATAAAATTTTAGAAATACAAAATATATCTAGAAGGCACTCCCATTTAATTAATTAGAACCACTTAATTTTTGGTATTTGGTAGGCCATATTGCATTTCATTTATACATTAAATTATTAAAATATGTCTGTTGTCACGTAAGCAGAGTTGGGCAAAATACATGATTTGCTGTATTTGAAATACAAAATACAAAATACTTCTTCCGCTTGTATTTCAAATACAAAATACCAAATACTTTCAAGTCGAGTATTTCAAATACAAAATACAAAATACAGTATTTTAGTATCTTCTATTTGAAATACAAAATACAAAATACATTTATAACCATTAATCATGAACACAAGATTTTTAAAAGTTTAATCAGACAAGCAGCCTCTTGTTGAAGAATATACAAATCCTGCTAAGAAAACAATCTTTCTACAGGTCCTGATGAAAACAGACTGGTGTTTAATTTTATGAAAACAGTTCTCTGCAAGGCACATTTAACAAGGTAAACCCTTTTTGTGTTTGAACGGTAGAATGTCAGAAAAACTAAAAACTTAATACAAAACTAAATTTTTATAACGTGAAAATGTCAAATTGATTTTAATCATCTGGGCCCCTAATATTACCTGGTTAAATGTGTCTTGGTTCTCTGTATGTGCCTTGTATGTGAAAAACAAATAAAATTAAAAGTAAAGTAATATCAAGGCGAATTCGAAAATTCGCCCTCTGCATTTCTTTTGTATACCCTTCACATAGTGATAAGCAAGGCACATTCAACCAGGTAATATTAAGAACCCAGCTGATTAAAATCAATTTGACATTTATACGAAATAAAAATAAATTTTATATGGAATTTTTAATTTTTCTGACATTCTACCGTTCAAACATAAAAAGGAAATGCAGAAGGCGAATTTTTGAATTCGCATTGAGTTTACCTTTTTGAATGGGCCTTGGTGATAAGGGTATATATCAGTTTGTCATTCCGTGTGAAATTTCTTTATTTTCCATTTGCGACCCCATAAAGTATTAATATTCTGGATCCTTTTAGATAGTTGCTATAGCCATGTCCGTCTGTCAGTCTGTTGAAATCAAGTTTCCGAAGTCAAATAAAGTAATACGGACCAGTTAATGGTGTCAAACTTTTGTAAATATCCTGGAGACAAACACTATTTAAAATTAGCAAAATCGGTTGACTATTGACCGAGATAAAAACGAAAAATCAAAATAACCCATTTTTTAGGACCAAATCACAAATCTCTGCAATTGCACAAATTTTGTGAAATTTTTCATGCGCTTAATCTTAGAAATTATAACAGCTATCGACCTACACTTTGGAGAAAAATTTTTTTTAATGGGGGCAGGAGAAAGTGTAGCTCCCATACAAATAAACAATTTTTATGAAATTTTCAAAACGTCACAGAAACTATAGCAGCTGCCGACATCAAATGTTCTACAAAGAGTAATTCGACAAAAAGACCTACGCTTTAAAGAAAAAAATTTTGGGGGGGAGAGAAGAAGGGGTAGCTTCCATACAAATGAACAGTTTTTATGAGATTTTCGATACGCTATATCTCGGAAACTATAACAGCTATCGACTTCTAGTGTTCTACAAAAAGTTATTCGATGATAAGACTACATTTTGAAAAAAAGGTTGGAGAGGAGCAGGGGGACTAGAAGATCCTATAAAAATCAACAACTTTTATTAACCTTTTAATACGATTAATGTCGAAAACTTTTAAAACTCTCGACCTCAAATCTTCTTCATCTATTTCTATTATTCATACGAACGTTAAAATTTTATATAGTTTTCTATGAACTTTAAAACTGGCACAAGGTATTTTTATTATATTATTTGCAGTACAAAATAACTCGGCTGGGTATATTAAAAGAGCAATGTGAAGGGTATATAAGATTTAGCAGAGGCAAATATAGCGATCTTACTTGATGTGTTTAGAAGTGTGAATGTCAAAAAAATTTAAATTTTTATATAAAATTAAATTTTTTTGACATTCACATTTCCAAATATCCGCTTAGCTCTTGATATTACCTGAATGAGTGAGCCCTGAGAAAGATCGTGCATTGCTAAGGCGAAGACGTGAATTATTACAAAGACAAAGTTTCGATTCTTTTTTTTTTTTGTTTTAAATTGTAACATTTTTCAATTTTTCTAATGACAACTTTTTGTATAACAAAAAAATGTATTTTGCAAAAATGTATTTTGCCATCATAAGTATTTGAAATACAAAATACAAAATACTTCAGTGTTGGGTATTTCAAATACAAAATACAAAATACATTAGAAGGTGGTATTTCAAATACAAATACAAAATACGTATTTGTATTTCAAATACGTATTTCAAATACAAGTATTTGAAATACTGCCCAACCCTGCACGTAAGTATGTATGATTTTTTATTTTATAAAATTTCAAAAGTTCCAACATGTGTCGAATGAAACTATCTGCAATTACGTCTTTTGGTCGTTGGATATTTAACATTGTAATCGACCTCTCTTAAGAAAAACAAAGTCATTCCAAGTCAACGCTTACTTGGGCAAAAAATGTGTTAATTACTTCCCCCATAAGTGTGGACATTAAGTATTATTTCCCTTTAAGAAACATTAGTAACAATGATCTCTACAAAATTACATGCTGGGGGCTCTTTATAAACACATAAATCAATTAGATTTGATGGCATTTTTTTAGTTCTTAAATAAAACGATTTGGTTTTTCTGGTAATTTGTATACTCTCAATTAGCACTTAGGGCCATTATTACAAGTTGGCGACAAAGTTGGCGGTAGTAAATGGTAGCGTTAACAGAACATGGCGATAAAGTGGCCGTTAGCAAATTTCCATTATTACAACTTGCCGGTAAAGTTAAATACATATTTCTTATTGTGTGGCAATACCGTTAGCAATTACCGACTACTTTTGAAGGAGTAACAAGATTGTAGTGGCAACGACGCACTTTTGTTTACATTTTGAAAGCAAAAATTGTGTAACGGATAGTGCTACCATATTAAAATAAAAAAATATGGTAACTTAAACATAAATCCTCCTTGTAAAACTTACCGCCAAGACGAACTTGCCTTTAATTTATCGCTCATTTTTAAGTTAAAAGAAAGTTGTAATAATGAAAATGTTTTTATTCAAGCGATAAAATCTCACTTTAAGCTAACGCGAAGTTGTAATAATGGCCCTTAAAGTAATACTTAAGAAAGTTTAAGTTTGTCTCAAAAGCAGCGTTGCCCAACGAGAGAAGATGATTTTTGAAAATGTATGGGTATTTTTCCACTGTGTTTGCTATTAGAAAAACAATGCAATATTTTGTTGTTGTTGTTACTTTTCTTTTGCTCTTTTTGTTATGGTTTTTTGTACGCACTGGTGTTGTGTAAACGTAAAATCCGATTAATGTTCGTCTCACTGAGACACTCTTGGCTTAGATTGCTCTAAAACCTCAACAATGTATACACTAATTCTAAAATATCCAGGCAATAAGACTAAGACTTGGCCTAAGCCAATGATTGACCCACGATTTTGCGAGTTTAGTGCGCCCCAATCTACATCAATTTTGTCTGCGTTAAGAATAAAATGCTCTACATAATGCAAAGACAAAAAATCTTATTGCAGGTGCAGAGTATATCAAATTACGCAGACTCTTCTGACAGAAGTTTGTTTAGTCTTATGTGTACATATGTCATTTCATAAACTTTTTGTAAATTTATAAAACTTGGACGTTATATTGCATTAAAAAATACTTAAGGAGTTGCTTATTTTCTTTGTAACAACAACTTTTAGTGGAATTTGAAAAAAGACCTTTTTATACAAGTTGGACATGAAGTTTAATAGAGTGTGTAAAATGTAAGAATGTTTGTTGGTTGTTTTATATGTTAGCCTGCATAGTATGTAAGCTGTCAAGTTGGTTGGAAATGACCCCGTTTGCACATAACCATTCCACTCGTCAGTTGTGACGTCTTCTAGAAGCCGTAACCCAATCAAGACCTACTAGAGTATTATACCCAACCCGTATCCAAAAGGTATTTGAGCAGGTCATTAACTTTTACCTTAGTGGGGTATCACTAAGGTCATCCAGTACATGACTACCAAGAAATCTGTGACTTCTGGCAACTCGCAAAGAAGATGTAAAACAGTCTTATCTTTTCCCTGTTTCTGCAACTACGGCAGTGGTTGTTATAGGAGAGTCCGAGTATACTTGCGTATCTACTTAGCAGCCAGTGACCCAGTTGGACCAATATCAATCTCGGCACTTCCTTTCGATAACAGCTCAACAACAGGATTGTACGATCATAACCAAAAGAAGGCCACATTAACCTGAAGGCCGTACATGTGTCTAGATTACGACACCAACTTACAAGCACTTTAAATTAGTTTTAAAGACCCCGCTCTTTTAGTTCTAAGCGGAGTTGCAACTGATTCCGCATTAGAGATACATACATATGTTAAGCAGATCCAAGCTTAGCCTGGCCATTCATTATCAAAGTGGCTCCTATGCGCTGGTACAAAGACTACAGTAATATTTGATATAAGGTTCAGCCAAGACAACCCCATTTGCTGATCAGTAGCGACATGGTATTGTGCCGCCTGGCTATCAACAAATATACAAATATTTCCGCGAATATTGCCATAATACACAGCAGCCTGCAAGCCTCATAGACAGCAAACATCTAGGCCTGAAATACACTGCATCTATCAGACAGACGATATAAGGTACTAATGCTAAGATCCCCAGTTGATCCTACACCACAGTTCACCTGTTAGCCGTCTGTATAAATCCTAACGTCATAGTTCCTCACGAAATTACTCCCACACAACTAACTTGTGGATGGTAAAAGAACCTCAAACTCCTTATTAAAATCCGTACGGGGTGTTACATAACCATAAGGTTGGTACTAGATCAAACGCCAGTATGTCTTTGGTATCCAGCACCACAAAGCCCTGAGCCTTACTGCGCTACTAGCAGATATGGTCTTTATATAAAGTATATTAGGAACCTGATGCAGTATAACATTAAGTGTCTCCGAATGACTAGTACGCAGTGCTCCAGTAATTTCAAGGCACGCCGATCCCTAGAAATTACGCAATTGGTCTACTACATATTTATTACCTGTGAAGTCCACCATACCAAAGATCCATCGAATGTCATAGATTTCAAACTATGGTAAAAATTTATTTCTGTCTTTAAACGCTTAAAACAATTAACCATAAACTGTCGTAGTTTTGAGTTGGAATTTTTTTTTAAACTTTTTTAAACTTAAACTTCTTTTCCATTTATTTTTTGTTCTTTTCTTAAGATGTTTTATTCATGTCCATTATGTTTATTCATTTTACAGTTTACATTTTTTGTGTCTTGCAGTGTGTGCTTAATATTCGCCAACGCCGAATATACTTCAATACTTGCTTTAAATAATTAAAAAAAACATTTTAAAGCATCCCATCAAATAAAAAGGAAAAAAACATATTAATAATCACAACAATAGGAAATTGTACATTTAATTAAAACAAAAAATATAATTTAATTGGGTGAATTAAAATTAATAAAAGTGCCGTTTTAATTTTTAATACTTTAACAACAACACAATGTAAAACCAAAACTAATAAATTTAAAAAAAATCGAAAGGCTTACACTGGCCTAAATACCACCAATTAAAGTAATTAAACGATTATTTTAAATGGTGTTCACTAATATTTGAACTTTTTAATATGTTAATAAGAAGTTTTTAAAAATATAGATGGTCTTTCACAAACCAAAATTCTAAAATTACTATTTTAAAAATTTTAACTTTTAACCCCTGTTCTGGATTTCGATTCGAATCGAAATTTTCTCCGTCGGTGTTTTTTACTGTGGAAAAGTTTAACCACAAATAACTTTTACTTAGTATATTTTTGATTTTTCGTCTTTTCATACTTAAATCTTGTGCTTCTTAATATTAAAATTGAAAAAAAGAATTTTTTATTTCAATTTTAAAATATGCGTATTTGCATGCGAAATCGTTGTCGAAATGCAGTATAATCCCCATTTACTTGAACCGTTCTTTTTTCTTATACTGATTTCGATTTTAATTGTTTCGAATAAAATGCATTTTGTATAAAAAAATTTTTATATGTAAAGCATTATATTTCATTATCTTACCTCCTCCTCCTTTTCAAAATCACTTAAGTCGTCCAAATATGTTAGACCCAAACGCTTTTGCATGCTGTCGATAACTCTGTTTAAACTTTGAACTTCTGTTTGCAAATTTGAAATGCGCATCGCATTCCATATCTATAAATATAAATATGAGAAAAAAATCTTTTATTTAATATAATTTCTAAAAACAAATCATTTTAATCTTTATAATTAAAAAAAGAGCACCTACAAATTGAAACGGACACTTGTAGAAATTTTTAAGAGCATCAAAAATTTTTAAAAATCTTATCAATAATTATGCACGAAATAAATAAACATAAACGTACAAAAAAAATGTTAAATAAATCTAGGTACATGTATGTATGTATTTCAATAAAGCTATATTTACACCACCTGAGTTCTCATCTGTCAAAAAAATAAGTTTAAATTTGTATTAGTGTTAAAAAATAGTATGACATTTTCATTTTTAGTGTTACATTACGTCTAAGGAATTAAAACTAAAACGGCGATGCTTCCTTCGAAACACAAAATAAACGTGCTACGTCTAGCGGGAATCGCACTGGATTTTCATGTCCAGAACATCAAAAGTTTTGGTTAACCCAGTATTTATACCATCCATTAACACAGACAATGCGGCGCGGTATAATATAAGTTTATGTGTCAAAAAACAACATTAGGTCTTACGGGCACTAAAATCAATCTGATTCGTACGGCCCCGGTCGGAGATTAGCGTCATATCACGGTTCATTCATTCTCTGCCTCATAGTTTTAATTTCCACAGAGCTACTCGTGTAGTTAAACGAGTATGAATGGTATATGCTGCTGTCGCCTGCAAAGGAAAAGCTAGGATTCTAAGTCTGACATAAAAGGTTATTAAAAAAGAAAAGAAATAGAGTAGGAGAGAGGTCAGAGCTTTGCGGAAGATATCCCATCTATAACTACAGAAATAGTGTGATCTCCGAGGAAACTCAATATAAATCGAGAAAATTTATCACTAAAGCCAAAAGCGGCAAGTTTAGAAAGAAGCGCCTTAAAAATATCTACATCGCCCACTTTACTTTGGCCACATAATGAGCACCATTTTTTCTGCTGGAAAGGTTAGTAAGTCTCTTACGAAAGCCGTACTGGCGGTCGCTTAATAAACCCCAGATAATTAAGAAGGGGATAATTAACCACAATCTCCATAACCTTGGAGAGTGCTGAACAAATAGCTATTGGGCAGTAGTTCACAGAGTTTTCGGCCTTTCTATTTTTGGAAAGCTTTATTTCAAAACCATCTCGTCCAGAAGACTTACTAAATTTAAAATTCAATAAAATAATTTTTACTGCCCAAGCTGCAAAGAATATGTACTTATGTCAGGCTTAGTCCCAAACACCCTTTTGAGTTCGGCCAGTGATAAGTTGCTTTTCAACCCGAAAATAAATTATCCAAAAGGTTTATTTATCAACCGGGTCGGTGAAATTTATTTCATTTCTTAATAGAGCAGGGAATGAAGAACCAGCGTTATCCTTTATCTTTTTAGTAAATCACCAAAATCTGTTGCTTCCTTTGGGGCATGAAAACCGACGCTGTTCGAATAGAGCCTTCTCACGTCTATCACTATCACTAAGAAACTCAATTAGGAGCTAAAAGTTTTCAAAAAAAACTGCACCTAAATTATCCACAAAGCATCTTTTTAAACCCAAAAAAAAGCACCTTAAACGCTCAAAAACCCCAAATTTAGGGTAAAACCCCCTAACTTGACAACAGTGATACGTACATTTGTCTTAAGAAAACCAAACACACACATGAACATACTGATATACAACAGCCCAACAACGCTTACCGTTATACCCAACAACGCTGCTGTTAAAATAACTGTAATCGTACTTGCGGTAATTGCAAGGAAATAACAACTCCGACGATGATGAGATGATGATGTTATTGCACTTGAATCTGTTGTCACTACATAGTTTTCAGCACTTGTGGGTGTTATAAATGGTTTAAGTGTCTCGGCCGTCATGCTTATTGTTGTTGTTATTGTTTTTTAACTTAAAAGAATTAAGCAAACTATAGAAGGCATAAAATATCACTTTGGTTTCTTATTTTTATACTTTTTTTTTAGTTTTTTTCTTGTTTATTGATAAATAATCTTTGGAAATATCCGTTTTTGTTTGGTTTTAGTTATTGTTGTTATTGCTACTTATGTATGTATGTTGTTGCTACTGTTTATTAAGCTTTATATAATGATGTATCTTATGAACACTTGAATGCAAAATTTGTTTTTTATTTACGTTATCATTTATTTACATATAAGGGACACATCATTGTGCATTTTAATTTTTTACTTTATAACCTCAACATTGGAAGCAGAGGAAAAATTTTTCGTTTCTGAGAATCAGAAAATATTTTCATTAAAATGTGTATTTTAAAGAGTGTTTTTCTAAATTTTCCAATTTTTTTATCCCACTGTCAATAATTAAGAACAAAATTCAAAAAAGTTTATTTTTAGTATTTTTTTATTGTTTTTTTCATTCAAGCGTCTTTATCTTTAATGAAAGCAACTTGCATGGAACGTTCGCTTCTTACGTCCGGATAGGCACGAACTCTCAAACAAACACTTGTAATTGGCACTGAGAACGAGATATGAAAAAGGCAGGAATTTACTGACGATTATACGCAAAAAATTAACGTTTAATATAGATACAAATATGTATCTAAGTTTACGTATATGTTGATCTTTAATATTTATCACTATGAGATCTCAGTGATAATATTTTTTATTTTCCCACTAAATACTTAATAAATACATAGATATGTATGTAAATATATTTATGTATTTAACTTTAGCATGTGCGTTTAAAAATAATTTTAATAACTCATATGTATGTTGCGTAAAACTTTTGTGTAGATCTTCCTTAATTCTTAATGATCTTTTATATTTCACAATTTTCATAATTTGTGCAAGCACATGCAACGACGAAATTTTTCTTTTATTTCTTAATGGGCTTTGGTTGGGGTTATTTGTGGTGGTGATGATTAATTTTTATGTTTATAAAAATATAGTCATTTTTAAGTTTTTAAATGCTAAATGACCGCTCATTCTTATAGCTCGCACGCGACTGAATTGAATTTCCTTCTGCTGTCATTATATTGTTGCTCACTAAGGCGACAACTGTTTCCATTAAGCATTAAACACATTCAAGATACAAGAACACAGGAACACACGAACACAAAAGTTACTTGCTAAATTTGTGTCCGACTGGCTGCTACTGAAATATTTACTAGACTACCACTACAAAATAAACATATGAGCAATATGACTTTCAGTGGTGCCACCTAAAGTCTTTTTGTATTGTTTAAGCTATATTATTTGCATCTTACCGTATTGGCAGCACTAATCTGTTAACCGTCGCGTGTAAAAATAGAAATTAGTTTAATTTCGACCACGCCACAAAATTAGCATTGACAGCAACCCGTAGTCGTGTTGCATTGTAGCCATTAAAAAAATTATTCTCATAGGCACACGTGTATTCTATTTTTGACTGGTTGTGTTCGGTAGTCTGTAGCGAGGAATGTGTTTAATGCTTTATTGTCGTTTGTCTTCTCGCATTAGCAAAAATCAGTGGCTATTGGTGGTGGAGAATGTAAGTATGAGGGTAGGTATAAGTTCTCTTAGCCTTATGTATTGAGTATTAACCGAACCAGCAACTTTGTTGCTAAAATAAAACAAACAAATTTATGGGTTTTATATGAAAAATTTTAAAAATCTTATGATCATCACACACACTCACACTAATTTACTAAGTACCTCGGAGCCACAAAAAGAACAAGTTAAAGACACATCTGAAATGAATGATGTTTAAATATAGAGGCTGGATAGGCAGACAGGCAGTCATGTCGCATGGATGAATTTTTTTTATCACTCGTATGTGTTAGTGAATTTAAAAAAAAAAAATAATAAACAGTAGCGGAATTATTTGCTACTTATAAAAGAGCGAGCATAAGTTTATTACGAGGGCAGCACAAAAAGAGTTTTTGATACAATCTTAGGGTAGTCGTAAACTATTACAACCATTACCCCGCCATACAAGAATCGCAGGCAAAAAAAACTAAAAAAAAAATATTAATAGACTATAATTAGTCGAGGAAGCATCAAAAGTTTTCGCTAAAGCTAGGTACATACATACATATGTATGCATGTACATATATTTGTAAACGGAAAACGTCAATTAGAATGATTTTTATGATATCCTAGAAAAAGTATATGATCGCTATTCCAGGAATAACAATAAAAACATGATTTAAACGCAAAAATAAGAAGGGGGAACATCTTTGACCCTACAGTTGGAAAGTTCAACCTCCACAAACATACGACCGATAACGGCATAAGACTGATCTCCTTTGCCGCAGCTCGAAATATGAAAATTAGTAGTTTAAGTTACAAGGTTCCAACATCGAGTTTTTCATAAGGCGACTTGGGTCTCGCCTGATCGATCAACCGGGAACTAAGTCGATAATGTTGTTGTGGATAGGCGACACTCTTTAAGCATGATAGATGTGTGGGCGATCCACAGAAGTAACATCGACTCAAATCACCACCTTGTCGTAGCCAAGCTACAAACGCGTACCGCGCAGACAGCTGGCCACTGCACAGAAGAAAAAAGATTTCACCAAGCTGCAAGCAAAACGAGCTGCCAACGTCAACTGCACTTGATTTAACCAACTGCTCTAAGAAATCATATCTTGTCCCGATATATACGTATATTGGCAGCTTTTTGCTAGCTCCATTTAAAATTATGTAACACCGTGCTGCTTTATCAAAAACCTTTAAAGAGGAACCGATGGTATAACGAGGAGCAACTGCAGAGGGAAATGCAGCATATCCGTCAACTCTGCAGACAACAGCCACGCGTAGTACGCGAAGGAGGTATTGGAAGAAAAGAACGGAATAAAAATTTATTTTCCGATGGCCGAAATGAGAAGTGGAAAGTCGCAAATGTAAGAAGATCGAACGTGTAAAATACCAGATTAAGGGTTTCGGTATAGGTTTTTCCTTCTGTTAATACCAACATAGGAATCTGGTGGCATAGAAGTAGCCATCTGGCAATTTGAAGGGGACATTTTTCCAGATTGGCGGCAATGGAAACACTTCCTATTCAATCAATGATGAAGGTGCAAAGTACCTACCTCTCAGTCAAGATGAGGTGAGAACATCAATATCATAGTTGAAAAAGAACAGAGATGGCTTACCGGCGAAACTGTTTGGGATCGGAGGCGGTGGGTTGGTAAGAAGCATGCATCACCTTATCTGCACAATTTACCTGCAAGTACGCATGCTTGATGATTGGAACCTAGGGTATTGCTCCCCGTCAACAAAAAGGAGATAAACTATTTATTCTTTAGGAAAGATCGGAAAAGGCCTCTTCATGACGTTCACCACCCAAAGTGGCTTCACAAAAGGCGACAGCTGGTCATGCGAAGATCGCAAGTACGTAACGTAACAATAAATAGAAGCAGTACAATCAGTTTAAAGATTTAAAAATATACTTTCCGAAAAAATAATATTTTTTGCTAAGTAAATAGTTAATTTAACAAAAGGCCCTTTTCTCGGCAAACACAGCTAATACTTACATATACAAGAGAATTATTCTGCCCGCAGGATTATAGGGTGCAGAGACAGGGGCACTTGCTAAAGCATAAGGTATTCTTGAAGTGTTTGAGATTTAAATAATACGCATGATGTATGGACTCATTTTTGCAGGCGAAAAATATCGACATAGTAGGAATTAAGACCTATATGAGCTATATGACGACATCAATATAGTAAAGCGAGTAAAATAACAAAGACTCCGCTGACCTTAACGGTTATCACAAACGACCGAATAAGCGGACATAAGTGAGCCGTATCCTTTTTAAGGCTGCATGATCTACCTAACCTAATCTAACCTCAACCATTTTTGGGCAATCGATTATATAAAACATGTATAATATGTATTATTATTGTTGTTTGTATGTATACATATATGTATGATTGTATGTAAATTCATTTCTACACAACAAGTTGTACATATCAATATGTACATATAATAACATACAGACATATATGATACATACACACATTACCCTGCAGCTAAAGTTGAAGCTAGTAACATTTTGGAATAGTTATGTACTAGTTGCAACCAGGACTGTTGTAAACGTGATAAGTTTTTGACAATCAAAAAAATATTTCAAACATCGTATGGGCTAATAATAAGTGCATGAAAAATAAAATAGAGGTAAAAAGCTATAAATGAAGAAACAAAAACTAATATACATATTAACTAGTATATAACTATATAAAACTAAACTAGTTGGGCTCCTATGAAAACCTAATAATAAAATTGATAATTCAATGTTTGATAAAAGTTTAGATATGCAACTACTTTAAAGTAAAAAAATTAGTATATTTTTAACACATACTAGTTATTTTATCTGTAGGGAATTTATATGTACATACACAGATGTACAAAATATATATTTATGTTTATATATAATTTTTTTTATTTTTGATGCTCCGAAATACTGCAATTAAAATACATTTGTTTTTGACAACGTACAATTGATAACAAGAGTGTTTGTTTATTGTTTTCAAAATTATCTCTTTAAAAAAAAAAATTATAAACATAGTTTAAAGCTTGAATTTAGACTCCTGTTGAACAAATCTGAAATGATAAATAGCCAAAAAAAACGTTAAAAAAAATTAATAATTTTATTTTGCTCTTTGTTAAAAATATTTTTTGCTTCTAGCTTTGATATTTATCAAAAAATTATATTTATCAATGAAGTTATTAATAAATTGTTTTTGAAAAATTTATCTTTGTTTTATTTTTTGAACAACAAAATACATATATGTATGTATGTATATTGTACTTTTACAGATATTTTTTTTTTTTTTTTGATAAAAACAAAAACTAAAACGTTCTCCGATGTCTGATATTCAGTCATATGATTCAGCCAAGTATCGGATTTATAGACCACAGCTATCCTGATTTTTAAAATCGAAAACTTCACAAAATTTTTCTATTTGTATGGGAAATGCTGTCCCTGCTCGTATTCGACTATTTTTTTTAAAGTACGAGATTTAAAAAAGCCTCGTTTAGAAGAGTCGAGGAAGAGTACCATTTTTTTACTAATAAAACACTTATTTGCGACTTAAAATCTAAGGCATAAGTGATCATTTTAATCGTGCAGAAGAGTCGAAAAAGATTAGAATATACTAAATAGCGCTTCGGGCATGCTTTCCATAACTCTAAATTTATTTAATTTTAATATTAATTACAATGTGAAGTTTAGCAAAAGGCAACAATTTTCTACCAAAAAATAATAAAAAAACCAAACTCATAATTAAATTTAATTTATTAAGGTGCACTTTAGTAAGAACTCAACTTTGAACTCATGTATACCTAAAACTGCAATCGCTTTATTTTTTTCAAATTCCATAAATATTTAACGTTTATTGCATGTAATCTTTTGTTGACATTTCTTTGAAAATCAATGAATTTGTGTATTGTGCCTGTACACATGAGTACAGATTTCGGTTAGTAATTATCAGCTACTTTATGTATTCATAAAAACTTTTACCAATAAAAACATTTGCTATATTTATGTATGTATATGTATGTATATGCAGATGCACATTGCCTTTAGACTAGACTTTATCCGTAATTAGTTTAATACCGTATCGTCCACTCATTCTTACATTAAACCATAGGTTGTCAAAACTCTCATTTAATGAAATGCGTCTGTATTGGATAAGCGAAAATTGCCCAGCAAACAAAAAACTAAGCATTGCAAATGTGATGAATTTTACTTTTTAAGGCAAAATGGAAATGAACTTAAAAAAAAGTTATTAAAATTAAATACAAAATATGCCTCAGTTATTACAGAATTAGACAATTTTTTTTCACACATATTCCATTGGGCGAGTTTAATTTACAGTTAAAACTTAAAAAATTAAGTGTATTTAGGTATTATAAATTAAGTTTTTCTTGTTTTCTTTGTTTTAAATGTTTGGTAACATAAAATGCATTGCATGTTACCAAAAACATTTTTAATGACAAAACAAAAATTTTTATCTTCCATTATACTATTTTGTTTGCTGGTTTATTTTGAAATTAAATCAAAGCTGAAAAAACAAGAAAGCTGAAAAAAAAGCAGTAAGCATCCGCACATGTGCACTCGTTAACACTTAATTAACGACTGAAATCAAACTGAAATAAAAGAGAACAAGCGTCGGTGTGAGTTTTTTTTATTGTTTTTGTAGCACAATTGTGCACTAAAAATGAATTTTTGACAACCTATGCATTAAACTCTTAAAGGTACATATTTAAAATTTCGGATTTTTAATTATGTTTGGCGACAGGTAGGTTTAAAATTTTAAGGTAAATGATAACTTAGGAAAAATGCAGTCGTCATAAATATGTATGTATGTACGCTGGAATATCGCACCTTTAGTAAATGAAGGTTATTTAAAATATTTTTGACCATTTAAAAATTAAATGTTGGTGTTAATATTAAGTGTGTATATAAAACCCGGACCTAAAAAAATCATTTTAAAAAAACTTTTTTTAAAAACAAAACATAACATAATGATTACATAACTGCGCTATAAAATATGCAACGGAATTTGTGTAGATATGTATATATGTATGTATGTATGTGTTAAAAGATATTTTTACGGATTTCTATTAAAAAGTAAAAAAAGTTATAGTGCATTTACATTACCCCGAAATCTAATAAGTATCATTGGTTTCTCTGCTTTCAAATCTAGATCATCTACACTTGTCGAAATACGTAAACCCAAATTTATTCGAAAGCGAGTGACTAGCTTTCATTCGTATAGGTTTTCGTTCGACATCGTTAAACAGGCTATTAAGCTGCATTTTAATTTAACTGCGTAAAGTATTTGTTGTCTGCAAAAATAAATTTGTGTATATGCATATTTACCATATTTTTTTCGACAGTTTAATAGCCTGTTTACCGATGTCGAACGAATACTTTCGTTCGCATGCTAAGCGAAAGAAAACTGATTTCGGTTTACCTAACTATACTTTAAGCGAACGTTCACTCGAAAGACAAGTTGAACGAAAACAAAAGCATTTTCATACAAAATTGGGTTTACCTAAGTCGAACGCAAGCTAAATATGCGAACGTAAATGTCAAAATCAGTCACATGTTATTTTACTTTCGAGTGCCATAAAAGTATGTAGTTTTTGATGTAAATTAAAGACCACTGTGTATTAAAATGCTAAAAACTATAAGTTAAATATGTTCTCAAGGGTTATTGGTTAAAACATCATATTGTTTAAAGCAAAAATTAAATGAAATTTGATTTTAAAAAAAATCTACAAAAATTTTGTATGTTCTAATTATGAAATGTTGTCAGTGATGTCAATTATGCCGAATTTTTATCTAACTTAAGACCACTTATAGGAGTTTGTAAGCAAATACAACAAATTAGGTACTGACTGCGTTATTTTTGTAGCTAAGCCATGGTTTAAATATCCCAAGAACCTAGGACTTGTTAATATTATGCTATGTTAATTTTAACATGAAAATAGATACACATTATTGAAAAGGACATTTTCTTTGTCTGTTAGTGCTTTATAATTTAAGAAAGTTAGCATCACGGCTATATGTATAAAAAATGTTCTTATTGAGAAAGTGACTGCATACTGTTGGGAGGCAAAAAAGTTGGCAACGTAAACAGACATTATTACAAAACTTATAGCAAAATAAAATATATATATATTTTGATCCACACTTTAAAGGGAAAAAACAAATTTTTAAATTTAAAATGGATTTGAAGTATTGATTTTAATGAAAATTTCGCTTAACAAATCTATTGCAAATTTAAAAATTGTTTTATGCAAATGCCCCAAAGTATGTAAGCATTTTACTATTTATATTTTTCTCTGTTGAAAACGAACCTGTCAGTAAAGGCGAACGATAGTTGTCGAAATACGTAAACCCAAATTTATTCGAAAGCGAGTGACTAGCTTTCATTCGTATAGGTTTTCGTTCGACATCGTTAAACAGGCTATAAAACTATTTTCAGATATGTAAGTCAGTGGTCGCTGCGCATTTTTAAGGGCAGTTTTTCGCCACACCGCAGCATTGTACTTAGTATTTCCCTAATCTCCTCTTTGCACTCAATACATCAAACTTCTCAACAATTAGCCACGTTTTCAAATTTTTTTAATAAAAAGTGTTATACTTGATTTGGTATTTTTTTGTTATTGAAGTGGTTTGGTATTTCAGCTAACAATATACATACAACAATTAAAGTTATTTGGTTAATATAAAATCGCTGAACTGCCGCCACAATATACCTTTTAATTTTCGCATATGGCAGCACCATTTAGTATTTTTTTTATTACTTTGCAGAAAAAATGATGGTAGTATTAGATATTTTTGCAATTTTATTAATTAAATTATTAATATTAATTGAAAATGTGCAACTTAATGAAGTAATAGGCTGCGGAGGTTTTATTAAAAGTCATGCCGAAATTGATTTCTCCAAAGTGGAAGTAAAACTGTAAGTGGTAACACAAACAAGTTGGGAATTAAGATAAATTTTCTCTAACGATAGACATGTAAATTGATAAGAAAAAAAATTTTTAGATGGAAAAAAAAATTTAAAATGCTTAAATTTTGATGTTATTTTAATTTATTTAGATTAACGAAGCAAGGGGCTCTAAAAGATAAGACCGATTGTTCTCCCTCAAATGGCTATTACTTTTTACCTATATATGACAAGGGCGAATACGTTTTAAAAATTTCACCACCTCCCGGCTGGAGTTTTGAGCCAGAAGAAGTGTCATTTAATTTCAATGGTCAAACTGACATATGTAGTTCTGGAAAAGATGTTAATTTTGTATTCAAAGGCTTTGGCATTACGGGAAAAGTTGTTTTAAGTAGCAGCGGTGTAAAGGGTGTTAAAGTTGAACTTAAATCCGAAAGTGGCAAAGACGTTAGACAAACTGTAACAGATATCAATGGTATTTTTTCGTTTAGTCCAATAATACCGGGAAAGTATGTTGTTAAAGCGAGCCATAACCAATGGTATTTTGAAAACGCCGAATACACTGTCACGGTAGAGGCCGGTAACACCGTTTTGCCTGAAAACTCCTTAGTTGTGTCAGGTTTCGATGTAACGGGACATTTTAATATGAATGATCAACTGAACGCAGCAGTTGGCATAGCTTTGTTTAAAAGTAGATCGGTAAGTGAAAAAGATTAGGTATTTTGATATTTTTTAATTTAATATAATTTTTATGATTAAGACATCAATAAATTTGAGATGTAGCAAACAGGGTCTAAAATTAAGTGTAAAAAATGTTGTATCTAGCTATGAAGCTACGCCTTCATGTTACGTACAAGTTGATAAAAGTGGAAATTATATATTCAATGATGTGGCTCCTGGAAGATATATGTTACAACCCGTCATTGAAAATGAAAATTTAAAAGTAAACCTCAAACCAGATTTGATTGAATTTGAAGTTAACAGGGATACTGTTGAATTAAAACAGGAATTTAAGGTATTTTTATGGACACCTATAATTAAAGGGATGCACAAACATAAAATAATACTTTTTATAAAAAAATAGATTACTGGCTTCAGTGTTCGCGGCCAAATTTTAAATGGCCCTCAAGGTTCCCCCATTTCTAAAGCTATAGTCAAATTAAAAGGTCTAATGGAAGTTGTTACTGATGATATGGGCGTTTTTGTATTAGACAATGTAAATTCTGGAGAATTTTCTCTACAAGTGGAAGCAGACAAATATGAATTTGCTGAAGAACTTGTCAAATTGGAATTGTCTGTACCTCAATTGACACCCATAATGCCTTCAGCCTATGAAATTTGTGGTAAAGTGATAGCAAAAAAATCATATAAAGTTGGCATATCTGAGGAAGGATCCACATTCCATACCACCGTCAATACTAATGCTGAGACGGGAGCATGGTGTACTTATTTGCCCAGTGGCAAATTTAACATTGGAGTTTTGACTACAGACAGTGATAAATCAAATGGTGTACAATTCTTTCCTATACAACAGAAAATTGAAGTCAGTTATAAGCCTTTAAAGGATTTAGTGTTTTCACAACTTAGGGCCACTTTACAAGGCAAAATACGTTGTTTGGCAGATGCGCCAGTATCTGCTTGCCTTGAGACTGAAGTAGCTTTACATAACTTGGATAATAATGGTCAAATGACTGGGCAAAAGCAAATAATAAAAGCCCAAGGTAAGTTAAAAAATAACTAATTAGTTGGTTAAATTTTGGAATTAAATAAAACCAAATAAAAAATTGTAATTCTAAGATGGCAAATATAGTTTTCAAAACGTTTTACCTGGACCCTATGAAATTTCTGTGCCCAAATCAAACCTTTGTTTTAATTCTACACGTGCATTTATTAATGTGGCATCTGCATCAGAAATTGCGCCAGACTTTGTGCAACATGGCTATGAAGTCAACATTATATCTAGTCACAGAGCGATTGTAAGCAAAATAACGTAGCAAATATTATTCACATACATATTTAAATATTTTATTTTGGCTGGTTTAGATGAAATATACTTATAGCTCCGCCAGCAGCCACGAAGTATTCAAACTACTTGCCGGAGTTAACACATTCTGTGTACCCAAACACGGATCTTATTCGATTAAGCTAGAAGGCTGTCATTTGTATAACGATGAGGAATTACCATCAGCTTTTAATACTTCAAACCATAATCCCATTATAATAAATGCCAAGGCCCATAAAATAGGTGTGCGTGTTTTATCGCCCGATTCTAGTGTTGAGTCTTTAACACTATTAATTGAATCGGCCGATTCCGATAAGCAAATAGCTACACCCGTTGCCGAATCCCACAAAGTTGATGGAAAATATGTTTACCGCTTTGAAACGTATTTAAAACCCAATGAAGTGCTGCGCATAACACCGAAAAGTAATATTTTACTCTTTGAACCGTCTACTAAAGAAATTGTGGGCTCAAACGATTGTGTTGATGTGGCCTTTAATTTTATTGCATCAAAAGGTTTAATTTTGCGTGGTAAAGTTGTACCTGCCATTAAAGAGGCTGCGATCACTTTATCGTTTCCTAAAAATCCAGAACTGACTTCAGAAACCATATTGACTTCTGTTACTGGGGAATTCAAATTCGGTCCGATTAACAACAATTTATATTACGAACTTAAAGGCGAAAAAGAATCGTACGTTTTCTCGGAGTTCAATGTTTCGTCGAATTCTTTTAGTGCCCACAAATTGTGTGAGATTATTGTTAAAGTAAAAGATGAAAATGGCAACAAATTAAGTGGTGTTTTGGTCTCTTTAAGCGGGTCAGAAAGTTATCGTAAAAATTTAATCACTTCCGATGATGGTTCTATAAACTTTAACACATTATCACCATCTCAATATTTTCTGAGACCAATTTTGAAGGAATTTAAATTCGAACCTAATTCGAAAATTATTGACTTAAAAGATGGTGAAACCGTAAAAATTGAAATGATGTAAGTATAAAGAATCTAAACCTTCTGTATTATAGATTATTGAAAATGAATTTAGTTTTTTTATAAAATAATTTTAAAACTAAATTTATGTAAGTCAGATTTTAAAAAATATATATATTTTTTTTAAAAACGCCTTAAGGGCCACTTTCGAATGAGAATAAGAAATAAGATTAAAAAAAATATTTTTTGCCATCATATCGAAGTACATTTATTTGGTAAATGTGCAAAGCGAGTTCAGATCAGGTGATCTTTATAGCACAGCTGATTGTGATTTGTTCTTGTCAAAACCAGTTTTCTTTATTATTATTATTATTTGTAAAAAGAGAAAAATAGGTTTCAAATTGGTTATTCCAGAATTTGGTCATCTGAAGTGAGTTTATCAGGGTTGTTGTTGGAAACCGATAGCTGTCGGAATCGGGTTTGAAAATACCTTATAGATATTTCAGAGTTATAAATTTTAGTATCGATTTTTTATTTCAAAATTTGAATACTGGGGCTTATTCAAGCTCCAAACTTTTAATTTAAAAAGTCGTTACACAAACGTTTTTATAAATCTTTTTTTAAGTCCGACTCCGATAAATATCGGTTCCATGACAACCCCGTATTATTTAATTTGACCTTAGAAAATGCTAATTGTGTTTTTAATAAAAATTTAAAAATGGCTTTAGAGGAAAAATTCATATATAAAAAAAACATTTTTTCTTGTTTCCTTTTTTTCAATTTTTTAGTGGTAAACGGGTAGCACATTCTGCTTTCGGTACCGTTAGTTCCCTTATTGGTGACCCGTTTCCTCAGGTCAATATCGAAGCTACGGCCAATGAAAAATGTTCTCACCACCAAGAGGAAGCCATTACAGAAAACAATGGCAAATACCGATTAAGAGGTCTAAATCCTGGATGTGAATATACCGTTCGTGTCAAAAACGCTGGTGTAACTGGTAATAATGTTGATCGTTCCATACCAGTTCAACGTGTTATTGAAGTAGGCACACAAGATATACAAAACGTGAATTTTGTTGCAATTTCTCCGTTAAACTACGTTGATGTTACCGTTCGTGTAACAGCGGCCTCGAATGATTTCTACAAAACTTTAAGATTAATAATGTATCGCAAGGGCTCCTACGATTCTCCCGTTTATTCACAGCGCTTGGAAACCCCACTTAACCCGAAAGCTCGGTACAATCCCGGTATTATGGTATTTTTGCCACGCATTCCTTTAGATGGCAAAACGTACATTGTGGAATTGAGATCCTCGTTGTCGGACAAAACCTATGCATATACTGTCCCTACACAACAATTTGTGGCTGACACTGGCTCTGTGTTTGTGGAATTGGACTTTACGCCTGAAGTTAAATCATTTGAAGCTGATCTTAACCAGAATTCCATCTCTGCTTTAATTTTGGTGGCCCTTATTGCTATAGCATTCTTTAAACAAGACATTGCTGTGAGTTTTTTGGATTTTGTTTGGCTTAAACTTGGTGAAATCGCTGATAGTTTCGCCCAAAGGCAGAAAATTCAAGCTAAAAACAATGTTAGAAAGGTTGAGCCGATGAATCAAAAAGAAATTGAACAAATGGCCGAACAAATAAACAATATTAAAAAGAAAAAGACGAAAAAGATTTAGGACTTAACTAAAAGAGAATTTTAAACGCTTGAAGAGTGTTTTTTTTTTTTTGTTTATTGATTGTTGGTTAAAATAATTATTTATTTTCTTTTGTAGGTTTTTGAATAAATTATATTTGTGTGTATTTTCTGCGTACTTTTTTTATAAATAATTACATTATAATAATAATACTTTACCAAATGAAAAAAAAAAATTTTAATATAAATAAATTGAGAAATATTTAAAAATTATTTTTGTTAACTTACTTATTTACAAATTTTTGCTTTTTAATTTGGCTTAAGTTCATATAATTTCTTTTTATTAAAATAAATCAATATTTTTTCGTTTATGTTAAGAGAAAATTTTACTTTACTAATTTACATTTATTAAATTAAATAAAATCAATTGAGGTTTTGCAAAAATCTCAATATTACAGGATCTTCCAATGAACGATAGAGTCTGCAAAAAATTTTTAAATTTACCTTTAAAGTTGTAAATGTACCGCAAATTTTGAATTCTTACCCATAGTGTATATGTGATTCACTTGAACAGGGGCGAAAAAATTTGCCCAAATATTGTATAGTCCATATGAAAGCAGTGCCCACAAAAAAGGATATAACAATGAGCTTTACTTTAATCCAATAAATCCATGACAATGCGTACCAACCATGAAAGGGATCTGAAAACGTTTAAAAAATTTAAACAAAACCCTTGTTCCCTAAATGTTAGTTTACAAAAAATTCAATTACATATGTACATACATGATTTGACTATGTATATATACATACATACATAAAAGGTGATTGTACTTTGAAAATTAATTTTACTAATTTTTTTTATTAATTTTAAAATATAGAAACTAAGAGCAAAACGAACAAATATAGGGATTTCGGAAATTTGGTATTTTTTATTAGCTAATAATCAGGGGGGTTATGTAATTCGATTCGAATCGAAAATCTTTTGAATTTTTACAAATTGAATTACCTGGTACGATTTTTGATAATTTATTTACGGACGTTCGGAAATTAAGTTTTATTTCTTAAAGAAAATCGTCATTTTAAAAATGTTTTTTCAAATCTTAAAGGTGCCACTATTTTAAAAAAAAGGCTTATTTCGCTATCAATTGATATTTTTATTAAATTATTCCATAAAACTATGATTCCTTTTAACGTATTAGAATTACATAATAAATACCCAGTTACTCTAATGGCACCTTAATATATGCCCCAAGAAACATCTGCTTTCAGTAATAATAAAAGCGAAATGTGCTAATAATTTTAACCAAGGTACAAGGCGCATTAAACAAGGTAAACCCAAGGCGAATTCAAAAAAATCGCCCTCTGCATTTCCTTTTTGTGTTTGAACGGTAGAATGTCAGAAAAATTAAAAATTTCATATAAAATTAAATTTTTATAACGTAAAAATGTCAAATTGATTTTAATCAGCTGGGCTCCTAATATTGCCTGGTTGAATGTGCCTTACCAAGGTACATGTATTGTTTTTCACTGTGGGTTTTCACACTAGACTAATTGTGCTGGCATAAAATCGCAGTTGGTTGGCTTTTTCGGTGAAGAGAGTGGTTTTTGGTTGGCACAATTTTTCAACCAGCTTCAACCCCGCACAAGCAGAACATAACTAACACATACACACTTATGAAAACACAGGTTCTGCGTTTTTTACTAGACACACAAAGCTGTGTATACGTGCACAATTTTATGCCAGCATAATTAGTCTAGTGTAAATACGAAAGAACAAAAGTCGTGCTGATTAAAAATTAGTTTAGTGTGAAAACCCTCACTTAAGATTTAACAGCTGACTATTTTTTGCTCGAGTTTTCCACTCGTTTAATCTGTCAAACAGTACGTTTTTTGACATAAACGAGGAAGCTTTTACAACAACTTCATAAATTTGGTATCAAGTTTGTTGTAGCTGTTGCCGTAGCGATAATACCTTGTAAGGTAATTGCACCATGCTTAAATCTTTATCATGACGGAATAATAAAGTTACCCCACCCCTACAACAAAAACCTTCTGTAAAAATCAGCATGCATTTTGTTGTTGCTAAATTCTATCCAAATTGTCAAAAACATTCATATTTTCTTTAGGAGTTCCAAAACTTACTTTTCAAAACACTTTCAGAAGCCTTATAGGGGTTGGCGTTGTTGGTCGTTTTTAGTATTTTGACATTGTTGTTCAGACATGTCAATTAAATGCGTAATACCAGTATCTTTTTGTTTTCGAACTAGACAAAAACGACGGAGCCGGCAAACACAATAAGGCTGAATATGTACTCACATATAAAATAATGTCCTGTTTTACGTCGTCCACCTTCCTCATCCCGTAAATTGATTACAACGTCTGTGGAATTTTTGGTAATTTTAACACCACAAGCGCATATTATACAAATGCTTAAAATTATTAAAACTACTATGCTTTTCATTTCAGTAAAATTTTTTTAGTTAACTTCTTATTAAAATGCACTTTTCTGCATACTTATGTAGTATATCAAAAAGACAAATTCATCCTACCATTACAGAAACTTTTCACATATAAACTAAGCATACTTATGTTATACAATTACCTGATAGTTTATTAACTTTTACCACAAACTAAGGTGTTAATTAAATTGTTAATGGCTCGAAAAATCAGAGAAAGTCACTAGCAGGGCAACCAAAAATATGCAAAATCATATATTTTCTGTGCACCGCGTTAATTTATCCGTTTCAGAACTTTTGCAGAATTTTTACATCAGTTTTTAAGGGCATATTTTGCAAAAAAAAAAACTAGCAAAAAAATCTTAAGTGTTCATTGTTCCCTTTTGGTAGCGACGACACAATATTTATTTCCCTGCGAAATTGTATATTTTTCTAACAAATCTCTTTATTAAGCCGATTGGCAATTCAATATTTCGTCCCTCTTAGTTAAAGGGACTTCGTAATTTTAAACTTAATTTTTTGTAGCTAATTAAGTTGTTTAATAACAAGTAAATCAATGTCATTTCTAAATTTAGTAAAGAGTTCACCTGCACACCTGTCAAATAAAAAAAATAAGTGAAATAAAACATTACATAAATAAAGTCAAAATATATCCAAATAAATACATATGTTTGCAGTTTCATTAGAAGAAACCGGAAAATCAACTGTGATGTAACAAATACTGCAAGAATTGTATGATCAATTTTTTGTGTGTCTATGGGTTGTGAAATCAATTTAGAATTTGTAATAAAAACAGGCAAAATTGTATTAGTAATTTTCAGAAAGAAGCAAGTACAGTGAACTCGCGGAAACGTGAACTAATTTTTACCAAGGGTGTTCATGTTTTCGATTTTGTTCACGTTTCTGATTGGATATGTTTTAATTATTTTCTGACGAATTTAATTTTTTTTTTTATCAATTTACTGTTACTAGTTCAAAAACATCCAAATCTAGTCAAAACTTAACAACGCTTTAACCGGGAAAGTCCAATTTAAAAATTTTAAAACCTAAGTTTTCTGGGTAATACATAATTGTCTTATTAATCTGACCACAAAAATCATCCTTTTGCAAATAAAACTATGTATATCGCTTATAGATCTTTTTTTTTGCATAATTCGGCGACTCTCAAAGCTAATAAAATTAATGTAAACAAAAACAACCACAGAAAAAACTGTTCACGTTTTAAAGCTTTCAATGTTTGTTCACGTTTTAGAGTAGTTAATGTTAAATAAAAAGTGTTCACGTTTCTGGATGTTCACGATTCTGGATATTCACGTTTTCGCGAGTTCACTGTAATTGGGCTGTTGCAAGAAAATTATATTATTCCTTGTTTTGAACTATATATTATATAACGGCCTTTTTTGATGCAGCGGTCTGGTAGCTTTATTATTTTTAATTATTTTCAGCGTTTTTTAAAAAGAAGTTTGACATCATTGTTTACTTTCGATAACTATTGTGTCTATCATCCTTAAAAAAGATATTCTAAAAAGTTTTTCTTTTGTGAAACATTTTTCTTTGCTAGATTTTAATATATTTGCACCTGCAGAAAAAGTAAATGGCAGCATAAAAATTATGACTAATTTAAGATTTAGTTATTGGTATATATTCGTTATAATATTAAACACTTGCTGGTTACTAAGCTATGGCTACAGAAATAGTAAGTTTTGTTTTATTTTCTTCTGTGAATCTGAAAAAATGTAGACCTAGATCCCATTAATAAAATAAATGTTTTTATATATACATGCATACTACATAGGTATATTCTTATTTATTCAAATACCTTTTATTAATTGTACTGTTTTGTAGTACGACTGGAAGATAATTTGTGTGCGGACCGTTTATTCGTTAAACTCTTCAAGGATCCGTCGGTGACGTTGAAAGAAGATCGCGATTCAGCTGTCATTATTACCCAGGTGTGGAATACTACATTGCCCGGGTTTTATTCCTCTAACAAAATTCGCTACGATTGTGAGTTTAAAGTGCACAGTGATGAACAGCATCGACCTCCGCGTGGCATATACACAGTAATAACCCGTTTAAAGTTTCGTCATGACCCAGTAAAGAATGAATGCCTAGACTATATACAATTTCGTAACGGTAACCGTTCCCCGAGTGAACGAATTTGCAATGACATTTCTATTGACGGTCCAGCTGGTCGATTGATATTTGATCAGCGCAATCGAGATGTAAGCGTGCTTATACATATCGATAAAAAGAAAATGATAACGGAGCCACTCGAGTTGCGCATGGTGTTGACTGCGCATTCCGAGTGCAAATACACGGGCGATTTTCTTTGTGAGCCCACAAATCCATATACATGCATATCGCGCTATTTTGTACGTGATAACGTTACCAACTGCATGTATCCGTGTCGTGATGAGGTGTCTTGCTTTCATGATGCCATCACTTTAGAAGAGATTGACACTACAAACGTGGCATTGTCGGCTATAACATCCTTAATATTTACCATGCTGGGCGTAGGATTTTGCATTTGGATTTGTTGGAAATATTGGAATTGTATAACGGTACAACAGCGTGCCCACGAAGCATCAGCAGTGTCAAACTATCAGCGACGTCAACGATCGCAACCACATAGAAGAAATGGGCAGACGGTAAGTTTGTTTTTTATTAAACTTTTTTTTTAGAACATGAACACAACATTTTTACATACATATGTAAATAAGTCAAAAAAAGAAAAAAAAAATCCTATTTACAGATAATAAAATTGTTCATATGACTGGGTATACAAAAAGACCAATGTGAAGGATTATATATGTATGTATAAGGTTCGGCACAGCCGAATTTATCGAAAATTTCGAAATTCAAGACAAAATATTTACGTATGTATATGTGACATTTACTTTATTAAAATAACAAGGTGAAGTCATTATCAGCTGGGTTTTCAATACTACCTTTATTAATGTACTTTGAACAGAATTTTAAAATTAGGTGTTCTAACATAAAAAAGTTGTGGTATTTAATGTGTGATGATGCTATTTTATAAATACATATAAGTATTAATATACAAAAATATACCAACGATTTACAAGCACTCCTGCATAAAAACATCCTAAACAAGACATAAAAATTGTACAACTGCTTTAAATTTTTTTCAGGATGTTCCTGTAATAGAATTACCAGCAACTCCATCCTTTGTTAGTATTCCAACAGCCCCTGTTCACAGTTTAGAAACTAACCAACAACAGCCGGGCGAGGAAACGCCAAAAGATTTGCCGCCCAGCTATGAGTCACTCTTTCCAAACAGATAAATTTCATTTACAAATTTCCATTGTTGCATGTCTTTAAAAAAACAGAAACGTCTACGTATGTATTTGCTTAATTAAAGAAAAACATTAAAAATCACGTACATCTACTTGTATATTTGTTGTGTAAGTAAATCCATAATGTTTGAAAGCAAACCAAAAATTATTAATTATAATACGATTATCGCACATAATATCTTCCGTTTAAAGTGCCAGGTGCATACAAGAAACTAATTAAATAAGTACTTATACACACAAAAACAAAAACATACATGCATTTAAAAATTATATAATAAAAAAAAAAAGAAACAAACTGCAATTATTAGCAACAAACAAGTCAAATTATTAATTAGACAGAATCTTAAATCTTAATAAATAACTAAACATAGTGTAAATACCGACATATTATATTTAAAACTAAAAAAAGTGATAGTAGAATCTCATCCTGATTTAAATATTTATATGTAAAATAGTGAAAAAAAGGAAATTAAAAAAAAATCAAGACTAAAAAAATAACAACAAACAAATTTAAAACATACATACCATCTCTATTAGCTCTTAAGTAATCTATTAATTTATATGATATTCTTTTTATTTTATTTAATTGTAAATATGTATGTCTAAATTTTAAATATAGTTTAATTATAACTCTAATATGTTCGTTTGTAGGTAAAAAAGAAAAACAAAAAATGCATATATGTTTCCAATTAAAAATTGTTATTGATTGATTTATGTGTCCAAATGTAGTTCAAAATGTTTTACGACTTGTATGTCTCTTAATTCCAAAGTTTAGACTTTAAACGTTGTTAAATAAAAAAAAAAACTAAAACAAAACAATAAATAAAACGCATTAAAATATCAGTATACTTAATTATAATAATAAATTTGCATATAAGATCTTAGTTTTAATTATTTTACACCTAAAAAACTATGTTTTTACCTCCTCATTGTCACAAAAATTTTAATATTTTTTTTTATTTGTTAGAATTATTATTTTATAATAC
The DNA here is from genome assembly GCA_963583895.1 of Melanophora roralis. Taxonomy (NCBI): domain Eukaryota; kingdom Metazoa; phylum Arthropoda; class Insecta; order Diptera; family Rhinophoridae; genus Melanophora; species Melanophora roralis. The sequence continues at coordinate 82,801,380 of OY757191.1, read as the reverse complement.
GTACCTGTTTTCAATTTTCAAATTAATTTTTTGTTTATTTTTTTTTTGTGCAAAATAAATTGTATTTTTTTTTTAAATTTTAAAATAATGTAACATTTTACTTAACATTTTACTTGTCTTAATTCTATTTTTTTTTTCTTTTGTTTTATAACCATTTGCACTTTAAACACGTTTAATTGTTTTATTTTTTTAGCGCTAATATCTAAATTATTTAAATAAAAAACTAAAAAAAAATGTTTCCTGTTTTTTTATTATATTTAAAGTTTGATTAACTTAATTACTTTGTGGAATTATTTTGGAAATTATCATGTTTTTTTCAAATATTCGCTATACTTCGACGTTATTAAATTTTCACTTTCCACTACACATCACCCCAGCACTACTTTGTAGCAGGTTTCAAGTCGAGTTTTCCTAATGTAGGGAATGAAAAATTTAACAAAATTTGTGCTATTATAAGTGGTATACCCTTTCCCTGCTCCCATCAAAAATAATAATTATCCCCAAATTAGCTCATCGTCTTGAAAGTAAACATGCCAATTGTTGTGGCAACAGTGGATATATTTGCGGAGATATATAGAGATATATGGTTGGAATTTGTCCTAAAAAATTGGCTATTTAGGGGTTCAGCTTACTTTTCGGCCCGTGGTGAATTGGTTTTGCTGATTTTAAATAGCATGTTACAGTTACCGCAGCTACATTTGCTTACCCTGACCACAGGCTCCTAAGGACGCTACATTCATGCCAGTTTCCCTAAATAAAAGGTCCTTTATGCTTAAGCACATGGATGCTTATCTTTAAATAACAGTAATCTATTGGCGGCCTTGCGAATCCCTACTCGCATTTAGACTCAAGAGGCGAAGCATTGCCAGCGAGCTCGCCGGAACTTTATTTAATTGCCACTAATGTCACAGGACTTGAAACCTAACATAGTTTGATGTTAAAGAGGTTTATTAAATCACCTGACTTGACGTAGTGCCCCTTCAGGGCTGTCTATAAATAGTAGCATCCTTTGTAACATGTTATACTTTCAGAATTTCTCGGTATCTTTGCTGGAACACGCTAAGATCATCAAAAAAAGTTTACAGGATCATCCTTTTTTATAATAAAAACACCCGCTCTATTACTTCCATTTTAGATCCATCAGTAAAAGATACACACCTGTCATACAGACTATGGTTTCCTACCCAACGATTCCTTTCAGGAGTTATTAAGTATTGTCTCTTATTTGCAAACATACATACATATATTCTATCTTCGCCTGTCGATCTTTTAATAAGTTGCTCGAGAGCAATTTCTCCACTTTGACTTTCCTAGTCCGATAAGCTACTTGTTATCAACCCAATCGTATAGAAAATGACGGCTTGTTCCTCCTGAGGTGTGCTTCTTTAGTGAAGCCAGTGATGAAAAGTGAAGCACATTTAAAAACATGTGCCCCGGTAGGCAAATGAGTAAGTGCGCGAGTTTAACAGTCAGGGGGTTGTTGGCTCGATTACCAGCAGAGACCCTGGTAAGTTTGCTTCATCCTACTTTTCTTTCTTTCAAACTCTTCTAATTAAATTAAAACTCATTGTTTGTGATAAGATATCCTTTTTCTGTTTTTGAATAATATTTTATATTTTTATATAGATTTTTATCTTTATTTTAATAACGTACAATAATAATAATAATTTTGAATTTTTATTTTGTCAGATTCACAGCGATAATAATATAATGATAACAATATCTTAAATTAATTTAATTAAAGTTTTTTATTCTGTTTAAAGACCTTTGCTTTAGATTTAAAATCATTTAATTTATTTAAATTTTGTTTATTGATCTCATTTATAGTTCGTTTATGAACAAATGTAATTAAATAAGTTGATGCTAAAAAAGGGATTAACTAAAGAAAAACCAAAACAAAACTTCCAAGTTGTTTGTAGATGCTTTAAGTTTGGAGCAAATAGTTTACAGAATCTGGTAATCTTTATCCAAAATGTTCCAGATATACATAAATATTTAAACATAAAATTGCAAAAGATTGGTCTACGGTTTTGAAGTGACACTTGCGTCACGACTTGGTGGCATTAGGTTACGCACTGATAAGGAGGAGGAGAAAATTTCTAAACTTTGAAAATCAGCCCGTTATTAAGCGGTTTTTTGTTCAAGAAGCGACAAGCAGATGTTTTGGTCATCTTCTTAAACTCACTGTTGTTTGAAGTGGAGAGTAGAAACGAATCCTGCACTAAAGCTACTCCGTTAGTTAAATGTGAGTAGGAATCTTTTCACCTGGGTGTAGTACTAGTAGGCATTCTTTCTAAAAAGTCTTTCGACAAAATGTCCTCAATTTCATGCAGACAATTGTCAACTTCAGAGTCAATATCGGCATGATTATGAGGATTGGGACAGGCAACACTTAGAGTGGAAAAGAAACCGTACAAATCTTGCAATGAATTAATTTGCTGGCAAGTAAGCATTAAATGCTTGCTTCTTTTAAAGTTGAGGGTCTGCAAAAGGATTTTATTATAATTTAGGGGCACAATAGATAATAAGTATCGGTTGATTTTAACTTACCGGTGAATGTACAGCATACTTCATGTCCATCAATCTTGCTATACGTCTAATATGGGGCACATAAAGAGCAGGTGTGCCAAGAATTTCATCATTTACTGTACCATTGGGAATGGGAGCCTTATCGTTTACATCAAATTCGGTGCCCACAAACGCCCAACGATACATTTGAAAGTGTGGTAAAAGTGTGGCTGGGAGCACACATCCCATTTCCAAGAGTTTTGAGGCCTCAAGTTGTACAGAGCGCCAGTAGTAGACTTGGCTCTGGGTTGATATACCATTGTTAGATGTTGAAGAAGACCAGGATGCATCAATACTAGAAACCATACGACTGAAACCAACATACATACATATTTATGTGTTATAAAACAACGCGCGTGTGTGTGCTTAATTCCGTATTTTATGTTTTTTATTATATTTACCTGACATCTTCAGCATCACTTTTAAGTTCCTGTTCGAGCGAGAGAAACACTTGCACCATTTCAGCAATAATTATTGGCCACAAAGAGGTCACATGGTCAGGTGACATACGCAATAAAAGAACGCGGAAACATAAAAATACTGCTGCCTGTACAGAGGGAACGTTAGACAGCAATCGCAAGCTGTTGGCTAATTGTTCTGGAATAAATTGACAAGAGAGGATATGTGTCACTTTGTTTTACAAAAAAAGAGAATCTCCTTAACACTCACCTTGAATTTCCGGCATATACTTGTGATACTGATCGAATTCGCTACAGAATATTACAAATGCCAGACGTTTAAGCAACATTGAACGTTGTTCGTACTCTTGTTCGCGTGAGGTGAATATATTAAGGCTTCCTGTCTGTGTCAATGACACTCGACTCATCAACTCACGGAACGTGGTATTGTCATAAGTCATTAGACTGTCCATTATCTGTTTCCAAAATGGCAAACATGTTGTGTCCATTTGAAAGAATGCTGTATCCAATAGCAAGTCCATCATGTCTTTTCGCCAAGCTTTGCGTGTATACTGAAAGCCGCTGAGAGAAGCCAGTAGACTGGAACAGGCATAAAACGAAGGAATGTTGCGTGCAGTATGATTCTTAAGGTATGGTGTTATATTGTAAAGTAGCGTCGTGATAATCGATACAACTTTGTCCTTCTCTTGTGAGCCGTAGGCAACATCAAGTAGATTGGCAAGTATTGCCGCTAAGACACTTTGGGCTTGTACGGAGTATTTTTGGATGACAGCAGTACCGCCGGCACTTGAAGTGGAGGTTGTATCACCATCTGTTACCATTGGGGCGATGTCTTCTTTGACCGCCAGATTACGTCTTAGCCAGGTTGTCTGCTCTAAACAGGAGCCAGCAACATTGGAAAGAGAGTCCACCAGACGTGAAGTGACATCATGCAAATCGCGAATATCCTTTTTATCCTGGAATGGCATTTGAGGACAGCGCTGCACAAATTCGTTCAACAGCATAAGTAGTGTAAATTGTGCTGGCGGTGTCAGAGACAAGCCATCCTTTAAGAGAGCCAACACAGAGGTCCAAGAGTCACCTAGTTGAGGGGCCGGTGCGGATTTCATGTAAAAGTAAAACAATTCTAGAGCAGATACCTCTATTTTTAGGTTTGTTGGTGGTCGGTGTATAGGTGGCGGTGACTTAACAACTTGATGTAGCGTTTGAACAAACGAGTCCATAGGCATCACTCGTATACTTGAAACCAACGATACCAAACTAAGTTGTTCGGAACAGGCTTGCGGCATCGAATTCCTTTGATACTGTTGCGGAATAGAAAGATTCTTGTACTCGTTGGCACATTTTTTACGATGCGATTCTCCTCGTTCTTGCCAAGTTACTGCTATAGCTGCCAAAAAGTTGGCGCCATGGTGTAAGGATATTGGCGACAAGAATTCCATTAGTTGCTGCTTTATTTGCCTAATCTGACCTAAATCACTGTCCCAAATTGCGGCTACACTAGAAACAATACGAGGCAAGTGGGAAAGGACTGCGTTTCTGGCTGCCATAAGTTGTTGATTTTTAGGCGCTTGAACGTCTGCCTGACTTGTTGTGGAACTTACCGAAGTTCCTCCGCCGGGCAACAGGGAATGCACAATACTGTTAAACAGCTGTCCCGTATTAGAGTTTTGAGATGCTATAGAACTTGTTTGTGGATACGCCTGATTGAACAGCTGTGACAGAGTGGTCTGCTGTGTATTATCTAGCAGGCAGTAGTGGCACAGAACTGTTACAGCTTCCAATTGTGAGATGACATAGTCTGGCGGTAATTCAGCCTGATCTTTAAGATTTATTTTCGTTAAATGATCTATATTATTGCACAATTGATGCACCACACTGATGACAATGTTTGTTAAGGAACCAAAGCTAAAACAGTTTAAAGATGAGGTCACCAATTCGGTCCAGTTATGATGCAGTGGCCGCAGACGTTCATCCTGCAAGGCGCTTAAAATAGCTGACAAAAACATGGGCTGTTGGCTGATGACACAGTTTGGTAAATATTTTACTGTATTTATTGAGGATTCTGTTGATGTTAAACGGGTGGGTGAAATGCTAACAGAATCTGTTGGTTCATTGGTTCCCGATCCCCCGTTTTCGTTTTTTAAGAGAATAACTTCATATTCCAGTTTTATCGCTACCATTAGAAGTCGCAGCAATTGTATTTGAAATGCTTCAGCATGTAAATTATCATCCTGGGGACTATTAAAGTTTATTATTTTCTCGGCCATTGTTGAGCCAAGATATACATGACCATATGTATTCACAGAAGAATTCAAGCAATGTAAAATTACTTTTTGCAGTTTACACCTGGCCATTAGGTCGGCCAGATAACAAGCCAAGCCCTTGCCCATACCTTTAACTATTTCAATAAGTTCCGAACATATTAGTGTTAGCAGCTCAACACTTTCCAGCTGAACACGACAATTTCCCATAATATCAGCTTTAGTAGGCGACTCACTAGCTGGATCATGAGAGTCAACGTGAAAAAAACCCCTGGCATAGAACAAGCACAACAGCAGCAAAACCTCTAGATGCATGCATCCCCTATAGCTCTGGGCGAATTCTGAGGTGGTTATGCTGCCTGAAAAACCTTTTCCCGCTATAGATTTGCGATGCCGGGTCAGCAGTTGTTTAAGAGTGCCACTTGACAAAGAGGTGGTAATAGACAGGCACAAGAATGTTCGAGTGTCACAGGATATTACATTCCTTAAAGTGTGAAAGGCGTAAAGTGTTTGCTTAGTGTCATAGACGTTCATGTAAATAAGCATGTGATTTTGATACAAAGGCATCAAAAGCTTTTCATTATGGCAACGTTTTGTTTGGCAGTCCTCAAATAAGGTAAAGCTTTTCGTAGATGATCTTTTGCTAGAAATATCATGTTTGGTCAAATGCAATGAGGCCGATTGTCGTAGAATTTCCACGTTTTGTTTGCTCTTCTCTATAGTTTCTGGTGTCAATTCCCATTCTTTTATGGGCGCTTTAGACGAGGTTTCTAGATTCAAAGTTTTTCTCTTCTCTTCGATATTAATAAATTTCGAGGTAGATGACTCCTCATCCTCAGCACTTTCTTTGGCTATTTCGCCGGTAGTCAAGCTGTTGTTACTATCAGTGGATATTTTCGATATGCAACTCATGCGCTTGTTATCAGTTTTATCCTTTTGACCCAACGCCAACTTATTAGTTTTTAGCTTTTTAATACGGTTTTTAAGTTTTTTCTTGCGTTTGATTATAGGCGTATCGCGTACTTTCTCTATAAGATCTTCAACAAAAGACTCTACTTGTCGTTCTTCGGACTTACTATCAAAATACTCATCAGCTGGATGAGCATCGTCTTCCTCCTGGTCCAACTCCAAAGAGAGCGGACCATGTTCATCAGTGGTATTAGATGTTAAACTTGTCTCTCCGGGTGTTTTTTCTCTAGTCAAATGATAGGTTTTGCGATTCTTTGTACGCTCGTGTTGCGACAAAAGTTCCGTTACACTTTCAGTGTGTCCAACATAACGTTTTAAATTTAATTTATTTTCGTATTCGTGCGTCTGTGTTATGGAATCTTCTTTTTCAGCGCTAGTTTCTCGTTGCTCTGATTCAGAGTCAAAAATACTACTGTCCGATTCGTCGGTATAGTCTTGATCGAAAGCAGGATCATCATTTTCATCTTCCTCCAAGTCAATATCATCTTCAATTTGGGTCTTAAAAGAGTTAAAAATTTACAGCTTTTTTTACTTTAAATGGAAAAGCTTGTTTTTCTTTTTTTCTTTTTGTTAATTTTTGTTTTATTGCATGTTCTGCAATAAACTGCACAACATTTCTTCTTTATGAAAAATAGGAAATAGCATGAGGGTGGGGTATAATTATTTTAAGCCAGTGAATGCATCGATAATATTTCTATGTCCATTAATTGGTGAAGAGTATGACACAAATGAAGAACTTTATCAAGTGAAGGCTAATTGAGAATTTAAATATTTAAGTATAAGAGTTTTTATAGCATTAACTAATGATTAACAAGTTTGCATCGAAAATATAATCAAAAGAATTTTGCGCTTTGGTTTCAGATTAAAAAAAGAGTTCTACAATTGAGGAATGCATAAACCGCTTACCAAAGTTTTTTAAGGTTTTGCAAGAACTATTTACCTGCAACTGGATGATGAAGAAGATGCTGGATACCAAGTAACGGCTCTAGTTGGCTTTAACAGGCAAAGCTGAGACTAATCTTAGTTTCTCGTTTATTTCAACTTTGGACATAATCGCCTCCCTACTATGAAAATACTAAGAAGAAAAATGGAGCCCCCTATGTTAGCGGACTCCGCAAACGTTTTAAGAACCATGATTTACGAATCTGCATCTGAAATGTCCAAACTCTATAAGAAAAGGTGCAGTGCACGCACTGGCGAATATGCTTGAAAAGTACAAGGGCGATATATTCCAGATTTACTTTAGAGGATTAGAAGCTAGCCACAAATCGAATAAAATCCAAATTCTTTAACAGGAAGAAGACAAGGACAAATCGACCAAAAATATATCAATAAGCGTCTAGTTCAAAACTATTTTAATATAAAAAATCAATGTTAGCTGCATAGTTTTAACAATGTGGTGGCACCGTGGCCAGTACTCCTCCACTTTCTTTTTTGAACTCAAAACATCAAATCTCTCAACCTCTTACTCTATCTAACTTGTATTGCTTGTTAAAAAAAAATGTAATTGTTTTTTTTTTATTTAGGATAACAACATTCGTACAATGCTGATTGTGCAGCTAAGTCAAAATTATTGTAATACATTCTTATTATTAAACAAGACTTTTTTAAACTTAAAGCTAATCACCAATATTTCTGCCATTTTGTCTTATCTGGGCGCAGGTTTTAGAGTAGAGAAGATAATTAAATAGTTATGAAATGTATTTTGTATTTAATTGGTTATTTAGTATTTCTCGTGAACTTTCCTTCAAAACTCCCACAACCTAAACTGGACTCGTGATAGATAAAATAAAGAATAGCATAACTTACCTCTGTAGTATTAATTGTCTCCTTTACCTCTTGTGTTTCTGGTTCCCGATCATCATCAAAGTCTAACGAGTTCTCCAAAGGATTTACAATTACTCCAATTAGAGTAGTGGGTGCTGCGGCCACATCTCTACTACCGATGTTTGGGAGTGCTGATGTCGATGCCGTTTGTTCGCTGACAAAATTCGAAGTTCTATTTTTGCTGCTCAACGCAACACCGAATATTTTCTTTTGAAAGGTGCGTATGGGACTCCGCTTCTTGTGATGGCTGTTCGAGCCGGTTATATAATGTATATTACCATATTCCGAGCTGACGGCATAAACGTCAGCCTCTACGGAGCTGTCAACGTCAGTGATATTGTTGTTGTTTTTGCCATGACCATTAAACATAAATGTCTTTGCCCCAGCGGTATCCTTTTGCAAAAGATGTAGATTTACTATACCAATTCGCTTGGTATTAGAAGCTAACAATATTTTATAAAGGGGCTTTACTAAACGAGATAGATCGCCCCTAAGCAAAGCTGATTGCAGCCACTTAGTAACGCATGTGCGAACAGACATGTAAGGCGGCAAACCCAACGTATCTAATACTTTAAATTGTAATTTCTCAAAGCCTCGCGTTTGCTGTTTATCGCGTCCTAAATGCCATAGCAATTCATATTTTTTAAAACTAATTGATTCGCTCTCGTTTAATTTTTCAATGGCAGATTGTTGCACCAGGTATGTGGGTGCTACGCACATCATGTGAACATCGGTTGCTCTGTCTTTGTAGTAGGAATTAAATGCGGTTGCAATAGCCTTATGTTGTCTGCGAGTATGTTGACGTTTAGTATCGGTCAATTCGTAGGCAGCTGCAAAATGTTGTTGCATTGTCTTGGCAAACATACGATTATCAATAATGCTCTCAACTATACCACTTTCTAGACAATTGTGCAGTTGATAGAGCAAGGCACAAACTTGTGTATTGTCAATTTCGCGTTCACCCAAGTAGTCCCATAACTTCGATGCCAAAAGGTGGAAAACTTTTGTATGACGTTCTATATAGTGGACGTGACCAAATTTAAGTAGTGGTAGCATTACAACAAATGTAACCCCAGGGCTTGTTGTGTGTTCGATTTGTGATTTAAGCAGGCTAAATAAAAAATGAAAACATTTTACAAAATTAATTATTTTTAGATGTTCTATCACTTGCTACCTTATTAGATCAAATAGCGTGGTAATCGAAGAAAGTTGCAGTTCCTTATCGTTCTGTGTATAACATGCCACAATGCACAAAACCTTTAACCAACTTGGCAAATCAATTTCTATAATATGTTAATCGCTTAAATTTAACATTTAATTCAATTTAATTCAAATAGAAAACTTACCATTGTTTTCCAATGTAATATTCTTATTGCAGTTGGGAAATGTTGACATTTCGACCAACAAATTAACCGATAACTTAATTGCTTGTCTTAACGAAAAGGGCAGCTCCAACTGTAGCAGTTCCTGTATACGTTTCTTTGTTAATTCATCAAATTCACTGGGATTTTCTTCAATATCCTCATAATTATCACTGCCATCGGTATTTTCATTTTGTAACTCATTTAAGGAACGATTTAGTAAAGAGTGCAAATGTTTCGATCTGTTCACCACGTGTATTTTAAGAGTTTCAAAAAGACTATTAATTTCTGAAATGCGACTTGGATTTATTTCCTCGTAGACTTGTTCATGCTTGAATATATTTTCCACGCTGGGGAGTTTACTTTCTAAATTTTGGGTATCTTGAACTTCCACCTTAACAAAGCATTTGTTTGATTTTGTGGTTGCAGCCATGATTTGTAAAACTTTTTTACTTAAATAGATTTCAAAGAATATTTCGTATTGTTTAATGCATTTTTCTAGTATAGTGGATGTAGCTGATGTTTCCTGTTGCTGCAAATCATTCTGCTGATTACAAATATCCTGGTAATTGAATGTAAGACCTTCTGCATTCTTTTTCGACAGTTGCTCTAAAGGAGCGCTTTTTGGTTCGTCATCTTGAAACTCGTAATCTGGAGTATCCCCTGGGCCCTTACTGGAATGCTTAGAGTCACTTGTTGGCGACGATATCTTATCCTGTGTAATTGACAGTTCTTGAGGCCTAGGTTTTTTGGGACTCATGCGTAAGCGATTAGCTTTAGCTTTAATTTTTTTAATGCTTGTTGGAGTGTCCAAATCAGAAGATGAATGGCGTGGATCAATAAGCTGGCCGGTATCTGGGCAAATCTCTTTATCTAACTCTGATAGTTTTGAAAATGACTTGGCCTTTTTCTTCTTAGTTGGACTCCTACGTTCCATGTGCTGATTTGAGTTCGACCTTCTTATATAATCCTCATCGCGTCCTGATGCCATGGTTTTGTTAAGTTTCTCCGTATTGGCGAATTGATCAAGTTTTGAATCAGATTTACTTTTTTCCAAAGCATTTGAGCCCAATGTAAATGTATTGGGTTGTGTTTTACCTGAACAATTATCAGATATATTGTTGCCCAAAGGTTGCATGTCATGTTGAGCATTGCGAGGCAATAGTTTAATAGGACTTGTTATCATAGGTTGTACTCTAGATACAATCTTCATGCAGAGCTTCAGAGATGCCGTTACCTCTTCATTAGTTAAATTTTCGAGATGCACAGTAAGCATTTGAGTTACAGCCAAAAACACTTTAGGCAGATAGATGCGCGTCGTTTCATTGTACACTTCCAGAGAAACTGTTTCCAAAAGAAACTCAGTAAGATAGCAAATTTCTAAAAGACTTGGATCTCCCGAACCCACAACACACTGAAAACGTTGCTCACTACTTATCGAGGAATTATGGGACTTTTTAGATGTTTCAGTGTTTGGTATTTTTTTGTTGGTCTTTTTACAGGACTTTTCAAACATTGTCGTCATAAAACACCAGATATAAGCTGGATCAAATGTGGCAAATAGTAAATTTGAAGATTTAAGAACTTCAACATTGCCGCTGGACAAAGACATTGTACGTATTATGTCACAGAGCACATAGTCCAGAACAGCGCTACCTATTTCAGCCTTATCCAGCAAGGAAACCATTATTCTATAAGGCTTTAAATCTACTGGCGAACATTGTAAACTAAATTTCAACGTGGAAATTAAGGCTTGTATGACTATATGTCTTGAATACTGTTCAAAATAACTTTTTAACTGCCCTTCACCTTTGGCATCATTTAAATCAGTTATGTCCAAAATTGCCTCGTAGGTAGGTGAGTTCTTAGCTACTTCTGAACCCAAAAGCCAGGAGTACAAACGTCTGTTTAGTGACATATCTCGCCTTAAAATCGTATGCAAGCCATTCGTAACCAGCTTTATCAAGTCCATTTCCGATAATAATTTTGTGTGCATTGGAAATCCAAGCAAAAGAAATTCTAATGTGTTTCTTTGCACCAAAATTACACTGTCATTAAGACAGGCACAAAGGCCTGACATCATTATATCGCGATTGTGGCCCATAACATAAATTTGTCCTTGCATTGTTGTACGCTTATTAAAATGCTCCAGCAGGTAGGAAATTGCAGGCAGACGTACCGAGGCATTTGTGGCTACACACTCCCAAAGAACGGTATAAAAGTGCGTTGGATTAACGGCAGTGCACACTTTTGTTAATAGTGAGCTTGTTCGTTCAAAATGATCTAAGCCACTTTCATAGCCAGGAAGAACTCCGCTCAAGAAACCACTTAAAGCCGGTCGTAACTTTTCGCCCAAGGGCACAAAGTATGTTTCGTAGATGCCCAAAAGGGCTGGTCGGACATTCATGGCAGCATAGCCAAGTAAAGGAAATAGTCCCGAGCTTAAAAGTAAACAAAATTAATAAATGTAATTTTGACCTATTATACAACCTATACATATGAATGTACATTTAAATATACGTATCTATGTAATAATACACACTTGTATGGACCTATAAATATATATATAATTTTTGGAGGAAAATATTCTTTGTTTACCTATATATAAACAACTCGGTGGCCAGTCTTTCTGGTCCCGTCTTGGCAAATATTACTGCATATGTTTCTAACGCTTTTAGATGTACTCCTGATGGCAATGCAGGATGCATACATTGGGCCAAACGTTTTGATATTTTAATACGACGTGGTATGATTTGATACTGTGTATTACTAGAAATAACCTGTTAAAAAAGAAGTAACATAAACACAGAACCAAATTGGGTAATTGCGTCCTACGCACCTTACTGAGTTTACCCAAAGCTGATATTAGATCTGCCCATTCTGAGGAATACTCAAAATTTTTCAAGGCCTTATCTATATTTGACATGTAATTCCTGTATTTGGCCTCCGCCATAAGTTTTTTTTCTTCTATTAATACATCAGCCGACTCCATGACGACGAAGACCAAAAGACGACAGCTGACGTTGTTGTCAAAAATAATCAGTATTAATGTTTTTTATTGTTGTGCCGTTTTTACGTCGCCCTTATCGTAACACAAAACAAATATACATATGTAATTATATTTAAGCAGATACAAAATCTATATTTCTTAACTTTATACAATTGTAGGCACAAAAAAAGTAATAAAAAGAAAACTTGGATGGCTGATAAACTCCACCGTTACTATTAACGATCATTGGTCTGTGGGAATCCTTTGAGAAAAAAGTAAATTTGTTAAGTAAAAAAAAAATATTGTTTTCTCTTTCAATATTTTTTTGAGTTTTTATACTTGGAAATCCTTGTTTTAACTTTTTAGTATAAGTATAAATTTTTTTACAGACAATTTTTTTCATCCAATTTGTATGTAAACATTCACTTGCTGACGCATAACTTTTGCCTTTGTGTTGCTGTCTTCATTGTTGAAAAATTGTTACATCAAACGTTTTAAGGTTCTTACACTTTTACAAATAAATTTACTTTAGATTGTTTTATTTATATTTTTTAACAATTGCAGTACTTTTTAAAAAACATTTTTTAAGTTTTCACTTTAATGAGAAAATTGCAAGTGTCGAAAAAGAAAATATATGAAATTTAATTATATTACCAGACTTTTTAAAACCGTTTTATGTTCAGACAAATAAAAAGATGCTGTCTTGACGCGCTTTCAGGAATCGCTAATAAATTTAATACAAGAAGCTTTAAGGATACAGCTGATGATAAATTCGTCTTGATATATTGTGACAATAGCTATTTATTGGACTTAAAATTCAAAAAAAGTAATAAATCTTATATACACTCGATCAAATATATATACATATGTTTTCAGTTTTGATACAGGGTACTCTATTACAGGTAGTTGTTAGGAAACCTGAAAGCGGGTTGCGACTAGAGCACTTTCCCACTTTCCATCCTATTGTTTAACCCCAGGCCGTACAATAAAAACTATATACACTGCAAACACAAACATAAGCCACAACTTGAACAGGGGGTCATACCTCCAGTGGCCCTTTCCCTTTCAAAGGCATCATTTTCGACCTTAACTTATAGGGTTGATGACCCCATAATCTGCACCACACCGTTTCACCTACTTGGCCATCCACTCTTATAAACTTACACATGCATCGTTCTAAAATGATCTTCAATGCATACTTTATTAATAAGAAGCTAAAACAAGCATAAAATTTATTTAACTTAATATAATATTATATAAAAATGAATATAAAAACATTTATACCAAACACAAAAATTAAAAAAAAAAACAGTTCTGTAATCACAAAAACTACAATCATTAATACTTAATCTTAAGAGAATTTCCTCATCTTTATTCAAACTAAACTTAGTTTCCGTTAATTATTTTTCGGCGTGTGGCAGCTTCACTTGCTGCTGCATTTAAATAATTGAAAAAAAAAACAAGAATAACTAAATAAAAACAACTAAGCAAACATAAATAAAAATTGGTTTTAAGCAACAAAAAAACCAACAATAAAAAAATTTTAAAACTTAAAACTACTATGGCTGCAAAAAAATGGCTAATATCACGAGTCTTCTAGCCTGAACTTTTCCACATTTTCTATTTTTTTTCTTTTGACTAGAACTCCCGATTATGGACGTCAGCTAAGTCACTTCGTTCTACTTGAAAAAGTTTTTACAACACATAAAAATAAAAACACCAGACACTTAAGGGATTCACAAGGTGTCCTATTATGTCCTATTGTTATAAAATTTCACAATGTTTTTTTTGTCTTTTATGCAAAAATAGTTCTTAAAAAATACTACGTCGTTTAATATGCTTATTAAATTGTCACAACAACTCCAAATACACCTGCGCCGAGTGTGCAATAGTTGGCAAATGTTCTTAAGCCATTGTGAAAATTTTATGACAGTAGGACAAATAAAACACCTTGTGAATCCCCTAAATATATTAATAGATTTTTATTGTAACTGTATTTTTTTATAATAAACTTTATATGAACGATTGTTGTGATTACCATAAATATTATACCTTTTTCTTAAGTGCATTTTATACCCCAATTGTCCACGCTCTCCAAAACTACGAAAAGATTTTAAACTATAGTCTAGTCATTTTCCTACATTCTTTTATCCTGTTCTTTCATATCAAAATTGATATCGTTCTCTAAAATTTTTAATGTTGTAAATTTAAACTTGTAAATGCGAATATATGTATAAAAATAACGCTTACACAAACATATAATAAAACTCCTTGTTCATAACTCTTACTAAAATTTGCCCACTGTGCTATCTACATTACCCAAAGCACTTATCTGGCAACGTTATTTATCTTATTTCTAGCTGTCATTCTATTCTACATATTCTTGTTTTCAGCCCCCTTCGCAAAATTTGTTTTTAACAAAACAAAATTCATTTTCCTATGGACTAAGTTGGACGAGTTTAAAAATGGTTGTGGCCTAACTCCACCAAAGTTGGTCAGACCCTTCCTTGTGCTATTGCGGACGGACACACCGCATTCGCAAGTGGTTGCACTCCCTTATATAAAAATAATCATTGCCCAACATGTCATTTAATCCGATTGTTTGGCTTTAAAAAGTCTGCCATAGGACGACGCTTCAACTTTTGCTGCTCCACTTTCTTTTGGTTTTCTTATAAAGTTGTAATAGTTTCACAGAGCATCCAGTTTCAGCAATTTTCGTTTTGCTTCGAAATTCTAACCTTTTTTGACATTTATTTTTATTTCAAGTTTTAAAAAATTGATTGTTTTCTGCAAAAGTTGTGAAGAAATTTGTTTGTTTCAGGGCATGTATCTTATTTAACACCCATATTTCGTTAAACGCAACGCTAATAATCAAATTCAATAAAATATTTTTCGAATACATTAATTATTTTCCAAGCAGTTAGGTATTTTGGATTTAAGAAATTGACTTTTTACAAAATAAGTGTTTCCCCGATTTAGGAGGACCTTTTTAGGTGGAAATTTTTCATTGATAAGTAGACATAATAAAAAAAAAAAACTGATAAAAAAAAGCTTACAAATATTCTACGAAGGAAAACAATTGAAAACCAATTTTTTATTTTATCAGTTCTGCACTCAGGGTACTTTTCACTTGCAAAAATTCTGTAATACGGCAAGCGGCTGCTACTTTGCAACCAGTTAACAACTTTTAACAAATACTTGTATCTTCCTTGTGTACCTTTTATTTAAACATTTTTATTAAATCTTGTTACACAATAAATATGTGAAAATTGTAACACAATTTCTAAAGCTACAAGTAGGGTCTATCCATTGGAGTTGTTTTAGCTCTTTTATCGCGAGAGCGTGGATACCATCTGTGTTTGGTTGTATGTGTAAGACGCATTAGTTCTTCACGAGCCACCTCTGGTTTTTTATCCTTAAAAGCACTCATAGCATTTGATAAAGCCTCATCCTTAATTAATGATGAACTTTGCTTCTCAGAAGCAGTCGGCAGGGGTTTTGTAAATTCATATGGAAAATCCGGTTCGGGGTGCCAGGCAACAATTATTTTACCATTGGGTGACACTGCTACTCCTTCCACCAGACTACGACCTCCAATAGCGTTTTTCCTGATGCTTAATCTTATCGAATTTGTAGAAATCCTTCGCAAGAACCGTGCTGCCCACATTTTTTGTTATTGTTTCTTCACTACAGTGTTGATAAACTTTATTTATTTTTTTTAAAAACAAGCGATTAAAAACAAACTTATGAAGGATATGTACATATATATTGATTATGATTGATTAAAACTAATAAGGTGTACAAAATGAATAAGCGTATATATTTTATCAGGTTTAAGGATACTTTAATGTATTATATAAAGCTCTATCAAGCATATTGTAGTTATGCAATCCTAAAAATATGCTAACAGCATTGATTGACTTCAGCTGTTCATAGCAGAGTGACCGCTAGGAATTTAAAAAAAGTCGTTTTGAGCACAATCTAACATATATTAATCCAAAAATTTACTAGCTTAAAAATTTTTTTTTGATAACTATTAAAAAAATTTCTTTTTGTGCTTTCCTTCTTTTGTGTGTTCTTGTTGTTTTGAGAAAAATTATGTTCGGTTAATCATTAACAGAAGTTTACCCAATAGTGAGGAAACAGCACTTTTATTGCAAAACCAAAGCACAAAAAGGGTTAGAAATCACTAAATGTTGCAAAATAGTATCAGTTCAACGAAGTCGCACAAAAAATCACAGGCCGGAAAAAAGGTTGCAATTGCAACTTTAGTCAACGAAGGGTCATGCTGGTTCAGAGGTAAAATAAGTCTAAGAAGATAACATATATGAAAGCTTCTCTTCATAAAATTTTCTCCAATCTTAATAGCCTTGGCAGCACCTTGGCAAAACAATCGCTTGTGTTAAAATAATACACTAGGTGGCCTTGCTATAGCAGCTATTTATTTCTTGCTCCTTGTCATTAGTTTTTTCAATATGTCACACTCAAACAATTTTCAAGTCTGATGTTGTAGCACCATGAACTTTTTTTCTGTTTTTTACGATGCATTGTAGTGGTTGTATCTCTAATGGAGTCCGCTTTTGTTATATCACCATGAAAATGTTGTCTAACCAAAGTGGGTGTTACAAGGTGCTCGCATAAGCATCAGGCGCGAAATTTTTTTGTGTGTGACATATTGACCGAACAAAAAAAAACAGCTGTGCTAACGAGGTCACCTTGTGTTTAACTGCGCATTTACTCGTGCTTAAAATTTTAAAGAATTTTGGCACACATATTGTCACGTTACAATTAAGTTACAATTCACACCTTGCTAGGCACTTAATTATCAAAAATTAAAAAAGATGCGGTCTAAGCAATAATTTTCCAAAATGTAGGTCTTCTTTTCGATACGCTGTATCTTGGAAACTAAAACAGCTATCGGCTTAAAATGTTCAACAAAAAGTAGTTAGATAATAAAACCTACATTTCAAAAAAATTTTTGAATTGGAGCAGGGGATGGGGTAGCCCCCATACAAAATAATAATTGTTATTAAATTTTCGGTACGATGTATCTCGATAACTATTACAGCTATCGACTTTAAATGTTCTACAAAAAGTAATTTGACAACAATGTCCACATTTTGGAAAAAAAATTGGTTGGATAGAAAGGAGCATAAGGAAATTAACAACTTTTAAGAAATTTTTAATACGCTTTATCTCGGTAACTTTAGGTGGCCGCAATTCTGGTCAGACATTTTGGTTCTCTTATTTTTTCGTTTTTTATATGAAGTTAAGGGCATCTATTAAAAAAGTATTTCGTTTTTAGTGTCAAACTCCATACAAAAAAATGAAAAAAGTAGGAGAGCAAAAGAGTCCCTTCGCATTGCAGTCACCTGGTACATTATTTAACCATGAAAATTTTAATAAATTTAAAAAAAAACCAATAATTAACAAAAAATAATTTGAATAAATAAGGCCGATAATATACATATATTTAGGTAAATCACTAAGGATGATATCTGTCGTATTGTCTTACTTTAAAACAAATGTCGTTATGGTTTAAAATGATTATTTCAAACGAATTATAAATATCATTCTAACCATTTTACATTTTTAGAAAAATAAGACAATATGACTATAAGACGTGTGTTTTGCCTATTAAAATTCTATACGTTTTTACGTAGTATGAGCTTTAAATTTTCCTTACTAATATTATATTACCATTTGTTTTTTATATTCCTTTTTAATCGTTTGTGTAAAAGACCTTTTTATATATACAAAGTTTATACAAAAAACGCTGGCAATTAAATACTTAGTTTGTTTTCAGAAAACAGAATAAAGATTTTATTTAAATAACGTTCATACAAATTATTTTAATGGGTTTTGATAAGCTTTTTTGAACTCCAAATACTTTAAATGATTTACTTGTTTACCTTAAATACGAAAGGTAAAACACAATTTTTTTTGTTTTATATTAAATTTGTATATGTATGTAGGTATGTTTAACAACTACAACCCAGCATACCATTGCCGGAGCGCTCATATATATGAGCTCATATATGAGCGATTTTATGAGCTTCTGTGAGTGTTTCCTGCGTGCATATTTCTGAGCTCATAAACGATCGATTTTATCTGCTTTTTATGAGTAATTTCTGCACTCTGACAGATAACGGTAAATTCCAGCTAAGCAGAAGAAAGAAGTTGCTCAAATTGATTCATTAGTGAATATTTTTGAAAGCGTAAAGACAAAATTGTGAGTTATCTTATAATAAATACAAAAATAATACATAATTGAAATAATGAAAAGAGCAAACTAAAAAAGAGCAAATTAATAATAAGTGAAATTCGTTCAAACAAATTAGGAAAAGAAAATCCAGCATGTAGTATTAAAAATAATAGTGTTGTTGAAGAAAATAGTGACAGTGAACGTATTTTAGAAAGAGAGAGTGTAAACGAAGACTGGAATAAGAGCTCAAAATGCGTTTTAAAAAAAGAGTCATAAAATACTCTTTTATGCAAAAAATTTAGAGCTCTTTCATGAGTGACCAGTTTAGTGGAAAAAACCGCTCAAAAGTGAGCGTTTTATGACTGTTTATGATTATTTTATGAACTCTTTATGAGCGTCAGCGTTCCGACAAAAGAGTCTTTATGAGCTCATTTAGAGCGCATATGGTATGCTGGGAAGCTAAAGCATTATGATATTAAATACAGTGAGCACACACATATGTACCTACACATAAGTATTTGTATATTGTATGTACTTACATATGTAAGTACTTGTCATTACATACATATATTTTACATATAATGTCCTTAATATTTGAAAAAAATTAGTTGCATAAATAACATTGGTAGAGCCATAACGTTTGGGTCCCTCCAACAAACATATATTCATATGTTTACATATACAAACGTACAACTAAATCAGTATTCATAAATTGTAGGTGCTAAAATATCCTAAATTTCGTCAATATATACATACAATATTTAAGAATATAAAAAAATTGGGCCATTAAAGTTGTGATTTAGTCATTTATTTGTTTGTTTCTTGTGGTTACTGTGTTGACCAAGGTACTGGAATGTGTTTAATGAATAGGGAAGTAGATGGTCATCGCGACATTTAATGTTGTTTGTTTTACTTTCTAAACATAGATGATGACGACATTCAATACTTCTTAGAAACCATTTAAGCTTTTCGTTCGTGTCGTATAGTGGAAGCTAAATAACATGCTAATACAATGCCCAATATTTGTATGAAAGCAATACCAATGCCCACTCCAATTAATATCATGGCATTTTTCTCTATACGCTTTTTTAGTTTACCAAGGCAACCCTCCTAAAAAAAAAATATTGGAACATATGTAAGTAGGCACGTAGTATAAATACAGTACGTTCATACAAACATATGTACATAATAAGAATTCGATTTTTATGTACATATGTATGTATGTAGGTATGTATGTATATTTTAACCCATATAAAGGCAAAGGTTAGTAATAATAACTGAAAAGTACCTGAAAATATTTATCCTTTCCTAAAGCAGGAGATTCTGTACAATGACCCACACTTTCCTCAATGTATTGGGGACGACAGCAGCTGGGTGGCAAAATTTTATTAGCACTCATAGTACGCCAATCGGATGGATTATCAACGCCACAACACATTAGTTTGCGTTGTATATTATCCCAGGCCATAGTGTCTTCATTATTAGAGCGTTTTATGGAATCCTGTAGCGAGGTTTTAGTCATCATTTCCAAGTCACTCTTGAAAACACTGGCAGCTATGCCCACAGCTAGTTCGACAATAAATATAATGGCCAATAGAACTGCATACTACAAATGGTAAAGGATATCTATTTAAATGAAATTCAACTAAATAGAATAATTTTCTAAAAACTTACCAACAAAAGCAATGCAGGAGATTCTTTGATTGCTCCGAAACAACCCAATGATGCAATAAGAAATATTATTAGACCCGTAATAATTAAAACAATTGGTGGCCCATTAATCTTCCCCTCTATGAAGTGGTTAAATTCATGGACATCGGCTAAGACAACTGCTCCGGCTATTAGAATACCCAAGCCAGATATCTAAAATGTAAGCAAAATAAAAAATGTTTAAGAAAAGTGTTTATGTATAGGTATACATATGTGCACATACATACATACATATGTATGTATGTATCGGCAAAGTAAAGAATTTAATAAGGCTCAACAAGTATATGAACAAAATATCAAACAGATATTTAGGGGAATTCATACATTCATATGCATGTACATACGTACATACATACATATGTACAACTTATGTTAAAAATTGTTTTTTTTTTTTTAAATTAATACTTAAGGTCGAATTTTAGAATTTACTTTTTAATGTCACAAAACTATAAGTAAAAATTAAGATAAAATTTTCAAATTATGAATAATATTTGGTGACCTTAAGGGTTCATTAGATTTTTAGGGAAATGCTTAACACAAACAATTCAATGTAACTTTTTTACACTTGGTTCACAAAAGGTAAATTTTTATAAGAATTAATTGAAGAATTTATCTATTTTCTATATAAAAGCACAAACATTTTAAAAATAATTTTAATAATTAAAAATGATAACAATCAGAACAAGAAAGAGTTCTGTATTCAACTCTGCCAGATCATTTTGGCCCAATATCGTCAAATCTTTAGAAAAAAATCGGCAAAATCGTCAAAACAAGTTTTGGAAATCGTCAGAGAATCGTTAACACTAAAATGTATGCTTTTTTATTATTTTTTTTTTTACTTAATAATAAAAAAAAAGCGGGAATACAAAGTGCTTGCTGGTAGTTGATTAAAAGCAAAATAAACTGAAAATGAAAAAAAGCTAATATTTTTGAAATTTTTTACAGATATCCAAGTTTAGTTCTAAAAATTAGAAAACAGGCATCCCGAAATTTCAAGTTTTAGAATCCTTAATCCCGGGATTTAAAAAAACTATGTAGTACCGCTTGGAAATTCTCTTAGAAATTAATTCCAATTTGAAATAAATTTTTACTGGGATTAGACCAAATGTATATGCAATTTCGGCCCAAAGTATCTCTGGGGGACGAACACTAATCGGGTTTTACATGTACACAACACGAATGCCAGGAAAAAACCATACCAAAGAGAGAAAAATACAAAAAAATTAACCACAATAACACAGGTGGATATTAAATTAAATTTTAGATAACAAACACAGTCAAGGCATATCGATACAAGGTGGCCGCAAGAAAAAAATTAAGAAAGTCGTTCTCTTACTCCTAATTTTTTTTATTTGGGGTATTAAGTTACATTTTAGATAAACACAGTGAAAAAGCACCTATACCTTCTCATAAATCATCTTCTCTCGTTGGATATACATACATAAGTATATTATCTTTGTTTTTTAAATATATGTAACATTTAATCTGCCCTGACCAGGTGATTGTAAGACGAAATTAAGAAAGCCACTTTCTTACTTTTTTCTTTTCTATATTCCAAATAGATGTGCCAAACTTCATATAAAAATAGAAAATAAATAAAAGAGTCATAATTTTCGTACGGAATTGCGGCCACCTGGTACGTGATTTCACCATGACCCTGACGGTCACCAAGTGGGAACTTATGGGCCTTATCATTATTATAAAGATGAGAGATGACGAAACAATGCAGTTTTATATATTTCTTTTAAATTCTATTTGTATAAGTTAGGATATGATGGGTTGGACCTAAAACAAAGCTCTAAACGTTAATGTTGTTAAAGCTTCGGCCTTTCCCTACAGAAACATGAAGATACCTTGCATAAAGATACCTTATCGTAAGATAAAACGGAAGAACTTACAAGACTAGAAAACCTTTTTTTGTTTTAAAAATTCCCTTCATAAAATACTGTCCACTCAAAGGTATAATATAAATGCATTGATATGTATGTACTTACTAGACAGCTGCACAAATAAACCTGAACTTGTTGAATACTTGAGTATTTTAAAGGATGAACTCTTATTTGTAATGCCTCTAAATAAAAATAGCTTTTTTCTATGAACTTCGTCTTTGTCAACTATGTATTTGCTGTTTTTGTTGAAACACCAAACAAAAACGTCCCACATAAAAAAAAGAGTACATATTGTGCCAAAAACACAAAACCTTGTTGTAGTTCTTATCTGTAGTACATATTTTCTTATTGACGTTCACTTTTGTACCAAGTTCATAAATATTTGTAATTGACAAACTACGGTTAAGTTTCTTCCGTACTGCCACACTGCGAGCGAATACATGTGCATACTCTCTTTGACGTCAAATTTCAAAAGTTATTTGAATACTTATCCACTGCAGACCTCTAGTACTAACAAAACATTACAACTGGTAAGACAAAATTGTTTTCCTAAGGTAAATATAAATAAACATATGTACATACATGTATAGTATATAGTAAGTTAATGATAACTTGTTTCTAAAACTGCCAGCCCTTTTTGTCTTAAGGTGCAATGTTTTATTCTTTACACAGTTAAAGTCATTAGTAATGACATATGTATGCGTGTATGTTTGTACAATATGCACATATTTATTTAATGAACAAAACCTCTAAGGTTAATCAGGTGTAATGAGTATTTAATTGAAATCGTAAAAATGGGGTAAGCATTAACCCTAAAAACAAACCAAAAAGTTTAAGTTAAAAAAACTTTATTATTTGTTGAAAAGGGTCATATAGAAAAACAAACACAAGTTAAGATTCCAAAGTTTTTTTTTTGTACAAAGGATAATAAGTGATCTACACCTCTCGGTTGTATTCAAAGAACTTGAAAGTAATTATGGTCCCCATTCTGTTATATTGTTATGCCTTTCCCATAAGTGATAAGGGTATACTATACGTATATAAGTTTGTTATTCCGTTTGTAATTTCTTTACTGTCCGTTTGCGACCCCATAAAGTGTATTTATTCTGGATCCTTGTGGATAGGGAAGTCGACTTAGCCATGTCCGCCTGTCCGTCTATCTTTTCGATGTCCCTCGACGTCGCATAGGCCCATAAGTGATATAAAATTATCAGAAATATCTGCGAGAAAATCGCTATTAAAATCCACCAAATCGCTTGATAACTGACCGTGCTGTAAGCCTAAAATTTGCACATTTAAACTTCTACAACTACCCCGAAGTTGCCCCGTACAATATGCAATGTCAGACTGATTCCCAATAATTTTTCCCCACGAACATTTTTTTGGAACAAACTGACACTAACAGGGTTACCATACAAAGTTGAATTTTAAAAAATTGTTTTTTAAATCCCTCCCACAGCTTCCAGGGTTCTCCTACAAAGGTAAAAT
Source organism: Melanophora roralis (assembly GCA_963583895.1). Classification (NCBI taxonomy): domain Eukaryota; kingdom Metazoa; phylum Arthropoda; class Insecta; order Diptera; family Rhinophoridae; genus Melanophora; species Melanophora roralis. The sequence goes on along the minus strand of OY757191.1, from coordinate 82,777,691 downwards.
GTAAGACCAACACCAATTAATTTGTTGTCCCAAACATTTTTGTGCAACATATTTACCCCCTATCACCACGCCCTAAAGGGGTTGCCATACAAAATTAAAAAAAAATATGGTAAAAACCCCTACAACTTCTCCGGAGCCACCCCTAGATTAATAAAATGTATCACAGACCCCCATTCTTTTTCCCTCCCAAACATATTCCTAGAACATACTTACCCCCTATCTCTACCACCTAAGGGGGTTGCTATACAAAATTTTAAAAAATTAAAGTAAAAGTCCCTACAAAATTTGAAAAAAATTAAGGGTTAAAATCCCTACAGCTGACCTAATCACCGAACCCTTTTTAAAAAAAACAGAAATATTTCATAAATAAAAAAACGGATAAAGAAAGGTTCGGGGTTTTGAAAGTCCAATGTGAAGGGTACCTAAGATTAGTCACAGCCGAATATAGCACTTTAACTTGTTTTTAAATTACGTTTTCCTTGTCCGATTTTACTTTATATGCTGCCATAAATAAATCTTATGGTTTACAAAAACTTTAAAAAAGGAGAGCGAGCAATACGACTGCCATATAAGAGTATATTTTTTTATTTAACACAGCAACAAATTTTTATGCATAAATAAACTGACTTTAACTTTTTTTAAAATAAACTTGTTATTTTGAATTTTTAATAAATTTTATATAAAAACTTTTTTTTCCTTTTCATTGCGAAATTTCACATTATTCAAACAAAACAAAAAAACAATAAATGACCCCAAATTTCTTTGTTGTTGCTTTTAATATAAAAATTTGGGGCCATTTTTCATTTTCACTTTGGGCCACTTTTATTTGGGTCATGTTTCATTAAGCTCATATTTGAAAACTATTTTTGGGCCATTTTTTCTTCTTTTAAGAATCTGCAATTTTTTGGGGCCATTTTGCATTTATTTCTTCATATAGTGTTTTACGGAAATTTTTAAAGGGAACAAAATATGTATGAGTTTGTGTACTTACTGCGAAAACCACATTAAATGCAAATAAGATGTACTTTATTAAGCTCATACCGCATGAACGCATTTTTATTTTATTTAAACTAAAATTATTAAAATAATTTTTTTTTTCTTTTAAAGATGTTTGTTTACACACAGATTTTGTTTGATTCCAATAAGGATATTCATTGAACACTGGAATTAAACTTTTCTCGATAAGAAAATTTTTTTTTTTATACAAAATTAAACTACCGTTAAGAGTGTCTGTCCAAAATACTGGCTCAATTAGAACTGACCAAAGTTAAATAGCTTGATTAGCGACCAAAATTGCGTTGTTAGTGGCCACAACACAACTTGTTACTAGGTCGTTATACGAAGTATGTAGTTAAACTCCTATGTAAAGGGTATGAAGTAAAAAATGTTTGAGGTAAAAGAAACTCTTTTCTGAAAAGTTTCTTCTTAAAGGAAACTACCAATACAACTTGTGACAATAACATTACCGACCTAATTTGGCTTTTAAATACATATATAGAACAATACCAAAAAGAAGTGCACTTATACCTCGATTGACGTGGTTGATTAAAAGCAAAAAATGCGTCACAAATTATATTATAAATAAAACTTGGGAAACTTTATGTTGCATTAAAAAAAGGCGAACTGAAGTTTAAGATTTAATCGATTTTTGACAAATTGGTATAAGATCCACTAATGTAATTGAGCAGTGGGTAAAACCAGAAAACAACGTAATTGATAATAATTAGTTCTTGTTTAAAACGTAAAAAACATGTGTTTACCCAGAGACAAATGAAACTGGACAGTGAAGTCTAAACAAAAGACGCAAAACAAAAGTGTAGACAATTTGTCAGGTAAGTTCTTACTGATTTGCCACACGACACATTAAACAAGTAAAGGCGGTGGCACATAGAATCCGTCGTAATTCAAGCGTTGCCTTTTTTAACTGACATTAACAGAACAACGCAAGAAGTTAGCACATAGAATCCTTTATAAACGGATGTTAAATCAGCTGATTTTTTATATTTTATATGACGCCGTGCAAAATAACTAATCAAAATTAAGATTATGAACCAGCTGGTAGTTGTCAAAGTACATGACGTACGTTAAAAGTTGCCCAACTTTAGTTCATAACGTTGAAGGAGACGTACTGAATGTGACATTGTTCATAATAAAACATGTTTTTCAACTTAGCTGTCAGTTAAAAATGGCGAAGTATGACGTACGACGGGTTCTATGTGCCACCGCCTTAAGAGACCTATATTTGGCTTGTCGAATTTTATATTCCTTTCACATAAGTGTTTATTTGTTTACCCAGCCATCTGATGTGGCCAAGTTGTTTTCGAACCGCAAATATTGCAACAAAAATACTTTGTGCCAGGTTTGAAGTCAATAGCTACTCCTATACCAAAAAAACAAAACATATGTACACAAATGTTAAAAATGAGAAACACGACAGAAACATTTTTGATCTTTGTGTGGTTATAACTAGCAACTTTTAGATTTTTTTTTTAACGAGCTGAAGCAACGCAAATGAAATCAGTGCAAATCGTGGCATAAGTGCACTCATACTTAAAAAAATGTTAATGTTTCAATATTGTTTGGCGTAATTATTATTTGTGTTAGAAGTAGTACAAAAAGCTTGCTTTGCTTAATTAAAATAACATTATATAAAAAACTACTTTTAATTTTCCACTTTTTTCTTCCCAAGAAGCCTATATACATACATACATACATACATATGTATGTATGTATTTATGTACATTGTACATACATAAGTATGTACAAAATTTACGCGGAAATTTTCATTGTAATTTTTCTGTCGCAAAGTGATGTCAATTTGTCATTGCTTTTGTAATATCTTCAATATCCATTTACGACCCCATAAAGAGTATATATACTGGATCCTAATAGAAAATTTTGTTATTTCCACGTGAGCAGCTATTTTTTTTTAATTTCTAATTGATATTAAAGGAAAATGAAAAATTAGTTTAATGAACTGTTTTGTTGATTTAAATGAATATCTTGTTAGAGCAGTTTTAAATGAATTCCTAGTTGTTTTAAATAACATTCCCAGTTGGTTATACTTAAATCATTTAAGTTGAGTTTAGGTTTATCATTTGTTGGCATTAAAAAAGTACATGTTAAAATTTAACTTTTGGCTTTAGTAAAAACATGGTATAAGAACTATACAGTGAACTCGCGGAAACGTGAATATCCAGAATCGTGAACATCCAGAAACGTGAACACTTTTTATTTAACATTAACTACTCTAAAACGTGAACAAACATTGAAAGCTTTAAAACGTGAACAGTTTTTTCTGAGTTTTTTTTTTTTGTTTAAATCAATTTAATTAGTTTTGGGAGTCCCCGAATTATGCAATAAAAGGATCTATAAGCGATATACATAGTTTTATTTGCAAAAGGTTGATTTTTGTGGTCAGATTAATAAGACAATTATGTATTACCCAAAAAACTTAGGTTTAAAAATTTTTAAATTGGACTTTTCGTTGTTAAGTTTTGACTAGATTTGTATGTTTTTGAACTAGTAACAGTAAATTGATAAAAAAAAAATTAAATTCGTTAGAAAATAATTAAAAAATATCCAATCAGAAACGTGAACAAAATCGAAAACATGAACACCCTTGGTAAAAATTAGTTCACGTTTCCGCGAGTTCACTGTATTTGCTTTAAAGACAAGTTTTTAAGATTTCATAATCAAATGAATGCTTCTGAAGTTTTTTAAAATAAAACAATTTTTTTTAATCGATACATTTGCATAGAATATGGACGGGTTTTATTTAAAATGATAAATTGTCGAACATTTTTGTTAATTAAATACTTTAAAGCATATAAAAACCTAATAACAATTTAACATTTTGGCAACTAGGATGGTTAGGAAAAGTGAGAAGGATATACCTAGAGCAGAGGATCCACCAGTGCAGGGTAAAACATCGTGAACATAACTGCAAGAAAAAAATTTATTTTGAAACATTTCATGGGATTATTTTAAATATTAAGAAAGATTAAATAAAACTAAACTTTGAAGGTACATATTAGACACATTATTACAAACGAGATACAATTGTATACCAGCCTGTGAATTTTTAAGGAATCGTTACGTTTTAAGTTTTAAAAGTCAATTTACACATGAATACATACATACAATACATACAATACATACACAAATATTATTAAAACGTTTAATAGAGTACAAGATACACATACATATATGTATGTATATGTATGTAGTACATGGTTCACGGCATTCAGACTATGTAACATGTAACACGTTACTGTAACATGTTACATTTATTTGAAGGCAAAGGGAGTAGAGAAGGCAGAGACGTTACAAAAGTAACACGATTTCTGTTTTTTATGTTACTTTTTGACGTTTCTCTTTTGACGTTTTCATTTTTTCTTCTATTTTTCTTTATTCTATTTCGTATATGCCATTATAATGACAGTCAAAACGTTCAAGAAGAAGAATAATTAACAAAACCAAAATTAAAAAGAGACAAGTTTGTAGTAACATAATGTAAATGCTTGAAGTTTTTGGAAGTTACTTTAAAACGAAATAAGAAAACGAGTCATGTTACAAGTAACATACTCTGAATGCCGTGTTTATGTCAGTGAATTTGAAATATCTGTAAGAAAATGTATTCTACGTATACAAACACGTGCCTACGGGTGTATGAGTAGTTTTTAACACAATTATAAAATATTTGATGTAAAATAGTTTAAGAAAGAATCTATTAACGATAATAATAAGGATGCGGTTGTGGATAATGGTATGTGGGAGTGTAGGGATAATGATATGGGAAACCTGACGATAATAGTGGATAGATAACTTGATCTTGTGGTTTATCATGGGGTACGTAAAATGCTGGTTGATTTTGAGGTGATTCTGATGATGGTGGCTGTTGTGCTATTGCTTGTGAAGAACATAATAATGCAGCGTTGGCTAAACTATAATCGCTGTAAGAAAATATAGAAATATTCACAATTTTAATAGTTACATTGACTTTCGACAGAAAAAAACATCTGAAACCATATTAGCCGAAGAAAAAAGAATTAGAATGTTCTAGGTAAATGTCATATAATAAATCGCCCACTAACATATACATATATACATACATATGTGAATAGTATGTACATAATTATTCAATATGTTATTTTAATAAAAAAACAATTAGTTAATACACTTGTTAATATTTATGTACCCCATCCCAAAACTACCCAGCAAAAAAAATTGGAAGTTGTTCTAAAATCACAGCTTTTCATTATACAGTAACTAAGTATTCTCAAAGATGTCAAGAACTTATGTACATAAAACCAATTATTAGACAATAATAAATAATAACAAATAGATTATCTTAGATTTTTTCACTTTTAATTTTTTTGGATTACTTACCTGCTTGACAAGCACGTGTTAAATTCATTGATGTTTCCCTAAAAGTGGAACTATTTCGGGTTGCCTTTATCAATGAATTTAAAAGTGATTACTGTGCTCTTTTTTTGCTGGGTAAAAGGTATTTAACACAGTAGTTACACAATCAATTTCAATTTTTGTTTCAAATTTGTCACTCACCGTTTTTTACTAAAACAATAATACTTACAAAAATTGATACGAGTTGGCTTAAAAATTTTCTTAAATTTTGTCTTTCAAGTTACAATCAAGAAAACAGTCAATGAGTAAATTTTTTTCTTGATGGCATCTTGCTTTAAAATTGCGCCCATTCTACGCTTTTAATACTTGTAAAAGTATCATGTACGAGTAGAACCGAAACTTGAAAGCAAAATTTGATCGTAAGACTGTAGTGTAAATTATATATAAATAATTTTAAAATAAGAAAACGAAATGTTTGGCAAATTTCTATCAAGTTTAATAAATTTATCTTAAAATTTGTTTGTTTAATATACATATGTTAACACAGAATACAACATACCACAATTTAAAATAACACCAAATAAGTTTTGTATTATTGATATAAACATACATACTTAGTCCAGTTAACAAGATACAAATTAAATTAAAAACCCATTAAAATAAGAATTTGTTAGAAATATTTTTTCTTTAATTTAAACACAAAAGCATTAATTAGTTGAATATTTTTAATTAGTGACAAAAATTATTTTTTTTTTGTTTTTTCTTTTAGTATTAAGTAGTAAATGTCAATAAACATAAATGTAAAAAATAAACATAATTACTTGATCCCAATAACACCGCAGGCTGCACGCCCTCCTGCATTGCCAGTTTTCTTTGAATCAGGATGTGTTGTTTTTCCCAAATCATCAACGTTGTCATGAATAACTAAACCACGTCCAATGATTGTTCGCGGTCCTGTTAAGCTTATTAAATGATCTGTAAATGTGGTATCAACAACGCCATCAGCATTGGCTTCAATGTTGCCCAAATCTCCGACATGTCGAACTTCGTCACTGGGGCCGCCATGGTCCATCTAAAATGTTATAAATATCTCTCAAACAAAAGAAATACACATAATATTATTTTAAACATAAAACCCTACAGTACGTTACAAAAAAATGTTTCAAATAAATAATGTTGGTTTAGAGTAAGAAGCTGAAGGGTAATACGTGGACTGTGGACTTGTCGGATGGTATACCTCCAGTGAAAGTAAAGGCTAACTGCACTGCGCTGAAACCAGATCACCAGTGCTGGTTGAAGGGGACTCTAGACGAGCGAATGGCTCTAAGGCGGAGAAAAATTCCGGGCCAGACGTCCTTGTTGAAAACCCGGAAACCGAGATTTACTTCAGTCTTCCAAACCAAAACACTGCTCTACAAGCGGAGGTCCAGGCAATTAGAAAACTTCTGTCCTGGCTCAGAGCACACGCAGATGCAACTAAAGAAAATATCTGTACAGATAAGCAAACCTAGTTAAAAGCAATTATATCCGGGAACATCACATCTAGGATGGTGTTGCAATGAAAGAGGATGATTAATGATATCTAGAAATACGGCAACGAAAGCATTATATGGGTGCGTGCTTAGTAGAAGGTGGTGGTAAAGAACTAGCTAATAAATTTGCGATTAGGGCTAGGGGATTGCAGGAAGTCGACTTGAGCAAACCAAAGCCTTTTGGCACGACAAAGACCAAGTTAAAAAATGGGCAGAAAATGGCCACAAGGTGTTGTGGAACAAGAAAACAGTTGGAAGAATGACGAGAATCCTTTGGGGAGGCCCGAATAAAATTCTGAAACTTGGGTAGCCTGAATTAAGCAAGATGAAGAGGGAGATGGTGGTTCACTCAAACTTTAAAGCACAGTGCCATCGAATAAGAGCTGCAAAGAACAGCGATTGCAGCGCATGCAGTGGGAACATCAAATCGATGAAACATTTCCTGTGTCACTGCCCAGCTTTTGCACAGACCAGAGCCCGATGTTTTATGCTTGTTGTTTTGCCAGATGCGGATCATTTTAGTAGGTGTGAATTGGAAAATTTTGAAGGAATGCGTCTTAATCACCAAATTTCAATGTACAGTTGTGTTGAATACTGTTCTTTAATAGGGATACAGACTCTGATGTGAGGGCCAGGGTCACGAAAGGTGAGTTAATGCCAATTCGTGTAGAACTTCTAGAATTATGTGATTTTGTGACTCGTGACGACGAGGTTTCTACTATCTTTGCGAAGAAGCGATTGTTGACTCCTAGAAGGGACGATAAGATGATAAGTGCAGGACACGATAATGGTAGGTTTTGATGTGTCCCGGGGTATAAAAAGACTGTTAAACATATTCGATGTTAGATTTCGGCGCTCCAGAGCAGATTGTCCAGGGCCTCAACCTAAAGAAAATTTGAGATTAAAATTAAGGGGCTGCTGGCATTTGCCAAGAGAGTATGGAGCCGAATTTCCTTACCTAGAATCACCCGGTTGTATGTCGTTTCTTTTGGATATGATACAATTTTTTTCTTGCCAAATGCCGAATTTGAATACAGCAAGTATTGCCTAGTCCGTCATGCTCTATATTTTTATTTTAGGGATTAAAATGTGTTTAAAAAAGGGGATATTCCGGAATTTTCGGATTCAGAATTCCGAGATGGCCTTTCCTTTTCGTATTTAAGTTCTACTTCCAGAAATCCTACTTAAGATTATTAGCTGCAATTGGATATTGGCACCAAGATGTTTTTATAGACGCATATGTACATATGTATTTATATCCAAAAATTATTGGACTTTCTAAACTTTGTGAAAATCTGTTCATTATTGTGCAAAATGTCTTTTCAAATACTTACCCTATCAGGATTAAAATGACCACCCATACTCAAACAACCATTTGTTAAATCTCCTTTTTCGTGAACGTGGAAACCATGTTTGCCGGGCGTTAAACCGGTAATAAAAACACGAACATGTACATTTTCTCCACAAGCATTTTGTATGAATGTAACATTTCCATTTACATTATTACTGTTTGGGCTCGATATATAGGCAATGGCCTCAATACGAGTATTTTTCTAAACATAAACCACAACAACAAAAATAAAAATTTTTAATTAAATAATATGAGTAATAGTGTTGAATTTCACCTCTGCTGCTAAAGCTGATGCCGCACAAACGGACAAAAGTGTAAAAACTAAATTCCAAGAAGTCATTGCACAACTGAAATGGGGAAATATGAAAAAAAAAACAATCATCATTACATAAAATATAACTCGATTATAATATAATAATACATAACACTATTCCTTTATTTTCTTAAATCTAATAAAAAATTTAAATAAAGTATCGGGTGATTACTGGTTTGCTTCACGGCTCATATTAAAGAAATTGAGTTAGAAGGTTATAAATAGGACTAGTGTGTTGTTTTTCAAAATAAATATTTCTAAGATAATTAAACCAAACATTGGGTGTTCCAAAAAATTTCATTCTAGTTCGAACTAATGGGAGAAAAAAGAAAATTACTTGGTTTTTGAATTTTTAAATTAAACAGCTGATTTTTAAATTCTTGTCCGAACTCAACCAAAGAAAAAGTTCAGGAAAATTTCTTCAGGAAATAAAAAGTAATTACTTCCTCATACGCTTTCTTTTTTGCATAAAAATTGTTACCTAAAAAGCTTTTGGGTAAGTTTGTGTAAATTCGGACTACTTTTTTAAGTATCTGCACCACAAACATTCTTTAGGTTTTTTTTTGAAAACGATTTGTTGTGCCGTACTGTAAACCAGTAATCACTCGTTAATATCTAAATACAAGTTTATCCATACATAAAAACGTATACACTTACAAATCTACGTATCGTCAATTACAAGTTAACGAAGCCAAATAAAATGCTACGAAACAACTTTGACGTCAAACTATCAGAAACATTTCTAAAGAGACTCATATTCAAAACCAGCAGGATTGGTTCACTAGGAACCGAGATATAAATCAAAACCTGAGATAGCCCATTTGTTTAGGACGAAATCCTTATATGTAACCCAATAGATTTCTTTTAGCAAATATGGCTACCGTTGCCACAAAATTTTGCATGGCGAGTTTGAGTACCATAAGCTAAATTGGTGGTAAATTTTCTTGGTTAGGAGCGAGGGGAAGTGGATAAATCCGACAAAAATAATTTAGCTTAATACTGCTGTCTTTATTTCTACTCAAGAAATATTTTAAGGGTAGAACAACTATCACAGCTATTGATTTTAAATCTGACACAAAGAAATATTGACCTATATTGACCTACCGCAGATACAAAAATGCTAATGTGAAGAGTATCTAATCAGGTAATCTCGTCCCTGCAACAACTACAAATTAGTACCAAAGTGTCAAACAACAGCTCTTATAAAAAACGGTGAGTAATAATTTTTGTTGTTTTATTTTCATAGGAGAACATAATTTTGACATTTTGGCACTAATCAGCTGGGCCGACGAGACTACCTGGTTCTTTGTATCATGATAACAATATAATTCTTATTTTTTATTGTTTTTTTTTTTTAAAGCAAGTCTGTGTTGGTCTTCTTAAGTTTAGTCTTTGTTTAGGCTATTAAGAATTTAACAGCTCTAGCGACCTGTTGTATTTAAGGTGGCGATATGTATGTTTGTACATATTTTTTTTTTTATTTGTCAATAAAAGGCAGTTAGTGACGTAAAAACGTTTTGTGCACTGAAACAACTAATACATAAAAGTCACTACTAGTTCTACAGTTCAGTCAAAGCAATACTTTAACAACGTTTAAAAAAAAACAAGTTAATCTCGTGGTGTTTTGCTACCCTGATTTGCAATGATACTATTAAGTACTATTGCTAAATCTACGTTTAAAATCGTGTCCGAATTTGCACACTAAATACTTTATTATATCTATCCTGATATTAAACCTTCTCTTTAATTTATATAAATGTACATGTGAAAGCTAATATGTATGTATCAAAGTTCGTAAAAATATTTAAAAATAATAACAATTATTTACATATTATTTTTATTTTGCAAAAGGTAGTTAAGAAGAGGGTAAGTTACTGATTTTTCTCTTACCGCCCGTCCAAATTTTTAAAAATCTATTTTTAGCAGAAATAAGCATCGAGCATTAAATACATCGCTGCAGGAAATGTGTGGTAATTGATTGGCGCACTCGTCCTGTGATTAGCACAAACATGAACCGGTATGGTCAGATATAAAATATATTTAGATTAAAGAGTTTAATTATTGAATGCACCTGTCACAATATATTTGCTGCGACTGTAAAAGTTACACATGTTACTAAATTTATTAAAAGTAAGTGTATCAATAGACATACGGACAACTCGAGATTAAAGTACTTATGTACAAACAAACATATTTAATATCATAAATTAAAAAAAAGCTTTCCGCTTAACCTACTCGTACTTACAAATAAATGTATGTCAAATGATTGATAGAGCAATGCGGCACGATTAAATCAAGTATTGTAACATCTGACACCAAATTACTTTTTCTCAAACGTTTATTGCCGTTTTGTATTATTGACCTCTTCTGTTAAATTAAAGTACATAAGCTGTTTTGATTCTAATAACCTTAATATAATTTTTAGTTTTTATTTATTTTTATTTATTTATTTACAATAGAAAGTGTTTTTATTTTCAATGTCTATACAGGGTCAAATATCTAAGATAAGTACCCAAATAGAATGAAAAAATATACAGGTAGCAATTGTTTATTGAATCAAATATAAATTTATATCCGTATCCATAAACATTCACATATTTTAAAATTCATTATTCGTATTAGGTTTGTTCTTTACATGTCAGGTTAACTCGCTAAAAAACAAAAGCCAAAGTTAATTTCAAAACAACTTAAGTTTAAAGAAAAAGAAGAACGTCAAAAAATGGACGTCGTCTGAAAGCCCCAATTGCCCATTTTTTATGGATTGCAGTAACATGTCAAATATTCGGCTCTAAGTGCATACTTGACCATAATATAAAACATGTTTATATTACAAATCCAATTACTTAATTCGCTATTTAAATCACCAACACAATTTTGTTTTTTCTATTACAGACGCTTATGGGTTTCGGCAATTGTTTGTTTTCATTTCTGTTTCATAAAAAATACATGCATACCAACACAAATCCACACACACAAATGTGAATGAATAGTTCTAGCCATGGTGGAATAAGAACTTCCTGTAAAATTTCAGAATGTATTTTGTTGTTGCTAATTCTAGCTTGGTTGTCGAAAATGTAGCGAACACACATACACACAGTATACACAGTATCCAAGCTAAGCTAGAAATCATATGGCGGAAATAGAAGTCAGCTGATCAGTTATTCCTACCTTATTAAATATACTTTGGTTCTAGCTTTGATCAACGATCTTCTTAGCATCAAAATTTTTAGTTTTACTTTAACAGCTGTACAGGTAAACTTTTAATTGAGAGATGACACTGATTTGCTGGTTTGCCCGTCCGGCATTCCAAACTCAATTAGCTGAGGATTCATCAACAAATGAGACAACGAATTACTTATTTGGGCTGTAGTGTGAACATGATATTAATCGCATCAAACATTAAGTTTTTCTGTATGAATTTGGTTAACATTATTAATAATCAATGGCACAATACACTTTCTGACCAATAATTATTTTTTAAGAAATAATAATAGTAAATATACATAGTAACGTATTGTTCATGAAACTTGCCTGCGAGGAAGTTAATGCGAATGTATTATTTTTAATTTTTTTTAATAACTTTAAAGCTATGCCTATCGGTCTATGTCAATTCTAACTTTACAGGTATATTTATTGTATAATTATCTGAAATATTTCTGAGCAGATCAATATTATAAATCAGCTAGATCGGTTAACTAGAGGCCAGGATATAGCAAAAAACCTAAAATAATCCCATTTTTACGACAGAACCTATGTATGTATGTATATATCCGAAATTTTTTCAATAACTACGGCCACTATTGCCACACAACTTGACACAGAGATTAAAAAAACAAAAAGCTAATTTTGATTTTTTTTTGTATAAGAAAAGTAGGAGTTGTAGCCCCCCTACAATTGCACCAATTTTATTAAATTGAACGGATACGCTTTACCTCAAAAACTTCACTTCAAAACCAAATCACGTTTATAGAAATTTTCGTATGATATCCACGTTTTGGGAAAAAATTGTTTTGGGTCGAAGTAATAAAAATGGTAGCCCCCATCACTGTTGCCAAGTAAGGGGGTTTCACCCTAAGCTAAGGGTTATTTTTTTATATTGTGCATTGGTTTTACCCACACCTTATACGTGGTAAGATTTTTGTAACGCCTAAATGTTATAGTCTGAAACCCACCTTTTGTTATACCGATCAAATCAGAATCACTTACTGAATCGATCAAAGCATGGTAGTTTGTCTCTCTTCAAATATTACTCTCGCTTTCCACAAAATGTTGCATATCTTATGAAACAATTGTAAAATTGAATCTAATTTCGGTGGGACCATAATTTTCCATGACTCCCATACATGTCCTCATCCTAAAAACCACATTAATGCTTACGAGATGTAATAGCTTATGTACTAGAATTTTTTAGGTAGAAATGATCCAATTAAATTATGCAAAGATCAGTCCATATTTTATCGTACCTTCCACAGTAGGCGTTTACTTAAAAATCATGCTCACCTCCTTATATATGTTATGGAAGGCGATATTAAACAAAATTTTTAAACTGTTTTCATATTGATCAATAATTTATCATTTTACCTTCATTTTACCCCTCTAACAAAGTCATCTCAAGCTGTATATCGTCACAGAAAATGCGAAACGCCCTATCTAACATTAAAAAATTTTTTAGAAGGGGCAAGTATTTTTGTGTAAATGAAAAATATATTTACAATTAACACAAATTATTGCCATATATGTTAGTTAAAAAGGATCAACAAATTTATTTCTGCTGAAAAAAAGAGTTTTGCGAGATGACGTACATATTTGAAGGCTATAATTTATAAAAAGTCAATTTTAAATTGTTTGTTAGATAGATCGTTTTGCATTTTCTGTGACGATATGTAGCATGCATGTGGTACTTAATGTGAAAAAATTGTTGTTGAAAGTACATATAATATAGTCAGTCTAACAGGACCGACTATAACTTTCCTACTTGTTTATTAAATTCTTCTTTAGTGCTAAAAATATTCTGCCAAATAATGTTTTAAATTTAGTGCACGTCTGTTAGACCTGCAAAAACTGGCTAAAATTTGGGCAAAAGCAAGAACCGATTTTAATTTGCGTTTTTTAAATTTTATTAAATGCAAACAATAATATTTTTAAAAACAACTTTTTTATCCAGGTAAACTATGTATGTTTGTATGTATCTACTTATAACATCAATATGTAGTCGTTAAACAAGGTTTTATACTAGACATACAAATGTACATACACATGTACATATGCACACACATACATATGTATATTCATATTTATGTATATAATATTACTAAAAAAAACCTGTAAAGATAATAAAATTAAAAAAAATTTTAAGACTAAATAAAATGGCTTTAGTGTCAGATGTTTTTTACCTTTGCTTGCTGTAATTTTTTTGTCAAAAATATCAGAACAGACTTTACAAAAAGAAAATAAAACTTGACCTGATTCAAAAAAAAACCCACACTTTTCCACTCGTTTAAAAAAAGGTTTGTAAGTTTTCTTTTTAAATTTTTGTTAAGTAGACGAAAATTCCCAATTTTTTTTTCTATTAATTGCGGTTATCTAATTAAGTAAATAGTTTTTAATAGCTTACCGTATCTTTATTAATTTTATTTATTCTTCCTAAAATTTAAATAACAAAGTTATATGTATGTATATGTATACACTACAGGTATTTTTTTAACTTTTAAAATAATAAAACCGATCGAGAGTTTTCAAACACAACCGTTTAATAGAACGTGTAAAACACAACTGTTCTCTTACGGTAATGCAGCTGTATTCTTTAGGTGGATAAGCTTAATATTAATCCATGCAAAAACGCAGCTGAGTAAAAGCTTCAAAAAACTTAACTTTTTATCTTGATCATACAAAAATACCTACACTGAAAACAATGTTCTTTTTACAGTTTATGGTAAGCATTCTGGTACAAACATACATATTTTTATTTAAATTACAATACTTTCATATGTAATACGAATACATCCTTTAGCTTGTAATAATTTCAAAAGAGAATTGAAAACCTGAATGGATAATGCTTAAAGACTACTTTCAATATAATTATACCAAATAATATCAGAAGAAGCATGAAAACATTATAGTTTTGCTGATAAACAAAACTGAGGCACGCGACAGCGGATTCTAAATGTCGGAATTTATGTATAATCGTCAGATAATTACTGATTTGCCGCACAGCACATTAAAGCAAAAATTTAGTTGGATATTGATACATAATTTTTTCGATATTTTTAATACAGTAGAATCCTAAAATCGCAATCGAACGGACAGAATGCTTTTTAGTAATAGGATGAGTTTTTGAACTAAAGAGATTTCGATTTAACGGGGTTAGAATAAAATGAGATTTAAATAAAAAAAAACAAAAATTTTTTAAAGGTTATAATATACTATTTAAATCACCACAATTAATATGTTATAAAGAACAATTGTAAAAAAGCATTGCCTTTGGATTTTTTTCAAAACATATTGGTTTTTACGAGTTAGTACGGTTTACGAATTAATGAGAGAACCAAAAATATGTTTTTTTTGCGAATTAAAGTTTTTCTCATGGGTTCAGCCGTTTATTTCGAATTGTTAAGGTTTTCAAATTAACGGGGTACGAATTATTGAGGTTTGACTGTATATTAAAACCAAGTTCCACAATTTTACAGTTAACTTACCAATGTTACGCTTCGTTGTTGACATTTTGCGCATTTACATTTCAAGAACAGGATACAATAGAAAAATACAACAAAGTTATAAACCGTTACCTGGGGGCAAATTAATGCATTCGATTTGAATCGAAATTAAAAAAAAAAATTCTAATTAGAATTTCAGTATTAGAAGCATTGAAAATTTGATCAATCAAGTAGAATTTCGATTCGAAACGAATGCCGTAATTTGCCCCCTGATTTTCGTTTAAAAATGGTCTGCTCATAAATCATAAATAGGCAAACAATAATCTCTTCTCAAAATGTACGACTTAGGGCCTTTCTATATTAAGGTAACGGTATGTAAGTTTGTTGTATATTTCTTTATCGTTTTTTCCTAAACTGATTGTTGGTCCAAGCCGCAAGTCAACAACCACCCTGCGATTAAACAAAAACTTGAATTTGTTTAAAATTATTTGTATGTATTTTAAGATGTCGGATTTAAAAACATTTTTACAAACTTTGTTATTGTTTTGCATAGAATAAGGTGCTTCTTAAAACACTTAAAACAAATTTGTCTATATTTTCAAATTTCGAAAATTGTAAATTTAAACTAAATGTTTTTACTCTTATTTTTTAAAGCTTGAAACAAAAAACGTACAACAAAAAATAATTTTTAAATCCATTGTTACTCTAATCGAATTATATAATCACCCCGAGTACTTGGATTTAATATCGGACTACTAACTCAGTTACAACTTTAAATGGAACAAACCCATTTATTTTCACAAACCAGTTTCAAAATCAAACCTTTGGGGAACACAAAAAGTTCGTTTTCAACTATTAATTACCCACAGTTGAAATTTCAAGCAATCAAATATTTGATTTCGAGTTGTTACTGTTTATAATTTAGCGCAAGATATTTACTTACTGACATTATACTTAAGTGTTGACTTCTCCATCTCTGGTGTATACCTCTCATTAATTTTTGTTGTCTTTTAACACGTGCTTTATTAATTTTTCATGTGTAAATGGAATTTTTTAAGAATTTTTTGTACATATGTAAGTATGTGCATACATATGTAATTAGGGAATTATTCTACGTTTTAAAGTTGATTTCTTGCCCTTATGTAAGTTTAAGTCATTTGTAATTTGTATTATTTGGCCTTTTTGTAACGAAAATATTTTTTTTTATTAAATTAAATGTATTTTTTGTTTTAAGCCATTTGCTTGTTTTTTTTTTTTTGTTGTAAAGACTTTTACAAGATGAAGTTTTTAAAGACCTTAGTCTGCTAATATACAGCATTTTTTTATTATAAAAAATGTCACTGAGCTTTTTTAAATCTCAGTGTTTAAGAGTTAAATTTTTAGAACAATCTAGAATCTAGATTTTAATTAAGCTTCTAAAATTTTTTGAAGAACAATGTTCTGAAATAAGTAACATAATTGTTACTCACAAAAAGTTTTAAATTTTTTTGATCAAAAAATTTTTTTTTTATATTATATTTGCTGCTACATATCGCTTGCTCAATATAACAGAGTTGAATGTGTGAAAACATAGACGTTGAGAAAATAAAAAAATTAGATTTTTAATATTTTTTGTTCTATTTTCAAAAAAAATTTTTTTGTTAAAGCTTTAGTTAGGAATAAGTAAACTATTTAAAATAATATATATATGTATAACAAAAGTCTTCTAAAATTTAGCAAGAATTTTTTGAAGGTATTAAGAATACTAGCAATTAACCCGCTACTTCGTAAGCAAAATTTTAAATTATTGCAAAAACAAAGTACTTAATGCAAACAATAACCATGAGCATAGAATAAGTAAAATTTCCATGATTTTCTACACGATCCTTATCCAGAATCTACATATGTTTTTTTATTTTTATGACTAAAAAAGAACATTTTACCATTTTATTGACTTTCTACCTCAATTTGGGTCAGAAGCCGTTAATATCATATTAATTAACTTATAATCCTAAAAATGAAAAAAGTACTAAAAACTTAGAAAAAAAGTACTTTTTGTCCATAAGATAAAGATGTGCAAATATATTTTATATTTTATTCGTTTTGTGCTTTACACCTTTTAAACATCTAATTGTAGATAATCTAGAAGTAATAATTAACTTTTTACACACCATTGGCCAATAAATAAAATAAACTTAAAATGAATAATATAAATATTAAAAAAAATAATTTGTAGCATCTGTATTCTCTACATTAAAAAGTTGGTCTCAACTACTTAAAATTGAATCTCTTCTTGTAGACGGAAGAGATTATTCAGTAATTTTCATATGTTGTGACGATGTCGACCCAAAGATGACGTATGGTTGGGTGGTGGCGGCGGTGGATGTGCAGGAGAACTTTTAACAAATGTTTTATTGGCATCTTTCAGATGTTCTCCATTAAGAGTTTTGTTGTTGTTATTATTATGGTTGATGTGGGCACGCTTCATGGGTCGCTTGCGGTCCGAGTCGGAATTTGAGGTCAGCTCTACGGTTTGTAGGCTCTGAGCCCTTTGCAAAGAGAGCCGTAAAGGTTTTTTGGGGGGAGTTGGTCTTACTGTTCGGGCTTCGGACATTGTGTCACTGGGTTGTTGACGTACTTTTAAGCGTGTCCTATCATTCTCATGATCAAAATCTAAAGACTTAACACTTCGCATATCAGATGGCAGGCGCGCCCTTAACGTTTGCACTTCTGTGCCACGGCTTGTGTTACGATGACGATCACAATTTCTACGTAAAAAAGTAAAGAAAGTAAAATATTGATTTCAATGATTTAAATTCGTTTTATATAAGATTTTCTTACACATTATCATGGTTTAGATGTTCGACGCTTCGTGCTAACATTTGAGTTTTACTTAGCGATCTATCGTAACGTTCTCTTTCTCGATCTCTATGTTTTCCCTTGTCCCTTTTATGAGACTGCTGCGCCGTAGAAGCCGAATCACTGTTAATGGAAATTTTAGAAGCGGAGAGAGATTTGCCAGATATCATAACATTAATATCGTGTTTACTATTGTCTCTTATAAGAGTTTTCGTAATATGAGCTGCTGATTTACTTTTTATTAAATTTTGATTTTTATTGTCATTTTCAGGAGTGTCATCCCCCAACAATTCTATGGGTTTGCCACCTACTAAAGTTGTTATGTAATTGCCTCTTTGAAACACCAAGGGCTTATCTGGGGTTGTAGAATGTGGTGAGGAAATGCTAATGCTGGTAACATGTCCATTGGTTCCATAGTGCAACTGTTGATTATTATCTGATTCTTGTTGTTGTAACTGCTGTGGTTGTTGCAAGTTTTGTTGTTGATCCTGCTTGGCAGTTTGCAGCTCTTTTACCTGCTCCTCCAAGTATGAGATCCTATGCTGCAAACGCATATTGTTTTCTTTTTCCTGATCCAGTTGTTTTTGCGGAATAGCTGCTGGTTTTTTTCTCAAAACAACCATTTGACATTTACCGGTGTTACCAATAAGTTTTTGGAACTCATCTTTGGTTTGACATGTCACCAACTTTCCATTAATTTCGAGTATGCGATCACCTTTATATAACCCATCTCCTTCCAAAGCCCATTCTACATAAAAAAGGCCAGGAACTTCAGGCAATTCTTGAGCAGCCCATCGTCCTGTAGTTGCGGTAACAGCATGTAAACTAAGTGCTGTGCCATTATTTAGGATGCTGAAAGACAATTAAATAAAACAGAAAAAACTCAAATGTAATAAAAAGATTGTTTGCTGGTTGCAAGTTAAAGGTCGTTAGTATTTTTAAATTAAATTTGAAGGGCTGAAGTTCCATTGTGATGGGCAAGACCATTTTATCCACATTTTTGCTTATTATTTAAGCGATTCATGTTTTTATTTAAAAAAGACAATGATTTTAAAGAATGGTATGTTATTAAATGTTTAATAGTAAGTAGACACTGCAAAAAGAAGATTTCTGCTTATAAGGACCACTAGAAGACTGTGACAGGCGTGACCTTACAATTGAATTTATAAGAATTTTAGCTTTAAGATCATGCTGTGTAAAATATTTTTTAAAACATACCAAAGTTTTTAATTTAAATTATGTGTCTTAAGTGTTTTTTTTATCGCATTTGATCCTTGAGTTCTACTAAAAGCTTTTTTTTTTAAGAAAACCCCTTTTAAATAATGTGATGGGTACGACATTTTCATTAAAACGTAAGAAAAAGAAAATCAAATTACTCAGGTGACCATTTTCAAAATTTGCCAAAAAAAAAATTAATAATATATGAACCATTTTTTATATTTTAATTCCTTTCCAGGCGTAAATTCATATATTTTTTAAAAAAGGAGAAAACGATTTTCCCATTTTGGGCCGTTTTACGTGAAATTGACCTGAAGTAAAGTTAATCATAATATTTTGCAACAATAAGTTAAAGGAGAAACCAAAACCAAACATGTATATTTTAAAATTTTTTAAGTTATAATAAAGTTCATTTGTTTCAGAAAAGCTGATAAAATTTTAAAAATTTCCTAAACAGCATTAAAGTACTTTTCAACTTTTGACCTAAAATTATGGTTCCAATTATTAACGAAAACTAGGGCGTTGGTGTTTTTTTTTTTTTGAACGTTTATCATAAGGTAGCAGCCATGAGTGTTTAAGTTTTTGTTTTTTTTCTAAAAAAAAAGTCTTTTTCAAGATTTAAAGTTCACATTTCCCAATTTACCTAAACAAACTTTGAGGTTCCACCTTTGATTTATCTAGTCTTGCTTGTAAAGCTCTAGCTTCTTCTACTATTGATAACAGCTGTAATTCCTCACGGCCCAGTGCATATTCCAATTCAGCTTGTCTTATTCTAATATCTATGTTACTGCAAAAATTTAAAACAAAAAAACAGGAACATTATTTGTTTACCTTAAATATTTATCTTTGGTTGTGGTTATAAAAACTTACTCTGTAATATCAAGTTTTTCTAAAGCACATTTCAAGTTTCGTATTTTAATCTTTTTATTTTCAGCTTCGGTTTTTAACTTTTGCAACTTCTGCTCGGCTGCTGGTTTATCTTCGTCATTTAGAGGCGGTCCAGAGGGGCGTGGCAGTTTGCCTAAGCATAGTTGTATGCGTAAATTTTGAATAATCGATTCACGATCCTGCAAAGCCGAACGAAGTTCTTTAGATTCATTGCGACTAGGACGTGAAAACAATGTACCACCCAAAGATGCTCCCTTGCGCCTTCGTCCAGTTGTTCCACAATGAGGTATATTTATGCCAATGTTTGAGTCAATATTTGACAAAGCTTTGGTACTTGGGTTATCATGTATTAAACTGTATTTGGTAGATGTGTTGTTACAACCTTTAGGGTTCAAAATAGTCTGCAAAGAGGTCAGGCAAATAGAGTTTATTTAGTAAAAATATATTTACCAAAATAGTGTTTATTTTTATATTTGTACGTATCACAACTTAAATAAAGAAAGGTCCTACCTCTAGTTTCTTATTGGTTTGTTTTTTTCATTTTTCAATATAATTCCCCTTTAATATGAAGAAACGTTACATATAAAACAAGGTTCATCAATACAGATAGTGTTAAGCACGCAGCTTAAAAAAACAAAAATTCTAAAGTCCAATTAACTTAACTTTCCTCAATATCACCTTTATGAATTCTCTTTGGAAGAGAGGTATAAACTTTACATAAAAAGCAAAATAGTTTTAAAACTTATAAGAGTTTATTTTTTTTAAATACATGAAATATATTTTAATAAAATGTAGATAGTTTTTTTCTTATTGCTGTTTGCTTATATTTTTATTTATTGTCCTTAGGTATATCAAAGACACCACATTCACGATTAGCAGGCAGAGAAGCATCGATCTTCTTAGGGTAAGGCAAGTTTAAATTATTCATTATTTCCATAAACTCTTTTAGCGATTTAGTAAAACGAGGATTATATTTCTTTTCTTCCCAAACTGAACTCTCCGTTTGGCCTCTGCAAAAAGCAATAAAATTTATTAGTTTTAAGAAAAATGTTAAAAAGAATTAAACAAACGTACGTGTAGTCATGAGCAGGATATATACGATAATTGCCGGGTAAGGTAAAGATTTTATTATGTACATTCTCATACAAGTGCCTAGAGTTTCCCTCTTGGAAGTCAGTACGACCACAACCTCTGATTAGCAAAGAATCACCGCTAAAAACACAGCCCTGTTCGTGTATGACATAAGTCAAGCAACCGTTTGTATGACCAGGGGTGGCCAATGGTACAATAGTATGACAACCAAATTGAATTTTATCACCTTCGTTTATGTGTATATCAGCCTTAGCACCACTATCCAACGATATTACAGACTTGCAGTCAGGTAATAATTGTTTTAGCCAACCGCTACCGGTTATATGATCGGCATGCATATGAGTATTAACTAAAATTAATTAAAAATGTGATTTAGTTATCAAGTGAATATTTACAAATATGTAATTCAATTCCTAGTAATATGAGTAAAAATTTTAATTTCTACAGATACGTTCTGAATACATTTTTTCTTAAAGGCCAACCCCCTTTAATTATTCATTCGTTTCAACTGTTTTTCGATTTTTTATCAGCAGGCATTTAAGATACGAATTATTATTTTTTAAAATATGCCAGTTTAGGATGTAATCGATATTTTTAGCCAATAAGTCAAACTTTTTTGGTTATAATTTGAAAAGATTTGTATTAAATTTTTCATGTGCACATAGTGTTCCATGAAACAAATCAAAAATATTCTGTATCATGATACAACTAATCAGGTAATCTCGTCCCTGCAACAACTACAAATTAGTACCAAAGTGTCAAACAACAGCTCATAGAAAAAAAAAAAAACAATGCGTAATAATTTTTGTTGTTTCATTTTCACAGGGAGAACATAATTTTGACATTTTGGTATTAATTAGTTGAGCCGACGAGACTACCTGGTTATTTGTATCATGTTCTGTATCTTTCATTGCAAGCGAATAGAGAAAAGGTGCTGAAAATACTAATAATTATTTTCGAATATCGCCGCTGTAGGCGAGGATGTTGAGCTGTCGCCAAAAAATAGACGTTGCTCTCTGTCTTATTTGGAATTATCGTAATTTTAGTTTTTCGGTTTTGAAAATAAAATAATTTATGTATAAGATTTTGGTGTTAACTTTGATAAAACGTCATAGTTTGTTTACCATTGTCAGTCCGATTTGGCTTACTTTTTCTTTAGGATATAAAAAACCTTCCTGGCGATTCAAATTTCGAACATATAAATTTAATATTATTAAGTAAAAATAATATGCATACTATTTTAATTTAAACTTACTGGCATATTTTAAAGTAAACCCCAAATCTTTTATAAGCTGGGCATCTCGTTTAGCTTGCTCCAATACGGGGTCAATAATTACGGCTTCTTTAGCAATAACATCAGCCAGCAGGTAGGAATAAGTGCTACTTTCAGCATCGAATAACTAGAAAACATAAAAGTAAAATAATCTTTTGTATGCAAAATTAAGATTTATATTATTAGTGAGCACTTTGAGTAAAGACTTTGTATGTACATATTTTGTTATTTGAAATTAAACAAAACACCTACAAGCCACACGATCACTCATTTGTGTTATAATAACATCACACTAAACAGATATACATACATACATACCTGGCGGAAAAAGAAATTGTTTGAGAATGCAATTTGTGGAGTACAATGATGTAAGCGAAATTGCTGCTGCAGTTGTTGTTTGATAAGAAGAGGCGTATGTTTAACAACCAGAGATTTTGGGGTTATTGGCTGAATCAGTGATTGGCGTAATGTCGAAAATAAACTAAGCACCGGCAGTTTCATTGTTAAGTTTTTTGCTTACTTCTAGAACTAGTTAAAACAATGACAAGAACGATTACTTTGTAATTTATAGCTCGTTATCGGAATATTTCCAAAATCTGCAACAAGTCGAACGTTGAATTAATACTGGTTATTGGAAGTGGCAGCGACATGCATGGAAAACTAAACAAGTAAAAAACACATCAGAATAAAATATCTTAAAAAATATACCTTTTTTAGGATATAAAATTCATAGGTATTAATTTTGATTTTGTCGTTCTATGTGTAGAATGTCTTGGCTTAAAGTCATATTTTGCTTAATATACAAAACAATTTTATAAGCGTTTTTAGTTTAAAATAGTTTTGGCATAACAAATCTTATGATGAATTTCCATAATATGTTAACAGATAAATAATTCACGAACATACGTATTGTCGTCAAAAGTTTAAAAGTACGCATCATCAAAAAAAAAAAATTAATAAAAAAACAAAATTGAGTTTTTTATTGATTATGATTCGTTATGTTAGTTCACGATCAAAAATAACACTTTTATACCCATAACTCAAATAAACGCGCCATTATATTTAATACGAAAACATTTTTTTCGTAGAAATTAAGTATCAGAAACGTTAAAAAATATTCTAAACCACCATGTCATTTAAAATTATTAAGCAGGTTTTAAAATTATTAAGTCCGTTTTCAAAAGAAGAAGAAAGTTGGGTAAAGTATAACGCAATCTTAAAATCAAAATTATGTATTTTGCCTTCCTCTCCTGTAAAATTCAAATATGTAATTTCACGTACTTTTGAATTTTTTACGACAATAAATTTAAAAAAAATTTTATGTATTTTTTTGAAAATATTTTATATGAAAATATTTATAAAATAAGGTGAAGTGGATTACAAAATTTAGGCGGTTTTTGCTTTAATTTAAATGTTAATATAAAAATATATTATCGAACACTGTTTTATACAGACAGCAAATAAAATGTGTTCTTTTGCAACACTTACGGCAGACAAGTGCAGTACCGCGTAATTAAAAAGCAATTATTCTTAATAATTCACAATTTACGTGTCGTCGTGCGGTCTTTTATTTACCAAATCGCACATTTTCAAAAGAATTTAGTAAGAAATTGATTATATACAAATCATAAGTGCGTCGTTTTTCCAAACCCGCAATCCATTCTTTGTATCCCGATTGTATTGATATACATATACTGAATTTCAAAATTACAGAAAAATTATATTAATGTTTACAATTTTTAAATGCAGCTTTAACAACTGTTATTTCTTTTTTGTAAAATCTGAATAACTTTCAAAATAATGTTCAAAAAATTAAGTTTTGTTCAAAACAAATATATTTATCGATTATTTTTTTAATAATTCCAAAGTGTATATTTTTCAAAAAAGTAAAACAAATAGGTATTCTTTTTGTTTCTATCGAAATCGTTGGATGTGCCATACAGCAAATAAAAACCAACCTTTAAAGTATAATGTGTACATTCGGAAAAAAATTAATTATGTAGTATTCCCTATTAGGTATATAATTTTTTTAATACCTTATGTGTCAAAAACTATAATAATTATAGACTTAAAAGCTGTCACAAAGCAGTTTCATTTTGATATTAAGATTTTTAAAATAACTTAGCAATTATATGAAAGAAATAAACAACTTGACACAGCCGTATATAGCGCTAACACTATATTCGGCTTATTTAGAAGCACTTGCACTCATTATGAAGCAGATGACATTATCAAAAACTTTAGCTTTGCTGTCAAACAATTTCGTAATGCATTAAGATAATAAAAATTTAGGTCAAAAGTTTGTTTTGCTGTTAAATTTCGCGATACTGTATAAATAAGTTTATGTACGCATATACATACATACATATACACACATATGTATATTCATATATACACAAGTAAATACATACTTACCTCTGTTTACTTTTTGTTTGTATATTTAACACAAAAGCAATATTAACAAAGACTCCTGATTATTTAACAATATTTAAACCATATTTTTATTGAAAATTTAAAAAATTAATTTTTTTTGTTTGGTCTAGTATGTATAACAGTTTAAAGTTACAACGAGAACCACCGAAAGCCGGCTAGCAGCTGGTTTGATTCTAAGCGCTCAGATGTATATTACGTAGTGGGGCTTTAAGTTTTCTCCCTTTTCCAATCGTCATAATCAGTGATGATAGATTTGGCACAATTGTACTTTCTTCGTTCAAAATTAAAGTACCCTTAGTACTATTCACAAAACTTAAAATCTGTATTTTTACTAATTAGGTGGACACTAAATTAAACATTCAGCCGGTCATATGACCGTCATATGACATTAAACCGGTCATATGAACGTCACAAATGACCGGTATTTCGGTCATTATTTTCTATCATTTTCTTAAAGGCGATGTGAAAAAAATGACCGAAACTTTTGTGTTCGTGTAATTTTGCATCTTCCTCGCACCTTCGGAAATGAATGACCAAATGTGTTAGTAAAAAAATGTTTTAGTGTTAGTTTCGGTCACATATTTCTTGTAGGGTACTTACCTTTGTGGTTTAAGAAGTACAGTCTTAAAAACTTTTAGTACGAAATTGATTTTTAAATTTTTCATCCCTGATCACAGTAAGCGGCCGTCATTGGTAAAAGCTTTTTACCAATTAACTTTCAATTAAAAAAACTTACTGTAAAGCTCTAAAAGCTTTGTTTCGAATAAAATGAACATGTCCATGGTACAAATATGTAGTTGTATCATGAACATGTCGAATAAACAATAGTTGGTGTTATCTACTTATTTCAAAGGGTCGTTCATTACGAGCTACTTATCTTAAAAAAATGTACAACAAAGAGTGTATAAGCTGGTTGGTTTAAACATTTTTATTCATTTAAAAACAATTGGTGAATTCACAAGGTCTTGTGAAATCATATATTGTAAAATAATAGAACCGAAAAATATGACCGTTGTGAACAACTGTTCGTATTTATGTAGGTGTCGTATTTAAAATCTAAATCAGCTGAAACGACCAAACGATAAAAAAAACAAACACATATGTATGTACATAAATCTGGTGCTGCTCTTGGCTTAACTTAATAATTTGTAGAAATTAGACCCATGAAAACACAAAATGGTTTATATCTAACCTGGTTAGAATCTCTAAAATCCATTAAAATAAGCAAATTTTTAATAAAAAATCACAAAAATTTTGTTATTTTTTACGTAAACAAAAAACAGCTGATGTGTCAGAGAGCATTTTTTCCGGCGGAGGCGGCTTAAGGAATCTTCTTTGGCGGTTTTGCCTAAATTTTTAGTATAGACATTTTCAACGGATGCGAGTGCTAGCGGCTCTTAAAATTAAATTAAAAAACTCGCCGTTTCGTTTTAGGCGCTTGGCGCATGACTTTGTATATAATATGACATCACAAAAAACATATCAAACAAAGTTGTATTGTTTCACAACAAGTTTCGTATGAAAATCAACAACAAAATTTTTATGCTATTGTGAAATTATATGACAATAAAACAATATGCTATCGTATCGTACCTTGTGAATTCGCCAAATATGTTACTAGGTAGCATAAAATAATTTATTGTGCAAATATCCGCTGTGGCTTACGAAATTTACAGTTTCGTTTAGAGAATAGGCAGATAATGTCCATCGGGTCATGTGGAATAACGAGACAGTTTGCAGAATGATGAGGATCCTCTGGGGCGACCCGGATGAGGATAGGACTGGGAGCACGACATGTATTGGCGATATCGAGCCGATGTGTTACCAGTTTTTACACATGCCAGAGTCCAATGTTTCATGTCTGATGCCTTACCAGATTTGGCTCACATGGGAGAAAATTAACCAAATTTGTGTCAACTTCTTCCCTAAAATATTTTTCCTTTGATAGGGCGCACAACAAGCCGATAACTGCGTAGGTGCTGAGGGACTTGAGGCCCTTTTTCCAGAAACATGTTATATAAAATTATCATAATCGGTTTGGCTGTTCTCAAGTAATGTGCTTATAAATATAAATTGATAGAAATGCCTTTATGGATTTTAGGTGATAAGTTTTCTAATATTTTATTGGGCTAGGTCAAAATTGGAATTAGGAATGTACTTACATCTAGAGACGGCGGAGGTCATTTTAAAGAATACTGTAAACAGTGAACGCGATTTTTAAATAACAGTTATTTTAAACAGTGACGGTGATCGCTGTTTATAATTTTTCACAAACATATATGTTAATAGTTCCTTCACACATAAACACCCAATAAACGTTACTTTAAATAACACCAAATTTTAAGTATCAACACTGCAGTTACCAGTTGCTACTTAGCAACATTTCTTATTTTTTCCACGAACCACAATGTAATTTATTTCTATGGGGTTTAAAGATTGAATAAACGAGGTTGTTGCCAAAAATGAACTAAGTCTGGTAACAACATAGCAGTTAATAATTACTTTACAGGAAATCACAAAAATATTTGTTTTCATAACACAACAAAGTAACTACATCGCAGTAACAAATATTTCACAGTTTATGTCACTGTCGTTACCAGTGATTTTCAAGTCACAGGTATAAAATCACAGGTACAGAAATATCGCTTATCTCTATTTGTCACGGTGAATCATTATGACATACGCCACCGGGCATAAGCACACGCGTACTTACATACACACATATATAAATTCATAATAACAATGAATATGATGGATGAACTGTTTTGAACTTTAAACAAGCATTTAACAACATAAATTTTAAGAAGAAACAATGAAGGTGCAATTAAATTAAAAATTTTAATACACTTTGCCAACGTCTACTAAAAAAAACGCGAAAGATGGGCCTTTATTTGAAACAATAGACAATGAATTAAGTTCAAAAAATTATATTAGTTTTAAAAATGTTGTAGAGGGGAAGGAAGTGTTGTGTGATGATTGTTGCTAAACTATTCGTTTCTGTTTATTATTTTGTTTTTGGTTCGCTGGCTGGCTGGCGGTTTTGGTGTGTGACTTCTTAAACACTTTAGTTGCTTTGTAATCCAAAATATAAAGTAAAAAAAAACTAGCAAAATGCCAAAAATAAATGTAAATTAACTTGCAGCGAAAGTAATTATTGATGCATTTAACACAATATTTTATTTATACTGAGGTGTATGTAGTGTTAACATTTCTAAATATTTTATAAACGCAAATGTAATTGTTATTGTTTATTATAACTTATTTTCATACTTATTTTATTTATCAAAATATGAATTTGTTACAGTTTCGGCTGATTTATAATTTTTTGTTTTTTTTTTTTTTTTTTGTTTTTTTATAACAAAACTAAAGTTAAATGAACTTAGCGATAAGACGTAGCTCACAAAAAATTAAGTCAAGCTTTGAGTTTTTGGTACTTTTAAACGTCGATTTAAATTACTGGACATTTACATTAAAAACATAAAAACAGATATTATATTGATGAAATCTGTAATTTACTCTAATATAATAGCTGCGAAATCTTTTAATTAGATTTGGTAATTTATAATTTGTTTTCTATTTGCCTTTATTAACTTACCATTGAAGCTGATTTTTGTTTAGCAAACGCACGATGAGCAGCCGATACTGGTTCACTAATAACACTACCACCGTCCATAATGCTGATTAAACTCGATCTGTGTACAAAAAGAAAAACAAATTTTTTAATTAAAATGTATAATTGTGTAAAAATCATTATTTATTTATTAACACACTTTATTAAGAAGACGTGAATACTGAAATAACTTAAGAATTAAATAAACTTAAGTTAAATTTACAGCATTTTTTTCAATTAAACTTTTGTTTTATTTAAACAAACCTCAAAAAAGGTTTGACTAAAGCAGTTAAATTAAAATATTTAATGGGCCTTAAAGAAGAAATTTTGAAACCAGTTTTTAATTTATAGTGATATACAAGACTCCTTTTACACATTTCAAAACCAAACACTCTATTTTCTCTTTAAAAAATAACAAATATGCTTCTCTAACAGTTTTCAAATATTTGCAGTGTTATTCGAAACCGTTTGGCATTACAAAAAGCATACGTTCTGCTGTGCGTATAGGTAATATGCAATTATGTATTACGAATACGTAGAGGTTTTAATACGTGTACTAGGAAAGCCAAACAGCCCCCCTGTTCAGTAACTGGCGAGAAGTTTTCGCAGCGAGAAAATTTTTTTTATTGTCATAGTCTTCCGATTATTAACAGTGTGACTTAGATAATACATAAACTCTCATTATACAACGTTAAAAGTTAAAATAATTAGGTTTATCGTGTTCATCCTGTCTTTTACAAGGCGACTATAAACTTTTCGATGCGAGAAGTTCTCACTAAAGTTACAGAACACAGGCACAGGACTAGTTCTTTGAATCCGGAGATTCAGGATTTTCAAATTTAAAATCCTAACACCTCGGATTTTTTTCGGAATCTCGTATTTTCTCGGGATCCTGTAGTATGAACGCAAAGTTTGAAGATAAAACTGCAATAACAAGACAGTGATCAAACCAATATAACATTAATAACAAAATTGAGAAAAGGTGGTTGTTTAATTTACTTATTTATTTAATTAGTTTTAATCTTATGAATGAATTGTAAGACTAAATGAGCTAGTGAGCACCAGCTGCCGGGGCTATCAGCTCAAAAAGTATTTAAAAAAGGTTTAATTATCTTAAAAGTAGAAAACAACTTATTTTATAGTATAAAATGGATAAATAATATAAAAAAAAACTATTTAAAGATGATAAGTTAAGCTAAAAACAGGTTTAGGTTTTAAAGGATACGGATTTTTTGTCATTTTGGAAGGAATATATAAGCGTTGAGCACTGCCTTCTGCCCCGCATGGGATATTAAAATTTTTATACTACACTACTATTAAGTACAGTAAAAAAATTAAAGGGTGGCCAGGTGTATAAGGTGAATTTGAAATTTTTGGGCCATTCTAATGTACATATATGTTAATGTATAAAAAATTAACACATTTTGAAAGGTGCATGAAAAGTTTATCTGTCAGCTGTACCCAATCATATATACCATTCACATTAGTTTTTTATATACCCAGCCATCCCGTTTAGCCGAGCTATTTCGTACTGCAAATATTGTAATAAAAACACTAGAAAAAAACTTTAGAAATGTTTAACGTTTATATCTACAAAAGAAATACCATGTAGAAGGTTTGAGGCCAAGAGTTATTAAAGTTTTCGACATTATTCGTAATAAAAGTTTTATAAAAGTTGTTTGTTTGCATGGGGGCTTCCCCTCCCCCTGCTCCAATTCAAATATTTTTTTTTTAAATTTAGGCATTATTGTCCAATTACTTCTTGTAGAACATTTGAATTGTATAGCTTCTCAGATTTAGCGCATAAAATACTTCACTATTCGCGCAATTGTAGGGTAAAAACCACTTCCCCTGATGCTATCTGAAAAAAATTTTTCTCTAATTTAGTTCCCTATCTTCAAGTATCTGTACTGAGTTTTGTGGCAAGAGTGGCTGTATTTACTGAGATAAATAGCGATATATGCACGGATTATCTTATATCTCGGTAAGTAGTGAATCGATTTTGCTGATTTTAAATAGCGATTATATCACGGATAATACCAACATGTTTTTCGTGCGACTTCATTTGAGTTCTGAAACTTGATTTTAATAAACACACAGACGGACATGGCTACGTAATATAAAGGCTTTTGAACGGCTTCCAATCGATAAAAATAATTTTAATGCACTTTCTGTTGCTAGAAAAATACTTTATTTTCTAGTTTTGATCTAATATAACAAATTTTTGAGGTAAATTATTTAAAAATTTTTTAAAAGATGATTTAATACATCAGTACAATCAGCACTTTTTCCCAAAAATCAGTACATTTCTGTACACGGATTTTTTTATCAGTACACCAAATGAAAAATTAGTACATGTACTCTTGAAATCAGTACGAATGGTCACCCTAGCTATAGGATATGACTGTTTTTGATTGTTTAGCTGTCTGTCTAATGGTAAAAATTTAACACCACTTAAGCGATCATTAAATAAAACTCTTTTTTAAATTGATTTTATTTAGGCATATAAAGGTTTAATATGATGGTGATTACGAAACAAACTACGAGCCACTATTCTGGTATTACACAAAACATAAATCAGAGAAAATTTGACTTTTTAAAACCAGCCATAATCTGTTTGATAAAGTTACAATGACAATCTGTAAGATCATGCGTGCAATAATATTTGTAGTTATGTGTAGATATTTTATATATGTAAGTGCATACCCAGCCAGCAAAATTTGCTGACATCTGTAAGATATCTTACAGAAACGTCGGCGAAATCGTTAGAGTTCTTAACGAATTCTGTCAGATTATTGGCCGCGAAACTTATTAATTGGTTGACACGAAATCTGTCCGAAATATCGTGGGAAATTTATAGCCGGTATGTCTAACAGATATCTAAAATAATTTTAATATAACCAAATAAAAATCTGTAAGAGATACAATTTTTTTACCCATTCTTTTAATTAAAATAATTTTCGAATAAAAATATGCTGATATGTTCACATATTTTTTTCATTGATAGAATAATACCTAAATATAAAATAATCAAAGAGGAAAAAAATTCCATTGAATATTACAGCGAAAACACTAGCAAGAAAACAACAAAGCACAAAGGAATTAAAATAGCATATATATGTCTGCAATAAATCGACCAAAAAACCTTCGCACGTCATATATCAAAATCCCCAGACCAGTTTGACAAAAATCTTCAAGATAGCCGTACGAATCAATTTAGATTTTTGTCGGACTTGTCTGATACAGACATCATCAGCCAATTTTGCCGGCTGGGTACTTACAAATATACATACATATGTATATTAAATTACATAACATTAACAATAACAACTACATACATTTTTAATTTTTTTCAAGTACATTTTATTATAATCTTCTTATCTTTAACATAATTTAGTTTTATCATGCATGCATGACTGACTACATGCAAATATTTTTTTCAACATTTTTATTATAAATATTCCCACCATTTACTGTACCCACAATTATTTACAATACATTTTTTGTATTTAACTCTATTTTAATTTTTAGTTCAGGTTACTTTCTTGTCAGCGTTACAAAAGAAAAAGAGGAAATATTTACAATCTTCCCATCTGAGTTAATGAAAAAAAAGAAATTCCCACTGTTATTAGTTTTCCCATTCATTGCACGCTGTATTCTTTCTTCTTTTTACTCGCAATTCCAACAACAAGCTATGAGAAATACAATATTTGAAAGCAATTTTAAAAAACCTTTTAAAAATTATATAAAATTAAATTTAAAACTTTAAATAAATTTTTAAAATTGGGCCATACTTTTGCAAGTATTTAAACTAGTACTGCTTCAGTGCAATTAATTATTAGGGAAAAAGTTAAACAGTTTTATTTGTCTCAGAAAATTAAGCAAAAATTTATTCTCCTTTTAACTTTGGAATAACGAAAAGAAATTAAAGTTATAATTTGTTTATTAGCTTTTATCATGGCATAATCGATTATAGAAGGTGGGCTAAAAGAAAATCACCCTATTGGAAGATGCTCTTATTTTCGCAAATGGCGGCCAATGTCGAATCTGTTTTGACATTTGTGAAGAAGAGTGCAAGTAAACAAGCGATACACTCCCCCAGAACGCGGAACAATCGTGTCTATTTTTTTGCGAAACAATTAGTCTGTGGTGTTGGCGGAACGCGAATTCCGTCGCCGATTCCCCGGTACAGACTGCGCAGACACTGCGCCTTTTGGCCACCAACCTTGAAGAGTATGGGACCACACGAGACGCTGCCAATGGTGGTCGGCCCCGGAGCCGTTTATAAGAAATTATATTTAGGTGTTACTAAAAAAATTCAAAAAAAAAGATGAAAAATTTCAGCAAAAATTAGAAAATTACTAAATATTCCATCTAAAAACATTATCAAATCCAAAATTTTAGAACTTTTTCCACTTTTTCCTCCTAAAAACTTAAACCTCAAAATAACTCAACACCCCACGGTCTTATTCATAAAAAACATAAAATAGTTTTTAAGAATTAGGCTGTATGTATATATTAGTGCAAAAATCTAAATTCTAATATAAAATCAGTTTTTTCAGCCTTTTATAAAAAGTTTTTTAAAAATAAGTCTTTTGTTGTTTTTTGATACATAATTTAAAAATTTATTCTTAATTTTTTTGAATTCTTTTTTTATATGCCTTTAAGTTTGTCTTTCGTTAGGAGCTGTGAAAGGCTAAATTTTAGCTTCGTTCTAAACCACTGAACTATAACCACCGCATTGCTAATAAGTATGCAAATACATACTTAGATATGGACATACAAACAAATGTATTCATAGATGTAGGCAAATACTAATGGATATCTATCTATATACATATATGAAAGAACAGCGTTAATGACTGACTGATTTACTAACTGACTGACTGCTTCTTCATCGTACAGCCAAAACGCGTAAAGCTAGAGTCCTGAAGTTTAGACTACCTTGTAACGAACGACTGAGTGTACCATATTGGACAGGCATATGCTACCTATAATACCAGCTAAGCTCGTCGGAAATTGGGGAGATTCTTAAGCCTCGCCAGATATGGTTTTATTCGCCACAATAAAATTAAAAATTAGGTAGCTTTATTTTCTTAGATAGGTTTACCGAAATGGGAAAGAAAACCAGGAAGGAAGGGGGAAAAAAAATAAATATAAAATAATAATAAAATAGCTAATTTAATAATGTTGCGAGATTTGGGAACGAATCTTTTGAAAGAGAAATAAGATGACGATTATCTCTTTCTTCTGTACCCACCTATACCTTTGCTGATCTCTTTCGGTTCCGATCAGCCCACGACGAATCTAACTTTTGGTGACTAAATGTTTCGTAAAGAAATCGATTTAATTTTAAGTGTCCATAATTAAGGTTCAAAAACGTTTATTTTAAATACATCATTGCAAAATGTATAAAATAAGACATATTAACGTTAAAACAACATAATAAATTAAATTAACGCTTAAATACTTGGTAGTAGATGTACGTTTGGTAGAATTTGTTTGCGATTAAAGGTGTATTAACAAAAACTTAAAAATTCTTAAAGTATCTTTTGTGCAAAAGTATTTGCTATATTTTAATGTTTCTAATAAAGTAAGCGTTCTGACTTACCAAATTTCTCGTTCCGCAGACATCAGGCCTGTTATCGTAGGAGCTTGAGATTTGATTGATAGCGAAGATGCTTGCTTAGCCTTTATTTCAAATCTTTGATTTGATGTATGTAGGTAAATTTATTAGTTAAGAAGTTTTAAATTCGGTTATAAAGAAAAGAGTGACTGTGATGTATGGTAATGTAGGTGTGTGTGTGTGTGTGTAGGTTAATTGAAGTAAATAAACATCATGTATAGTTTAAAGCACTGGTCTTCACCCATATTACCCAGCTAACGAAGATTTTAGGGTTTTTACTTACTCTCTTCGTGAATAATACAACCAGGGTTTTCCAAAATAAATTGTTTTCCTACCAAAATGTTTCTTAAAATATGCCAACAGCAACTGAATAACTAATCCTGATTAAATTGTATTTAAAAATAAATGTCGTATTTTGTTAACTGATATTGCTTTTATAATTCATGGCGAGCTATTTTTATTTTATTTTTCGTTCGTAAACTTAAGAAAACATAATAAATTATTAACATTACACAATCTTTCATAAATAAACAATCCATACGCTTTGTTTTCATCATTGCAAACGGTAATCATAATCAAAACAACAAACATATGAAAAATAAAAAAATTCAATTAGTAGCTTGTTAGCTTTCAAACAGAGTAGGAGTATGTCGCATGTTTTTATTTTTCAGAGAGAGCTAAAAATGTTTTTTCTGCACTGCAGCGTTGCCAATTAGTGTGTAATTATCCAAAAATAATTTGAAGCTCTTTATATGTGCAATATAGGTAGAGCTAAAATTTTTTTGATAATTACAGTAAGAAATTGATAGCAAGCTACATAAATTTATGCAATTTAAAAACTTTTTCATAATTCAGGTAAAAACCTACGGACATACATATAAATTTTTTACAGCATTTTAGAAAAAAATATTTATAATAATTATGTGGGATATTAAGTGGGAAAATCTTTTTTGTTTTCTTTAAACATATTCAAAGAGGCTGAGTGCCTTGTATGCAACCAGTTACTAAAGAATATGTTTGCATCGCACCTTAAGCGGCATACAATGCATATTGAGTTTCATTCTGTTTCAGGAAATGAGAGAAATCAATTATTAAAAAAACTAAAAGAAGATTTTCGACTCAAAAATCTTTGTATCCAAAATAGATGCTCAAATAACTCTACCAATACACATAGCCAAATCAAGGCTTCACATATCATCAGCTTAGAATTAGCTAAAAAATATCGTTATAATAAAACAAAATATTAATAATTTTATATTTTGCCTTGAAATAAAAAAAAACATAAGTTTATAAAACACTGATACACAAAAACAAATATAGTAAAAACAATATTTTAATTTTTTTATAAAAATGAATTATTTTGGTTTTTATTTTTACATTTTTCAGTTAGTACTGTATTACTGAATGAGCGCGATATGTTGTGCTATGTTTTTATTTTTTTATATATAATTTGTTATGTTCTGTTTTTTCACTTAAAATGCAGATTTGTTTTTTCCAAATTCGCAGTTCTTATAAAAAAAAATAATGGCAACGCTGACAATAATACTCTCATTTTAAGTGCGGTTCTCTTTGTGAAGACCACTGGTTTAAAGTGTCCCAATGGTTGTAAGTCTTGTAAGTTAAGAGCTAATGAAATTAAATTATTATTAATACAGGATAGATTAGAGATGACATTGATTAAGTCAACCTATCTTAATTATATTTTTGTATTGTAACGTTAAACTTTTGCCACCGCCAAGAAGAATTTAGAGATTTAAGATAACTTTGCTTCTATCTTGGATTATGGTTCCGACTTCGATTTTGATTCAGAAATAAAAATTGACCGGGTCAATTATCCTTCCCCGTCCCACATTTACTTAGAAAAAGAATATCTGCGGCAGGGCTTAACAACGCCTATCCCAATTGGCTCCCAGAGTGGGTGTTGGTACGTGCGTCTTGTGAACAAACACAACTTGATCACAACCCTGTGCAATTGCCTTTCGGTTTATACCCCACGCCTCACCAAAGAAAAATAATGCTGCAACCGTCTTAAATGCAATTGATATTGTATTTTTACGCCACACTCAGAAACACCAAAAAAAAATGTTGGTTTTCTAAAAACCACAATTAAAATAAACCAACTAATCTTTTAAGAAAAATGTGTATTTACCTTACTATTTCTCCGCCAATTATCTTGATTTCCGATAAAATTCTTAACAATTATAGGAATAATTTAAAACCGACGCTCTATTACCAAATTAGTATTTCAAATTGAAAAATAAATTTTCAAAATTTAAAACATTGAAATCAAAACTAACTTTAATTTTCCCATATTCGATTCAAATTTTTTTTTATTTGATATAGTAAAGTCTTAGCAAGTATTTTTTCCCGAGCTGTGAGGACATGCTAGCATAGTGTAAAAAACCACTAAGACAGGATTTATGAAACTTTTTCGCCGAGTTTTTCGCAGCTACTCTCGTGAGAAGTTGGTTGCTCTAAGGGAGTCATCACCGCGTAAGTTATTAGGCCTAGAATTCTAGGCGATTCAAGTGGCTGCACAAAACATCTATTCTTAGTAGCGGGCCATTGTGCCAATGATGTTTATATATTTTCAATAGGGAAAAATCCGAAGGTTGGTTACAAAACACGATGAAAACAAAATTTAAAAAGTACCGTTTTCCCCCTGAAATCAAAGTACCCGTAGCCAGACACCTAATTTGGGACAGTAAATAAATAAAAAGTGATTTTCTTATAGTTTTGGTACATTTTTCATGAATGGGATTTAATAAACTTCCACAGGTACAAAAGTGGACAAAATTGAACCAGTCTTAACAAAATTAAAGTTATTTTTAAAAAAAAAAGTTAAATTATTGTATAATACAAACTTACACAGTTATTCACAAAAAATATTTTCAGTTGGAGTTAATCTTTTTAGCTGTTTTTTAGGAAAAATCAACCGCCTATATTTAGGTAGCCAAGAACATACTTACCCCTATAACCCTCACCTAAGGGGGTTTCAATAATAACTTTACCAGACTCGGCCTTATAGAAATCAAGTGTGCGACCGACCCCCATTGGGGTTTCTTCTTAACATTTTTCTAGAATATACTTACCCCATATCTCCATCGCCTAAAGGTCCCATACAAGGTTTGGGAAATTGTAATAAATCCCCCTACAGCTCCCAGGGTGCCTGAAGATAGGTCAAATGTAGGACTGACGCTAACTCATTTCTTCTTGCAAACATTTTCCTAAGACAAAATTTGAAAAAAATAGGGCAAAAACCCCTACACGCTGTGAAGGATATACAAGGTTCGGCACAGCCAAATATAGCGATCTTACTTGTTTTTTTTATAATATTATTTCTGCCTGTTAAACATACAAAAAAAGGGAAGTAAATAGTTAATTGGATTAAAACTTTTGTTGCTTTTGGGTTACAAAAAAGGGTTTTTATATTTTTTGCAACAAAACTCTTTGTTATTGTCACACTTCAAAGATTTTAAAATTTACTGATGCGCGAAAAAACGTCCAGAAATACTTAAGCCTTGGGATACGACTTACAAACATTTATGGGAATTGACTATGTACATGCATACCCTGACGCAAGTCAGTTTAAATCAACACTTTTGTCGACTATTTTAGTAAAATAAAATATATCATATTGTTGTTGGTGTTGCATTTGTAGTAGTTGCACTACCACCTTGTATAATAGATACACCTTAAATAGAGGGTTTGGTGCGTTCTTTTAACAAATGGATTATAAGATTTGCGCATGCCTACCAACCTACACAAATCAAAAAGTACACAAAAATAAAGTCAGAAATTATATTAAACACATTAAATAATAATTGAATATGCAGCATGACTGCGTGTATGGATAAAAATATGCGCAAATATATGTGTATGTGTATGTTCATCATATCCCTGCCGAACATGCAGTTAAATTTAATTTAACTTTAAGCTAACTATTTCGCAACTAGTGGTGACTGACACCTGGATTACTTTTCATGTTAGCAACTAACTATTTTAATATTCAGATGCCCTATAAGGTAATCGGTTGTCCGATTCACTAATTTTAACTAATTTAAAGTGTAAGCCCGGTTAACGCAACCAATAGAAATTTTGGGCTTAAGCAAAAAAAAAAAAAAAAAAAAAAATCAAAGGTTTACTTTAAAAAGAAAAACATTTATATAATTAAAATCAAAAATTGAAACAAAAATGCATTTTTAATATATACCTTTTAGGCAAATTTGTTCTGATATGTAGTTGTCATCATCAAGTTGATTTTTAATAGTTTTTCTGAAGCTTTTACAATATAATTATTATACGAAATGTATTTTACACATGACTAGTCTCTTTTGCAATCCAAATATAATTGCGTATGTCTGTCAAAATTGTCATTTTACAGATGGTTTATAATTTTTGTTTTTACACGTACGTATGTTATTACATCTGACATAACCTCCAAACTAAAATAAACAACTTACTTTTCCTTGTTGTTGTTCAGATCTAAATAGAACGCGCTCTAATTGAAAATTTGTCATATGACTTTTACATATGTGTTTCACACAAGCAATGTTTCCACGCGTTCACACGGCATGTATCAATAATTTTGCAGTAAAAAATTTGACAGGTCATATGTAAAATACATCTCGTATAAAACTACCTTAAGTGAGTTATTTCTGTAGTCGACTTTTGAACGTCCGACAGGGATATTAAGCCACGCATAAATACATATATATGTACACACGTACTTTTATGTTATTTTAAGCAGCTATTTAGAGAATTTCAAACAAAAAATATTAACAAATTGTATTGTATTTCTTAAAGTTTAAATGTATTTGAATAGAAAAGAATTCACAAAAATATATTTTTTTATTAATAAATATTATTTTGATGATCTCACGTTGTTTTTGTTTTATACTTATAAAATAAGTTAAATAGTTAAAGCAAATTGCTCATCTTATTTATATGTTTTCATACATATGTACGTGGATTGGCACGCGGGCGCTTGGCATTTTTTATGCATATTTATTTAAAAATTTTTTTGGTATGTACTTATGTAGTGGGTGGGTGTTTTTGTCACGATTTATATTAATTTTGTTTTTATTGTAAAGCTTTGTTTCTTCTTTTTTTTTAATATCTAATCGAATATTAGAGTTTGTCTTTAGCATAAGTAAAATCAAAACAATTATTTGTTTAAGCGTTATCTATTTCTTAAAGAATATTTAAAAAATTCAAGGGAATTAATTTTATATCGGGTTTTTATTGTTACTTTTTATTATTTTTGATTACGCTCCTTTAACCAAAAACGAATTTTATACGCCTCTTTAGCTCAGTGGCAGAGCACTGGTCTTGTAAACCAGGGGTCGTGAGTTCAATCCTCACAGGAGGCAAAATTTTAGCCTTTTTACTGCAGTTTTAGAATTTTACTTCTCAAGTAACAAAGTTCAGAATATGGGCACATATGTATAAAGTATATAAGTTGAGTTAGATTAGAGTCCAATTTAAAATTTTTTATAATATTTTATCTCTTACATAAATATCAAACTTTGTTAATGTTTTTTTTTTTAATTATCATAATAACTAGAATAACCAAACAATTCTAGCTTAATTGTATTTATTTTAGTTTTTTTCAATACTTTTTGCCTTCTGTCAGACAATACATTTATTTTACGAAGTCGTTAATCAATTATATTAATTAAGGTGAACTCAAACAAATGCAATTAAAACTTAAAAAAAAGGTTTGCATAAATAGTTGTACATATATACTTTATCTCATGCCAGTATTATTAACTTGTCAGTATTTTTTAATACAGTTTAGTTAACAAAATGACCTTAATATTTGATAAACAAATTGTATTTTAAATATTGTATTTTTTTATAAAAAAAATAAACGAAACAAAAGCTATATACTACGCATACATAAGTATACATATGTAGTATATTAAGAAACATTTAAAAAATTTAACACCAAAAACAAGAATGTATGTTAAAAATTTTGAAATTGTGTACCGCTTGGCGGTCATGGTCAAAGGTTTTCAACAAGTAACTGGCATTTTATTTGTCGTCTAACAACATTATATAATATCGAAACATTTTTTTTTAAGTAACGTGTTTTAAACCTTTAGAAATTAATTTAATAAAATTTTCATCATGCTGATCTCTTTCAATAAAGGTGTGTGTATGTTCCTTATAAAATCCCTTAAGCCATTCTAAAAAAGGTTTAAATTTTATTATTGAAATTCCAGTTTTATTTTAAGGTGTTTCTGTATGTAACTTTGTAAGTAAGTATGTGTGCATGCTTGTACGTAAATGTAAGGGTTAACCCTTTTTAATACACACTAAATATGTTAATTCGACAAGAAGTTCAAATATACCAAATTCCAAACTTCTGATAAAATTATTGATCAAAAAAATTAATTTTTGCTGCTATGAAGGCTCTTAAAGAATACTGGTTTGATAAAGTGTTTTATACCCAAACGACCAAAGTATTGAAAGTGTTAAATGCACAACCATTCGTTTGTGCTTATATTAGCAACGCAAATTTGCTAAAAATTAATGTGCTGTTTTTATAAGACAAGTAGTGATCGTCTGGGTACAAATTATGTGTATTTTGTTTACAACAACAACTTGTCTTATGAAAACAGCACATACGTCTAAGAACTTAAATTATGACGATCAAATTGAAATCACCCCTTTAGTTTATTTAACGATGTCCTCTTGTATGGCTGGATATTCATGTTAACCTTAAGACCAAAAAATGGAAACCACATTTAACTAACTGAAAAACGCTGGTGTTAGAAGGCTTGCTACTACACTACAAGATGTAATGCAAAGATGGCTTGTATGGTCCGGCTTTTTACATAAAATTGGGTTACTTTTAAATTAGTCCTACTCCTTTACGGGGCAGTCTATTTAGATGTTGATTTTATTTTCATTTTAGAATTTAACCAAAGAAAGACAAAAAGTGTTGGTGCTGCATGTGATCCATTTAAACTTTAATATATTTTTTCTTTCTTTGCAGTGCGGAAAAAGTTCGATTATTTTGTAAAATTTAAATCTTTGAGGCTTTCATTAATATACGCTACATAACCTAGTTTTATTATTTAAAATATATGCAATTTAAAATGGAAATATTTTATTTTAGAAACGAAAACACCATAAAATAATTCTGTATTTTTGTTTAAATTGTAAAAAGAAGCAAACAAATTAAGGTAAAAGACTAAACGACACATAAAATTATATTAAGAGGAACAACAATTGCAAAAAAACAACAACAAAACTTAAAAAGAACGGAAACTTAACAAACAGGCTTGCCATTTTAGCACT
Source organism: Melanophora roralis (assembly GCA_963583895.1). NCBI lineage: Eukaryota > Metazoa > Arthropoda > Insecta > Diptera > Rhinophoridae > Melanophora > Melanophora roralis. The sequence goes on along the minus strand of OY757191.1, from coordinate 82,736,189 downwards.
TTTAGTAATACAAACAAGGAAAGGCGCTATATTCGGTTTTGCCGAGTCTTATATACTCTTCACATTGGTACTTTTGTATATATTGAAATTATAATAATACAAACAAAAAAAAATAAAATTTTATGAAAATGTGCGTTTTTGTTCAGCACTAATTTTTTAAAACAAATTTTTTTTTTAAATATTATGCAAATAATAATTTTTTTTAAAGAACTTAGCAAAATTAATGCAAATAAATTTAAAACGTTGTTTTTAAAAAAAATGGAAAAAAGCACGTTTTATTCTGCGACTCCTAACGTATAGATTTTGTCCAAAAAAACTGGGTAATCGTAGTATTTTGCCTATATCTAGGTCCGTAGTAACCCAATCTTGCTAATTTAAAATATCAATCTTTTCAATGATATTTCTGATGGCTTGACACTACTACCTGGTCTGCATTAAGGTACCTTTACACGGTAATACAAAGTAATTAGATTTTGTAAAATCAAAATATTATGAAATTCTCTCCGTGTTTAAAAAAAGATAATAAAAATCTGTTCTTTCTATTTTTAATGTGTACACGGATGAGGTTGGTAAAATCAAAATCGGTTGTTTCTTGCCACTTTCCTTTTGGGGTAACGCCATATGGTTAAGGTTCAACAATATTAACAAAAACAACATGAAAAAAATCTGCTTTTATTTTGATTGTTTGTGTATTGTTTCATTAAGTGAAGCCACCTTCATTAGATGCTGTTAGTGCTGCCAATCTTTAACACCTCTGATGTGATGAGAATACACAAGTTTCTAAAATGGTTTAGAAAATAAACATTTACCGAACACTTGTCAAATTTTGCATCCGTATTCTCTCCTACCCAATACATTATGCTTTTACATGATGAGATTTTGTATTATCCCACAACATTTTTTGACATATCGTAATATATGTATTACCGTGTAAAGGTACCTTTATATTAATTTTTAGTTTACCTTAATTAAAAAAGGAGTTTGGGTTATTTTGTCATTTAGAAAAGTTGCACGAGCAGAATTTAGAATAAGTAGACGTGCAAAGCAAGAATGCTAACCAACATATTCATAAAAATTAAGGTAGGGTTTTAGGCGCTTATTTGACAGATGTCTATGTCATAATTGTCTAATAAGCCCTTAATAAGGCAACTTTATTTATTATGAATACGATCGGAAAAATATTTGTACTACTACGGATTATATCAAAATAGAATAGAAACAATTGATTAAGCGCCCAATTAGCGCACAAAAATAATTTCGCAACAAAATTCAGTCCGAAATTACCCGTTACCCAGAAATTGGCTTTAGGGAACTAGATTATCAAAATATGTATATATAAAACATGTAAACATATTTGGAAAGTAAATTAGGTAAATAAGATTTTGATGACTAAATAACTTTTGACGTCATATTGATCATACAATTATAAGAAAAAATAATAGGAAAAACATCGGTGTATCGTTTCTATTACCGATGTGTTTTGATACCAATGCTTTTCATAAAAACATCGATGCTTGATCGACCTTTTTCAGAACGATATTGCATCCCTATTTGTAAAACATTTAATAACTTTTTAGCAAGCATTTAGCACTTTTAGGAATTTCTCTTATGGCAACACTGATATTGTTCAAAGTGCATTCATTAAACATTGAAAAATTAACAAGTTTAACAACAAAAAACACGGTCAGGCGAGCACTCATACACATCCGTTAGAGCATTTGTATTCTATTAAGCCAGTTGCATTTTGAAATAGAAAAATTAAGTTAACCTGTTGTTTTAATTTTGTGTACCTGTGTGTATATACTTATGTACATGTATTTACTGATTTTGTTAAACTCATAAAAAAACCCCATGGCGGAAAACAAAAAGTACAAACATAATACCCCATAACTAAAGATGTCATCTGGGAAATCGCAAAACTTGATTTTGGTTTTTTATGTTTTCTTCTGAATATATTTGGTGTTAAGTTTGAAAAATTATCATAAAACATTAAAAAAGTTGAAAAAAGAAAAAAATAATTACTATTTTTCCTAAATTCTATGTACATATTCAACTATGTATATAGGTACTTACATTACTAAATCATATTAAAACGCTATTTTGCTCCCAGAAAACAAACTATAATAATAAAACTTGTTTTACTTATACACCAAATTTGCTTTTACTTAGCTTAACTCAAAGTCCCGACTTTAATTTAATTGAGATTTTTTGGCCACTACCTAAAATTTATTTGGAATAGCACCGACCATGCCCAACGAACTTGAAAAAACTTTAGCATCCACTACAGTGGAAACGGCAGACTAATCCAAGTTGTCAACAACCTAACTTGGTATAATAGATCCCGAATTGTTTAAAACCTATTTTGTTTTATAAAAAACTCTGGCGAAAATATTGAACCACTTTTCTTAAATCACTTTTCTTATACCCACACCACAAAGGAGGTGGGGGGTATTTTGCATTTGTGCACATGTTCATTAAGCTAAAAAAGCTGTTGCAGACCCCCTTCAATTAAACCAATCTACTCAAATAACTTCCTGAATCAATTAAAGCATATCCGTCCATTCATCTGCCCGTCTGGGTGATTATTTTGATGAATTTTGGTACATATAAGTTGTTAAGTATGGGGACCAAGCCCATTAGAATTGGTGATGGTCGGTCTATTTTTTTTGCAAAAGTTCTCTCCTGGTATAAGAATTAATAACTCAATCTCTACAAAATTTTGCATATCTTCACAAAATTTCGCACATGTTAATGATATTATTCCACGAAAAGTGGTTTAAAATTTTTTTTTTCATAGCCCATACACAAATATCCCCCGGAATCAACACTTAAGCTGGGCTTGACCATATATAACTTTCTTACTTGTTAAAAAAAAACATTGTTGAAACTTAGGTTAAAGTTAAAAAAAAATTTTGGACACATGACACATTAAAATAATTTCGAAACGACATATCGTCAAAAAAGTAATAGATAACTTAAGTGTAAGAATCAGGATAAATAACGTTTAAAACCAAAGTTTACAAATCAAAGATTTATTAGCAGGGCAACCAAAAACATACTCTCAAAAAAAGGTTTTATGCGCATTAAATATGCGGTAAAAATTAAAAATATGCTTTAACAAATGAAAAACATATGCATGCGTTAAAAACGAGAATAATAAGAACTTAGATTGAAGAATCCAAAAAGGCAGCATTTAAAATTAAGTTGCGTTAACAAAATAACGAATTAGAATTTATTCAAAAATAAATATTCAAAAATAGGTCCTAGCAAATAAATGCCAAAATTTTGCGAAAGTTCTGATAAAATAATTATTTTCCATATTTTTGGTTGCCCTGGTTATTAGCTAAAAAAATTAGCTGTTGTTGCACTTTCTATTACCCCATAAGAAAATTATTTTAAATGAAAGTTTGCATCATTTATTATTTTGTCTTAATGACTCTTGCCAGTTTTAAATACATATGTATGTTTGTAAAATAAAATTCAATTTTATAACCGTAAAAAAAACAAATTCTAAAATGAACAAAAAAAAAACTGGTTTTCAGCCAGCAAATCAAGTTAAAGATTAAACAAATGCATCTTTATTTCCATTTAAATAAGCCATATTTGGAACATAATACTTTTAAAACAAAAGTAACGGAAATTTAAAACAAACAACAAATGTGATGCACAGTTTTTTTTAATAAATAAATAATTTAATTTAAATAAAGCCAAAAATACCACCAAAACCTTTCAATAAGTGGTATTTTATTATTCCGCTTATTTAAGCCTAAATTTGTTGTTAACAATAAGTACATAATAAATTAGACTTTCTTCCTCTTTGTCTGCAACAAAGTTTTTTTGTCATTTTTTTCAAAAAGATATAAATGTACCTTTATACTTATACTTATCATTAAAGCAGTTTATTACAAATCTTTAAATATGTTAATTTGCCTTTAGGGTTTTGTTGTATTTTATATCTATTAGCATCCAAATGTTTTTTTTAGAAACACATACCAAAACCAAACAAAAACACAACAATTAAGAGCGCTATATTCGGCTGCGCCGAATCTTATATACCCTTCACATTGATCTTTTAAGTACCCAGCCATATAATCTAGCCGAATAAGTTCGTAATTCATATATTATAATAAAACTGCTTGGTGCATATCTACTTTTATATTTCCTTCCGCACCATGAAGTGATCTTGCAAACAAATTACGTTTTTGTATGACGAGCACCATTTATATACCCATATTCTGAGGCAAATGCATTGTTTGCCTATATCTCGGTCGGTAGTTAATCGTTCTTGCTGATTTTAAATAGCGATTGTCTCCAGGATATTTCTAATAGTTTGACACCAATTACTGGTCCGAATTACTTTATTTCACTCCGGAAATTTAATTTTAATAGACAGACATGGTTATATCGATTCTTGAACCTTCTATAAGGATCCAGAATATACTTATACTTAATGGGGTCGAAAATGTAAGACAAACTGATATATGTATACCGTTAACACTTATGTGAAGGGTATAACAAGTAAGAAAACTATATTTGGGTGCCGGATCTTATATGCCGTTCACATTGATCTTTTTGTATACCTGACATTAAATCAATGCAAACTCTTCATATATTATAACTTTTTTTACCCTTATGACAGGGAAGAGCTTCATTAACCTAATAAACAGAAATCAGTTTATAAATAAAATCATTTTTTTTAAACAAGCTTTCAATTTATTAATCTAATTATTTGATTTCGTAATTGCTTGACATCAAAACGTGGCCTTTCGGATATGACTCCGCAAACTTGATTTCAACGTGGCTAAAATGACTTGCCTATCTATTAAAAACCAGACTATAGAGTATGCTTGATGGGTTAAAAAATGGGTATTGTAGAAATAACAAACTGAATGACAAACTGATATATACCCTTATCACTATGTGAAGGGTATGTTAAAGTTTGAGTAACATTAATCTGTTTCATATTAAATTTCATTCTTTGGAGAAATTAGTTGTTTATGAAAATAGTTAAATATATCAGGTGTATTTTATACTTTGAGGGGAAAGATAAGGCTTTCTAAAACATCTTAATATTATTATTATCAGGGCAGCCAAAAACATGCTTTTAGAAAAAAATTTAACATACATATGTGCCCTCAAAATAGGAACAATAGGAATTTAAAAATCTGTTTTTTATGTAAGCTAAGTAAAATTGTGCTCAAATAATACGAAATCTTAAAATAAAAAAACTACATCTACACAGCCTGCTTTACGTCCTGGCTTGATATTTTAGCACTTTCAGTGCTGAATCTAGCACTAGTTTTTTTTTGTTTAGCACTAATAGGCTCCAAAAAAGTGATAAGTTCTAGTTAGCACTCTTTCTTTAACTATAAGTTCTTAAATAATTGTGTTGCAAAAGTCATAGAGTTAAATATATAAGGCTGTTTTACATTGAATTGATTTAAAACTATGTATAATTAACCCAACAGTAATATTTTTTTAAAGCAGCAAAATATATAGCTTAAATTTCTGTTTAGATGATGTTGAGGAAACAATTTCAAAAATCTAGCAATGTTTTAGCGATTTTAAATTGAACAAGTTTATTTTAAATTTTATAAAAAAAAAATTAGAAATGCTTTAAAAACGAATTTTAGAAAAAAAAAAATGCCAAAATATACTCTTATATGCAAAATATGCATAAATATGCCCTAACAAATCAAGGCAAAAATGTTTTAACAGTTCTGAAAAAAATATGACTTTACATATTTTTGGTTGCCCTGATGAATGCTCATTTAATTTTCTATTCCCAGATTGTATAGACTTACTGGCTGACCATATTCAAATCACTTTGATATTAAAATGTCTTATGTAACTAAGTACATATTTGTTTTCTTTTTCTTAAGCTTTCCAAACCCAATTTTTCTCATAGTTCAGCCAAAGAATTTAAACAGGTTATACTTATTCATATAGATATGTGTATATGAGTAAGAAGTTTTTGTTGCAATCATTAAAAAAATATATAAAATTTAATTAATTATACATACGATCTTGAACTTAGCTGAAGTTTGAATATTAAACGATGATATTTATTGCGTAAAGAAAATATTAAATTGTTTTAAGGCAAGAGAAAACAAGTTAGAGTTCTATATTCGGCTGTGTCGAATTTTTATTACTTTTCATTTATTACATTTCAATATGAACATAAAAAAACGCTTAATTCTTGTTAATATGTATTGACAACCATTTAGAACCATTTTGAACTTGTACACGCATTCTGATAAATATTTAACTTGTTTTCATTTTGATTTTACATAATCAGTAAATTTTCAAACTGAAGCTTCGTAAAGCTGTAGTTTTTTAGATTTCGTGTACTGTAGGCTTAAGATTACTCCCATCACAGTCAATGCAACTTTTGGGAATTAAAACTTTCCTTATACAATTTTTATAAATATTTTAGAAATATTTACAAATGTATAGTCACAGAATAGTAACACCCGTCAAATCTGAATTGAATTACTTTGTGAATCCGTTTGTGTGAAGGCCACAATTTTCCTTACTTCTTTCAAAATATGAATCCGTTTGTGTGGAGGCCACCATTTTCCTTGCTCCTTTCATAATAATTTTTAAGCCTCACAGCAAATACGTGGTAGAGGTTTTATGCATTTGAACAGATGTTTGTAACGCCCAAAAGTAATAGTCTGAGACCCACCTTCAATTCAGAATCACTCTCTGAGCCGATTAAAGCATGTATGTCCGACTTCCCGTCCGTCTGGCATTTTTTAAGATATTTTGATCAAATTTGGCACAGATAAATTTTTTAACATTGCGACGAAGCTATTGCTTGTGGTGATAATGGGTTTATTTTTTGACATAGCCTCTATAAAAATGTGCCCCCGGAATAAGCGTTTTGGCTTTAACTTTTGAAATATAACTCTCACAAAATTTTCATGTGTGATTATCTTAATCCATCAAACTTGTATTTTTAATTTCAATATGATCGATCAAATTTCGACATAGCCCCATAGGTATACACTCCCGGAATAAACATTTTGGCTATAATTTGGCCAAACGGAAACCACCTTTAACCTTATAAGTTGCAAATGATTTATGCCATAAAAATATATTACAACATGAACAAGTAATTTTTTAATACAATTATGTATCTTCAAAGTGATCCATAAGATTTTCTTTATTAATGGACTTAATATAAACCGAATTTTTACTCTCATTCTCCTAAAAAATTTTTAATGTAATTATACCCTTCACATAGTGATAGGGTATATATCACTTTGTCATTCCGTTTGTAATTTCTTTATTATTCATTTGCGACCCCATAAAGTATATATATTCTGGATCCTTATAGATAGGGAAGTCGATTTAGCGATGTCCGTCTGTCCGTCTGTCCGTCTGTTGAAATCAAGTTTCCGGAGTCAAATAAAAAGATACAGACCAGTTAATGGTGTCAAACTATCACAAATATCCTGGAGACAATCGCTATTTAAAATCAATAAAATCGGTTCACTATTGACCGAGATATAGGCGAAAACCCAGAGTAACCCATTTTTTTTAGGACAAAATCCGTGCATATATCCCTATATATCTCAGTAAGTATAGTCACTCTTGCCACAAAACTTGGCACGGATACTCCTAAAGAAGGGACCTTAATAATGGAAAAATTTTTTTCAGATAGGACCAGGGGAAGGGGTATTTTTTCTACAATTGCACAAATTTGGTGAAATATTTTATGCGCTATATCTCGTAAACTATAACAGCTATCGACTTAAAATGTTCTACAAAAAGTAATTGCATGCTAAGGGCTACGCCCTAAAGAAAAAATTTTTTGGGTGGGGGCAAAAAAAGGGGTAGCTCCCATACAAATCGACAATTATTATCAAATATTCGATACGCTATATCTCGGAAACCATAACAGATATCGAAATGAAATGTTCTACAAAAAGTAATTGCACGCTAAGGGCTACGCCTTAGAGAAAAAATTTTTTGGGTGGGGGCAAAAAAAGGGGTAGCTCCCATACAAATCGACAATTATTTTCAAATATTCGATACGCTATATCTCGGAAACTATAACAGATATCGAAATGAAATGTTCTACAAAAAGTAATTGCACGCTAAGGGCTACGCCTTAGAGAAAAAATTTTTTGGGTGGGGGCAAAAAAAGGGGTAGCTCCCATACAAATCGACAATTATTATCAAATATTCGATACGCTATATCTCGGAAACTATAACAGATATCGAAATGAAATGTTCCACAAAAAGTAATTGCACGCTAAGGTCTACGCTTTAAAGAAAAAATTTTTTGGGTGGGGGCAAAAAAAGGGGTAGCTCCCATACAAATCGACAATTATTTTCAAATATTCGATACGCTATATCTCGGAAACTATAACAGATATCGAAATGAAATGTTCGACAAAAAGTAATTGCACGCTAAGGTCTACGCCTTAAAGAAAAAATTTTTTGGGTGGGGGCAAAAAAAGGGGTAGCTCCCATACAAATCGACAATTATTATCAAATATTCGATACGCTATATCTCGGAAACTATAACAGATATCGAAATGAAATGTTCTAAAAAAAGTAATTGCACGCTAAGGGCTACGCCTTAGAGAAAAAATTTTTTGGGTGGGGGCAAAAAAAGGGGTAGCTCCCATACAAATCGACAATTATTATCAAATATTCGATACGCTATATCTCGGAAACTATAACAGATATCGAAATGAAATGTTCCACAAAAAGTAATTCACGCTAAGGTCTACGCCCTAAAGAAAAATTTTTTTGGGTGGGGGCAAAAAAAGGGGTAGCTCCCATACAAATCGACAATTATTATAATATATTCGATACGCTATATCTCGGAAACTATAACAGATATCGAAACGAAATGTTCTAAAAAAAGTAATTGCACGCTAAGGGCTACGCTTTAAAGAAAAAAATTTTCGAGTGGGGGCAAAAAAAGGGGTAGCTCCCATACATATTAACAATTTTTGTTAAATTTTCGATATGCTATATCTCAGAAACTATAACATATATCGAAATCAAATGTTCTACAAAAAGTAATTGGACATTAAGGGCTACGCTCTGAAGAAAAAGATTTTCGGATGGGGGGTAAAGAAGGGGTAGCTCCCATACAAATTAACAATTTTTAAACAATTTTCGATACGCTACTTCTGGAAAACTATTACAGCTATCGACTTCGAATATTCTACAAAAAGTAATAATCAAATAATTCATACATTTTGGTGAAAAACTTGGTGAAGAGCAGGGGGACTAGAACATCTAATAAGTTTTATTAACCTTTAAATATGAATAATGTCGAAAACTTTAAAAACTCTCGACCTCAAATCTTCTTCATCTATTTCTATTATTCATACGAACGTTAAAATTTTGTTATTTTTTCTATGGGCTTTAAAACTCGCACAAGGTTTTTTAATATATTATTTGCAGTACAAAATTACTCGGCTGGGTATATTTAAAGACCAATGTGAAGGGTATATAAGATTCGGCACAGCCGAATATAGCGCTCTTACTTGTTTTTTTAACTTACACTGTGTGTAATTTTTTAAGTCATGGAAAAATAACCATATACGGACATCACTACGTGAAAGAAGACCAAAAAAGAAAAGACCCGTGTCTCCCAGTTTTGCCCAAAGTCATGCAATTTTTTTGTTATGGGCCCCCAAAGATTTGGGGCCTTGGTACCATTTTTACAAAAAGTGATAATTTTCTCAGGCTCATATCTTGCAAACCGTTCGGAATTTTAATTTACTCTTTGAGACAAAGTTGTAGCCCTTTTTATAAAGAACAAAAATTATAAACATAAAGAATTGAAAAAACAATAACTTTAATTCAAAATCACAAAAAACTTTCAAAAATTTAAATTTTTTTTACCTTTTTCCTCCTGTTCAGGTCCATAGGTAGCAAACCGTTCAAAATTCAAGGAAACAGTCAACTACAAAAATTTACCTAACATCCCAATAAACAACTTTTTAGAACATATAAACTTCCTAGGAATGATTCTTAACACCGTTTAGGTAGCGCTTAGGTAGCCGCAAAAGTTAAAAATTTCCCCAAAATGTATGTACATACATGTAGTTATGAAGCTATCTCTTCCTTACGTTCAATCAAATTGCCTTAATTACATATATTGTATCTGTCTTTCGTGTAATAGAGAACTCTAGTGCATATAAATATGTGTATATGCATGTGAGATAGCCGCGAAAAGTCTTGGAACTTAAACAGGTAGGCAAACATTAAAATTGCTGGAAACCCTAAACAACAAAATACATCATACACAAATCGCAATAATGATCGTTAACGGCCTTTAATTAAATTATGGACATACTTTTTTTATTGCTGTGTTATTACTTTTTAATAATTATTGTTTATACCAAAAATAAATTACCTACATATGTGCCTACTACCAATTTTTTTAATAAGTAAGGACAATCCAAAATAAAATAGCAATTGGATAAATTTAAAAAGAAGAAATTATTGCACCCAAAACTTATCAAGAAATCAACTACAAAAATTTACAAAAGATTTCAGTAAACAGCTCACGCGATCACGCACCGATCGCACACGCATCAAGGAACGCAGATCACAATATAAAAGCGACGCGACTCTCACATCGAGGCATTACACAGCGCGACGTCAGCGAGATCTCAGCGGTGAAAGTTATAGAGAAAGTTCTACAGCATAATTCGCACACAACATTGGCAACTGACAATTTCAATATGCAGTGTTAAAATATTTATTTCTTTTGCTACATTTGCGGTCATCAAATCAGAAAAAATAATTCTACAAGATTTCAAAAGGAAAAGAATCTTTTAACTTGTGAATTTAAAACAGCATATAAGTCATTTTTCGACGAAATAGATTTGATCAGTGAAAAGTACACACCTAACGCAGTGTGTCGCCAATGTTATAATAACCTCATAGCATGGTTGAATGGAGGCAAACATAGTATGAAATATTGTAAGCCGGTAAACTGGATTAATCGCCCAGGTGATCATGATGCAACCAGTTCTTATGCATGCGTTAATTACCCAAATAGACGTGATGAGAAGAACAAAATTTATAAAGCAACTGTAACAGCCACACTACCAGTGCTTGCACCTGAAAATTTTGTATTCCCAAGGCCGCAAACTCCAGATCGTATGACAAAATTTACAGAAATGACTACAGTAAGTGGTGTTACTAATCGAGATCGATTTGATACCGACTATGAGCCCCAACAGGGAAGAGATGGACCAAAACTAATAACTAATAAAAAATCAAATGGAAAAACGGTACAAAGGCAAAAAATTCGACGCATTGCTTGCAGAGGTAATATCAATTTTATTATTGCATGGCTTGCATTATTTTTGATTTCTTTTCTAATTCATTTCAGGTATGTTGGTGGAGTCGTAAGATAACCTTTTATGATGTTAATAAGGTATGTTAAAAAGAAAAAGCTAATGATGGAAGATATTCTGGAAGCAACGTGCCTGTGGACACCGTAAGTTCTGAATCAGAGTCAGATTCGGACGACGATTTAGATCCTCAACTTAAGAAAGCGCGATACGCAAGTCCAGGGCCATCAACTTTATAAAAATAATACGAATATTTTTTTATTATTTTTTTGTAATAGACAGCACAGTATCTCAATGTTGAAGAAAATAAAAAACAAATGAAATTCAAAAATTTTCGTAAAATTTTTAACTTTTGTGGCTACCTAAGCGCTACCTAAACGGTGTTAAGAATCATTCCTAGGAAGTTTATATGTTCTAAAAAGTTGTTTATTGGGATGTTAGGTAAATTTTTGTAGTTGACTGTTTCCTTGAATTTTGAACGGTTTGCTACCTATGGACCTGAACAGGGGGAAAAAGGTAAAAAAAAATTGAATTTTTTAAAGTTTTTTGCGATTTTGATTTAAAATTATTTATTTTTCAATTCTTTATGTTTAAAATTTTTGTTCTTTATAAAAAGGGCTACAACTTTGCCTCAAAGAGTAAATTAAAATTCTGAACGGTTTGCAAGATATGAGCCTGAGAAAATTATCACTTTTTGTAAAAATGGTACCAAGGCCCCAAATCTTTGGGGGCCCATAACAAAAAAAGTGCATGACTTTGGGCAAAACTGGGAGACACGGGTCTTTTCTTTTTTGGTCTTCTTTCACGTAGTGATGTCTGTATATGGTTATTTTTTTTTCGTGTTGCACTGTGTTATTATAAAAAAACTTATGAAAATTTTAAAATGTTTAAAACTCTTCATGCCGATGTCGTACTTTGTATGTTCATATGAATGAACGCCCCAGTTGCCTATATTAGAATTTTACTTTAAATGATTCTGAGTAGAAGAGAAAGGAAATAAACAAATGGCAACACTTACCATTAATTTAAATAGGCTACAGCAAAGTAAAATGTTTAAAAGTTGTTTATGTCGGCTAAAAACGTATCCTTTATACTTTAGATCTTAAAATGTTTTTTATGGTGTATAACTAACAAAAAACAATATTAGATCATTATGTATGACGATCTATTTTAGTATTTATACAAATAAATGCAAAATCGATATTCAAGACGTTTTATTTTTATTATTTGAACATCAAAGCATTTCATATGTTTAAAATTAAAAAATATTTATTTTTTTAATTTAAAAAAAAAAAATATTATCGCAACAAATAAGTACATATGTATGTATGTATTATACTTATGTATGTACAATTAAAAACTCGCCATAAACAACAACAGTTTATGCATAGTTTAAGCAAATTAATATGTTTATTTGTTGCTTTTTATTTTTTTATATTCTTGTTGTTGCAACTTTTAACTAAACACTTGTGCACTTGTATTTTTCTTTAACTCATACATAAATATATATTGTACTCTGATTTCTGATTATATTTGTTGTTGCTTTAAGTACTCTGCACTTTCAAATTAATTTATAATAATTGTTTAATAACTAACTAAGTTAATGCATTAATTTGCTTAATAAAAATTTCACTTTCGACATGGATTTATAGTTAAACATCAAACAAGAAACCATTATAATTTTATTTAAAATTGAAATTAACGCCACAAAAGTCAGTGTGTATTTTTAAATTTCGTTTTAAGTCTTTTATAATTTTAAATGATTTTTATTGAGATTTCAGAATTCGAAATAAACTGTACGTACGCATGCGTTCAACCGTTTTGTTGCTTAAAAAACTACAATATCTTCGATTCAAACAGTTCACGTTGCCACACAAATTCAAACTAAATGAATAAAACCAAATCAGCCTAAGTTAAACTCGCTTTAGCAGATAAAATAAAATTTTTCAATGAATAGAACAGAGTAGTTTACTGTTTCGCTTAAGAGTCTTCATAATAAAGTCTTTGTTTACTCTTGCCCGGGGATGGCAAACTTCATGCAATTGCATCGTTTTTTGAATTATTGGCTGTAAGTACTCAAAGTATTTTTTTGCATTTTTTTAATAGTACATATATACATATATGTACATAAAAAATATACCATACATAATTGTTTAATATTAAAATTATGACCTCGGCGGATAGGAAGGACTTTTAAATTAAGCAATCCCAAGGTAAAATTTAAAATATTTTGTTTCCGAAATTTTTTTTATAAGAAAATTTTAATCCTAGTCCTAAAACAACTATTACAAAACCCAATAATGTTTAACATTTAAATAGATAAGTGCTTGTGTCAGTACCTTTACCCATCAGGTAAAATTATATTGAAAATCAAAGTAGACAAGGCATGGCTATGTATATGTGTATTACGATAACGAATTTACATCATAGATATCTACAATCACAGATATTTATGCTTTGTAATTTAAGTCGTTAAAATTTGTTTAATGCTCTTAATTTAAAAAGAACTTAAAAAGAGCTTCAAAAATAGTTGGGGTTCACAAAATTGTAGTTTTCCATCTCTGGTTTCACGCTACAAAGAGAAGTTTTAGTTATCATATAACGATCAGCAAATTCATATGTTGCTTTGGTGGTGGTTATTTTGATAGTTTTTCTTACTCAGGGATGAATTTTTTTTATTTGAAATGCCTACAGAATTTAATATTGAAGTATTTTAGTAATCCTCTTAGAATATCAAAATATACGTATGGATGTATTATGCCAGTAAAATTTGTAAGAAAGTTGTGCACTTCATTGACTTAAAAGGCAGAAAAGTAGGCCTTCGCTTGGTAGTTACAAAGACATTTCTAGCACTTTTATTCAAAAAGAAAGGCAGGCTCGAGTAAATTGTCGATTATATTCGAATTAAGCCTGCTGGATTGCAGCAGTTTTTTTGAACACAAATATATTAAACTTGTCAACTTTCCCACTGCAAAAGTTATACATGTCGTGTGAACGCGTTGAAACATTGCTTATGTGAAATACATATGTAACAGTCAGATGACAAAATTTTCGGTTAGAAAGCGCTCTATTTTCATCTGACAAAGCATTTGGCATCAGCTGTTTATAAAAAAACAACAAGGAAAAGTAAGTTCTTTATTTTGGTTGAGAGGTTATGTCAGACGAAATTACATGTGTACGTGTGAAAGCAAAAATTATAAACCGTCTGTAGAATGGCAATTTTGATAGACATATACAATTGCATATGTATTGCAAACGTGACAGGTCATATATAATATACCACCTTAAAGCATGTGTTATCCCAATAAGCATTTTGGCTGAAATTCAAGTGGAATTACATTTGAAATCAAGTCACAATTTCCAATTTCCAGTGTTGAATTGCAGTTGAAACACAGTTGAATTCAATAGCGAATCCAGCAAAATTAACCATTGAATTACAGTCGAACAAAACAGTACCTTTATAGTGTAATTCCAGCCTTGAATAACGGTGTGATTCAAGTTGAACCGAACTTGAATCTGAAAATTTAATTATAAAATCATCATCTTCACCGCCGCCAATGATTTTCCATCAACTCTGTGTCATAAATAACGTATGCTTCAAACAAATTTGTTGTTGTTTTTTAACAAACTTCAAACAGACTGGAAAGAGGATGGATTTTAAATGTAATTCAAGCTTGGATTCACACCGGAATTCCAACATTGGAATTCACAAAAAATTTGTGCTTATTGGGATATCACTAATATACTAAAAGTTTTTTAATAAATAGCAGAAGCCTTAACAGAAACATAAATATTCAAGGAATTTGTTTTCGGTTTACTCTTTACTAGCAAAATAGGAGAGCATATAGCTTGCTAAAAAAAAATTTTCTAGAAACAATTTTTTGGTTCATGCACTACATACATTCGATCAAACGAGTTGTCAATGCTTTTAATATATAAGAACTCTAATAAGTATGTATGTATTTTTAAATTTCGATTCGAACTAAATGCCGTAACTTGCCCCCAGGTTTTTTCTACCAATACTAGCCAAGTAAAATGCATTTTCGAAAGCAGCTACGCAGTTTCATCACCAGTACTCTTTGAACGGTAGTAGTGTCTTTTGGCTGTAAACATCGCCTATTAAAGCTATATTTACACTACCTAAGTTGCCATCTGAGTTTCACAACTGAGACTTATTTGTATAGTGTAACAACATGTCTATTTTCATTTGTTAATATTTTTGTCTAACCTCAGTTAAAAATAGAACGTTTTCTATTTTCAAATTATTTAACGTCTGAGTTTTAAATTTAAGTTTTTAAAAGTTACCGGATTAAATGCTTGTTTTTGTAGTGCAATACACTTTGTACCAGTTTAACAACTTTTAGAATTAGCGGACTTATTATAATTTCTTAGATGTAATGTAATACTAAAAAAAAATTCAAATTGTTTTTTGACACTCAACTCAGATGAGAACTTAGGTAGTGTAAATAAAGCTTAAGCTTACATGTTATTCAGAAAGGAAAACGAAATACATATATTTTTTTCCTTTTCCTTTTATTTTTTAAGTTATGACGAAGTTTTAAGTTTCAATTACACTATGCTTTTTTGTATTAAAGTCTCTTTGGCAACACTTGATTAACGGCATCGTCCATTTATCAGATGAAATGAAACGCTGTTTTTTCAAAAAAAATATTTTTTTGTAGCGTTTTTTTTTTTAATAATAAAACTAAAATAATAAAACAGCAAATAACTATAGTATTTTACTTGCTTACAAAGCTGTCATATAAGATAAGTGCAAGTGTTCGAAATTTCGAACAAGCTTTTTGTGGGAAACCAAAATTCGGAAAATTTTTTGACCAAATATGTAAATTAAACGAGCCTTTTAATCCCCAAAAAAAAAGAATTTTTTTCCAAAAAAAATATGTATGTATGTATATACAAATAAAATTTCGCTACAAAATGGATTTATGGCAACACTGTCGATCACACCTTGTAATTATACTTGCAATAACTTAAACTTTTAAATAAGGTTAAAAACAAATTGAACCATATATGTGTGTGCGCTAACAAATTGGTTATGCACCCATAACGTGCATTTAATCCTAACAGCACTCGAATGCAGTTTAGTATTTGACAGCAGCTGTTTTTATTTCTTTGCCATTGAAGTGTTGTTTCTTTTTAATCATTTAAAGACATTTATTTCATACGCACAAGTATAATCGTATATCACCGTTTGTCAATAATTAATCATGTACTTTGCTAGCACGATCTAACTTGGTCTAAATGCTTAAAAATTAGTAGTAATAATAATAAAAACAGAATAAAGGGGCAAGGGTCATATGGTGACTTGTAAGACAACTTTTCTTCTGATTTTTTCAATGACAGCTGATATAAGGATCTACCGAACTAAGTAAATATATTTTTACTTGAAAAGGCTTATGCAGGCACAATTTTATTTGGAAGTTATTTTTTATTTGCATCTTATGCTGTTAATTGTGATTCCCCGAAGTACGGCAATAACTTTCTGTTCAACAGTTGTTGGTATAGAGCTTTATATATAAACATTATTATTTTTGGAAGATGGAATAAAATTTGAAGCAGTTAGAGTTAATAAGCCGATCACTACCGGTTTCAGTAGGTTTGGTCTCCGCACCAAAAAGCTTACTTGTGTAGGTAAAATATGATACATTTTTTACAAAATGCAACCCGTACTTTTATCACAAAAAAACATGAACATTTAGCCAAACAGACGGACACCGAATAATTGGATTCTAAAGTGAATACAAGTTTTAAATAATATTATTTCGAGCGTTGCAAACATCCGCACAAGAGCCTTGAATCCCTACGGCGTATGTGATGTATTGAATATGGATTTTAGACCATTCTATAATACACTTTTTAACCATTTTGAACTTTGTTCGGTTTTATAACGTTTTTATACTAATTTTTAATGCAATTGTCTTAAGAATGAGCCTTATTAAGTTTGGCGTAGTCGTGTCGAAGGTTGTCGAATACGTCAGAAAAACGACAAGGGTGCTATTTATATAGCATTGGCGTTTTTGTTAGACGGTACTAAAAAATTAAAAATGACTACGCCAACGCCAATCACAATAAGGGTAAACATTTCTGACTGGTTGATTCATATTAGTGGATCCGCGAAACTTTACTGGACTAGTGTTTCAGTTGATTTCAGCAGGCAGACTAGCATGGTTAATTTAAAATTTGCATGTTTTTTTTTTTACTTTAGAAATAATCGACTTAAAATTGATTGACCAGTTGGAAGAAGATTGATCAAGTGGATGCTGTAGTATCTGTCAATTAGTCTAATTATGTATTAAAGGCGTTTAAACATTCTCTTGTCTAAAAAAATTGCCAAATTAAGTAGATAAATTTTGTAAAACAAAGGTATTTTATACTTTTTTTATTCACTTCTTTAACAAAACCCTGTAAAACTATGTATCATATTGATGGCTTTTTATGTGGCGGTAATACGGCTTTTGAACACCTACTTGTTCAAATAATTCAAGTGGTACAGTGAAGAGTAAGTCTTTTATTTATTTTTGATTTATTACTTAGCAACAAAATCATAAAAAAATATTTGAAATGTAATGCACAAATAAATATTGTCTTTTTTTCAAAAAGGATCAATTTAAACACAAAGCAAATTAAGGGATGCAGCCAGCAGCCACCAACAATACAAACAAGAAACAACCTTTAAATTAGGCACCAGACGTAACTGATAACAGTTTTCTAGATCGAATGTAAACATAAAGTACATACGAGTAGTATCACACTTCCGTTTTCTGTTGCTTGATTATTGTGTGCAGTAAAAACAATATCTCATTATGACGACCTGTTAAATACTGTTTGTAGGTATTTAAAACGTGCTTGTCACGTCACAAACATTTTATAAAACGTTACATTGATTGCATAGTTTTTACCACCTTTAATAGACAATTCACACTGCTTGCGCCTTTCCAAAATTTGTAAGGTTTTAGGGTTGTTGAGAGAAGTCTATTAACACAACCCCAAACTTTTTTTATTTGTTTCTGTTTGAATTTCATTTAATCGTTTTTTTTTCAAAGGAAACTAAAACAGCTGCCTGCATTTAAAAACTTGATCACGATATACATATGTATGAATTGTTAATGTAATCTGTCACTTATCTTACAGATTTGATTATAAAACTTTTGACTTCACTTATGCTTTTATATTTGCACTACGAAAGTTGATCAAATAACTTTAAGTTTACGAAGAGATCACAAATTTAATACAAGCGTTTAATTAATCAAACAAACACAATTTTTTCTGTAACGTTTTTTTTATTACCAACAAATGCACGTTTGTTTTTTAATATTCAGATTTCAAGAGTTATTTATTCTTAAATTTAAAAAAATTTCTTGAAATAAAAAACATTCAATTATGTCTGCGTCTACTCGAACACAAGGTGTAAATCTTTAAATTAGTCCAAATTATAGAAATTACCAAAGTGCAGGAAGCAATCTTTAAGATATTGTTGACATTGACAGAAATCGGGAAAAGGTGGTACTAGAACTTCATACATGATTTTAATCAAGTCAATATATTTATTAAGAGCCTTGGAGTAATCTCCGGTGTCGTATAAACGCTTTGCCGTTCGTGTCATCATTTCAGTATCCTGAAAAAGTTAACAATGTTATTTGAGATTTCTTTTTTAAGTTTTAAAAGTAAAATAAGAAAAAAAAGAGTTATATTTTTTAGCAACTAGCAGCACCAGATTTTGACATCTCGACATAAATAAGGTCAAGTGGTTGTCACCAGATCAAACAACGAGCAACTAAGTTGATCACATTGTGGTAGACGGAAACATCATTCTTCTAGTGTTTTAAGCGTACGATCGATCCAGGAAACAAACCGCGATTTAGATCATTACCTTGTGGCAGCAAAGATTCGCACTTGTCTAAATGAAGCGAGTACGACCTGACATAGCACGAAAGCTTGTCCTGGAAAAGCTGCAGACACAATAGACAACAATTGCTTTCTTCGCCCAACTGACCCCGTTGCTTAAAGAGAGCACTTCATGTTGATACACGTTGTACCAAAAACTTTTCCCCCAACATTTGTTGAAAAAAAAGTTTAAATATTTTCAACTTAGTAAAATTCCTACTCTAAATAATATTTAAAAGGTGCCTTTTGTTTTCTTATCTAAAAGCTTTAACGCTACGTTCGACAGTGCACATTAGTTGAACTAAAATTCCATCGCCATACATACACGCATACAAACATACATACATACACACATATATATTTATGTATAAAATACTTTACGTATCTTTTCTTACTTAACTCACCTGCATTACTTTTAAACCTTTTAAAATATTTGTACATTCCAAACATTTGGGGCATTTGACCATAAAGTCATTGCAAGATGGAGGCACCTCAACAACAGCGGTACAGTTATTAGGAGCATCACAACGAAAACGAATAACGTTAGTTGGTAATTTATCAAAGGTGGGCCAGTCCTCTAGGCAGGCATCACAACAGCATTCAAATTTGTATAAATCGAGTAACTTGGACTGACGTTCACTGCGCTCCTCCTGCGTGTAAATAGGACCATAATTTTCAGAAATTTGAAGGCCAGCCTCGATTGGTTTAATTGTATTTATGTGAATAGTTGTGCCACGAAAATATCTAAAAACCAGAAAAAAAATTAAAGTCGTTCAAACCGGACCACACTATACCCTACACCACAACTCATAGTTTTACGTGAGTATTATGCGGGTGGGAAGTGGTTGGTTTATATAGGCGCATGGTAAATTTTGTACCGATAGTCAGGAAATTGTCTGCAATTATTTTTTTAACAAATTTGAATTAAATGTAATGTATTTTTTATAATTTTCAATTTCAAAACGAGTCTATAAACTATAGTCGATTGCAAATCGGCTTAATACGTCTGTTCAAATGATGAAAACCCATTTAATTAGAAAACCTTATTCGATTCGACAGAAAAAGGGGAAAATGCACTCATCCGGAGAGGCAAACGGACGTTCAAACATCGTTTGATCGATTTAGGAAGTGATTCTAAATCGATCGGTAAATTGAAATTGGGTCTCAGACTACTATTTATGTCCGTTACAAACCTCCACACAAATTTAAAATACCGGTGTAGGTATAAAAACTATCGTATTAAATGTTTTCAAAATTATGTTTAACCAACATTACCTTACAACACCTGGATCGCAAGAGTGATTAAATAAAGCCAAATTAGGATAGAGAGCGCCACCAATAAATAATGTCTTTTCACTACCATCTCTTTGGGATTTATGCAGCTCGGCCACCTCGTGGGTATTGAATTGTAAAAACTGTAAACTTCTTAAAATTAAAGCCTCAATTTTAAAAATATCTTCCTTTTTGGGATTATCCCCGAAATAGGTTGATTTTAATAGGCATTTAGTTAGGAAGCGAGCCATTAAAGTATGTTGAAAGAAATTAGAGGCTGTTCTGATATCTTCATGTCTTACCAAGTGGGCAACTCTTCTAAAATCATCTTTAGATAGCCTGCACAAAATCAAAACAATTTTAGTATTTTAATTTGATAGAATTATTTTGCATAAAAAAACCATTTTCCCACTTTTGTATTTGCTCCACAAAAATGTTTCCATCCACTTTGTCAGCGACTTGTAAAAACTCTTTTAGCGGTTTGTTGGCGAAAATGCGCAAGGCCATGTGACAATTAATCGAAGCTCCTGAACGCCAAATTGTAGGTAACAATCCACATTCATGTTTGTGATAAGTATTCATGGCTTCTTCTTGGCATTTCTCCGAACAATATAAAATATCGGCACATTTAGGACACGCCACTGGTATAGCAGTTCTAAAATTTTTTTTTTTTTTTTATTTAAAATTATTTGATTTTGTGTTTAACATATACAAGTGTACCCACCTTATAAAGCAATGGTCACAATGTGTTTTGGAAAACTTTTCCAAAAGAACAGCAACAAATGGTTTTTCAACTAAAATTTCTTCGCCCACATTAATATCGGTAGCAGCACGAGCAAATCGGCCCTCTTGACGGTTTTCATCGAAACGTATTGACAGACTTAGTAATTCTTTTTCTTCTGGTATAGCCAGGCTTGGTATAGTTTCTAATTCGATTCCGTTTTTCTTTTGCATTTCAGTTTGTTTAGTGGTGCGGGCATCCACTTCCAACATTCTTATCATGGTCATGGCATCCATAGTCATTTTAGAACGTTTATCAGATTGTAAAGTAGTGGCATCATCCATGGCACTAATAAATTTTCTACAAATAGTACCATAAAAAAATTAAACCAAACAAAAAAACTTTTTACCAGCACCGTTTCCAATTTCTTAAAAAAAATGTTGCCTCTTTTCTTCTTTCTTTCCGAAATCGATTAATAAACTAAACCATGACCAAATAACTCATCAGAAAATATTGTTTGAGCCTCTCTTTCTTTTTCCATATAGTTTGACATAGAAACATTTGGAATTTTTTTCTCTTTTATGACCGGGAAAGTGTCAAACTTCATATATAAAAAAAAAAAATGTAAGAGAGGTTAAAACAATATTCTCTCATTAATACGACCTGATGAGTTATTTGACAATGAACTAAACCAAATATAAAGAATTTTGCTAAATAAATTTTTGAACAAATAGTCATCCTTATTGGGGTTGGCGTAGACGTTTTTAGTTTATTGGTACCGTCTAACAAGTACGCCAATGTTAAATGAATAGCAAACTTGTCGTTCTTGTGTCGAACTCGACAACATTCGACACGACAACGTCAAACACAATAAGACTGATTAATTATTATCAAACTGTAAATTCGTCGATAGAAAGAAAAAGATCTCTTAAAAAGCGTTTAAATAAAATAAGGCAGAAAAAGGGCAACAAATTTTTTGACTGATACAAAGCTGTATACTTAAAACAGTGGATAGTATTGGGATAATCCCTTTTGGCCAAATAACATCTAGCTTGACGTTCGTATAGTTTGTACAACAAATCCTTAGGGTAACCATAATCCAAAGAACGTTTAATATCTACTAAGGTCTCATCAAACTTGTCCATGTGATAAAGAGACGCGGAACGATTTGCCATTATAATTGCTTTCTCGAGTACTGCATTTATGAAAGGAGAAAAATATTCAAAGAAAATTCAAAGGGAATTTACTTTTAACCGTTCACCTTTATCCTCAGGCAACGCTAAATAGCTTTTTGTATACAAAACCATAGCCTCTAACCACTTCTTCGATTTAAATGCAAAATTTCCCTTTTCCTTAAAATCGGCTGCGGTAACTGCACATTTTCCTTTAAACTCTCGATTTATCGGCAGTTTGTCATCTTGCTCTAATAGGCCTTTTAGGCTTTCTAAAAACTGTACACGTTGTAAATCGTTTTTACACAACTTAATTTTTTCAATTTCCTTATCGAAACTTTCAATAGAATGCTTTAAATTTAAATAGTAGTTAGCAAAAAAACCAGTAGACTTTGTAAAACACATTTTATTAATTAATAAATATTTTCAATTAAAACAATTTAAAAAAATAATGAATAAACGAGTTTTTGTTTAAAAAATTCACTGCGGAAAAACTCAATAAAAACTGCACTAAAATTTTTAAAATGAAAAAAATATCTTTAACAGGTACATACATATACATACATACATACATAAATACATACATACATACATACATAAATGTACATACATACATATGTATTCACGTTTGAAGTTTACATACTATAGATACATTTGTACTCATTTTATAGATATTTTTAGATTCACAAGTTGCTTAACTTACCAGCTGTATAAGATCTTTTAAAAAGAAAATTCAAAATGTATGCGATTTAAGAGTAGAACTAAGGTGCATTCAAAAGGTGGAAGCAACGGTTTGGGCCTGTTCGGAAATGCATCACTGTGTAGCATCATGACTTTTACTGCATGACTGCACTGATTTACCTCAAAAATGTTTTCCAATAAAAAATAACTACAAATGTAGCATTATTCGCCTTTTTTAAAAACTTTTTTTCGTTTTTGTAAAAGTTTGCACAGTGATGCATTTCCATTTGCCTTATGATTTTTTATAATCTTGTCAAATTTTCATAGAGATTTTAAGACAGCGTTATGTACTTAAATACAATTTTACAAAAACAAATGAATGAAGATTTTAACTTTGTGTAAAAAATTAAGCAACAAGAAAAGACGTATTATTTCTTGAATTCAGCAGAAGGACAGGCGGACATGGCTTAATCGGCTTTTCTATCTACAAGGATCCTGATAGCGTCAAAATTTTATCAGGGCGGGTGGTTTTTCCAGTTAAGTTCTTACGCCCTCTTTTATTTTTCTAGAGTACAAGGTTCGGAGTCAGTACGATCCGTGGTAATACAATTCTCGCAATATTCCCAGATTTACTGAGGTTTTAATTATATTGGCATCGTGTTATCCGGCGTCAATGTTTTGCCAAGTTTGCTGTTGAACATAAACCTAAAAGCCATCTCTCGCATTCAAGCAGTATATGTTTTGCGTCCTCCTGTAGCGCTTCAAAAGATTCGCCCTTGCCTGTACTTCTTATCTTGAACCTGTGTAAGAACTTATTCCAGCTACCGTGGTCTGCCAACACTTGTGTTAGAAAGTATCCAATGTTTCCTGGTGCTAACCTATAGTTCCATCTGCCGTTTTCCTCTAGAATTCCACGCTCTTGCCACCTTGTCATTAAATTATTTCTGGCATCTGCTTTTAACTGCGCCAGCAGGTCTATCTATCTAAGGCATCACATGTAGAAACCGTACATTATGCCGATATAATACAAAGCAGCACTAATTCTTCTATTCCATTCTATTCATCGTAGCTAAGAAAGCTGGAGCGGCACTGAGTAGTTGAGAGTAAACTACGCTATTTATTAGCAACCTGATTTGTGGTCTTGGTCCTCTTAACTAGAACTTCTCGCACGTTTTAGAAACAAAGTACAGACGATTAAATGTCATCTTATCTGTAACCTCGTATGGTACAAAGAGATTCAAAGTTCTTTCCTATTTTAGCTGAGAATCGTGTGTCGGTAAAGGTCATTCTGTAAAGATGTGTTAGTTGTGCAGGGGTACCAAGCTCAAACATAGCTTGAAACGCTTTAAACGTATAAGACTGTCGAAGGCGGCCTCGAAGCCGACAAATAGATGTTATCTGTCGATCTGTTTTCCTTGGGATTTTTCCAGGATTTGGCATATATATTTTGTATCTGATCGATGGTGGATTTGACTGTTTTAAAGCCGACTTTAGATTTTAATCTTTTACACAATCCGTTTAATAGTATTTTGTAACCTATTGAAATAGATCTGCAGTTGGAACGTACTGTGTTATCTTCTTCTGTGTTCACAGGACACAATTAAGTATGCTGATGCTTCAATCTAAGGGTATGCGTTTTTTCAACCATATGTTTTCCCTAGGCCCTTGTAAAATATTTATTTTTAGTTAACTAGAAAACCAGGATTAATAAATAATAATTTAAATTTTCAAAAAGAAAAAAACAGCCCGAAAGAAGCTTCGGAGAATCAAGTTGAGTACACACACTTGATGGTATCAAACTAAATTTTTGGAAAACCAGTGTTTTTAATTTTTATTACTGTCAAAACAAAAATAATAAAAATAAAAAATAATTACGATTTTGTGAATAAAATTTTGTTGGTACAATTATTACGGTCCCTGTGGATAAGTATTTTTATTGTTTTGTATTAAAACAAACCCAGCAGCTAAAGTTGGAACTAGTACGTGTTTGAATAGTTATGTAAAGAGCAAAATTAAAATAAAAAAAAATATTTTAAACATCTAAATTATAAGTTCAATAAAAACTAAAATACAGGTAAAAAGCTATAAATGAAAAAAATAAAAACTGGGCTCCTTTAACCACCTAATGTTAAAATCGATAGTTCGTTAGATGTATGTAAAAAAAAGGTCAGATATGCAACTAGTTTGAAGTCAAAAGCAACAAGTATCCCTGCAAAAAATCTTGGACCACATGGTCCGTTTTAGCTGAAATGGACTAGTTACAACATGGTCCTTGTGTAATGCAGTCATGGACCATGTCATTGTCAAACAAGAACTTGTAGTTACTTAAGTGATATGCGTTCGTGTTTTAACGATTGCGTACAAAAAACACGATCTTTAAAACACGAACGCATATCACTTAAGTAACTACAAGTTCTTGTTTGACAATGACATGGTCCATGACTGCATTACACAAGGACCATGTTGTAACTAGTCCATTTCCAAGTTGTTTGTAGGTAGGATAGAGTAGTTTTGAAACTACTCCGACGTAATGCAAATCTGGGTTAAGTGGTCCGGCCCTAGGACATCATAATGTTAAAAAGACCATGTTTTTTACATGCATTTGGGTTAGTTTTGGAGTAATCCTACACCTTTATGGACTAGTCCATACACGCATGTATGGACTAGTCCTGTTTTCTGCAGGGATATTTCTAACACATACTAGATGTTTTATACATACTATGTATGTAGGGCAGGGGTTGTCAAAATTCTCATTTAATGAAATGCGTCTGTATTGGATAAGAGAAAATTGCCCAGCAAACAAAAAACTAAGCATTGCAAATGTGATGAATTTTACTTTTTAAAGCAAAATGGAAATGAACTTAAAAAAAGTTATTAAAATTAAATAAAAAATATGCCTCAGTTATTACAGAATTAGACAATTTTTTTCACACATATTCCATTGGGCGAGTTCAATTTACAGTTAAAACTTAAAAAATTAAGTGTATTTAGGTATTATAAATTAAGTTTTCCAAATTCAAGATTTTGTAACAATTTCTTATTAACAAAATATGTTTTAAATTTGAAGAAGTTAATTTATTTCTCTGCTTGGAACAAATAAATTTTAAGTCGGAAAAAATTTGTTCGCAGCAATATGTAGAGGGAAAAAGGGATAACAACTTCAAAGCATTTCTTTTTAACTCTGGAAAATCGAAATCATTTAGATTTTTCCAAAATTCTATTCCCATTTTTTTTGGAGCTTGGACTTCGGTTCGAAGAAATATAAGAAATATAATGTTTTCTTTGTTTTAAATGTTTGGTAACATAAAATGCATTGCATGTTACCAAAAGCATTTTTAATGACAAAACAAAAATTTTTGTCTTCCATTATACTATTTTGTTTGCTGGTTTATTTTGAAATTAAATCAAAGCTGAAAAAACAACAAAGCTGAAAAAAAAACAGTAAGCATCCGCCCATGTGCACTCGTTAACACTCAATTAACGACTGAAATCAAACTGAAATAAAAGAGAACAAGCGTCGGTGTGAGTTTGTTTTTATTGTTTTTGTAGCACAATTGTGCACTAAAAATGAATTTTTGACAACCTCTGATGTAGGGAATTTCAATAAAAGCATGTTTATGCGTTTGGGGGTTTTCCCGTTTCCCCTCTCCCTTTTGGTAATAAACAATTTTTTTAATTTTTTTTTTATATTTAACAATTAATTTTTATTACTTTTTAAATCCAACGAAGACAAAAATATAGTTTTATAAAATTATTTGAATGTTTAATAGTTGCTTACATTCAAATTTTTTTTGCATTCTCAGGCAAAATTACTTTTTTTTAGCTGAATTTATGAAAAAATAAAATAAATGTATTACATCAATTCTGTCCTTTTTGTGTTTTATTTCTTTAGGAATTGAACAACCTCTTGTGGAAATTTTTTTTTCTAATATTGTTTTAATATTTTATTTTAAGAATAATTCCTCTTAAAAGCAAATTTAATATTTTCCTTATTTATTAACGCTCGTATTCATAAACATTAAAGTAGAATAATAAAGGGTTTATTTGACAATTAAGCCATAGACATATGTCAAATAAGCAATTAATAACCAAACTTTAATGTATATAAATATGGGGGTAAAAGTTTTAGGGGATTATTCATAAACAATTTTTAAATTTTCAATAGATTTTAAATACTGATTTTGTATAAAAACTTTGGTTAAAAACCTATTTTAAATTAAAAAGTTATTTCTGAATAATCCCGTTAAATTTTACAGTTTTATTAAACAAATTTCGAAGTAGGGATTTGTTTAAAAAACAACTTTAATATTAAAAATCATTTATGAATAAGAATAAGACGGATGCACATAAATATGTACATATATTGTTAAAATAAAATATAAAGCTCATGCTTTTTTATGATTTGTTTCAATAATTTTTCAGCATTAATTATGTTTTAGTTTTATTAAATTTGCTTATTATTATGGCAAACGGGTATATTTGTTAATCTCTGCTATATTACGACAAGTTAAATAATTTTTATATAAAAATCTTGTAAATTCATTTAGGAAATTACTACATTACAAAAAATATTTATTATTAAACAAAACTAAAAGACGAAAATTTCCAAAAAAAAAAAATAAAAAATTAATAAGAATATTAAAATAGTGTTACAACTCATTAAATTTGGCAAAAATAAAAATATTTTTAGTGAAATAGCTCATAAGATTTCAGATAGCCAAATGTATTGCAATTAATGTACTTCTACTTAAAATTTTTTACTACACATTTTTATTAAAATTAAAAAAAAAAAAACAAATAACTTTATAAATCGTTGGCTCAATATAGAAAGGGTGTTTCTCGATTTTTTTTTTTTTTTTGTTTACACTAGAGGATAAATGCCAAGTTCAAGAAAATAAAATGTATGTTTTTAATCTTTTGATCAAACAAAAATTGTATTGAAACGTTTTATATGCAAAATTTTATAAAGTATTTTGCTTTCACTGTACAGTAACAAATTGAGATACGCCCTTTCTATATACTTATGCACATATCATAAATACATTTTACAAATAAAAGTTTACTTCTTTCTTAAAGGGGGGAGGCACATTTCGGAAACTTATGTTTCTATTTATATTTTCTTAATTTCTTACTTCTAATGTTGAAATATTATAATATATTTTAAAGTATGGTATTTATTGTTCTGTCATGAGTTTTAATGTAAAATTTTTTTTAAATCAATTAAGAAAATAATAATGGCTTAATTCACCTTTATTCTTCACTGTGAAATATTTATTTATTTCCTTATTTATGAGCGTGAAGCTCTGGCGTAATTTTGATATCGTCATAAAGCCACTTTGCTTTAATTAAAATTAAAAATTTAAAGTTTTCGAGTTAAATTTTTCTTAGTTTTGTTATGAAAAAGGTTTAATTAATCGTTTTTCAAAGCAAACAAAAAGCGAAAGGAAAGAAAATAAATATAAAAGCAAAAGCAAATTATGCATTTAAAATATAATTTCTGCTTAAGATTTATATGGGTGACTACATGGCAAATTAATTTTTGTCCGTAATAATTCTTGACAGTAATTGGTTTTATATTTTTAATTTTAAACTTTAAAACTCGTGTTTTTGATTAAAAAATAATGTATGTCTGTATGCATGTTTTTATTTCAAAAACGATTGCCATTAATTTTTCAAGTTTATGTTTGGCTTACATTAACAATTATATTTTTATTATTTATCAGTCCTTTTGTTCTTGTGTATTTTTAGGATAGTTTGTGTTTTTAATGCCGCCATTATGTTATAAATGTATATCTATGTATGTATAAGAGATGATTGATATTTCTGTTCCTGTGATTTTATACCTGTGACTTGTAAATCACTAGTAACTACAGTGACATAAAATGTGAAATAACTGTTACCGCGATATAGTTACTTTAAATTTGATATGCAAAGAAATATTTTTTGGTGTTCCTGTGAAGTATCTATACCATTATACATAAATTACATTGTGGTTAACTGTTAACTGCAGTGTTGTTACTGTTAATTTGGTATGTTATTTAAAGTAATAATAGATTTACACGATGAAATTTTTCATGAAATTACTTCCATTTAATTTTATGTTTCTAGCCAAGAGGTGTGGGAAATTAGGCTTTTCTATACTCTTTTTGTCTAACAACAAAAATTTCGTGAAAGTAGTTTCATGAAAAATTTCATCGTGTAATACCGTATTAAATTTTTTTTTTTTTTTTGGGTGTAAAGTAACTGTTTACAATAATGTTTAATCTTAATATTTGATACGCAATTCAAAGTACCATTTTTTGGTCTTCTTGCGATATTAGGTTCATTCGTTTACTCAAAATTTTTGAATGATTTTTATAAATTTGACTGGATTGCGTTCGACAATAAATACTTACTGAAGAACACAAAGTGAGTTTTTTTTTGCTGCATATTTAAAATTGTTTACTAATTTCTTAGTAACTGTTAAAACACAATGTGAGCTGTTTTGATTAAGTTAAAATTTTTTAAATAATTTTCGTTCGTTGACTTTTTGCTACAAAACTTATTTTTTGAAAGTAAATAAATAAATAAATACATAAATAAATGACTCAGTATTGATCAAGTTACTAGACTTAACTGGAAGAGTAAACGAATGCACTTATTGTTACTTTTGATTTGACATATTATTTAAATGAACATATTTGTTTGTGAAAAATAAGAAAATAAACGGTGGTTTACAAATCACTTTTACTGTTTACGCTATTCTTCAAAAATCACGGGATCGCTCATCTCTCGTATATATGTATGTAAAAACTATAAATACGAAACAGAGTAAAAACTAAAATTTAAAGGAATATACATGCAAAGCTAAATGAAACATTTTCCAATGAAATTTTGATTTTATGAAAAATTGTTGTGATAACTTAAGCACACGTAGTTTCAGTAGGTGCTTCTGCTGTGGCCGAAGTGTTTAAAGATGAATCTATGTTAAAACCTTTAGAGTGACAGCACACTTCGCAAACACGCACTTCACCTGAATTAAGAAAAGTACAGGAACTACAACTCCATTTCTTTGGATTATTATCAATTTTTTGCGTTGAGTGTGTCGGAGGAGGTGGTTGGTTTGTAGAACTATCAGAGTTGGAGTAGAACTTTTTTGTGCCATTTACTGCAGCTGCCGACGAATATGGTGATGATTTCTTTGGCTGTGCAGTCTTACCATTACTCGGCTGGTTCAAGAAGCCATTATTGTTGTTTTTACTGTAATTATTCATTGTTTTGGAGATCGTTTTATTGTCATTTGGTTTTGGTTGAATTTTGTTGGGGTTTGAGGTTGCATTGGTTTGTTTAAAGGACGATTTTATTTTTTTAGTATTATTCCCCGTTGAAATTTTCTGCCTATGGCTGCTGTTACTAATAGAGGAAGAAGCAGAAGCTAAGATTTCCATTTTTGTACTGTTTTTTGATGAATATTTTGTTTTGCTTTTCGATTTCGATTCCTTTTGGTGATCTTGTTGTAAAGGTTGATGTTGTGTTGCATTAATTTTAAAATCGTTTTCAGCGTAATTGGATCTTTTCTTTTCGGTCGAACTGCTCTGGGAAGCTGAAGTATCATTGTATATGTTTAACGAGTCCAAGTTTAACGATTGCATCAGCAAATCATCCCGTTCACCTAGATCTTTGGAGTAGCCGGACCTTTCCAAGTTTTGAAAAACATAATTCCATTTTTCAAATGAACCCACCCCGTCTTGATTCTTGCTAAATTGTGTCGGAGAATCTTGGTGATTATGTTCGTCTTCGCAAGCTGGCAAGTTAGTAAATGAATCTTCATTAGCTGACTCGCGGCTTACATCTGTGGTGTCACCCCTGTCTCTAGGGACGTTAGAAGATTTTCGTAAATTTAAGGTATTTTCTAGGGCTGTTCGATTTTCCCTTGGTGTTGGATTGGCATACATGTTCATATCATTATTTGCAGCAAATTTGTCCGCAAGACTATGTCGCTGGCAGGAGGATGTACCTGGGGGTAGTTGTGGTGGCGATAAAAGTCTTTCCATATTTGCCATGTCAAAGCGTGTAAATTGTTGTTGTGACGTACTTGGTATATCTTCAAAATTAATTAATTGTTCAGTTTGATGAGAACGCTGTCTTTTTGAAGAGTCTCTGGCTAGTTGAGAATTCTGAACGCTATTCGAGACAAGGCCTTCTGAATTTTTACTACAGGCAGATGAATTAAATGCACAGTCCTGGGATAGTTTGGAGACGGATGAGTACAAATGTTTATCTGCAATATGGGCATATGTGGGTTCTTGAGTACCACCCACATAATTTAAGGATAAATGATTGTCGTGGGCAGACAATTGGTTAGAAATATTCAGTGGCAAAGGAAAACGATTTCCAGAAACATTATACGAATGAGAGCATGTTGAGCCTGAATTTAAATTACCATTACCAACAATACTTTCGTTAGGAATAACTGCACATACACCAGAGTTTGCGGCGACAGCAGCATATGAAATACTGCTGCTACCACCACCACCCAAAGATATATTATCAATACAATCATAAGGAGATTCGTACAAATTGTGTGACAGATCTTGACAGTTATGCTGCTGTTGCAGGCGTTGTTGCATTTGCTGTGCATGTTGATGTTGCTGTTGAGCTGTGCATCCTTGCTGCTGTTGGTCAAAAGAGTGACGATGTGGTAATGTGTTGCGAGTGTAATGATGATTATCTGGTCGACTATAATGGTCTAAACTTTTGGAGTGTGACATTTGAGGCATGGAAACTCCGCAGCTCTCGCTAGATATACCTGAAAAATTTTGGGGATGGTTTTGTTGGTAATAATGCTGCGCCGGATAAGTCATATTACTGTAGTCTAATCTTGTTGGTTGTAAATGGCTTTCAGGTACAAAATACATGTCATTTGGCTGCGTCAAACTTGCATGCCCAACCATTGATGGCAGCTGTTGAAAAATATTACATTGGCACTGAGACGAACAGAATTGTTTGTTTGGAGAAAAATAATTCGCTGATGGTTGCACATCAATACAACCGTAATTATCGGAAGCTAAAAGCCTTTGCCGGGCCCGAAGACATTTTTCCTCAGCACTATGAGTTAAAGCTTTCACGGCTTGTGAAGTGCCACCTAAAATTTAAAAAGTATATATATTTGTATATACAAGTGCATATGTGTCTGGATATGCTGAAATTGCAAAAGTTTTTAGTATTGAGTTTTCAATATTTAGTTATTTATTATAGTTTTCGGGTCGATTGTTATCGAAAACAGCAGAAAGTCAACCAAGATCTGCAACAACATATGCATTTAATTTTTAAACGCTATAGCTACAATAAACTTTAAAAATCAAATTTTTGTTTAATTCACAACCTTTTATATAAACGATCTTGTTTATTTGTTGTACCAACAGTAATAAGAAAATATTTATGATACCATTGTTATTCAGCACAAAAAAAAACAAATACATTCATTACGCACTTAATGCAAAACCATAAACAACAATATTTGTTTAAAAGAATAGAGTGAGGGCGCAATAGCAAAACCATACAATATCAGTTACACTTATTCACACACTTATACCAAAAACAACTTGCATGTACAAGGTATATCTGTCTTTGCAATACTTATTTGTTCTATTTGTGCACGTGTATAATATATATAAATATGTATGTATATTTAAACATGCGCACAATAAAAAAAAGCTGTGGTGTAGGGTATAATATGGTCGTGCTTGACCGACTTCAGCATTCTTAATTGTTTTTAATATCACTGTGGTTGGGGAACCTAAAAATGTTGGCTAAAAATTGATTATTTTTTTTCTGTTCATATAAATGTACATATATGAAAATTGTATAAAAATCTTTTTTTATTCTATCATTAAAATAATTAATAGGAAAGGTGCCGCGACTACCAATATCACAGCATCTAAGGAGGGTAGTAAGGTCACGGCCTTTTAAAAGGTTAAACCAAACTATCCTCCATACAAGACGGACAAGAAACAGGTGGGAGACATAATTCTACTCTCTAAGATCGGCTCTCAACGTCGCAACATGCTCAGAGGGTTTCACAAACCCCTTTTCATACGAGGAAGGCCAACGTAAAAGCCTTAGCTTGTGACGAAAAGGGATAATGGCAAGGCCAATCCGGGAGGAGAAACATCTGTCTCTTCAATATCTTACCTGTCAGCATCTATAGTTGAAACTGTCTCCGCTAAACAATATTGCATATAAACTCATGGAGGCATTGCTGGCTGAGAGTAATTTGTGATGGATCCTTCTGAAAAAGAGGCGTCAAGGTCATTGGTTGTGTAAGTAAAAAATTCTTGGGTTTTCTTCTCTTTCGATTGGAGATGGTATCATTAGCAGTTATTTCACTCAGACTGACAGTTTCTCTATGAGTTCCACCTCCAGTAAAGGAAAAGAAAAAGATACTAAAACTTTTCGATATCGAAAGCCGGTTTTCGCACAGACAGCTGGGTGATTGCATCATCAACTGTGTGTGTGGGAAACAGCGGTTAGGGTCTGAGGGTAAGGTTCGATAAGGGATCCGAAAGATTTTTGGTGAAATTGGGAGAACCGGTTAAGATTAGGTTTTAAAACCATTTTGGTCCGCCTACCTCAGCCTGTTGAAAAGAGAACTTTGGACAAAGTTTTGCATAATGCAAATTATTTGCACCACTGTAAGGCTACCTAAAAAAAAAACTCCTGCTCTTCCTCACTAAATCCCAGGCAGAAATTTGCTTAGCCCAGAAGCCTTATATTTACGTAAATAAGGTTGTTGTGCTAGACAATTTCAATGGAATTGGAAAGAGATCAATAAAGGACGACAACACAATGAAAAACATACTCTCTCCGAGTGAAGTAATGCATTCCCCCTTATTGTGATTGGCGTTGGCGTAGTCGTTTTTAGTTTTTTGGTACCGTCTAACAAAAATGCCAATGCTATATGAATAGCACCCTTGTCGTTTTTGTGACGTATTCGACAACTTTCGACACGACTACGCTAAACACAATAAGGCCCATTATCTCACGGATGCATCACTGGCATCTTCATCTAACATCTACTTACCTAGCAGGTTTATCTACCTAGTATTGTTTAAAATTGTTTATTATTTAAACCTGATGGCTTTGTATTGCTTTAATAAATAAATAAAGAAAATAACACAAATAAAACCATTTGTTTTTAAAGCTTTTAAATAAAAACCGCATTGGAAATTTTTTAACACTCTATGTACGTGAATTTTTTTTCATTGGAGCAAATATTTAATTCTAGCAATCAACTTACCCGTATATTTTTCACGATAGCGATAAATGTCCCACCAGGAACATTTAACGCCAATCGTATCAAGCCCTGTGTAAATGTGTTTTATCATTTGCAGTTCAACATAAGCAGTCATAGCATCACGAGAAACGTTAGTAACTTGGTCCGGACATATGGGCTCATCTAAGATTAAAGTGTCATTTGATAGATGGCGATAGCCCATGGCTTCAAAAAGTAGTTCAGCATTTGGTAAATTCGATTTTATTTCATGTTGATAAAAACCGGAATACATCTAAAGTTATTAATAAAATCAGTCATAATTTTTTTTTTTTTTTTTTTGTAAGTTTACCTTTAAAACTCGAAATTCCCTACGCCATGGTTTTGTAAATAAATTGTTAGCATACTGACTAATCGACTCGAAAGCCGTTATGGCTTTTTGTGCCTCGAAATCCTCCCGATCTAATATCGAATTTTTAAGTACTTTTGCTGTTTCCGGTAAAAAGAATTTACGATCATGTTGAACTATACACAAAAATTGTTTTAGGTAATCTGTTGGAATAAAAAAAAAACTTAATACAAAATGGATTCAAAGGACAACACTGGATTTACCTTCTAATATTTTACGATTCTCTAGCTTTGCTAAACTTTCTTCAGAATCTAAATAAGTCCAGTGCCTTTTCACTATTTCATCCCATAGTTCAGAGCAAATATTTTGCGACATAAAGTCCGACATTATCGGCAGTTTTTAATTGCAGTTTTTTTTTTAAGTTTTGGAATACCTAAAATGTTTATCTACAAAATAAAAAAACCCCGTTTATCTTTGGTACAATTTATTTGCATTCTTATTTATATAAATTAGGAAATACGCTTGCAGACAAATAATAAATTAATTAGCTTTTATCCACCTCCTTTCTGCATTGCTAATCGAACCGAAAGAAATTCACCGTACATATATGTATGTATGTTTATTTTTAAAAATATGTATGCAAATACTCATTCATCCGTTTATGTTTTTTAAGAACAATTTTTTGTAAGGACAATGCACACGTTAATATATAGGTATTAGAGGTATTCACAAAGGGTGTTGGAAAATTAAAATGTGACAAATTTGTCAATTAATTTACTTAATAAATTAAACGTAAACTTGCCAATTCAAAGCATGCTAAACGTTCAATATTTATAACGTGATCAGCGATTATTATCTTGGATCACATAAAATTGTGTTATTTTGTGATTTTTATCGTGGCATATGTATCAATAATAATAAACCAAATATTCTTTACAATAATTTCAAATATGGGTTTTGAATTTGTTTATTGTTACAATATTAAAGGGTAGAAAAAAAGATAGGGCCCGTAGAAACATAAGCAAACCCTAAAACCCTGCCTATTACCTAGCCAGACCACACCCTTGATGAATCTCTAGCTTGGAACTAGAGACATCACCACCTTTGCTATAAGATTTTCAGCCTTGATGAGTGGGAGACAATGTGATTCAAAGCCTATTAGTTCCTTTTTTATCTATGGGCAACTTACTGAGTTTTGAAGTACTTGCGTCCCATTAACTAGTTACATTACAAATCGCAGTCATAGTCTCAATAATAAACCTTAAATTCCTCTTCTACAGAAGTCTATAGACATCGCAATTATCTCTCCGGGTGTGTTCCACCTTATCCGAGATACATGGGTTTAGCAAGCCGTAATAAAAACCCAACAGAGGCTTTAAGGTTCGTTTATACGTGACTTAACCATAGCCGCAGAAAACAGCTGTTCGAACCAAACTTATGGGCAACTTACCATTACGCCATAACCATAGAAACAAATTTTTATGGCAACGGTTATGGTTATGGCACTATAGTAAGTCACATACATATAATTGAACCTTTATCGGCTCACGACTTAACTTGTGCCCTGAGCTGATGTCCTCCTCGTCGTGTGTTGCCATGATCGCCCTTCGAGCACGTTTACAGTCGTCCACAAATTGACCGTCAAGTCCACTTTCCCTCTCGCTTAACCAACTATCATTTCCGTGGCCGTCATTACCGCCAGAGCATCAATCTGGCAAATGCCACATTTATCTACAAAAGACCCATTTAACATTTATTAAGACCCGCCCCGGTGCCTGTATTCCTCTTCAACCCTTCAAACTACAAACCTCTACAACAGTTTCCGAGATCATTTCCAAACCTTCCGAACCAGGAACACTACCCTGGTATCATTTTAATGTCAAATCAACGTCGACTGCCTCAGGATCTAGTTGATGCCCCAGTTCTTACTTATGAAATTTTGAAGCCTACTACGTTCAATACTCTCCTGTCCCTATCCACCGTTTTGTTGACAAACAATTTGTTATCCAGGATGCTGGGTATCATCTATTTTGAGGACTAATGTTAACCTAACTTCTGTCAAAATCCGGAGCTTAGTCTGCAAAATTAAACTTCTGTTAAAGTCCTGATTTTGTTTTCGCTGTGTTAACACCCAGTTTTTATTCCATGGCCGAAGAAGAAGAAAAGTGGTGAATAAAAATGTCCACGGTAGTTTGTACCAACCATCGGTCCCAACGTACACTTGTATGTACTATGCATGTATGTATGTAGCTTGCATAAGCGCTTCGAAAGAGGGAAAGCAACTATCCATCTCTGCACCGGATGAGACGCAGGTTGCTCTAATTGTTATTTTTATACAAACGCATATGTAATTGAAATTAAACTACAAGGTAAAACAATTCCTAGTCGCAAACGCTTTCAAAAGTATACGCGGAATTACAATTCATAATAAATAGTTCATACAAAGCAATAATCAATGCTTATTTGAACACTGTTCTCTGCTAAGAACCAATGTTATTTTTATACAAAAATGAATTGTGTTCTTTAAAAAAAAAAGGTTTTCTATTCACTTTTTTTTTATCATTTGTCAATCTTTTTAAGTATAAAAGAGGTTCATTATATTTTTATTGGCCCACAAAATTTCAAGGAAAGTATTTCTTCTATGGTGTATAAGTTTGGGTTGGTTTTTACTTTTATATGGTATAGTTGTTATATTTGATCTTAGGAATTTTGTTTATTGAACAATTTTTTTATAAATTATTCATAAATTTATTTATGTATATAAAACAAAGTAAAATTCACTAAATCGCAATGCACCTTGGTAAATCGCACAAATTCCTTTACTTTTTATTTCTGCTTTTGCTTCACTTCCGTTTTTTACTAATTATAACATGCATCCATATAATTTACGTATAATATAATTTAAAGACTTCAATGTATATTATTTTACAATATGTCTTCTTCGATTACAGTCAAATATTTTTAAATTTATAACTTTTTTGCTTTTTGCGTATATTTTAATATAATGCACAAACTATGAGCAGTATATGGCTACGAAAAAGAAACATTTTAACCAAGGTGAATTAATAATTTCACCATGATTTTAACAATGTTTGAGGTAAATCATGGTAAAATTACCTAAGGTAATTTACCAAGAGGTAAATTCTAAGAAGACATTTGTAGACATCTTCATGGTACAATTACCTTAAGTAGCGTCTTGACAAGCCATAAATTTGATATTATTAAACAATATTATGTTCGCACAAGTCGTTGAGACCGGTCAGTTGATGTTTTAATCTTGTTAAGTGGCTGAGGAATTTTGTTGAATTATAACACTCAAAGTGGTAATGGTTTAAGACTTGCTTACCTATTTACCTTTCTTCTATATGTGGATTTTGGCATTTAAACCCGTCGAGTAAAACTTCTGCCGTAAGGAGGATATTACTTGATTAGATTTTAACACTCATAAAAATTAATTTTAAGAAGAGAAAACAAGAGTATGAGTAAATTCTCCCCGCCCCAAGGAATGTGAGCAATTCACTCAAACTTTTTCATCAACTGGGTTGTCAAAGTAGTTTCTGTTGGCTCAGGTGTCAGAAAAAGATATGTAAAAGTAACAACTTTGACAACCAAGCCTCGACTTATGCATGAAAAAAGTAGAACAGCTGTGCTTGCAACACCACCTGTTCAACATAATTTCACCATGTTTTTACAGTAAGTTGCATGGCGCAATTATGAGTATTAGGTGGTGTCGATTCTACAACAACTAAATTTGGTGAATATAATGTTCGTTTTTGTTGTAGTTTTCGTTGGCTCTGTTGTCAAAAAAAGATATGTAAAAGTAAACAACTTTGACGACCCAGCCTCGATTTATGCATGAAAAAAGTAGATCAGCTGTGCTTGTAACACCACCTGGTATATTATTTCACCATGGTAAGTTGTTGTCATGATTAGTTGTTACATGGTTGTCATGGTGAAATTATTGTATCAGGTGGTGTTACGAGCACAGCTGATCTACTTTTTTCATGCATAAATCGAGGTTGGGTAGTCAAAGTTGCTTACATCTACATATCTTTTTTTGACAACCGACCCACGAAAACTACAACAAAAACGAAAATTTTATTCACCAAAATTTGTTGTTGTAAAATCAACACCACCTTATAAATTATTGCGCCATGGTTGTTGTCATTGTGCCATTATTTTGACCAGGAGGTGTTACGAGCACAGCTGAACTACTTTTGTCGTGCATAAATAGAGGCTGGCTTGTCCAAAGTATGTATATTTAATAAAGTAATCCCAATTCTGCAACAACAAAGTTTCGTGATTTTCAATTGTCATGTACTCTATATGCAAAAAATATTGTTTACTTTTTTATATGTGTAGTTTGGCAGCTAGCCATCATAAAAATCGGGAGCAAAAAATGATCAGCTGTGTTTTTGACTATACCTTTTTCGTTGTACCATGGGCTTGTCAACGAAAACTACAACAAAAACGAAAATTTTATTCATTAAATTTTGTTGTTGTAGAATTGTCACCACCTGATACAGATAATTGCACCACAGTTGTTTTCTTGGGGACGAGGCCACCTTAGTCCGCTTTCGCACTATGCAAGAAAATAAGCCTGCTTATTTTCTTTTTCTTCTTTGAACTTTCATTGGCGTTCGCACGGTTCAAGACTTATTGCTTAATTTGTTTTGATTTTTTTTATGAATATACACACAAACTACTGTGTTTTTTTACATTTTCTTTTGTCCATCAATTTTAAGCAGCTGAATTGCAAGTACACGCAAGCCTGTACCCATTTTATTTCTCCTCACCCCGTTGTCATCAACCTAATCAGTTCAGCTTAAATACTTGCATCGTGCGAATTGGGACTTATTATTTCACTAAAACGTGATTCCAAACTAAGAAGTTGTTGGTTTTGCATTTATATACCAAAAATTGATAATTCTGTAATGGAAGAAACTATTTTGGGATTTGCAGAGATATGTGAAAGTGAACGGCTTACAAATGTATACTTTCCAAGTAAACTGGGAGGTAAACCAGCCTGGCTTCAGTTAGATAAACTGCCGACAACAGAAGCATTAAAATGTAGTAAATGCAACAATCAAAAAAGTTTTTTGTGCCAGATCTACGCTCCTTTTGATAAGGAATATAATTTTCATCGCATGGTTTATGTGTTTCTTTGCCGAACACAATCATGTTATATTGCTAATGACAACAGGTACATTTTATGACAAAACTGTGCAGTAAACAATTTTTAAAAACGTATTTGTTTTAAATAGCAATATTACTGTATTACGCAGTCAGCTACCTTTAAAAAATAAATTTTATCCAGATGTCCCACCGGCCGAGGAAGGCGATGCTGTTGTAAGTGATTTTTTCATGTATGTACATGTTTATTTTGTTTAATTTCCTTTTTAATTTGTTTAAGCCGGAAATTTTACCTCCAAAAATTAAACTTTGCTTAGCCTGTGGCTGTGCGGGTCATTTAAAATGTAGTCGTTGTAAAAAAGCTAACTACTGTGGAACGCAACATCAACGTTTACATTGGAAATATCATAAATTATCATGTACATCTGATGAATCTAAAGACATCCAAGTAAATGAGCAGTCTATTTCACAAATATTGTTTCCAGAATGGGAAATAGAAGTATATCCCGTTGAAGATAGCACAAAAAGTAAGACGGACGTTGTAGACGAGAAAAATGAATTACAAAAGTTAGATGAATATTTACAAAGCTCTTGCAATGTGGCCGAGTTTTCAGAGATACCAGATTCTGTATTGGAAAAGTACACAACATCCAATAAAGAAATAGATGACAAGTTTTTTCAAAAATTTCTTAAAGAGTGTGAAAAGGACCGCATGCAAATTATACGTTACAAACATAAGGGTCAAGTGCTTTGGATTGCGGACACTGAAAATACTACCAAAAACCAATTAAAAAATGTTCCTAATTGCGAACTGTGCGGTGAAAAACGAGTGTTTGAATTTCAAATAATGCCTCAAATGTTAAATTTCTTAAAAGATCATTCTGTTGATTGGGGTGTAATTGCTATTTATACGTGTCATAAAAGCTGTCCCTTACCAGAAGATAAGGGTTATGTTGAAGAATTTTGCATCAAGCAGGATATAATAAGTACGAAATGATGTAATCAATTTATTTTATGTTGTCAATATTTTTACTCAATAAGTTCATTCGTTTACTCAAAGTTTTTAAAAATTTTTGAATAGTTTTACTGGATTGCGTTCGTTTACACAAAATCCAGTAAATGAGAACACAAATTGAGAGCGCAAAGTGACAGTTGTCTTACTGAGTATTTAAAAATTTTTACTAGACAAAATTTTACTAGTAAAAATTACTAGTAAAATAAAACATATGTTTTCTGATGTAAACAAAAAAAGTGAAATAACAAACAGCTAACAAATTGAATAACGAGAAAAATTAAAATGGTATAAAAAGAAATTTAATGTTCACAGGCGAAACAATGGAACAGCTAAGAGATATAGCTAGTACTTTAAGTTTGGGGCTATGTTTTGCAAAATGCAGTATTGTATCTAATAGAATCGTCATCTGAAAGCGAAGACGGAGAAGATATAATTTTGCTTAAAATGTTAAAAAAGGCCAAGATTTTTTCACCCTAACTTGTGTTTGAGAAAGGAAAGAGTATTTACGCAATTCTGTTAAAAGCTACTTCCATCACACGCTCCCGACCTATACGGATGTTTAGTTTCGAACACATTTTAGAATATCCAAATCAATTTTGTTGCGGCTTTTTCTTCTTAATATTTATTTTTTTATAAGTTGAAAAAGTGCTGA
Source organism: Melanophora roralis (assembly GCA_963583895.1). Classification (NCBI taxonomy): domain Eukaryota; kingdom Metazoa; phylum Arthropoda; class Insecta; order Diptera; family Rhinophoridae; genus Melanophora; species Melanophora roralis. The sequence goes on along the minus strand of OY757191.1, from coordinate 82,694,699 downwards.
ATACTTGGGTACTGGGTGCAGTCACTTATTACCCAAAATTAAATATTCGTGTTTTTTTTACTAACGCTAAGTCTTTCCCTAGCAGTATGCTTCAGGTAACGTACAAAAGAATAGTCTGAGGCTCAACTTAAATTATACCGACAGACTCAGAATCACTTCTTTAGCCAATTAAAGCATATCTGTCTGGCTGGGTGTCCATATATTCGTGTGCTCAAAGTAAAGGTAGCATTTCTGAAAAAGAAAAATTTTGCCATAGGGAGCAAGCCCATTGTTTATGGTGGTGATCGTAATAGACTTTAACCCCAAAACCAAGTTAATCCCACTCACAAAAGTCAGCTTGTTTTTGCTTAAAAAAATTTAATGCATTTTTCGAGTAATATATTTTAGTCTATCAGCTGTTTTAAGTAGGTAAACTTTTTGTTAAAATTTTCCGTTCGCGTACTTTTTACTTAAAAAATTGTAAGTGAGAGAAATTTGGTAAAATTACTCAGTATTTGCTAAGTTACTGGACTTTACTGGGAAAGTAAACGAATGAACTTAATATTTACAAAAAATTAATTTTTCTTTAATAAAAGTTGTTTTTAAAATGAATTAGTATTAGTGTACCTTGGTTTACTCTGATCCAAGGCACATCCAACCAGGTAATATTAAGAACCCAGCTGATTAAAATCAATTTGACATTTATACGAAATAAAAATTACTTTTATATGGAATTTTTAATTGGTCTGACATTCTACCGTTGCCTTGCTCTGATCAAGGCACATTTAACATTGGTTTAACGTACCTTGACTCTGATTCATATTTACTTTTATAAAAAAAATTACGTAAATATTTCATTCAACAAATAAACTTTTTTCGTAAGAATTATTTAAAATTATTAAAAAATAAAAATAATTATATTTGTATATTTTCAGGGTTTGTTGTAGGTTAAGTTTGTCTATATGCATTTCATTGGTTCTTACACCAAATCATCAGTAGACCTTTACCAAATTCTTAAAAAACCTCATGAATATTTTCTGTCTTAAGAATTTGGTCGAAGTCTACTGATGATGTGGTAAGTACCAATGAAATGTAAAAAAGAAAATAGGGATAAAATCCTAAATATCAAAAAAAGTGTTGTAATAATTATATTTTTTAATCTAAACACAACTTACGCTATGATAAATAATAACATCTACAAACCATCTAAATGCAAACAAATTGTTATCAACCTAATTTAATAACAGGAAAATGACGATGTTTGGAGAAATCAAATTCAGGTTGACGTTTCGTATCTTTTTGATGTCCCTTTGCTAATACGTTCATTACAACATAATTGATTTTTGCCACCTGCAGCATTTCTAAGATCTAAAGAAAAATATATTTAATAAAAAAAAAAAAATGTTATTGATTCTAATAAAAACCTCTTGTTCAGGATTCTGTATTGACTCTAATGCATTTCGTGCTTGGTCGAAATGCTTAGCAGCCAAATCATAAATTTCCGAAGAGGGCAGACTCATCATATGTTGTCGTATGCTCTTAAACTCTTCATACGAGACTGGTGGTGGCGAAGTAAGATTTGCAAATGGTGCAAAACGACGGTTGAAGCGAATTTCCTCATTATCAAACTTTGGCATTGGTTGGCGTATACGACCGTCTTTAGTCAAAGCACACATGGCCTTATAAAAGCCACCACACATGTTCATCAATCCATGATAATATAAAATTTCTTGCCGATATGATTTTTGGTGCTGTTTTTTATTCTTTTTTGGCTTTGGTTTATTTCGATTTTTGGTTGACTGTGAGACCTGCAACTTGCTTAGCTGTTCCTTTTCATTTTCCTCTTGAGCCACTAAATTTTTCTCAGTCCTTGTCAAAGCCGAAACTATAAAACCTATAAGCAGTTCATAGGGATACCAGTAAATATATAAAAACTCATGCACGGAGTATAACTCTAGCTCAAATCCAGACATCAAAAAAAGCATCATAGCTCTAATACAATTATACAGGATCCATGTAGCAAATTGAGTGCTTAATTTTAAAACTGTGGCAGCAGGTTCATTTCCTTCGACCGCCTTCTCATTTGCCAACATATTGAGATGTGAATCTAGCCTTGCAGCTTCTACTTGTAAACTATCGAAGCTTTCAATAAATCTTGCTAATTTTTCGCGTTGACGTGCACGATTAAAACCACAAATACGCAAAAATTGAGTAAATGTATTTATGCAGTATCGAAAGAATGAATCTAAGTTCAATTGTATATCACGATCCATTGCCAATGGATTTTTTGGATTTAAAATTGGTGGTGAATTGAAGGCCCTAACAGAGTCCCAAAGAAAGTCTTTAACGGGGATTGTACCAAATATTAAACGCCGATTTGATATAAAAAGACCTTGAAGTACACTACGCGACAGTATACATTGCCCAGATTTACGACTAAATTCTAAAAAAAAGTTCTTACAACACAAAATGACAAACTTATTATTTAGCCAAGCTTTAGAGCAGCACAAAATCTTACCAAAGCTGAATAATATTCTCGCATTCGAATAACTTTACAAGCGTATTTTAGACGTTGCACTAATTCTTCCAGAAACAGTAAACCAGAAGGTCTATCTCGCATTTTGACGCTTCGAGGAAAAGTAGGTGGCTGACTGCGATCATGAATCCGTGGTGAAAATCCAATGGGATTGGGCGAATCAGCTAAAGGGCATATTTGTTTTAGTTTGAATACTTTGTGTTATAAGGAAAAAAAAATACCTCCTAGTTTCGGTTGTGTTCCCCTGTCGATGGTCTTTTTGATCTGTGGCGTTAGTTCAAGTGAAGTATTTAAATGTTTATAAATTTCATTTATTACTATATCGTCAATACTATTGACCATAGCACAATCCAAACTGTAAATGGCTTGATAAAAATGACGCATAAAACGCAGACGATAAACCACCGCCATTATATCTTCAGATTTTAAGGACATCTTGCTCTGTCTGACTAAATCGTCCTCGGCATCTTTTAGCATTGATGGAATCAACACTGCTTGGCATGAATCTTCCGGTGCTAAAAGTGACGAGTTCCCATAGAGTTGAAAGTCTTCTTCTTCATTGACGCTGGTTGAAATAATTATGTTTTTAATATGTATTATTAAATGTCTAACAGCATGACAAAATGCCTTCAACGACTTGTCCTCTATTTTGGCTGGCGCATGTAAATATAAACAGGTAAATAAAACCTGATCCATTGAATTACCTTCTAGCCAGGATACAATACAAGTAAAAAGGGCATCAAATATACCAATAAGTTCTTCATTTGTTAGACCGTTTAGTTTTAATACTCCTGCATCTACTGCTGATTCAAATGTATGAGGTGTGGCATCATTTTTGTTATAACTCATGCCAACATCCATTTTGGGATCCATCATTTCAATGGCTGACATTGCCTCAAACAAACCGAACAACGTGTCTTGGGCTAGCTCTCCTAAATTTAACTCACCACAGGCGGACTTAAAACTTTCCGTTATATTAACCCAACCATATTTGGGACATTCGCCAGACTCATTATTTAAACGCGTACGTTGAACCTCAGGATTCATTAAGCTACAATCTTCCAACTGATATTTACCGGCTTCAGATGTGCCTGAATCTATTAAATCCATCACTGAAGCCAACTGCACATTAGCGGTGGAGGCAGCAGCCGCAGCTGCAGCGGCAGTTGCAGCCTGAAAACCAGGTTCACTGACGTTTTAATGGTAAAAAAATATAAAGAGATTGTAGTTATACATTTAAATCTTAAAAGTTTTTACATATAATAGAACTTACAAAGGATGCATTCTTTAAACTTTTCAGATTTATATAGCAATTAAACTTTTTTTTATGAAATTTTTTTTTTGCTTACAAGGCGAATTGATTACAAGGTTGTTGTCATGGTACAATTACCATCAAGGTATACTCAACATGGTAGGAATAACTTATCAGCTGACTTCTATTTCCGCCATATGATTTCTAACTTAGCTTGGACACTTGTTTATGTTATACAATAGCTGTGTATATCGTGTGTATGTGTGTTCGCTACATATTCAACAAGTAGAGAAAACTGATCAGCTGACTTCTATTTCCGCCATATGTTATCTAGCTTAGCTTGGACACTTGCTTTTGTTGTACAATGGTTGTATATACTGTGGGTATGTGTGTTCGCTACATTTTCGACAACTAAGCTGGAATTAGCAACAACAAAATACATGCTGAAATTTTACAGGAAGTTGGTGTTTTAGGGACGTTCCCACCTTCTTATTCCACCATGGTCATGACGTACAAGTAAGAAATAAATTTTTCAAAATTGTGCTACGTAATTCAATTTGTACGAATTCGAAAGATTTTCGAATCGAATTACATAACCCCCTGCTGTTTTGATATCACAAACAGATCCGAGAATCTTGATTTTAACAGGTATAAAAACAAAGCAGCATTATTTGTTTGTAGCTATTGTTTATGTTACACGTCGTGTGTAAAAACCCAATTTCGATTTTATATTTTTATTCATTTATTTCTACAGAAACAATTAAAATTAAAAAAAAACATTTAATATTGTTAATTTTTTTTGAGAATTAAAATCATAATTTCTTTTATTTACGAGGTTTTATCATTTAAATCTAAATTTCCTTGTTGTTGCCTTTTGTAACGCTGTTCTTTACGCCATGCATCGATGCGTTCCTTGAGCTCAATGTTTGGCACGAGCATATCCTCTGTTAAATGTTGCCGATTAAAGGGATCTGTGTTGCTGTTCAATAAGTGTCGTGTTATAATAGCACGATCCATTATAGTTCCTGATGGCAGGACCACTGGATCCGACATTAAGGTATCCATCAGAGGGTCCTTAAATTCATCAGGCGCATCTGCACACTCGTCTTCAGACTGTTGATTGGCAACTGATTAATAAAAAAAGAAAAAAAGTCGAATTAAAGGTATAATGAACTTAGTTTTAAATATTTACCATAAATATTGTGAGCTTTTGTTATCAAAGATCTAAATTTTTCTACTTCTATTGCTGAACGTATACTTAATCTCTCAATACGATTAGCAGCATCATCAAATAAATGTTTTTGGAAGGATCGTTCGTCAGCGGCCAAAGCTTGAGCAAATCGATCACAGTCTAAATGTAAATATATATCAAATATTTGCCCTAACAAACGTCTGGGTTCCCAACCATATTTGGCTGGATTGCGTACTTTTAAATCATTGCACTTAGGGCCACACAATTGGTGCAAATTGAAATTGAGCATTGAACTCAAACGATCAACCAACTCGTCGCGCATAAATGGTTCCTTAATATCACCCTATTTAATAGAAAGAAAGAGAGGGAGAGAGAGAATTGTTAGAAAATATAAAATTTTAAAAAAATTTCATACTTACAGTCAAATAATGAAACATTTCGACAGTTTCTCTAGCCAAAGTCAAATAGGAACGGCATTGCCTCTCATCCGTAGCCAATTGTGATAAGCGACTCTGCTGCTGTTCAGAGCTTAAATTAGACCAACCAGGTTCATTCAGCATGAGAATCTGAAACGATGTAACTTAACTTAGCGACATTCGTAGAATTTAAATATATGAAAGGATAAAGGCAAACAAACCTGTGTTTGATGAATACGCTTCAAATTTTCCAAACATTCGTCCAACAGAAATGTTGTGTCATTCATCAGCATATTGATAAATTTTACGAATTGTTTACCATTATTTGATTCATTTATCATAACTTGACGATGCACTGGACTCTCCCACATTGATTTGAACAAATGACTGATGTGGTATCTATTTACATTATATAAACAATTATTAAAAATGCTTAGTTTGAAATCATTTTTTATTATATCATAGAACCAAATCCAGCCGAATCTTATATACCCTATGCATTATATACAGTTAAGTTGTTTTCTAACCGCATAATTATAATGAAATTATTGTTCATTTTTATAAGGGCTACATGTTGGCATTACTGCAGCATTACTTTTGAAGGAAATTTGAAGTTTCTAAAATATATGTGGTTATGTAAGTTTCATAAAAATGTATGGGGGCCGTCTCTCCCCTGCGCCAACTACCCAACTTAATATTTTTCTAACATGTACCCATTATACTGAAAATACTTTGTACCTGGTTTCAAGTCGATAAATTTATGCAAATGTAAAGGGAATACCACTTCGCCTGCTTCTATAAAAAAAATTCATGATTTAGGCCGCCAGCTTTAAAGTATTTGTGAGATATTTGGATATATATATATATGGATTTTGGGCCAAAAAAATTGGTTATTTTATGTTTTTGTTTTTTTAAATAGCGTTCTGCCTTGAAATATTTCTGATAGTTTGAAAGCGAAACGTAATTTCGCTCCCGGGACTTTGTTTTAATAGACGGACAGACGAACATGTCGAAATCGACTTCCCTATCTATAAGGATCCAGAATATATATACTTAATGCGGTCGCAAATGGATATAACGAAATTACAACAAACGGAATAAGAAACTAATATATACCCTTACCACTATGTGCAGGGTATCAAAACTAAGAAGGTCTCTCGACTTTTCCTCGTATTGTACCCAATTTCCCCGCTTAATTTATATGTATATTTAAATTTTTGCTGTTTCTTACCTTATAGTAAATTTATCATAAAATTCCGTACTTTGCCCAGTTGTTTCTATATCTACGTAGAAATTCATCAACGAACTACACAAAACAGTTTGAGCCAGTTCATGGTTCCATATCTAATTGGGATGATATTATGACAAACAGACAATATGTATATGTATTTTTTTTTTGATTAAGAAATAAATAAGCAAAATCTTACCGCAACGTTAAGAACATTTGCTGAACCCAAGGAGAATACAAATAATACCTCGACCAGTTTGGCAGTGACGTATGGGTTTTTGATCATGTGTGGTGCACAAACACATGTCAACAACCATGTTATAATTGAAAGATCGATCGAAAGACGGATGTCATTTTGAGCATGTTGCATTGCAAATAAAATAAACTCAGCAATATCGTCAATGTACCACTCGGGAAGGGCAGAAAAACTATCGGTCGGTTGTAATTGCTGTGGTGACATTTTGGCCATAAAAGGACCTTCAATTGTTCGACCCTCCATTTGATGTAATAAATATTCGCACACAGAAGAATAAAAGTAGAGGCATTGATTTAAAAGTTTTGGATCCAGTAGACACACTTCGCTGCACAATTTCGATCTTGTTAACTTTTTTAATTGCTTCAGCCAACGATCTCTAAATTGCTTGTTACGCGAGGCATACGGTGAGTTTTCCCAATGCGATTTTGTGCGATCGATTTCATCAATCAGCTTTTGCAACTCCTTTATGGCTCGTGACTTTTGTCTGTATCTTTGTATGGCCGGCATAAATCCCAAGTGATGCGCTTGCAGTGTAAGAAACCAACACTGTGTTTGAAAATTGGCATTTGATTCGGTGTTGGCATATTCCTTCTCGAGGAATTTTTTGTATTCATCATCAGTAAAACGCAGCTTTGTATCGTGTTCGATAAAAATCGTAGAATTCTTATAAAACGGATAAGAGAGATCGATACGATCCAATTTTATTTTGACGGACAACTGTTGCAGGACACACATTAGATTAATGGCGAAACCGTCGCGGGCCAACAATTTTTCGTCACTGGCAAACTGTACACGCCGTCCATTGTGACGTAATATTTGCGATATATATTCAAGAGTTTTTGGACGAGTGCTGACATTGACAAGTAACGAAAGAAATACTGTATGCATATGGCCACGCATTTCAAATAGTTGCTATTAGCAAGAAAAACAAAAATTAAACAATGAAGACAACACATACATACATGCATAATACATATTATGCATGTTGTATGTATGTATGTACCAAACTACATACATACATTTATAAGTGATTGCATCACTTACCCATCTAAATTTTTCTGAATTAATAAGTTCTTCGGATTTACCGTGAGCTTCAGCGAAGCGAACATTTTCTTCAGCAAAAAATGAAACTGACAAGAATGGGCCCAAATAACTGCATTTGACAATTTCTCTTCCCGGTATTTGTGTACACAACGGTGGCAAAAAGTTGCTTTGCTTGGCTAACAAATCACATAGCGGTCTAGCTGTGCCGATCTTAACAGCCACCAGTTTTGACAACAACTCCATGTGATGTGTTATGATTTTGGGTGAACACAGGTTTCGCTGCATTCCCGTAAAAAGACCTCTTAACATCTGGGAGAATATAAATTCAAAGTCTTTTGTATTTTCGTAACACTTGGAAATGTATGCAAAGAGAAAAGCATCAGGCAGACGTTCACGATAATACATCTCTAATAATATAGACTGATCCAGTGCAATATTGAGATTCTCAAATAGTCGATCAGTCAAAATCAGTGTAGTAGTCTGGAAGATCTGATCTAAAGTAATTTTTAGTACATTCTCCATCTTTTCAATAACATCTGGATAATCTTGCGATATATTAAGACCGATTTTATCGCTAAAACTGAGGTGATTTTTAAAACACTGTATTAAATATAATACACAATTTTCAGACAGTGTCGTTGGCATGACCATATTTAAAGATGGTGTTGGGCAACTTCCAATAAACTCAGAATTGGCAAAACCTATGGAAGAAATAAAAGCAGTAAGAATTTTATAGTCGGCCAAGCCCGACCATATTGTACCCTACACCACGTTTGTATGCGGCCAAAAAAAAATTTAAGTCAGTATTAGCCTAAAATGCATTTTTCAAAAAATAAGCCGGTAATATTTGTATTCAGTATAATAGTTGGTGGGTGGCAAAAAGGTTAAAATGTGTGCAACATTTTAAGAAGGTGAAGTACTATTCAAACCATTTATAGCCCAAAATGTTTATTTTGGATGGACATTAATATGAGGGCAAGTTTGTCAAAAAATTATGTGCTGTTTTTATAAGACAAGTAGGGATCGTCTGGGTACGAATTATGTTTTTTTTATTGTTTAAAACAACAAAATACATATAATTCGTTACCAGACGATCACTTGGCTTATAAAAACGGCACAATAACCGATCATCAACAAAAACAATAGAGACCAATATACAAAAAAAACTCTGGTAGTTTTTTTTGTAGAATATGGGTAATTCCAGCAGAAAGTAGTGTTCGGGAAAGACTTGAACTTTTTCATATAAACATATGTAGAGACATTATTTGAGAAAAGCCGCTTTTTTCATTTAAACTGTAATTACAAAAAAAAACCATTCAGCTTTTCCCTGACAAAAATTACTTATTCCATCCTTTCTGCTGGAATTACCCATTTGGGCATTTCCGGTGACAGGTCTACCAAAATCGAAAATTTTTTTGTTTTCAAAGAAATTATCTTTTCGAACAGTACAACAAAAAAGTGTAAATTTAAAAAAAAATGATTAATTTTAAGCTAATCTTAGTTGCTATTGCAGGAAAAATGATTTGGAAACTGAGCAAGACTACTTTTGTTACCTTATTTGCTTTTGATGATATTTTCTTTTAAGTAATTATTTCTTGAATATTTATATTAGAGTTTTAATTATCTTCCAAAAAATTTTTACTAACAACAAACTAATGCAATAAAAATAAAAGAAAAAAAAACAAAAAACGATTAACAATATATTTCAAATTTTATTTTATTCATATTCCAACGTCGCGTTCCTTTTCACAAAATAGCGTTTTTCATCACTAATTCGCGACCGCTGAAACCAGATAGCTGAAAATTTTAGTTCAAATCAAAAATTAGGTGCATTCTACATAAAAAGAAAGTTTAGATAAAATATTCGCACTAAACGTTTTATTTTCTATTGTCAAAGTTTGTCGCGTGCTCCATTGTAAGTGAATTTTTTAATATTTCTATTTACTAACTAATGCATATGCACATTAATGAAAATGAGTAAAACAAATGTGGAAAAAAGGAAGAAAGCATCAAAAAAGTACTGGGAAAAAATAATAAGACCCACTTAAGAAAAATATATACTGCAAAATAGCAAAATCATTACAATTATTAAAATCATTACAAGACAAATGGAAGAATATGCCTAATATTTCAGGCATCCGAAAACTGCATTTTTTCTGCTGTGACGCATATTTGAAAATAAAAAAGCTAAAACGGCGTATTCACCAAAAAAACAATATTTAGTAGTCTAATTTACTTTCCCTTTTGATAAAACATTTACATACATATAAGAAACATAAATAACTACACATATGTTACATTCTTACGTATAAAAAAAAATATACGTACATTAAAATATTTTTGTATTTAATGAATTTTTTAGTTAAAAAATAATTTAGAAAATATTAATTAAATAGAATGGTAAATTATGTCGCGTTCCAAATGTCGCATGCCCAATCAAAACTAAATCTTAAAAAAAAAACAAAATGAAACATCTTTACTTAATGCCCCTTTTTGAAACAAAAAAAGTTGCTTTAGGAAATTGTATTCGAATTCGCAGATTATTGCATTTTTCCAGATGCTGTCAAAAGTAACTTCCATTTTTTGTAGCGTGCGCGTCATTATATGTATATACTGCTACTAAAATGGTTTTAAATAAATAAATTAATATAAAAAAAAAACAAAGTTTTCAGATTTCTTTTTATATTTTTCCACATTAAAGGCGTACAAATGTCGCGTTCTCCATCCTAGAAATGCCCATATACGAAATTTTCGAGCACATTGCACAAAAAAAAAACACAAGCCTTTACTTTTTAAATTTTATAAAAACAATGAAAGCCTTTTAAAATTTTTATTTTCTTAATATATGTAGATCTGTCTGGGTACTTTTCCAGTAGCAAATACTCAGTAAATTTTTTGGGAGAGTAAGACCCATTTTACTCTGTCGGGCAGGGTTGTCAGTTTTTTTCAGGGTCCATCGCCAGAACGGTTATCAAAAATCGCCAATAATCGCCAAAAAAATATTTTTTTGAGTTTAAAAGCAAAAAAAAAAAAAAAAAAAACAAAAATCTATTGTTTTTGACGAAAAAAACTCAAAAATTATTTTACTTAAATAAACATAAAATATTAATGTTTTTTTACTAAATATATTAAATAAAAAGAAATTACTATTTAATTAAAGTAAACATTAAATTTTTTTGTACACCAAGAAATTCAAAGAAAAAATTGAAAATATGTATAACCAAGAGCAGGGTACACTAATACAGACAGAATCAAGGCAAGTTCAACAAATTTGCCCCTGCATTCCCAATTTGTGTTTGATAAAAGTGAATGCCAAAAAAAATTAATTTTCAAACAAAATTAGTAATCAGCTGGCTTCTTAGCACTACCTGTATTAGTATATCCTGACCAAGAGCATACGTAGAGTAGCAGTTACTTTGTTTGCTTAGGTTAAAACATGAACTTAATGCAGCTTTGATATTGTAGTAATATTGTATGTAACGTCGTTTAAGACAAATCTGTAGCAAACAAGGTTATTCTAATACAAAAAGGAGTTATGTTAATATTACCTTGAGTATAGTTTTTTAATGTGTGTTGGCTAATATAGCACTTAATTTAAGAAATTAAAAGGGTGCATTTAGTAAGCTATAAACTTGAGCTTCATTTGCTTCATCTGTGCCATTTTGGGTAACATACCATAGTATTTGTATTAAATATGTTTATCATTTCTTTAGTTAGTTCAAAAACTTTGCCGGGTGTTAAAATAATCGCCAGCAATATCGCCATGGCGTCAAACCTAAATTTTAATAGTCAAGAGCACTAAAAAATCGCCACATTTGGCGTAAAATCGCCATAACTGACAGCCCTGCTGTCGGGTGAAAATATTTAGTGAAATCTTGCAAGAAAACAGCCGATCGGTGTGTAAACAATTGAAATAACAAAGCAAAAGAATTTGAGAATATGTGTACGCAAACTGAATTTTCGCGGTAAATTTAAAAATTTTTAATTAAAGTGAAGTATTGTAAATTAACAGACTTGTTTATTACACAAATCAACACTATTCAAACTACTTACCTCTGCCATTACTGAATTTTAATTTTTAATTTTCATTTTACAAAAATTATTTCATTCAAACGGTAAAAAAACAGCTGTTCAAACTAGTTGCAAAGTCTTGCAAGCAGAAAATTTCTCCAGCAACATTTTGCAAGTTATCTAACTTCCAACTGTCAAAAAATTATCTTTTTGGCTCTATCGCTGCAAGAGATTTGGAGTACGCAGACAACATTTTGCACAAAATGATGCAAAATATATGTACGCAGACAGACCTTATATACGAAACTTTCGTAGTTATAACGAAAAATTGTTAGTAATAAAAATATAATGATTTTACAAAAGAAACGAACCGGGTGCCCCGGTAGATCAGTCTGGAGGTTGTGGGTTCGATTCCCACTAAAGGACCCTGCTAAGTCTGCAGGTAACACGAAGGGGCCGAGTTAAGCGGACCCAAGTGAACTGTATTCTTTTCTTCAAAGGCTGCCTGTTCTACCTAACCTAACACAAAAACTTTTCGTAAGCTTTTTTAATTCGTTTATTAATAAATTACGAAGTCAATTTTAAGATCAGAAATTGCAGTTTCTTAAAAGTAATGATTATCTTTCGTAATACATTTTTCGTACTATTTCATTTCATTTTATTTATTTTTATATTTATGAAATTACTTCGTAAAATATAAAATTTATTTCGTAAGTATGTTCTAGAAATATGTTTAGCAGGGGAAACTAATGGGGGTCGGTTGTACACTTTATTAGTCTAAGGCCGATTCTGGGCAATTTCTGGGCGTTTTTACATAATTTTTGTAAATTTTGTATTGCAACCCCATTAGGTGATGGAGATACGGGTTCAGTATATTATAGAAATATATTTGGGAGGGAAAACGAATGGGGCTCTGTGATACATTTTAATCCTCTAAAGCTGAAAGTCTATGGCACGCGTCAACGTCGCAATGCGTTGTGGCTTTCTGAACTTTTTGCACGTTGTTGCGTTTCAAGTTACATCCAATACTTTGACGCATAGAATTTTTTGTTTTTTACACTACAATAACACCAAAAACAATTGCGTTTCAATTAAGTTTATAGATAGCTTTCAAAATAATATAAAACTTTCACCCCCATTAGTCAAAATAGCTGGTCTGTTGGTTTAACGCTTTATGAAGAATGCAAAAGTAGAAAGTAGCTCTACTTTTTGCGTGCGTCGCGTCAATGCGTCATGCTTTGTAACTTTATTATTTTTTATTATTATTATTATTATTTATTTAGTAGTATTTAAAGAATACTTTCGTATATATCTATTACAATGTTTTAATACAAATTCTTTAAAAGCTCTGTAAGTTATTATTCTTAACAAATTTCACACATTTTTTCTTAAATAAATTAAATTGTCTCTCATCTTTAGCATCATTTGGCAGCATATTATATAAAATAAGACCTTTGTAGAATAAGGAGCGCTGCATTGCCATACTTGCCACTCGTTGTGGCCTAAAGTTACGCGAGTTTCGGAGATCATAGGGCTGTGTTTCGCCAACATATCTTAACTGGTCACACAGATACTGAGGTGCATCTCCCATCTTCATTTTTTGTATAAAGTTCAATGTATTTAGTTGAAGCCTCTGTTGAATTGTCAGCCATCTTAGTGTATCAAGCATAAGTTGTATTGGTGTATACCTATTACATTTTAAAATAGAACGCATTGCTCTGTTCTGGAGTTTCTGAAGCCTATCTATTTGTTGTTTTGTGCAGCATGAGTATAAAATAGTGGATCCGAATTCAAAATGCGGTTTAATCATTACATTGTAAATGTCTATTGCCGTCATTATCGAAACTTTATTTCTTAATCTCTTAAAAAACCCGATTTTTTTGCCAATTTTTTTGCATATAAATTCAATGTGTTCCTTAAATTTTAAATTCTTATCTATTATAAAACCGAGATATTTAATATATTTCACTTTTTCAATTTCTTCGTTGTTTATTTTTATTACCAAATCGCTGTCCATATTTATTTCCATTATTTTTGTTTTGTTTTCGTTCAGTTTTAGTTTATTCATTTTAAGCCATGTATTAATACTATTTATATCTTGTACTAAATTTTCTTGGCATTTTTTTGCTGTATCCGCTTCCGTAAAAATCAACGTATCGTCCGCATATAAAACCACTTTACACATTTTCAATATATTCGGCATATCATTAATGTATATAATAAACAATAATGCACCCAATATCGAACCTTGGGGCACACCGAATTGATTATCAATTGTGTTTGATTTTACGTTGTTCACTTTTGCCGTTTGTTTTCGTCCACTTAAGTATGATTTAAACCATTTAAGTTCATTTTCTTGTACACCATAATTATATAATTTCTGTATTAAAATATCCCTGTCTATTGTCTCAAATGCTCTCTTAAAGTCTAAAAATATCGCCATTATTTTGTTATTTTTTTCTAAGTTTTTCCACTTATTTATCACGTAATTTACAGTGGTTTCGCATGAGAATTTTTTTCGAAAACCCGATTGATATTTTGAAAAAAGTTGGTTTTCTTCCATATACTTTTCCAATTGCTCTTTAATTATTTTTTCTAGTATTTTTTCACAAGTTTTTAATGTATTAATAGGTCGATATTCTTCGCACTTTTTTGTATGGGCCACTTTTTCAACAGGTGTTACTATGGATTCTTTCCAGCTTTCAGGAAAAGTTCCTGTTTCCAGGGATTTGTTTATTATATATAGCATTGTTTTCCCCATAATGTTCCAGTTATCCAACACAATCTTTACTGAAACTTTGTCAAAGTCAGCTTTATTTTTCATATTTTTACATATTTTTTTAAGCTCTTCAACAGTAATTGCACGAAATTTAAACTTAGAATTCACAGCAGGTACTTGATTTATAAATTGCACATTCTCTATATTATTTCTAATTGTCCTTATACTATCTACAAAGTAGTTGTTAAACTGACTAGCTATTTGGTAATTTTCATTATATTCTTTTTTGTTGAATATCACAGATTGTATCACAGGTTTATTTTTCTTAAGAACCAGATTCTTAATTTCTCTCCACATTTCTTTTTGGTTTCTGGCATTGCTTATTTTACTATTTACGCTAACATTTTTTGCATTGTTGATTTTATTTTTATATATGTTTCTTATTATTTTATAATTTTTCCATGCAACATCAGTATTTTCAAATTTGGCTGTCTGATATTTAGCAGTCTTTTCGCGTTTTAATTGTCTTAACTCACTATTAAACCAATTATTTATACTATTTTTCTCTCTTATTAGCTGTTTTTTTGTAAACTTCTGAATTGCGTTTTGAATACATAGGTCAAAAAACTTTACGTTATCATTTAAGTTATTATCTTTCTTCAATTTTAATATTGAGTGTAGTTCTCTGTTAAATAAGTGTTTGTTGTATTTGAACGTTTCTATTTCTTTGAACATCACTTGGCTACTGGTTTCACTTTCGCTTTCAATAATGATATCGATAGATTCATGATCCGATAATTTGTTACTATTATTGGTTCTTGTTGTCACTTTGTTACTGTTCGTTATAACGTAATCAATTAATGTCCTTGTATGTGCAGTTACCCTCGTATATTCTTCAACTATTTGTTTCAGCCCATTATCATTAAAAATGCTCCTCAATCTGTTTTTGTAGAAACCATCCACCGACCAATCAATGTTAAAGTCTCCTGTTATTACTATATTACAGTTATGCTCGCATATTTCCTCTAAAGCTTGTTCAAAGTTTTCACAAAATTCCGCTTCACTATAACTAGGTGATCTATAAACTGCACCTAATATAAAATAATTTTTCTCATATCTCATCGAGCATACATTTATCCAGTACCTTGAGTCACTTACTCTTTCAAAAATCTTTTTTACGTTCCAATGTTTCTTGTAGTATATTACAACCCCTCCTGTTCTGTAGGAGTTAGAAAAAGTTATTGTTTGATTGTAGCCTGGAATTAATATTTCATCCTCATCTATTTCATTTGTAATGTGAGTTTCTGTAAACACCATGAAGTCCGGGTTTTCACTAACCGCAATAGTTTCCACCTGATTAAAATTGTTTATCAAGCCTTGCACATTTGTACATATACCACATATCTTCTTTAGTTGTTAGGCAATTAGACCGAACCTTTTTCTTTTTTTGTTCAGACTATTTTGATAAACCGGGCATTCTTTATTTAATGTTTGATGATTTTCATCCAGTCCCAAGTTAAGTTTATTATTTATACGTACACAATTTATACATTTTTTAATTATGTCTTTATCACATTCTCTAGTTTTATGAGTTCCATGGCATTTAAGGCAAACTTCTTCATTTTTGCAAACACTAGATTTATGATTATAACCTTTACATTTAAAACATTGTGTTATTTCCGTTCCATCAAAAACTCTACATTTTTCCCAACCGATATTAATTTTTTGGGCCATGATAATTTTCCTGTAAGTCTCATTGTTAGTTGTTATTTTTGCACTATATATAGTTTTATTATTCCTTTTATATTCATAAATTTTCACAATATCTATTTTACTGTCTTTTATCATTGGATTTTGTTTTTTTATTTTTTCTATAAGTTCCTCTTCCGAATATTTAAATGTCATGTCGGTTATTTTAATGATCATTTCTATAGGTTTTGGCACCTTAATTTCGTACCCTTCGCTCATTTCGTTTTGAATAGCTATTTTAATTTTTTCCCTTTCTTCATCATTTTCAGTTTGAATTATTATAGTTCCATTTTTCTTGTTTTCTACATCGTTATTTTTAGATTAACTGGGTTCACTTTTCTATTTAACTCTGTCTTGGTTTTTTCTATTCCCTGTTTTTCTTTAGGTTTTATTATTAGTGGTACTTGTTTTGAGTTATCTGGCATCACTATGTTATTTTTATTGACTGAGCATATGACATTTTGTTTGGTTTGATATTTGTTTCTTTTATTAAGTTCATTCGTTTACTCAAAGTTTTTAAAAATTTTTGAATAATTTTACTGGATTGCGTTCGTTTACACAAAATCCAGTAAATGAGAACACAAATTGAGAGCGCAAAGTGACAGTTGTCTTACTGAGTATTTAAAAATTTTTACTGGACAAAATTTTACTAGTAAAAATTACTAGTAAAATAAAACATATGTTTTCTGATGTAAACAAAAAAAGTGAAAAAACAAACAGCTAACAAATTGAATAACGAAAAAAATTAAAGTGGTATAAAAAGTAATTTAATGTTCACAGGCGAAACAATGGAACAGCTAAGAGATATAGCTAGTACTTTAAGTTTAGGGCTATGTTTTGCAAAATGCAGTTTTGTATCTAATAGAATCGTCATCTGAAAGCAAAGATGAAGAAGATATAATTTTGTTTAAAATGTTAAAAAAAGACAAGATTTTTTCACCCTAACTTGTGTTTGAGAAAGGAAAGAGTATTACGCAATTCCGTTAAAAGCTACTTCCATGATACGGTCCCGACATATACGGATGTTTAGTTTCGAACACATTTTAGAATATCCAAATCAATTTTGTTGCGGCTTTTTCTTAATATTTACTTTTTTTTTAAGTTGAAAAAGTGCTGAAAATTAAATATTCGTGTTTTTTTTATTAACGCTAAGTCTTTCCCTAGCAGTATGTATTGCTCCAGGTAACGTACAAAAAAATAGTCTGAGACTCAACTTAAATTATACCGACAGACTCAGAATCACTTTCTTAGCCAATTTAAGCATATCTGTCTGGCTGGGTGTCCATATATTCGTGTGCTCAAAGTAAAGGTAGCATTTCTGAAAAAAAATTTTGCCATAGGGAGCAAGCCAATTGCTTGTGGTGGCGATCGTAATAGACTTTAACCCCAAAACCAAGTTAACCCCATTCACAAAAGTCAGCTTGTTTTTGCTTAAAAAAATTTAATGCATTTTTCGAGTAATCAAGTAATTTCAATATATTTTAATCTATCAGCTGTTTTGAGTAGGTAAACTTTTTGTTAAAATTTTCCGTTCGCGTACTTTTTACTTACAAAATTTTAAGTGAGAGAAATTTGGTAAAATTACTCAGTATTTGCTAAGTTACTGGACTTTACTGGGAAAGTAAACGAATGAACTTATTGCTTTCTTTAGTTCGTTACACATTTTTAAATTAGTTTCCTCTATTAAGTTGCACATTGTTTTATTTTTGTTTTCAAAGTCGATAACATTACCACATAATTTCTTAAATTCTTCTACATTTCTCTCACATATTTTTTGAGCATTATCCATTTTTTTAAATCTGTCTTCATATCTTCTCTCTATTGCTACCAATAATTGTTTTATTTCACTTTCATTATGTTTCAACGCCATTTCAAATTCATTTTGGTATTCTGTAAGGTGTTGTTTGTTTTTGTAAACACCATCTTGAATTTCTTTTAACACAATATCAACATTATGGATATACTGTATACAATCATCACATATATATCTTATGAAATTATTTGCTTCTAGCACTCCAGCTGAATATTGGTCAAGCCCTGAGCATTTTGGAGTACAATGATATACTTTTTTACATACACCATCACACCGAACACCCGATTCACCCCTAATCGCAGTCCTGCACTTGCTGCACTCAGCCATCTCTGAGTAATTAGTTCTTGCTTTATTTAACAAAAAGATAACTTTTGCCACTAAATAAAACAATCAATATTAATAGAATCACACACTGTGATCACTTTTATTGTTGAACTATATTTATTTTGAATTTATTTTGGCGGAGCTTTTATTATTTGCTTGTTTATTCTTTACAGTGTTACCATATCTTGCCATATTAAAATACACGTATTCAACTTTTCGACAACCGCGTATAAAGTGAGAACGCATGATAAGCGTGTTATGGACTTTCAGCTTAAGGGCGACTCCGGAGAATTTATATGGGTTTTTACCCCAATTTTTTCAAAGTTTTAATGACAACCTCGTTAAAGGCTGGAAATGGGAGGTATGTTTGGGAGAAAATATTAAAGACGTGGGAGCGATTTAAAAAAATAAACTTAGTATGGCAACCCTGTTATGAGCGGCGATAGGGTGTATGGCTGAATTCCAAAACGCAGTTTGCTTTGCATTACAAATTTTCAACATCTTCCCTTATGCACTCCTCACAATTTTGACAAAGTTTTTTGCTTCCAGGACATTAATACAGCTGTAGACACTCATTTGGAAGTAGAAGATATTATCAAAAACCTCATCTTTGCTTTCAGGAAAAACTTGAAATTTTGTGTTGCAATGCAAACTGCGTTTTGGAATTCAGCCTATGTTTCAAAAATATGTTCGTGAGGAAAAATTAATGAGAGTTGGTCCGGGGCAGTTATAGGTTTTTTATGTTAAAATTTTAGAGAAGTAAACAGAGGTGGTCGTGGTTGCTGCCTTATATCTCTGTCAGTTATAGGGAGATTTTGCCTGATGTTTTGATGCCACAAACAGGTCCGGGATATATTAAGGGGCTATAGAAACTTGATTTCAACAGATTAACAGGCAGACGGACATCACTAAATTAACTTTCTTATCTATAAAGATCAAGGAAATTTACACTTTATTGGGTCGCAAATGGATATTAAATAAATTACAAACGGAATGACCAACTTATACCTATGTATATACCTTTATCACTAATGTTAAGGGTATAAAAATGTTAATTGCATCATTCACTTACCACTTTGTAAACCCCTTGAAGTTGATGGTTGATTCTCTATAGCGTTTGCCATAATTTCTTGAACTTCAGTATCGTCACTTTTAATTTTTTTCGGCGTTGAGTATGTTGGTATACTATCGTTTTTATTACTATTTAAATCTGTTGCTGCAGCTTCGCCCCCCTCAGACTTCGCATCAGCATTATTATCGGAGACTGCGCCTCTTGCAAGGCCCTCTCCATAATGTTCGTCATTGTACATACGAAAAATGCATTCCATGAGAACATTTGTTATTAACGATTCAAAATCAAATCGTTTGCCAGGATGTTGTTCAATAAAACTAGCTGTTTGGGGACATAAATTGGAACCAGTGCAATATTCATTCCAAGTGGCGTCAAGAATTTTAGAAAGCATTAATTCAATACGTTCGTCACATGATTTTTGTTGAGAAACTTCTAGAGTAGTTCGCTTCTGCATTACGCTGCTAACTACTGCCGATATTGGTTGTTCCGACGTTTCCATGCTCTCAACGCTTTTATTGCCATTTCCCGATGGTGACGTTCCATCATCTATGAAAACATCTGTTTGCATGCTATTTATTGGGTCTATTGCAACTGACGGTATTAATGTTGCTGCTTGGCTTTTTATTGGTGTTGTCGAAACCGATTTCATTTCAACGTCAACATCCATTTTTGGTTGTTCCTCAATAGGCAATAATAACTCTTGAAGTTCCGTTGCAATTGAATTGGAAGTTGTAGTAGCTGCAACCTCTTCTTTTGCCGATGGTATACTACAGCTGTGGGATAAAGTTTGAGCTTTTACCAAACGGGAAGAACTAGACACGTTTGTAGCAGCACGGTGACCTAAGCATTTATTTTTTTATTTTTAATTTGTTTTAAAAGTCAAACCCACTTGTACATACCTTCAATATTTTGTGAGTTTAATGCAACACTTTCGTTGGAAATCGCATTAGATGCTTTAGCTAAAGTGCGTAGTCTTCTCGCACGAATCTTTAAAATAGAAAGTCACAGATAATTATGTTGTGCAAAATATTTCAAAATATCTTTTTTTTTTACCTCTTCTGCTGTTAGTTCGTTCATTTTTGCTACATTTTGTTCCTGTTCCGACATTTTGCTTAGTGTATACTCCTGTGTATGTAGTTTCCACAATCATCAACTACACAAATTATTTCTCTTTGTTATATTTTAGGTGTTTTTCGCTTTTTAAGGTATTACCATTTATTTTTTTATT
Organism: Melanophora roralis; assembly: GCA_963583895.1. Taxonomy (NCBI): domain Eukaryota; kingdom Metazoa; phylum Arthropoda; class Insecta; order Diptera; family Rhinophoridae; genus Melanophora; species Melanophora roralis. Next base: position 82,673,880 of record OY757191.1, on the reverse strand, counting down.
TTCCTGGATCACTCTTTTCACCAGCTGATTTGACTAAAATTTCATTAGTTTTTTGTTTTGAGTAAATCAAATCTTTTTTCTGTTTGAAAATCTAATTCATGTACTATATCTCTTAAACTAATTCACAGCAGATCCTTTCTTGTTCTGTGCGCAATTAATTTTATTATCTATTGTATAAAATTAACAGATTTCTATGCAGTTGGCAAATTTATTTTTTCCCCCAGAAAGCAAGTGTAACAAAAGAAAATACAATGACAAACAATTTTTTATATTTACAGTTGCCAGACTACTGGTCAGTGATGCTGTACACTTTTTTAAAAAGTCTTTGCATAGTCGGAAAAAAATCCCTAAAAAATCCATCTTTTTCCCCACGCTAGATTTTTTTTAGACGAAATACGAATAGGGGTTTTCCCTACTTATAACATCACTGCTACTGGTTATAGCAGCTAGTTTATATAGTTATATAGCAAGTTTACCAACACATCTCAAAATAAAAAAAGTTATTTAGCAGGGTACACTTATCGAACGCGTTTTAAATTTTATTTCTATTTTTTGGTTCAGAAGTTATAAAAATTATGCAATTTAAATTATATATCTGTCTATATTCGTTCAAAAGCTACAAAGTGGGCTTGTACACTAACAAAATCTGTTAATCTCCTTCACTTCAAAATTTTGAAAAAGCGTCAGACACGGGTCTTTTTTTTCTTGAGTAAAATCCGTTACTTAGTTTTGTTTTTATTGTATAAAGTTTAGGAGCTATTAACTTTTGGATATTTTCATATATGGCCTATTTTTACCCCATTCAGGTCCGAGTTCCCACAGTCCAAATCTAATAAGTCACTAATTTTGCTCTACTGGTTGACAGTACACATTTTAGAAAAACATATTATGAAATAATTTCTATTTATTCGGCTTTAAGTTCATTATTAAATTTGTGATAGCAAAGAATGTAAAGTTTTACTAAAAATTTTGTTTTTGTTTACAACAACAAAATACATATAATTCGTTACCAGACGATCACTACTTGGCTTATAAAAACAGCACATAAGTAATTCCGATTCTAGCCGAGTGTAGAGTTGAGTTGTAGACCATAATAAAACCTAAGATAAAATTTGTCGATTCTAATGCAAACATAATTTTTTTAAAATAATTAATGTACCATGGTACCAATTTATGTATATTTTTATGTATGTATGTATATATTTTAATACTTATGTATATATTTTTCTAAAATAAGCAAAAGTTGTTAAGATTTATCCAAATAAAAACAAAAAATATGTTTTATTCCTTAGTTGACCTTTTTATACCCTTCACATATGTGATAAGGGTATACAAATATACGTTTGTCACTCCGTTTGTTATTTCCTTAATATCTATCTGCGACCCCATCAAGTACACACATATATATTTTTTCGGTTCTTATAGATAGGGAAGTCGATTTAGCCATGCCCATCTGTCCGTTTTATGGTTGAAATCAACTTTTTGAAGCCGCCCCCCCCCCCCCCCCCCCCCCCCATGTCACATAGACCCGAAGGTGGTACAAATTATCAGAAATATCTGCGAGCAAATCGCTTTGAAATCCAGAAAAATCGCCCAAAACTGACCTAGATATACGCGAAAAAACAAGACTCCCTCTGTTTTTTTCATTGAAATGTGTACATAAAAACCTCTACAAGTGCCGCGGAGGTGACCGTACATGGGTGTTACATTGGCGTTACAGTCTAACCCCCATCTACAGCCTCTTACAGAGCTGCCATACAAATTAAAAAAAAAATTTGATTAGAAACCTCTCCAACTTACCGGAGTCACCCTTAGAGGAATAAATGTATCTCAGACTCTTATTAGTTTTTTCTCCCAAGCATATTCCTAGAACATACTTACCCCCTATCCCCATCTTCTAAGGGGCTGCCATACAAAATTTACAAAACTTATGTAAAACGCCGATTACTTTCCCAAAGTAGGCCTTAGAGAAATAAAGTGTAAAACGGACCCCCATTAGTTTCCCCTCCGAAACATATTCCTAAAACATGCTTACCTTCTATCTCCATCGCTTAGGGGGGCTCCCATACAAAGTTTTTGAAATTGTAATAAATCCCCCATACAGCATTAAATATCGCAAAATGTGAATAATTAAGCAAAAGAATCTTTAGTAAACTGTAAAGTTGGGGATATAAAAAAAACTTGTATATGAATGTCTTTCAATATATAATCAATATACCAAAAAGTTTTTTGCGGATTTGGAAAAAGGATTAAAGATCAATTTCTTACTCATTTTTGTAAAATGTGCCATAAACCAAATAAAAGACTTCACGACGAAATTTTATGAATAGTAGTAGGAAATGACATACATAATTTTATAATTTTTTTACGATCGGTCCCACTGTGCACTAGCTCTATTGCATAAGTAAAACGCTATTTTTTTATTTTTAATAAGTTTTGCCAATTTTTTATTTACTCTGGTTTTGTAGGTTTTTCTACTAGTAGTTATTGAACAGATCATTTTATTTATAAGGTTGCCTTAAAGTATACAACAGTTTTGCTACGTTTAATTAAACCGGTTTAAATATTTAAATATAATTAATTATGTTGGTTCCTTTATTAGGGTTGGTGTTTTGCAATCTTCTTTTTTAATGTTTTTTAAATAATTTGTTTTTTTTTAATTTTTCTTAACTTTTTTTCGATACTGCTAATATGAATAATTTGTTAATTTAATAATCAAATTTTGATAAGTCACTGACTACTTGTTTAATCTAAAAAGATTAGTTTAGTTTGTTGTTTATAGTTTTATGCAAGCCAAGCTCGATTTTGCATTCTAAATTTTAATTTATGACAATAATGTTAAAAAAAAAAACAGTTACCGTGATGTTTTCGAAAGTTTTTGAAGTTTACTTGCCGGCAAAAATTGTTTCTTATTATCTCATTGTAAACATTTCTCTTCTTATCTTATTCTATACAAGGGGTTAACAACGGCATTCGATTCGAAATTAAAAAAAAATCTTATTAGAACTCCTATATTTAAGCCTGGATTCGAATCAAATGCTGTAATATTATCCCCAAGTTTAAATTTAAAATTAATAATGTTGTAGGCTCAAGCTTAAACTGCTAAGTTTGTTCTAATTTTTAATGCTGTTTAAAAGAGTTACAGAGCTATTTATAAATATTCATTGATTATGTCGTTTAGTATTTACACAAACAAAACGAGATTCTTAGCAACTAAAAAAAAACGTTTTAATCCTGTGATATTCCTTAGATGTGGGTGCTTAACCTAAAACTCGCCAAATAATAGGTGTTTTAAATGAGTTTTAAAGAGAACGTACTTAAGTTTTAAAATAAAAACACAAAATTGTTAATTTCACAAGGTCTCTTGTAAAGTTCTGTCGACTATTGAAATAGCCGCCTGGTTAAGTTACTTGTGAATTGAAAATGTTATTTTATCGTACTATTGTTGTATTTTAAATGCCAAAAACAATTACATATTTGTATATGAATTGATTTCAAAATACCGTTAAATTGCAATTTTAAGCGAAATTCTTATATGGACGACCACAAAAAAGGAAGATGTCCACAAAAAGTTAAAAAATATGAACAATACCAGGTATAGCTTCAAATTTATTTTAAACATGATATTATTTTGTATATTTTTAGCACAGTTTATTATGAAAATAACAAAAAATAAAAATATATTAATAGTAAAACAATGGTTAAATAACTCATCAGCTCGTAGCCATGGGAGAATAGTTTTAGCCTCTCTTTCTTTTTTTTACATAGAGTTTCGACACACTAACGTTTGGAATTTTCTCATTTATGACCGGGGAAATGTCAAACTCTATATGGGGGATTTCATGTCAAGTGACCCAACTTTTAAAACCGATGTCTTTCGATTGGAAAGAAATTTGGACCAAAGTAAGTTCTTGCAGAGAGTAGTTTAGACACAATTTTTTAACACGATCGGTCAAGAACTCTCTGAGCTAGAGGGGTTCAAAATTTGACGTTTTCGGCAAATAGGTGTTTTTTCTCATACATGTAGTTTATAACCTTTTGCTTTTAACAAAATTCGTCCCAAATACTTTCGATAGCTTTTTTTTCAATCTTCCAGAAAAAAATATTTTTAAAATTAAAAAAAATTTTTTTTAATTTTTTTTTATAAAATAGAAAAAATTTTTTTTTTCCAAATGTGCCCATTTTTTTTTTTTTTTTTTGCTCAAAAGAAAGCTTAGGTCTTTTGTTTGAAGAGCTTGGAAGTCGCTTAGTGGGATGCGGGTGGGATATCTATAAAAATTAATGTTTTGTAACTCAAGGTAGAGGTTTTCCAATTTTCGCGTATATTCTATTTTGATTTTTTTGCTATTTATGTAAAATTTTCTCTTAAGCAAAAAAAAAAAAATATTTTATGCTAAGAAACAAAATAATAAAGTCTCATACACTCGACACTGCATTACCAACAAAATGGTAGGCCTCTGGAATAAAATCACTTTTATATGGTAATGTCTGAACACATTTTGTTAATATTTTCAATGCATACTGTCGGAAAGGTTAAATTATTTTGTTTCTTAGCATAAAATATTTTTTTTTTTGCTTAAGAGATAATTTTACCTAAATAGGAAAAAAAATTAAAATAGAATATACGCGAAAATTGGAAAACCTCTACCTTGAGTTGCAAAACATTATTTTTTATAGATATCCCACTCGCATCCCACTAAGCGACTGCCAAGCTCTTCAAACAAAAGACCTAAGCTTTCTTTTGAGCAAAAAAAAAAAAAAAATGGGCACATTTGGAAAAAAAAAATTTTTTCTAATTATTTTATAAAAAAAAAAATAAAAAAAAATTTTTTTTAATTTTAAAAATATTTTTTTCTGGAAGATTGAAAAAAAAGCTATCGAAAGTATTTGGGACGAATTTTGTTAAAAGCAAAAGGTAATAAACTACATGTATGAGAAAAAACACCTATTTGCCAAAAACGTCAAATTTTTAACCCCTCTAGCTCAGAGAGTTCTTGACCGATTGTGTTAAAAAATTGTGTCTAAACTACTCTCTGCAAGAACTTACTTTGGTCCAAATTTCTTTCTAATCGAAAAAAAAAGTTGGGTCACTTGACATGAAATCCCCCATATATAAAAAAGAACATGATCGTGATTAAAACAGTACAATAGTTCGAAAGGTGGAGCTTGTGAATGGAGCAATTATATTAATAAAAATTCTTTAAAAACGTAGATATTTATGGGAAAACACATTTTAAATTTTTATTTCTATTTTAAAGAGATATTACAAGTATGTATTGAACAGAATAGTTAAAGTTAACAAATTTAAGTTATGTTTTATTTGATTTCGGGTTAGATAAAATTAAATGTTAAATATTAATTTTATTGGTTATTGTTGTGTAGTTTTAAGCATATACAAAAAATTACCTGAAATAATTTTCAAACCCTCTTAAATTCACACATGTTGGTTTTTTTATGGGCAATGAATGAATCGATTAATTTTTAATAATTTAAACATGTAACATTTTTTTAAAGTAATGCCAGATAGATTTTGTTATAACATTAAAAAAAGGGTTTATTAACGTTTACATATGCATGGTTTAGTTGGGGTATAGTAAGTATGTTTGTCAAATATGATCTACAAACAACTCTTTAATGTTTAGCTCTAATGTTATTTAAATTAAATTTCAAATATTTATATATATATATATGAATTATATCGATTCATATATATTTATGTAATTTTATATTTATTTTTACGCTGCGGTAATGAAATATCCACCTCATAATACATATACATATTTATTTTTTCTAAAATTTAAGAAACTTATTTGCCCGCTCTGTTTTCTTTTTTTTTTTCATTGTCACATATAGAGATAAATTTTTCTTAAAAAAATAAAATAAAGAAACTATATTGTACAATAGAAATTTGCCTTTGATTTAATTTACAGATCGTTTTTCTTCATAAAAAAAAATACTAAATAAAAATACTTAAACCTTGTTTTATGCGATAAATTCGTTTCATAAGTAAGACAAGCCATTAACGTATTTAAAAAAAAAACACGCACTCATTTTTGAATTAAAAAATTCCAACATTTTAAATTCATAAAGCAAAAAAGTAGTTCAAAAATTAAAAAAAAAAATAACTAAAACAGTACAGCAAAACCATAAAAGTTTCAAACGAATCCATAATCATTAATTTTTGATTAGAGCAATAACAATGCTTAAAGCTATACAAAAATTATCTCGATAGTAAAGGATTCAATACATCAAAAATACATATTATCGAGTAGTAAAAATATTATACATTTACACACCTTTTTTAATATCGTTTATAGGTTACCATGAAAGGAAGGGATACAGCTCACAGAACCAGAAAGTAAATAGGACGAAGCAGACTTGCCAGGGTTTTTGCTGGGAATCAAACCCACAACATCCTGACTGGCGGACTCGCGCACTTACTGACTGATCTCCCGGGGCACCCATATCTTTTATAAGTTAGACAAGTTTTATTTTTTAAACTTCTGGAGGCTTTAAGGTTTTTACGAACAATGTTACTTAAAAGGCATGCCTAAGGCCGCATATAAAAGGTCACATATTAGATATGGCAATAATTACAGAAAAATGGGATCGTATTTAAACGGCTTCTAAAGGAATTGAATTAGTCAAGACTCAAAGTAGGAGACGACTACTCGGCTCCCCCATGTGCCTTTTCTGCAAACAACAAATGTGACTGGCATAGAGTTTAGCGACTATTTCATCTTTAATAAGTCTAGTGGTTGTTTCCCTTTTTGATACTATTGCCAACCGGAAAGTTTGGCCTAATTTTTCAGCTTTTAAATATTCTTACCTGAACTTAAAGTAGCGGATCCAAATGTGATGCGCCTTTCTTCTTTCTTTCTGCAGCTGCTTTTTTTCCTAACTAAACCTAGATATAATTGTTGTGATGTTTTAAAAAATGATAAATATACTACTATAGATCACACATGTAAAGTTATACAAGGGCTTAAGTTTCTTTAAAACAAAAAATAAAATAAACCTTTTGAATAAAAACTTTTAATTTGATCAAAAAACTTTCTTAATGTGTTTTCCGCTTTATTTTATTTTGTGTAAAAACAAATAATTCAGTAAAATTACAGAAGCTTAATAGAAAGAAGTAAACGAATGGAAGGAATTACTACAACCAATATAATGTGAATATTTTCGAACAATTTTTTATGATTTTGGTACTGCAGAAACATAATTTTCCTAAAATTTCGACAAAATTGTGAAAATATAAGCTTTAAATAAATTTTTTTTTTTAAACTCGACAATAAAATTGATTTCTAATTGAAATAAAAAAACTTAAATCGGCTTTAAACGATCTCGCACAAAACCTGGTTTGTTGTAATTAAAATATATAGAAACAAAACAGTACCACCTATGGTCGATCTGTATGTCTATTAATCCATCGATCTTCATTTCGTACTATTTACTGATAAACGTTTGTAAGTATGTAAAAGAAGGTGCAAAAAAATGCCATAATAAATAAAATAAAAAAAAGAGTTCAATTATTAATAATAAGTCCATATTCTTGAGGTGTGAACGACTCTGTGCCTTGTTGAAAACTACCTAATTATTTTTAAACTAACGAAGTAACATTAACTTGTATCCATATTGAGACATTATTTTTGCGTCACCGTGCAAATATATTATTATAGATAAAACTTATCCATATTAAAAATTTTGTAGTTCGTAACCTCACTTTTTCTTAAACATGCGACACAGGGTTTTGCGCCAGCACAAATTATGCGCAGCATTTGTTGCAGTTACTGGTTGCGGTGATAAGGATTTTGAGGACGATAGACGCCACAACGATGTTATTAAGGACTGAGATGGTGATCTGTTTGAGGAATCCTTGGATGTTTTATAAGATTTAGGTCTTTTCATAGACGGTATAGCGGCAGGCATTGAAGGCGAGCGTAAGTGAGTGGTTGTACTGCAAGTATCGGCCGCCATGTTACAGACAATGGGAGCTGGCAAAGACAAGCAGGGTGCGTAACGTCGGGGATGAAGTGTGACTAATTGATTCGAGGAGGAGCCAACAGAGGAGGACAAAAGACAAACAGAAGAGGGCGAGGAACAATTGGGTGTTGCAGTTTCTTTTGCTAAATTTATAGATGTATTTGATGTTGAGAACAATAATGATAATGGTGGTGTTGGTCGAGAAGGTCGTAGCGATGTTATTGGACAGGGTTTATTAAGTTTATTTTATCTTAACCAAGGATGTTGCAGGCAATCCGATGCTGTAGCTCTTTTGGCTGGATCGAATTCCAGCATTGGCTTTAAGAAATCAGCAAATGCCTCGGCCTCTTCTAATACCCATTCATATTTTTCATGCAACACATCTACTAGACCCCACGGCTTAAGTCCAGTGATGTTGCGTAACTCTCCTTTGCGATTAAAACTATGCGTAGCGTATGCACCACGGAAAATAATGTGCGGCGGTATGGGACCCAACAATTCGATTATATGAGCAATGTGATCTTCATCGCGCGAATAGTTGCCGCCTGAATGCGGTTCGAACAAATAATCTCCTGTTGCCAATTCAAAGGCCATACAAGCTGTGCTCCATACATCGGCGGAACAGTCGTAGCCGGCTCCCAATATCACTTCCAATGAACGATACTGACGTGTTTGTATGTCTTCGGTAAAGTGCTTATCGACCCAACAAGCATTACCTAGGTCAGCAATTTTAACTTCAAACTCACAAGGGTCCAATGCGGGGTCTTTTTTCGGTGTTTGCTTGCAGTTTCGCTCAGTTGGGCCATTTATTTGCTGCTTATTTGCATCTTTCTGATTATTATTTTTTACTTTATAATTGTTTGTTTTACTATTACTATTCTTCTTATTTTGGAAATTCGTAGCAATATGAGCCTGAGTTTGTTGTTGTTGTTGTTGTTGTTTTTTCAAACAATTTCCAGTATAAGACACCTGCCCTTTTAAAGTATTAGACGAGCTACTTGAATCATTCAATTCGCCCTTAATTGTGTTACTGCCACTGCTAGACGATGTTGTTTCATTTGTTACCGCCTTATCTTTTTGTTGTTGCTGGCCTTTCTGTATTCGCTGTTGCTGTTCTTGTTGCTGCTGTTGTTGTTGCTGCTGTTGTTGATTAGTTTTTTCTAAAAGAAAAAAATTAAACATTTTTTTTACAACTTTTTCAGTAGTTAAAAACACATTTCATGTATATGCAAATTATTTTCGATTTTTTTTTCTTTTTCATAAGGATTACGAACCCTGTGTTTTTTTTTAAATAAACGAAAAAAGATAATCATCTTAAATAATATTCTTATAAAAAAAATTAATTATAATTACTTTTGTTCTTCTTTTTCTTTTTCTTCTTATTTTCTGGATTTTCAACTGCAGAAGCTTCGTTTAACTCAGCACCAACGTTGTTACTACCACCATCATCATTTTTAACTGGTATTTTATTTTGTTTTTTCTTAGCGCTAGAGTTTTTAGCATTAACAGTCATCTCATCATCGCCGTCAGCATCAGCATCTGCAGCTTTCTCTTCGCACACATCCTCTTGCACCGTCTCATCCTCCACCTCAGAAGCAACGCCGTTTTGGACAAGAAGCTTGGACGATTTTTTAAATGTAGCGCTATCTGGTGGTGGCTTGCTAGGATCTACAACTTCTGGCTCCTGGCCTTCTACACCGGCCTGTTCCAAATAGTCCCACTGTTTTTTAAATAGTTCTAAACGTTTCTTGGCCTTCTTTTTAAGTTTTCTCTTTTTATTTTTACTCATTTTACCCGTGATTTGCGGTTCACGGTATTCCTTAGGGGCACGACTGACAAACGATGGAAACATTTTAAAATTCATGACGTACAGCTCTGTGGCCTCATTAGCTAGCATTCTAACATAATTATCGTCCACGCACAGCAGGACATTTTCAGGCTTGATATCGGTGTGTATAATTTTGCAACATGTATGTAGATAATCGAGACCCTCCAAAACTTGACGTGTAATGGTCTTGACGTTTTCTATTGGTATGCCTCGATAATTTGATTTGCGTATGAGCTTTAAAAGATTATCACCCAAAACCTCAAACACCATGCAAATGTGGGTACCGTTCACACCCGATATCTTAAAGTCATCCAACAACTGTACGGTCTTTTGGCGACGAGGATTATTCGGTTCTGAGTCTCGTACAGATTTGAGTATTTTTATTTCGTCTTTTGCTGTTTCTGCAAAATGATGGGCAGACTTGACAATTTTAATGGCCACATAACGCTTCTCTTGCAAATCCCAGCAAAGCCATACGGTTGAAAAATGTCCCCAACCCAACTTGCGCACTACATGATAGCGACCTTAAAATTTATAAAAAAAAATAAAAATGTTAATACAATTGTTGTTTGTTACACATTAAAATATACCTAAGAGATAAATGAAATCTGCAAATTCTGTGCAATCATCCAGAAAATTCATTTTTAAAATTTCGTATTCAGTCAGTAACGTTTTTGTGGGTATTTTTCTGATTTACATTTTGATGAATTAGTTTCGTTTACTGTTATTGTTGTAACAGTCAACGTTGCATTACTTTCAATGTTAATTGAAGACTAAAAAGTTTTTGTGATTTTTTATTATTTACGACGGCTACATTATGTACTTATTAGAGTACAGCAGAGTGCATGACAAAATAAAATGAACCAATTAAATTATTTTTTTTGATACGCTATATCTCGGTAACCACGATAACTATAGACTTCAATATGCTGTTTTTTAAAGCCAATTGAGTGATTGTCTTGGACGATTTATGTGTTTTTTGTTATTGTAAACAAAATCAAAATACACATTAATCGTTTGGCCTTAAAAAACAGCACATAAATAGAAAAACTAGTTGAATCGCGGTACAAAAATTATAGCCGCGATACCTAAAGTCCGGTTTATACACATATTTTTTCTTTTAATTTTATGCCTCGGAACTATAAAAGCAATAGAGCTTATATATGGTTCAAAAGAATTTTGTGATAATGTTTACATTTAAAAAGAAATTTATTTATTTCTTTCAAAACATTTTTCTTTAAGAAACTTTGGATAGAAAATTAGTGAATTTTTAATGTCTTTACTAGTGCGAAGGGTATATAAGATTCGGTCCAGCGAAATAAAGCGCACCCACTTGTTTAAATTGTTAAAATTAATTAAATACGTAGAATGTGGATTTATTAAATACGTATGTTTATATGCATCTACTTGTATATGTTTACGTCTGCAATAACAAATGTCAGATATGCAAAGGAGTCTTACGGACCACGTTTTGGTGTCAAATTATTAGAAATATTGCTTGGCAAAACTTTTCTAAATACTTAGCAAAAAAGTAACTACGGATCAAGATACATATGTACATATAAGCAAAAGCATAAGGACACATTTTTTTAGAGCAAAATCCTTAAAACTCAAAACACAGAAAGACAAATACGATTTGTTTGTTTGTATTAACCAGCAATTAACTAAAAATAAAAAAAAAAAAAAAAAAAAAAATGTGACGGATATAATCTGTTCCTACTAAATTGACTTCTTGCCTTAATCGGCGGCCGTAGCCCTTTCTTTCATATTTCAAAACTTGTTAAATCTCAAAAAAGGGAAAAATTACATAAAAAAACTACCAAATAAAAAAGTTTACGCCTAAGGGTCCGAAGTACTTAGTCGAAGGCAATTTGAATTATGTTAGTATCCTTATTGGCTTAGAAGTTTAAAAAGTACCAATATATAATTAAAAATGCTTCTCCAACGCAAATAAATGGTAATTTAATAAAAGTACCAAAACGAGAACTATCGAACCCGAAACACAGTGTAAAGTCTAGTATGTTTACATGTGCTTGGCGCTTTTAAGTCAAAATATATTAAGTTGTTTATTGATAATGGCGTTTTTCTTATTTATTTTTAGTTTTTCTTTCAGTTAAATGATTTTTACGACGTATACTACGATTTTCCCCAGCAAGGAAACAGAAACAATAAAACAAAAAACTTAGTTCAACGCTAAGCAACTACTTTTTTGCAACATTAAATGTTAAATTAAATTTTTAAAATTATTCTGACAATTGAAATTTTAAACCTTTGACTTCAAAAGTGTGTATAAGTAATATAGGGCCACAACGTCAATTTTTTCCATTCCACGTAGGGAATATTTATTTAAAATACAATTGCCAAAATAATTTTATGTACATAGGTATATAATATATATTGAATCTGTATATATATATATATATATATATATTTTTTCTTTTTTATTTTACAATTTCAAACTTACCTTTATTTGTATTCTTAAAATATTTACTCACCCTTTTTAACTTTATCATTATGGATCTTTTTATTAATCTAGGTCATATTACTTTTACTAATGATTATATTATTAATAACTTTTCTAGCAGGGAACATTATTTAAATATTGGGCATATGGATTGTTATATAGTCAACACTGCTAGATGCTTACTCATATGGCAGCCCTAACAATTGACGTTTTGTTCAAACTAACGATCTTCTGCTCAACGGCGTCAAAATCACCTCACATCGACATAAATAAAAACACTTGTAAATTACTCTGAATAAAGCAACTGTCATTGTAGTAGAAGCCTGTCTTATTCGTTAAATACAGATTGAATAGGCAATAAATTGGCGACGAGGAATAACCAGGAAGAATACATAAGCGTGTTATGGCAATGGCATCGAAATACGGAGAATTAAGTGCATTCGATGTAGCAAGTGGAAACTGGCGCATTTACTTGGAACAAATGCAGTTTTTCTTTTTGGCAAATGGCGTGGTGGAAGATAAAATAAAAAAGGCGATATTTTTGTCGTCATGTGGAACAGATACGTATACGTTGCTTAAATCTGTTGCCACACCCGAGGATATACTAAATGAAAACTTTACGTACGCAGCGGCTGTTGACCTACTGTCAAAGCATTTTTGCCCACCACCCAACCAGATTATGCAAAGATTCCAGTTTTATCGTAGAGGCCAAAAAGAGGGTGAATCAATACCAGAATTTTTAGCGGCGCTTCGCAAGCTAAGCCAGTATTGTGAATTTAAGGACTTAGATGACATGCTTCGTGATAGGTTAGTATGTGGCATGCGTGACGAAAATTTGCAAAAGCGGTTGCTGTCGAACGACAAGTTAACGTTAAAGGTGGCGCAAGAGGAGGCTGTAGCCAGCGAAGAGGCGCACAAAAATATGACCGCTTTGAAAATGCCCAGCCACCAAATGGAAATAAACAAAATTAACGCCAATGAAAATAATTGGCTTAAAACCCGATTTTGCTTCCGATGTAAGGGGGAGCACAAGGCAGATCAGTGTAAATTTAAGAATACTGAATGCCGATTTTGTAAGAAAACAGGACACATCGAAAGGGCCTGTATCACGAAATTAAAATCGGGGAACAAAGGGAAAACAAATGTGAAGAATAATAACCCGGGGGTAAACCAAATCGAGAACGAGTGTGCAAATGAGGGCACTGATTACGTTTTGTGTGTGACGGGTAGTGAAATGCTACCAATTAAGAAAACCATAATAATTTGCCAACAACCAATAGAAATGGAAATCGATTCTGGGGCCAGCTTCTCAATTATTGGGGAGAAAACGTATAAAGAGAAATTGAACAACATAAAATTAAGAAAAAGTGAAGTCCGGTTAAAAGCTTGGGGTGCAAACGAGAATTTGAAAATGTGTGGAGAAATCGTTGTGCAGGTCTTGTGTGGGAACGAAACTAAAGACTTAAAATTGTTAGTTTGTGGTGGCAACGGACCGGCCTTAATAGGCAGGAATTGGTTTTCACAGTTGGGAATTTGTGTAACGAGTCCAGTAAACAAAATTTGTACGGAGAGTCCAGGTGAGATTTTAGAATTTAATTCTGTATTCGGTAATGAGCTAGGTGACTACAAGGGAGAGCCTATAAAGCTGATAATGGCAAGTAATTGCAAACCGAAATTTTATCGTTATCGCCAAGTACCGTTTGCGTTGAAACCGAAGGTCGAAGAGGCGTTGGAACTTATGGTGAAGGAAGGGGTACTCCGTCCAGTAAATTTTAGCGAGTGGGCTACACCAATTGTACCGGTCATAAAGGCGGATGGTGGTATAAGGATTTGTGGTGACTATAAGTGTACAGTGAATCAAAGTCTTTGCAAGGAAACGTATCCATTACCAACAAATACAGAGGTACTGGCGACCCTAGCAAATTGTAAGTGGTTTTCCAGACTGGATTTAGATCGTGCCTACACCCAGGTTAAAGTGGATGATGACTCAGCAAAAATACTTACCTTAAATACACACCGCGGTCTTTTTGAGGTCACACGATTGCCATTTGGGGTTTCCACAGCGCCAAGCATTTTCCAACGTATTATGGAAGGCCTGTTAAGTGGCATTAAAGGGGTGGTCGTCTACTTAGACGACATTCTTATCGGTGGCACTAGCAAACAGGAAATGTGGAAGCGAACACAGGCAACGGTGAAACGGATACAGGAGGCAGGGTTAAAGTTGAAGAAGTCAAAATGTACGTTTGCGGTTGAGGAGTTAACGTTTTTGGGTTTTGCCATAGATGGAAGTGGGGTACGCCCAACGAACGAGGAAATCGAGGCAATTTCTAAGGCACCGACGCCGGTCGACAAACAACAATTGCAGGCGTTTTTAGGACTAATAACGTTTTATGACAGGTTCATTCAAGATAAAAGTAAGGTGTTAGTACCTCTTTACCGGTTACTGCGAAAAGATGTAAAATTTATATGGGGTAGTGATCAAGACTCTAGTTTTGCACAGGCAAAAAAGATGCTGAGCTCAGACAACCTTTTGGTTCACTATTCGGCAAGGCTACCTCTAATACTATGTGGAGACGCATCACCTTATGGAGTGGGAGCAGTGTTGGCTCACATAATGCCAGACGGGCAAGAAGCACCCATAGCTTTTGGTTCCAGAACCCTACTGCCAGCAGAAAAGAACTACGCGCAATTGGACAAGGAGGCACTTTCGATAATTTTCGGAATCAAGAAGTTTAATCAGTTTTTAAGTGGCCGAGAATTCACCATAATTACGGATCATAAACCACTGGTGGGGCTTTTTGATCCAAACAAGCAAATACCGCAACACATATCTCCAAGAATGTTACGGTGGTCATTGATGTTGGGGGCATATCAATATGACATCAAGTATCGCGAGGGAAAAAAACACCAGAATGCAGATGCATTAAGTCGATTACCAATTGATCAAGGTAAATTTAAAGTTCCAGATGTTCCCGAAATATTGTACTGTGGCGAAGGTGAAGAGACATTTTTGGTGACGTCCCAAGAGATAGCAAAACATACTAGAAGAGATCCGGTGTTAGCTCAGGTACTTAAAAATATTCAAAGTAAAGATACAAATTTTTCAGATATGTCGGACGAATTCAAACCATACAACATCAGAATTAATGAATTGTCGGTAAACCACCAATGTGTATTATGGGGTGCCCGAGTCATTATTCCAGAAAAGCTTCGTTCCAGGATGCTAGAGATACTACATGAGGTACACCAAGGCATGACAGCAATGAAGGCCATAGCCCGAAGTTATTTTTGGTGGCCAGGTCTAGACAGGGATATTGAAGTGGCAGCTAGAAATTGTATAAAGTGTGCTCAGAATAGCAAACACCCTCCAGCAACTGCTGCAAAATCGTGGCCAATAACTACGAAGCCCTGGTCAAGATTACATATTGACTACGCCGGTCCATTCATGGGTACGAACTTCCTAATAGTGGTCGACTCACATAGTAAGTGGGTAGAGGTGAAAATTACCAAAGATACGAGTTCATCAAGGACTATTGAATTGATGCGGGAGATATTCGCAACACACGGTATACCAGATACTATAGTGTCCGATAATGGACGGAATTTCGTCTCAGAGGAGTTCAAATCGTATATGAAACAACATGGCATTAAACATATTTTTACTGCGCCGTACCATCCATCGTCGAACGGTCAAGCAGAAAGGGTGGTGCAAACAATAAAAAGCCATTTAAAAAAGATGTCACCTTCGAATATGTCTAGGAATTTGGCAAACTTATTGCTACGCCTTCGTGCAACACCAACAGTAAATTCGAATCAAAGTCCAGCCGAAATTTTGATGGGAAGGAGATTAAAAACATTATTGGACCACGTATACCCTCAGAATGACAACAATCAACAACAAATCGGGCCAGAGAAGCCGGTGAGGAAGTTTAGAGTTGGGGATAATGTATGGTATCGGAATTTTGGAAAAGGAGAGAGATGGTTACCTGGAACTGTAAATGCTACAGGCGCTCGAAATTACGACATTTTAGGAAACGGCAATATCCAGGCAAGGCATATTGACCAATTGAGAAATAGGGGGACCAGCGTATTGACAGCAGATGAAAATGGAACAACCCGGGAAACACCTACACCTACGGAAGATTTGGAAGTACCTGTCCCAGCCGAATTAACAATAGCCAGCGACGAAGCGAGCGGAGTCCAGCAAAAAGAAGACTTTTCAGCAGAACATATTTTACAAGATCCAGACGCTGAGATGGTTAAGTCCCAAGAAGAGCCAACAGAAAGTGCACGCCCCGCCCGCGTACGAAAGGTTCCAAAGCGGTTAGAGGATTACTTGATGGGGGAGGAACTGTTATATAGTCAACACTGCTAGATGCTTACTCATATGGCAGCCCTAACAATTGACGTTTTGTTCAAACTAACGATCTTCTGCTCAACGGCGTCAAAATCACCTCACATCGACATAAATAAAAACACTTGTAAATTACTCTGAATAAAGCAACTGTCATTGTAGTAGAAGCCTGTCTTATTCGTTAAATACAGATTGAATAGGCAATATGGATGTACAAAGCGTGTAGCCTTCCAATAATTCTTTTGAATTTGATGAATTTAAACAGGCATAATAATGTTGCTAATTCTCTACCGCTTTCAATTGTTTCCTATGGTATAGAAGTTTTTCGGCAGCTAATCGCACTATGATTAAGGGAGTTATTAAAATAATTAATCACCCTTATTGTGGTAGGAGTTGGTGATACCCAAGGTCTTCATATGGCAGTTTTGTTTTTTCGCATTCTGTTCGTTTCCCGCCAATTATTATAAATAGGATTTTTAGGTCGCCAAATAAACATTCGTTTGTTGTCAGAATCTCTCGCATCTGGAATAGATTCTCTAACGATCTTAAAATATATATCTTTTAATTGCCTAAAGTTAGATCTATTTTCCTTTAAAATTAATTATTCTTTTTATAAGTGCTTCTTGTGTTCATTTTTATTTACATATTTTCGACATATTATTTGTACCCCCAAATTATAATTTTTATTATTAATTCTAAAGAATGAACAATATGGAATTACTTTATAAAATAGTCACATATATTTTGTAAAATGTATAAAAGAATTTCGCACATTTCGTATATTCTACGTGTTGTACACTGTACGAACAAATTCGTCCACGGGCTTTTTAAGTTAGAAACAAACATAATTTTGGTTTTTATGACGATGGTTATGGCACGTATAATTTAACCTTTTTATAAGATTTTTGATAGAAAAAGTTCAAATGCATGATTATAAATGTATTAAAAGTTATTTTTTTTTTTAATAAGTTTAAATTTCCCCTGCAATATTTGAAAAAGTGATGGTTGCATTTCAGATGACGGTTTGTATTTACATATTTATTTTATCATGTGTTTGTTTATGCTTTTTATGACACATCACTATACACTCTTGGCCTTTTACTTGCCACCTGTGTTTAGGTTTTATTATATGTGTTGTATTTACAATCAAACAGGCAACCCCTTTTAATTCAATGAACAATTGCTTTGCGCCCTATTTGGCACTTTGTCTTCATTCTATGTAGATTAGTATGAACAAAAATTACATAAACACACTCACACACATTGAAACATTCGCGTTTATGTATACATACATATATGTATGCCCTCTAAGCAATTGTAAGTTACTTTTTGGGTAAAAGTATCTAACAAGTCGCTACTTTTGATCTACTGATTGATAGTAAACGTTTTACAAAAACAATTTACATTAATTTCAATATTTGAACTTCCTTATGTCAAAATTCATTGTAAATTTTAAAGTTGAAAAACTTTCTAATATGTAACTATGTACTTTTAAAAGTATAAAAATATAATACTTTTTCGATACAAAAGTAGATAAATTTTGGTTACATAGTAGATATTTTAAAAACAAAAATCAAACTTTTTCGAATTATTGCCTTTAAGAAGTAACTTAATAGTCTCATTAAGTAAGTATTATAGTAGTGGAACACGGGAAACTTTTTTTTTTAATTTGTATCGAATATTTGTCATTTTGAATAGAAATTGCTTGAAGGGAAGCAATTGGAAGTTAATTTTTGGATAAAATTATCTAATTTCACGACTTTTGCTCCACTGGTTAATAGTACAAATTTAACAAAAACAATTTACATTATTTTCAATATTTTAACTTCCTTAAGCTATATTTACACTACCTGAGTTGTCATCTGAGTTTCACAACTGAGACTTATTTGTATAGTGTAATAACATGTCTATTTTCATTTGTTAATATTTTTGTCTAACCTCAGTTGAAAATAGAAGGTTTTCTATTTTCAAATTATTTAACATCTGAGTTTTAAATTTAAGTTTTTAAAAATTACCGGATTAAATGCTCGATGTTGTATTGCCATATCATTTGTACCAGTTTAACAACTTTTAGAATTAGCAGACTTATTATAATTTCTTATATGTAATGTAATACTAAAAATAACAATTTCAAATTGTTTTTTGACACTCATAGAAATTTAAACTTATTTTTTTGACACTCAACTCAGATGAGAACTTAGGTAGTGTAAATATAGCTTTATGTTAAAATTTATTGTATTAAAATTAAAAAAGGTTCAAATATCTAAATGCTTCAATACATATATATATTAAAAGTACAAAAACTCGGGACAAAGGTAGATAAAATTAAGTTACATATTGAATATTTTAAAAACGCAAATTGAAATTTTATCATATTACTGCCCTTAAGGAAGTGACTGAGTAGTCGTATTTAGTAAGTATTATAGTAGTGGAACGTTTTTTCCTGAACGGGGACACTTTTAAACAAAGAAAATTGTATCCTTTTTGATGAGTTTAAACTTCATTTTGAATAGAAATTGTTTGAAGGGTGCGTGTAATTGTATAACATTTTTGTGAAAAAAAAAACAAAACTAACGCTATTAAATATCGAAATAATTATTTATGACCCATTTTTTAGGTTGTGACATTTCTAAAAACTTGCACTTTAATGAAATAAATTGCCGATCTGCTAATAGTTGTTCATCAAAATAAACCTTTTTTATATCCACTATATAAAGGAAGTGAGATCGAAAATCTCGTAACATACATATGTATTATGTAAATGTAAAAAAAGAATCCACTAAAAAAGAATCCACTGTACTTACACTTTAATTTTTTTTTTAATGATGTTGCTTAAAGTTTACAAAAAAACAAAAGGTCAATATTTTTCCACCTGACTTATTTCAGGGAAGTTTAAGGGAATTGTCTCTATTGGCACAAATACTACATTTTTGTTCTTATACCACTAAAGAGCTTTCTTATGGTAGCCTAGTGGACTAATGAGTAAATGTACTGGTTGTACTGATTTTTCAATTAATTAACTTAGAATGATTATGCAAGGTTTTAGCTAAATTAGTTATTAGTTATATTAGTTTTTAGTAGAAGAAAGGGTATTACTATAAAGTGCTAAATTTATTTTTGAGACGATTAAGTAATATAAGACATTTGATAATAAAATTTTCTGAAAGCGATTTGAATGAAATATGCCGCTAAAATCAAAATGAATAATCACCCCGAAATTTGAACTTGAAAGCAAAAGCACAAACATTTGGGGCCATTTTTCCAATTTTTGTGGCAATTTTTCATTTTAAAATGCGGATGATTTTTAATTTTTAAACTTTTTGTTACTTAGAAATGGCGAAAGTAAATAATGGTCCTAATTTAAAATTACAACAAAAGAATAATTAAAAAATGGCCCAAATGTAAAAAAAAAAAACAAATAAGAAATAAAAAGTGGGCAAAGGATTTAAATTTTAGTGGATTCGAGCCGCCGGTATTGGTGTTGCTTTTAGCTTCGCTAAATAAAAGTACTTTTGCCTTTGTTCCCAACCGAAGGCCTCTACAGTGTAACATCGTTGCGCTCGTCCAAACTGTTTTAAGCGAAAAAAATATTGAGTTCGTAAAAGTGGAAGAACCTACTATTGGACGTCCACTAAAGCTTTTTAGAAACAAATTTAAAAGGTTTATATTATTTAAAAAAATATAAATGGTCTCATCCGTCACAATGGAATTATCGATATGTTATATAAAATAAATGTCAATAGTTATACCTAGGTTGATATACAATTTATATAAAAAAATTATATAAAAAATAGGTACTTACCATGAAATAGATCACCTATATTAACTGGATGATAACCTCCCCTGCAGTAGTCCTCCTTTAATTCTTGTTCATCATTTTCACTGTTCACTTCAGATTCTTCAGAATCATTGGAGGAACTACGTGGTGGATAGAGATATTGTTGTAGTTGCTGCCGCTGTTGCTGCTGCTGATTTTTACGATGTTCAGCATGATATATAGGATCTGTGTATTGCTGTTGATGATAATGCAAATAATCATCATGATTTAGCGACTCTGTTGCGTAATGCTGCGGTTGTCGAAGTGATTCTTGTGGATAATCATCATCACCATAATCGTCACCAACATTATTATAAAACTGTTTTGCAGTTTTGCATGACTTCTTTGATGTTTTATTTTTTTCGAAGCTCACTTCATCCAATGTATTGGAAGAGCCTGTATTAGGTGTATTATCCGCTAATGAGTTTGAACCGCTTGAAGAGGGAACAACATAGCAAGATTTCGAAATTTTTGCGGAAATATCGCAGACGTCTGTTACGAAATTTGGCGACTGTAAGCCGTTATCCTCTAAATAATTGTTGATGTCTAAATCTGGTGGCGACAAATTTTCCTCATTTACCTCGTAATGTTGCAGCTCGTGTTGATGTAGGTCCTGCGACTGTTGCTGCTGCAGCTGTTGGCCAGAGCCCGCAACACCATTCGCTTTTCCCCATTTCTTATTAGGCTTGTGACGTTTCTTTTTAGCTTGTATGCCCAAAACTCGTCTGTTGACGCAAGCCTTGTTGTTCATATTTAGTGGTTAATTTACTGGTTGTTATAAGGTTGGTTTTTATTAAGCGTATACACTATCTACCGATTGGCTGATTATACAAACAAAACTACAAATTTAACATACATATGTGTCCTTAATATCGGTATACGAAAATTTTCCTTTAAGCACTTTTGGTAAACCAAAAGATCTCAATTCCTAAAATAAAAAATAAAATCTTTGTAACATCTCCAAGTTACGTTTCATTTTAACTTTACAACTCAATCACAGAGTATTACACTTTTACACGTACGTAGATTTAATTAAAATAAGCACACACACTACAAATGGATTTTTATATGAATAAAATCAAATTGAAAAAACACATTTCGAAAAATGTTACTTTAACTAGCATTCTGCATTTCCATTAAATAAGCGTATCCTTTTGTTTTTAGCAAATTTATTTTACCAATTGTCAGATTTTCTAACTTTTAATGCAAAATTTACAAATTATTTTTAAAGACTGGTAAAAATCTATGTAGATATCTTTTTAGCAGCTATAAAAAACAATCTAGCAACCAGACTTATTGTTTATTTCTCTCTCTCTCTCTCTCTACAACGTCTTTCACTTATTTTTCAACATTAAACATTAGCTATCTGTCTCTTTCTTAACTGTTCACTTTATTTTGCATATATTTTTTGACATACTTTAGTCTTTGCTCATGATACAAATAATTGTACCATGGTCTTTGCTGAACTTTATTAAAAAAACAAAAAATAATTACAATGCAATATGAGAAAAGTTTTTGCGACGATATATATTTAAATTTTATCAAAATCTTCTTACATGTGCTTAATTATATTCGAAATTTTTTAAGATATTACACACGCTGCTTTTAGTTACTATTTTTTTCTACAATCAGATTACTCAGCAGTGCTGTTAACAAGTCAATTTCACGTAAAACAAGCGATCATGGTACAATTAATTGTGATTGGGATAACGGTGTGTTTTACACTGACCAAGATACAGCTAAAGAAGCGTCTCCACGTAGCATTTTTTTTTTTGTTAATCACGAGCATTAAATCTGCTCTTACACTTGGTCAGAAAGCCGAATCCTGTTGGTAAGGTGGAGAGCGTCGTACACGACTATTTGTACTTTTTCGTTTCTCTGCCTTATTTTTATTAGCTTTCATCTGGTTGCTTCATATTATTATTCTCAAGCCATCGTCATTTTATATTGTTGGCTGTGTATTTCAAAGCGCCAGCGAAACGAATAAAAATAATCCGGTATTTTTATGCTGAGTTTTTTATATACTAAGTTAAAATTTTGTCTGGGTATGAATTTATCTCGCCAAGACGTACATTTATAGCATTTTGTCGAGTAACTACTTGATATCCGCATATATATTAATATGAAAATCACCCTGTGATTGTTTTTTGTTTTTCATTTATAAATTTCATAGAACAGTGTATTTTATAGGGAAAGAGTTAAGCAATTTTAAGAATAAATGCAAATTGATTATGAGGTGTTACAAGTTTACAGTAAATAAGGTGTTTTTACGCACATTTAAAAGTTTTCATTTAAGTTTTTCTATTTTGCAATAGAAAAGCCGGTATAGTCAAAAAACACAGCTGATCATTATTTTCCCCTAATATGATTTGCTATATGCTGCATATAACATCCAATCGATTTGGCATTGTGTATTTTAAAAAAACATATACCAAGGCGTATGCATCAGGTGGAATCGGTTCTACAAAAACAACTAAACCGTCATAAGAATAAAAAGGCAAACAACAAAAACGCACAAATTCTTTTTTCTTCTTTTTGAGCTTTTCTTAGAATACTACAGTTTTTGTTTGTAAAAAGGAAAAAACATAAACATAGACAAAATTTGACATTTAAATAACGAAATACCGTTACTCAGCTGTTAAACCGAGGTCAACTGATATATCTACGTGCGCCCTGACATAAACACTCAAATTGTTTTTCAATAAAACGGCCGAAACAAATATTTGCTTGGAATCAAATGATAAGTTTTGTCCTTAATGTTAACAATATATATATTAAAAGTTTTAAGATCAGTACGTTCTACTTACAAACAGCTTCGATAATGTAAGAAAAACATACTGTTTGTACAGTCTGAACGCAGGCACACATCGTGAGCAAAATATAGTCAGCTGTTGAATCGTGTAAACCTTATTAGGTAATTGTACCATGGACTCTACTTTGTGAGGCAATTATACCATGGTGAATACATATGTTTTTTGTTTTTCTGATATCTGTCACCAAAATAAAGAAGATGATTGAAGAATTGGAAAATAGCTTAAAATTTTTAATCATGTAAAGAAGTCAACTACAAGATTTATTGAGAACAAACATGAAAACTAAATGTTTGTCCTAGAATAAATAATTAAGTAAAAATCTGCAAAATTGCGAGTTACATTTTATCACAAATTTGTGGGGCTTTTTATTATTGTTTTAAGAACAGCACTTCTAAGTTTATTAAAAAAATTGTAAAGCTGAACAAACAATGATATTGGATGAAATTGTGTCATGGTATGTTTATTTGCTTAAACTTCTTTAACCAGTTTTTGGAATGACTAAAGCATAATCTATATTTTTAATTTGCAAGGTATCAAAAAAAGATTGGGACATATGATAAAGAACCATGGGAAAAGACGGTTGAACAAAAAATTCTTGATGGTTTTAGCAGTGTGGCATTAAAAACAACGAAACTTAAACCTGAACTTATTGATGTGGATCTAGTTAGAGGTATGCAAAACAAAAACTGAAAGAAAGCTATACTACGTAAAGGTGACATTATATGCATGAGTTTTTGAAGCTTTAAATTAATATTAATTTCAATGCTTATTCAAAAATAAAGATGTCCAATATGATTAATTCTAAATAGGTACCTATGTAATTGTAAGAAAAGTAACAACAGCGCTATATTCGGCTGTGCCTGATCTTATATACCCTTCAAATTGGTCTTTTTATACGCCCAGCCGAGTTATTTCGTACTGCAAATTAAATTAAAATACTTTTATATATATGTATGTACGTGCATTTAAACATATACATATGTGTACATACTAGACGTCTGCATGACTATATTCATTTAATTGCCTATACACAACAAAAACAATATTCATTCAAACATTTTTCATTCTATGGGAGATAAATAAAGTTAAGCCCGTAACAACACAAGAAAGAATGTATTGTGTGTTACACTCAATGATACAAGAAGAACACATTCATTTTACAGTTTTCGTTTTGATTGTGTATAAAACACACTTGAAAATACAAAAACATAGCAAAGTCTCATTACAGTTAGAGTTTTTATAAAAACATTCAGGTATTTTTTCGAGTTAATGAATGTTTAACAACAACAATAACGACAAATTTGCAAACACAAATGAATAATAATTTTTTACACCAATCATACAGCAATATTCACACATTCTATTCAGTATTTATTTATATGAATGTATGGGTAATATTTTGTTTTCGGTTGAAGTTGTTTTTTATTTGCTTTTGCTTGTGGGTTCATTTATTTAGTTTGTTTAACATTGAATGAAAAACACTATGTTGTTGAAAAACAAACGAATGTATTTAAACGGCATTTGGGTGTAGTCAAGCAGACCTCTAGTACATACATACATGTATCCATACTTATATATGTAAATACATACGTACTTACATACCCAGCAAAAAAAAGAGGAAGTTCTAAAATCACAGCATTTTCATTAATTTGGATCTAATTTTTCATTTGTAACTTAAAAAAAGCTATGCAAAATTTCATCTCATCTAAAGTGCACACTTTTCAGTTTTTGGGACCACTTACCTTCTATGACAAGCACGTGTTAAATTCATTGATGTTTCCCCAAAAGTAGAACTACTTCGGGTTGGCTTTCATCAATGAACTTATTTATGATTCGCATGCACTTTTTATCTGGGTATGTATATTCATACATATGTATGTACCTACATACATACTTCCATATGGCAATACAAAACTACGTCCAAGCATACAAGAAACTTTTTGTGTAATAAAATAAAAAAAAAATATATTTAACAGCGTTGCCAGTTTTCATTTATTACATGCGATTTTGTTCTAAAAAAACTAAGGAAATCGCATTGTTTTGCCTATATCTCGGTCGGTAGTTAACCGATTTTACTGATTTTAAATAGCGACTGTCTCCAGTATACATATTTCTAATAGTTTATTTGAGTCCGGAAACTTGATTTCAACAGACGGGCGTGGCTATATCGACTTCCCTATCTAAAAAGATCCAAAATATATATACATATATACTTTATGGGATCGCAAATGGATATAAAAAGCAATTTACGTAAATAACGATTAATAAACTTTATTTAAACTGCTACTATATTGAGGGAAACAGTTTGTTTTGTGTCACCTTCAATTACAACGATCGAATTGAAATCATTTACTGAGTCGATTAAATAATGTTTGCCCCGTCCATTTTTGTATCTATGTATTTTTGACCATGCAATATTTGTGTCAGAAAATAAATGCTAGCAGTTTTTTAATAGTTTTTGGAGAGCTGTCCTGCCAACCGACTTAAAACTAGATTAAAGAAATTTACACTTTTGTTGCTTAAAAAATGCAAATTTTTCTAGTTGTGCTTTGTTTTAAAAGGAATTTTTGTGGAATATGTTTTAAAATTTCAGATTATCTTGTAAAATCAGCACAATAAGTACTTTTTTCAAAATCAGTACATTTCAGTATACAAATTTTAATTCAGTACACAAAAAAAAAAAACAGTATATGTACTGGTGAAATCAGTTTGAATGGTCATTTTATACATATTACTTTCTTGGATTGCATAATTGATTGGATAATTTGACTTTTTTTATTTAAATAGTGAGTTTTTTCAAAAATGTATTATCTTAATATTAAATATAGAATATCGAAAATAAAATAAAAGAAAAAACTATTTTGTTTACTATTATTTTATTACTGCTTTTCTGATATTAACAATAAAATGAAACTATTTTTTAGTAAAAGAAAAAAAATGATTTATGCTGGCGAAAACAATTTCTTTTTTTAAAACTATAGGTTCTACATTTCCCAAAGCAAAACCAAAACAATCACTTTTAACCATTATACGTTTGGCTGCATTGCGATACTTGCTTCTGCCACTATACGCGAAATGGTGGGTAAAACAAACATCACCAAATGCCTTTGGCCTTTTACTTTTCCTGTATGTAACACAAATGATAAACTGGGCTGTTTACATATATAATGTTAACAGTTTTGAGCGAAACAATGGTAAAATTGCTGCAAATCAAATCAACGCAACTCAAACTCCAGATAAGATTGCAGAGATGGACGTGGAAGTAAATATAAAAAACTTATACATAATCAAGCACTAATTAATAATGGCCAACTAATAAACTTTGTTTTTTTGTTTAAGCCTATTGTTTCTCTGTCTGAGCTTTTAATACCAATGCTGTTAAGCATTTTTCTAAGCCTAATACATTCAGAGATTGTAGCTACAAATATTGCCCAAAGTAGCTCTAAATGTAAAAGAAGACGATATTCAAATACCAGTCAAAATGACAGACATTCTAAAGAAACAAAACGTAGACGTAAAAAACTAGTAAAGTAAGTGGAAGTATTTGAGATGAAAATGTGTTCACATTTCTTACTAATTAATTTTTATAGACTACGCAATCAAGACTTAGTTGATGGTAATACAATAAGGGCATCATCACATAAGCAATATTCATTTGATAGTAAGGAACTTTTAACAAAATTCAATTTTGAGACTTCTTCCAAAAGTTGTGCAGTTACAGCCAGTAATACTGATACTACTGCAACCGGCTCATCTAATCCTATCATTTTATTACCTTTAAATCCCATCCAATTAGACACTTTCTCTTTGCAATCCTCTGGCTTTGCAAATACTGCATCATACATACCGTCGCCACATTTAACACACTGTAATAACTTAAAATCAAATCAAGTTGAGGCCGAGTGTAAATTTTCAAATATTAAGGATTTTGAAAAATTGGAAAACGACATTGACTGTTTAATAAGAAAACGCAATGTAAACTGGCATTCACCCATACATAAATATGCCACAACACAAGAAAAACAACAGCAAACATCTCTTGAATCTATATCCACCACTAGCAGTGCACAAACATCACATGTTGGTGATAATTCTAGCATTTCGTCAGAAAGCAGGAATTTATCACCTAGAAAGACTGTACGTATTGATGAATGCGTACGAGAATTCTACGATAATCTTATCAACCGCACAACAGAGGCCCCAACAAACAGTTCAGTAAATAAAGTTGGAATGACAGTGTTCGAGGGCAGTGCTAGAGGTGGTAGTAGTAATATTGTTCGACGTACGGTTGGTGAAGATGATGGTTTTGAAAGTTTAAATGGTAAAAGTTCGAGTGGTGAGGATACGAATGCTTCGCCCCAAGTAATAAGAAATCAGTTACGTTTACGCTTAAATACGTTAGATGGCCATCATCAGCAACGTATTCAACAGCTAACTGAGGTGAGTAGAATTCAGGCACAATTTTATTTGCTTTTGGATAAATATACATATACAATTAAAAATTTTTTTACCTAAGCCTTTACCACAAAGTGCAACCTCTCTTTGTTTTCGTCGAAAGGTGGGAGACAGAGAGGAAAACCCAGACTACAAAATGACGACACAAAAGCAAAGTGTACAGTCACGGGATATAAGCAGTGAAGAAACTGAAGAAGAGGGTGATGATGGTGAACTTATATCCAGCCCAGCCTCTCAGGGAAATAAATCATATAATGAATGTACAACATCGGCCACAGAATGGCTAGGCATAACGACAAATAGTAAGCACAGCTATTAAATATTAAAGTAAAAATTTAACACTCCCCCCACCCCCTTGCTTTCGTTTCCCTTAACAAACCATTTAAGGCGAAGATTGTAGTTATAGTTCGGAATATGATAATTCAGATAATTACAAAAGTAATCAATATTCTGAAGAAAATGGATGTGAATTAGATTTTACACCTACAACCATTCTTAATCCTCATGGAGCCAGCGATAAAAGTAAATATATTTTTTTTCAGTCATACACATGTAAGAAATTAACATAAAATCGATTTTTTTATTTGCACTGTACAAAGTAAGTTGTACAATTTTTGATCAGCGTGAAATAAAAAAAGCCCAGATGTCGGTTTTAGAAATATCTTCGTGCATTATAGACAGTGTTGAATCAATGCCGAAAACAAATGACTATATATACATTGGAATTTTTTTCTCATTGCTGCTTTCTTTAATACCGTGCTTTTGTCGTCTGTGCGAGGTGACTTTAACTGATACGGAGAACCCCAGTGAAGTAAACTATTTTGATTTACCCATGATGTTGTGGGAAAAGGCCTCCTTTTCATTTACAGCTATTTTTCGCTTTGCATTCGGTCATACACCTTGGGAGCGGACAGTGCTAGTGGTTGGGCTAATACAACGAGTTTGCTTGACCATGATGCTATTTATGATTTTTGCCGTTGCCGAAAGAACATTTAAACAAAGGTATTTCATATTTCAGAATGAGATCACATACAAAGATTACAATTATCAATTTTTAGATTTCTATATGCAAAACTTTTTTCACATTTGACTTCGTCGCGTAGAGCTAGAAAATCAAGTCTACCCCATTTTAGATTGAATAAGGTGCGAAACATTAAAACCTGGTTGAGTGTTAGATCGTATTTAAAGGTGAGTACATAATAAGTTTCTCCATTTTAAAAAGCCTAATTGGAAAAAATTAATTATATTTCAGAAACGTGGACCCCAGCGATCTGTGGATATTATTGTATCGGCTGCTTTTATTGTCACCTTATTGTTGTTAGCATTTTTAAGTGTAGAATGGCTTAAAGATTCAGTACATTTACATTCACATTTAAACTTAGAGGCTCTCCTCTGGTCCACTACTATTGGTATATTCCTATTGCGTTTTATGACTTTGGGCAATAAAATTCATCATAAATACCGCAGTGTTTCTGTGCTTATAACAGAGCAAATCAATTTATATCTACAGGTGGGCAAAATTAGATATGTTTACCTTACTTACTTAAATGTTTATTACAGAAAGTTCGTTCCATTAGCCGAACTTGAATATATACCTACATATACATATATAAAAAAATATTTATATGTTATGCAAATCTCACCTATTTTACAGATTGAAAAGAAGCCGAAAAAGAAAGATGAATTAATGGTTTCCAATAGTGTTTTAAAATTAGCATCGGATCTCTTAAAAGAACTAGAATCTCCATTTAAAATTTCAGGTCTCAGTGCTAATCCTTTTCTTTTTACCACAATTAAAGTGGTTATACTATCAGCTTTATCAGGAGTACTTAGCGAAATGTTGGGCTTCAAGCTTAAACTCCATAAAATAAAAATTAAATAAATTGTACCTTGTAGTTTGTCTTCCTTCTTTTTTTTTTTTTTTGTTATTTTTATTATTCCCTATTATCTGTTGTTATTAAATTTTTTATCAATATGTTCCTTTATTACATTACAATCTAGAATTAATAGTTGCCATATACATACCTATTGTAGCAGAAAATGTTATACATATGTACATAAGTATGTATTTCTAATTTTTAAACATTATGGTTTAAAATCATAAAAATTTATTTTAGAAATAAGGAATATACATACATACATATATTAACAAAATGTAATTAAAAATATTTGTAATGAAGCAATCAAATAAATGCAAAAGAAGTAGTAATAAATTCATTGATCCCACTGATAATAAACTGGTTCTTATTTGGTTGGTTCTTAAGAAAACATTTAAAAATGCGTTCTTAAATTTTTGATAAGTACATGAATTAATTTTATATGATATTTTTACCCTCTTTCATTCGTAATTTTTTCGGCATCTCGAATATTTTAAGAGATATCAAGGAATTTAGCGTCCGAAGGCCTTCTGCATACAAATTTAGTATTTAGTTAATGAATATTTAGAGTACTACCTAACCTTACGGATAGATTAAGGCACAAAACTCGTACTTATTTTTTAGTTCCAGCCAGCCAGATGGGCGAGCGGTCGTTTTACCCACTAATAAGGTGATTCTCGCTCCAACTTTTTGTGCTTTAAACAATTATGATTCTAAACTTCTGTACGCACCGCGCATACGCTTCGTGACATAGATTATTAACGAACTTATATACAAACCTCTTGGCGCGTTATTTCTAGTTAAAAATTATATGAATATATGTAAATCAAACATGTTGCACTTCTATATCTTTGCAAGATATGTTGAATATATATAATTTCGACAAACAGTAAGACAACGATGAATGCCTTGACGATGAAGTGTACAGCGTTTTCGGTATACATAAAACCGAATTTCAGCTACGTACATATCATACTTATCTAACATTTGGTTAATATTAGGTCTGTCTGCGTACTTTTCCAGTAGCAAATACTCAGTAATATTTTTTGGGAGAGTAAGACCAATTTTTCTCTGTCGGCTAAAAATATACCAAAAAGTACACAGACAGTATCCAGTAAAATTTTGCAAGAAAACAGCTGAATGGTGTATAAACAATCCAAATAACAAAGCAAAAGAATTTTAGCATATGTGTACGCGGTTAATTATTTGCATATTTGGACGTTTCTAGCAATAAGTTAAATGTTATGTTTATTATAAATTGTTATAAACGTTAAAAATCAACACAATTCTAACTATTGTTAAATTTCAATTTCTTTTTTCGTTTCAAAAAAATTATTTCATTCAATTAGTAAATAAAAACAGCTGTTCAAACTAGTTGCAAAATCTTGCAAGAAGAAATTTCTCCAGTAACATTTTGCAAGTTCTCTTACTTCCAACTGTCAAAAAAATTTTTTTTTGGCTCTCTCGCTGCAAGAGATTTGGAGTACGCAGACAACATTTTGTAAGATTTTGTAACATTTTGCACAAAATGATACAAAATATGTGTACGCAGACAGACCTATTAAACACAAAAATTTGTTTATTTTTTTTTTAAAGTAAATTACTTTTTATAGCAAACATTGTACCTTTTTTGTATTCACTAATCATTTTACCTTGTTTTTAATAAGAATTTAACAAAATATTTATTATGGCGACCTGTTTTCCATTTTTGGCGAATTTGAGCGATTTAGATCAAATCTATTTCTTAGGGTTTAAAAAAAAATTTTATAAAAATAAATATTTTATTGTCAAAAACTAAAAAAAGAGGCCTTGGCAATTTTTAACATTGTATTTGGCGAAAAAGGTTAAAATTCATCTGACAACCCTGGGCACAGGCTAACTAACGCCTAGGAGAACTCAAAAACCTCCGGGTCAAGGTGGACGCAAAAGAAGTACAAGTTATTAAGCCTTGATTACTTGTAACACCACCTGCCCCCCTGTTCTGTAACTGGCGAGAAGTTTTCGCAGCGAGAAAATTTTTTTTATTGTCATAGTCTTCCGATTATTAACAGTGTGACTTAGATAATACATAAACTCTCATTATACAGCGTTAAGAGTTAAAATAATTAGGTTTATCGTGTTCATCCTATCTTTTACAAGGCGACTATAAACTTTTCGATGCGAGAAGTTCTCACTAAAGTTACAGAACACAGGCACTGGTCACATAATTTCAGCATGCTCAAAACCTTGTAATATTGAGCAAGCGATATAAGAAAACAACATTACCATCTCTGATTTTAACTTATTTATTTTTTTACTACTGCCTTTTATTTTCCCATCTTAGTACTAAAAGTACAACTCGTTTTAAACGCAAGGCGAATTCATAGGGAAGGGGGTCTCGACAGATCAGCTGACCATTTTTTTGCTCGTGCAATTTTCCTCACCATGTGTCAAAAGTTTGTCTATGTGCTTCTTCTTGATTTAAAAAAAATTACGCGTCGGTTAGATTATTTAACTAAAAATTTAAAAAAGTGTTCTTAATTAACAAATAGTAAAACCAAATGATGCGTTCTTGTGCTTTGTGCAAAAAAAACACTGCAAAATTAATTTTATTCACGTTTTTCTTCTGCAAATAATTTGTGTTTTTTTTTTAAATGATGCCATATACAAATAATTTTTGTTTTTTTTTCAATGATGCCCTATTTTTGTTTGACATTTTAGGTACGAATTTTTCGCCTGCGTCCACCTTGTATGAATTCGCCTTGTTTTAAACCATGATACAACTAATAACGTAATTTCGTCCCTGCAACAACTACAAAATAGTACCAACGTGTCAAAAAACAGCTCATAGGAAAAAAAAACGATGAGTAATAATTTTTATTGTTTTATTTTCACAGGGAGAACATAATTTTGACATTTTGGCTCTAATTACCTGGGCCGACGAGACTACCTGGTTGTTTGTATCATTTTTTAAACCATGGTACAACGAATAAGGTATAGTCAAAAACACAGCTGATCATGGCGCAATAATTTATCAGGTGGTCTTGATTCTACAACAACAAAATTTGGTAAATAAAATTTTCGTTTTTGTTGGCTCAGTTGTCAAAAAAAGATATGTAAAAGTAAACATTTTATTGATGGGTAGCTGCCAAACTACACATATAAAAAAGTAAATAAAGTTTTACCATATAGAGTCTACATGACAATTGCAAATCACGAAACTTTGTTGTTGCAGAATTGGGGTTACTTTATTAAATATACTTTGTTTTAGATCAAGTAGTATATTTTCAAGGTGGTGTTATAACGTAAGCCGTTATTAATGTATTTGCTTTGCTCCAGCAAAAGCTGCACTCCATGGTACAATTACTTTACAAGTTAAAGTCGCCACGGTAAAATCTACTATTAACTCGATACAAAATTTATGAAGTTGTTGTAAAAAAACGTTGTTAATGAAAAAAAACGTCCTGTTTTGACAATTTCAACGAGTTAACAAACCTTGTGAGGTAATTGTACCATGCTGCATTCCTTATGTTTGTTTCTTTGTGAGATTAGGTGTGTTCATTTACAGATAATTATCAATAATTTTCGATAATTATTACTAGTAAGTGTTCACGTACACAAAAAATTAGCAGCTAGAGTGCCAAAAAAAAAAAGCGTAATATGTTTAGAAACAAAAATGTTTCTAATAATTTCTACTAGTAAAAATTCAATTATCAGAAATTATTCAAACGGTCTTTCTGTCAATTTCCTTTAAAAAAAATTTGTTTGTTTTAAATTTTTTTAAGTTTACAAAAACAAAATACATTTTCTTGCAAGTTTTGACTGTACTTTTACAGTCTTCATTTAATATTTTAGAGAGCAATTTTAAAAATATTTCTTTTTACTTTCTCGTTGCTAGTAATAACTGGAAAGTTATTGAACACAACTATGTATTGCCTGTAATTTTTGGCATCTAGGTATTTGTCAACAGATTGACAATGTCAAAATACCATATGGCTGTGGGTGTTTTATTTGCAGTAGTTACTCTACCACCTTGCTTAGATTGAACTGGTACAAAGCCGTCATTTTTGACGTTTTTTGATTATAAAACGAAGAGAAGTAAAAGAAATTCATTCATAAAAATTTTTCGTTTAGATACGACCATATAAATTTTGTTCTTATTTTCATAACTTCCAAAAAATAAACATACGTAAAATAAATAAATATGTGTTTATAAATTGTGAAAAAATAAATACCTATGCAAAGTGAGCTTATCCATAGAAAAATACAATTTTACGTTTTTTTTTTGCGAAATAACTGCTACGCAATTGATATTAATTTACATACTTAGGTATCTATTTTAATTTGTTAGTACATTTACTTAAAACAATTAAGTTCCATGGATGTGATAATATTATACCTACCAATTGTTTGCATATATTGTTAAATAAAAGATTTTTTTGAAGTGAAAATACGTGAGAATTAAACAGGATAGAAAAAAATGTATATTTAATGAAGGACAATTGTTTTGCAAACACACTGTTTTAGACTCATCTGTATATGGGAAAAATTAAAAAGTACATACATATGAATGTATATATCGCTCATTTGCTTAAGCAACGTCATAACTCAAAACGCTAACGATTTATAATTTTTTAGTTATGCTATGCTTTATGCTATATGTATTTATTTATTTATTTATTTATTTATTAATTAATTTCAATACAAAGAAAGCCTTTATGGCCAATTATTTATGTATTGTAGTTAATCTACTATGTACAATAGAACTTAACTTAAAAAACAAAAATATATATATATATATATATATATATATTAATATATATATTAATATAATAGTTTAATTGTTTCTACTTTTTACGTTCGAAAAGGAAATTCCCTTGTCTTCCTGTAAATGTAAGCAAGTCAAAAACTTAAACCGCCTTTTTCTCGATATGGACTTTTCTGAATTAAGATGTTGTTTGAGCAAAAGAGCGATATGTACACACATAAATGAATCTTTATAAATACATTTATATGTATGTATGTACATTTACAAAGTATCTAAGACTGTACAGATGTATATATACAAACGCTAGTATATATTTATGTTTAGTTACATACATACATAAACATTTTTATAAGTACCCTGCAGGAAACCTGGGGACAAGTGTCTTAACAATTTTGTGTAAAATTTTGGTGACTTTTCGGCGTTATTGTCAACAAATCGTCTACATATTTGCTTTTGATGAGTAGAAAAAATTTTGCCACTTACAAACTCTCGGCGGCGTCAGCTAAGTGGTAATTTGCTGGCGGCATAATGGTTTTTATTCAGAGAACTTTATTTGATTGTGTTTAAATAGTTATAACGTTTTGAGTGCGAACGTTTATAAAAGTACCATCTTACGATGTTAATATTAAGTTAAGTTTATTTAAAAAATGAAAATTAAAAATTAGACATTTTTAATAAAATATAAAATGTGGACGTACTTAGTCCATGGCCATATAGACCAAAATGACTAAAATGTACTAGGGAGTCTCTTTAAGCAATGTTTACAAAATTGGTCCCACAAAAACTACCTAGTCAATATTACCAACGCTGTAAGTAGTGCAGACTAGAATTACTAAAATGTACTAGTGAGTCTCTATAGACAATGTCTACATATATGTTCTCACAAGAACCAACTAGTCAATAGTACTAACGTCAGTAGTAGATTTTCAATGACACGCAAATGTTAAATGTCTAGTAAATTACATTGCTTGGGGTATAATAAGTCACTAGTTCTGGTGACAAAGTAAGTAGTGAATCAGTACTGTTTCACTATTAACATTCCTGCAGGGTACATACATACATATGTATGTATTTATACACAACATACATAGATGTATTCCATGGTATAATAACATTGGGATAGAATTATATTTAAATTTTTTAATTTTGTTTGTTTGCTGTTGTTATGTAGCATTATTTTGTGCATGGCGGAATAATAATATACCTACCTGCAAAATATCTACAACTTGAAAATTATTCTTTGTAAGAGTTTTGATTGTATTTGTTTGTTTTTGCAGTATTAAAAGAAATTACAAGTTTACATTATACCTATTTTTTACGTATCTAATTATCCTATAAATGTCCTGAAAAATAAAAAATCGGGTTTTTTTTAAATGTTTTAAACGATAATTAAAAAGGAAATAAATAAATTTCGTCAACAAAAAACACAAGTATACAAAATGCTGGAAACTCCAACGCTTTATGAGGCAAATAACTATGGTGGAAGCCGAACATTTACCTGGTTGGCAGATCTATCAGGTCTATCGATTGATGTGGTAAGTACCTACTTATCTATTTACCTTTTTACATGACTTTTAAACAAAAGTGTAAAAAAGCACGTTGTACTCGGTAAAACCCGACACAAATACATAGTTATAGGTTGCAAGTCAGCTGCGGGAGTTGGGGATTTATTTTTTTTTAAGGGACTACCTATTGAAAAATTTTTATTTTTGAGAACTTACAATCTTTTAAAAACATATACCTACATATTTTAAACTTCAAGATTTTTGTTGACAAAGATGCCAAGCATTTATCCAACGTTAGTCGCCGTCTTTACTTTCTAAATTTCTTAAATTTATATACCTATGTATGTATACTGATACGAAGTTTTATAAGGCCGTTTTTTATAAATGTTTATCGCGGATTTTTTAAAAACAATGATGTAATTTTTTTTGAAAGCGTTGATTTGTTTGTTTTTTTTTTAAATAAAATAGAATAGAAGTTTGACTGTTTATGTACCGACATAGACATTCACATACACATACATATGTATGTTCCGCATTGATACCCGGTGGCGTATGTCATAATGATTCATCGTGACATACACTTGCAATGTTAAATTATAGATGACAAATAATGAATTTTTTTTTGGCGTCATATATGAATTTTTGAAGTAGTGTGCAAAATTTCATATATGACCAAATGGGATTTTGTCTGTTAGACGTCCGTAGCAAACAAAGTCATGCATGGCTTAATTTGTCGTCCACTCATAACAGACAATGTTGCTAAGTTTTGACTTTTTTTATAGTACGATGATACTACAATGATATTGTTATGTACAACTCCATTCGCTTGGGTTATTGTCACGAAGATTCATTAATAATACGATAATATCATGCAAATTTCGAATTAATACTGATAATGTGGCGATGTTTCATTGATGAAAATGTCATAATGACAATGTCGCTCAATTACGCCACCGGGTATGTATGTTGCTATTTAAATTTATTATGATCTTTTTGTCGTTGTTTATTTTTGGATTTATAACGAATACCATACCGATATACAGTACTGTGTAAATATTTAAATTTAGTTAATCTTAACAAAACACAAAAAAATATTAAAAAAAGGTTTGAAATTACAAATAAAATATTGTTTAAGTTAAAAAAATCTCAAGTGCCTATTTTTGTAAAAAGTAAACGAAAATGTGAGTAAGAATTTATATTTGAAACAAACCAAAAAATTTAAGGAAAGCAGACTGCTTTTGCTTTAAATAAAAATATTTGCGCATTCCTTTATTTGGAAATCCTGTATTTTTTTTTTACAAAGAACGTTATTATTTGTGAACAAAAAAAAAAAAACAAAATAATTCAAATGTATTATTTTTCTGTTTGCATCATTAAATGTTTTTTTTATCGGCATCATAATAGTTTTAGAGAAAACGGTACCCAAAATACCATTATACCTATAAAAAGTATTTTTTGTAATAATGTCCGTCCGTACTGGTACTTAAATTAAAACCACACATCAAATAAGCAAATTTATTATAACAAGGATACCGGTTAACAATCTTGATGCTTGGCAATTGCAATTAAGAGACCCAAGAGTGTATTTTTTTAGATAAATATATAAAAAAATATTTAATGTTTATTTCAATTAACTAACATTTACAAACAAAAATTTTTAAATATTTTTTAATTACTTCGCTATCAAACATTAAGTAGCTTCATGCAGATATATTTTTTAAAATTTTTAAAAAAATATTTACATCAAGCCCACCCAATAAAATAAATACATATTAACAGTTCAAAAAACAAAATCCAAAAATATGAATTTTATTTTGCAATTACATATTTGTAAACACACATGTCTTTAACTATCAACTAACTATAGAAGATTAATATTACCTGCTTTAGAAGTTTAATTTGTTAAGTTGTAAAAGTTTAATAAAAAAAAAATATTTTGTAACCATAATAAATTATTTATTATTTTCATATATTCCACAATTTGTAATGATTTAAGAGCTTATTATAAAATAATTTTACAATACAAAAAGGTGATACTTTGTTGCTTTTGTGGTGCACATATCTGAGTATGATCTAATAGGTTTTGTTATTGCTGTTGTATGAGGCTACAATTTTGTATATTTTTTAAAGTCATCATCTTGTTCATTCTTCATTCAGCTTTTCTTTCTTTCTTATCCTTCTCTAAATTTCTTTTTTCCTTCAACCTCCACCCTTTCTATCTGCCTCTCCAGGTAACTCAAAGGGACGGAGCTAAGCGGACCCAAATATGCATGAATAAACATACGTATTTATGTACATATGTATGTATGTATGTATGTATGTATGTATGTATGTATGTATGTATGTATGTATGTATGTATGTATGTATGTATGTATGTATGTATGTATGTATGTATGTATGTATGTATGTATGTATGCATGTATGTATGTATGTATGTATGTATGTATGTATGTATGTATGTATGTATGTATGTATGTATGTATGTATGTATGTATGTATGTATGTATGTATGTATATATGTATGTATGTATGTATGTATGTATGTATGTATGTATGTATGTATGTATGTATGTATGTATGTATGTATGAACATATATGTATGTATGTGTGTATGTATGTATGTATGTATGTATGTATGAACATATATGTATGTATGTGTGTATGTACATATGTATGTATGGATGTATGTATGTATGTATGTATGTATGTATGTATGTATGTATGCATGCATGTATGTATGTATGTATGTATGTATGTATGTATGTATGTATGTACATATGCATCCGTTTCTTTAACTGCTTCTTGTTCTACTTAATCTAACCTAAAGTCGTAAAGAACAATTTTTTGGTGCAGCAATACATTACTTGGCCTGATCCTGCTTATTTTTATGCATCGAACTGTACACGTGTATACATATACATATGTATAACAGTATTGGTAATATAACAGTGGCGTTGTTCACTTCCAAAGCTACAAAATTATCCAAAATACATAAATAATTTAAAATTAAACAAAAGCGATTTATTCGGCTTTGTCAAATCTTGTATACTCTTGACAGTGGTCCGAGCTCCTCTCCAACAAATTTTTTTTTATATATAAAAAAAGAAATACCTTGTAATTGTTTCCGAGATATAATGTATCAAAAATTTAATAAAATATGTTCATTTTTATAGGGACTTTCGCTTTCCTTGCTCCCATCCAACTAGTTTTTGTCTAACATGTAGACTTTAAACAATTAATTTTTGTAGGAAACTTAAAGTCGATAGCTGTTAAAGTTTTCGAGATAAAGCGTTTTAAATAAAAATTTCTTTAAAGTTGTTCATTTGTATGAAAGCTACCGCTCTCCCTGCTTCTATCCAATTATTTTTTCCCCACAATTTATGTATTATCCTGGAACTTATTTGTAGCTGGTTATGAGTCGATTGCTATTATAGTTTCTAAGATTTAGCGAATTAAAATTTAACAAAATTTGTGCAATTGTAGGGAGGATACCACTTTCCATGCTTCTATCCAAAAAAATATATATTTTTTTTATTAAAAACAAAACTTTAAACATCATGCCGAAAAAAAGAAACCTGTAAAATTTGAAAAATGTAGTTACGCGGTTTTGCATTTCAGCTAACGATATTTACTTTATTGGTCGCAAGTGAATATTGTAAAAATTACAAACGGATTTGCAAACTAATATATATGCCCTTGTCACTATTTAAAGGGTATAAAAACCTAAAACACTAATTAAAAATAATTTGGTGTCTTAATATTTTTTGCTGGCCCTGACACAACTGCCATAATTTTTCACAGCTGTGTGGTTATTACTAACGTAATTTGATTGGCCCTTCACACATTAGAGTAATTCCGCCAGAACAAAATGTCAAAGTGTGGGCAAAAGAGGTGAAGAGTATGGTTATTAGTTGGCGTAATTTTTCAACCAGCCTCAACCTCGCACAAGCAGCACAAAACCAATACATACACTTTTGAAAAACAACAGGTTTGCTTAAAACACTAATACACACACACAAGCTTTATACACGTATACATTTTATGCCAGAACAATTAGTCCAGTGTATTAGGAAGAGAACAAAAATTGTTCGCTTAAATCTTACTCTAATGTGTGATGGGCCATTCAAATCAAAAAGTGTCCAAATTCGTACAAACTGCATTACGTAGTACGATTTCAAAAAAAAAACAAATTTAATAATAAGAAGTAACGGTTTAAAGGAGCAGTGATTCTAAAATCATATTTACTACGTTGCTTAAAATCACGGAATGGCTTTTTTTACGTAATTATTTCACAACTCAAAATTTATAAAAGTCTTTAAATAAAATAAGATTCAAATTTAAACGAACACTAACATTTTGTTTATTCTTAGAGGACTATTTTATTGTTAAACTCATTTTGGCTATAAAATTACAATTTTTTTTGTAAACAGAAAAAGCCTTTCATGAAAATGAACTGTTTTTGAATTGTGATGTTTTTGGTTAAGTGTGCGATATGTTAACATATGTTTGTGTGTATTTATGAAAATGGCACTATGCATACATATGTATGCATTAAGTAGAACGTACTGATTGCACCATTTATTTGACTCAATTATCAGTAGGTTAAACACCTAATTTAACAAATACATAATTGAAAATGTGATTTTAAATTAAAACTTTTTTTGGAGTACAACAAATAAATTTAACGGCCTTATTTATAAAATATATTTTGTTTGTCAAGAGCTTATTTGACAAATTTCTATGGAATAAATGCCAAAAAAATCCTTTTTATGAATAAGGCTGTAAGTAGTTTTTTATCTTTTAATTAATTAATACAAAACATAGATGCAGGGGATAAATATTTTATTTAATTGGCAAAAAATAATATATTTGTTCCGCAGAAATAATAATTTTTTGATATACATACATACTTATGTATACCTACATTTTTTTTTACCAAAAATAATTATTGTTTTAAATTTTCTATTTAAATCAATAAACTTAATGGTATTTTTTTTTATTTTTACATCAACTTAAAATATTATAAAAAAAAACATAGAAACTTAATAAACAAATAAATAAAAATAAAAAACACAATTTTTAAATTATTTAGGATTTAATCCCAATTTTCTTGTTAATTTATAGGGTTTGTTGTTGGTTAAGTTTGTCTATATGCATTTCATTGGTTCTTACACCAAATCATCTGTAGACTTCAACCACCCAAATTCTTAAAAAACTCATGAATATTTTCTGTCTTTATATAATAATCTCATTAAACAAAATGAGAATTACTATAAAAAAAAACCAAAACGTTCAAGTTTTTTTAAGAATCCAACAAACCATTATTCGCTATTCGCTTGTTTTGATTTTCTTTTTCCCCTTACATTTGAATAACCATTGTTGTTTAACAACAAGGTTTTGTTTTCGGTTGCCCCTCAATACATTTAGTAATAACCAATGGTTATTCAAATGTAAGGGGAAAAAGAAAATCAAAACAAGCGAATAGCGAATAATGGTTTGTTGGATTCTTAAAAAAACTTGAACGTTTTGGTTTTTTTATAGTAATTCTCATTTTGTTTAATGAGATTATTATATAAAGACAGAAAATATTCATGAGTTTTTTAAGAATTTGGGTGGTTGAAGTCTACTGATGATTTGGTGTAAGAACCAATGAAATGCATATAGACAAACTTAACCAACAACAAACCCTATAAATTAAAAATAAAAAACAATAATTTTTTTTATGACGTTCAAATAAAATAAAATAAGAGAATTTAAAAAGCGCTTGATTTAAAAAAAACTTGTTTAATATTATCGAGATTTTACGGCCAGAGTACAGTCGATCTTCAAGGACTCCCAAAAACATTGAACAGGTTGAAAGCAGCTTACGCGAAAATCCGCGACTTTCAATACGCAAAAGAGCAGCCTTACTGGGACTTTCAAAAGCGAGTATTTAGAAAATTTTAAAAGGATCTAAAGCTCCATCCTTTTAAAATTAAAATCGTTTAAGAACTAAAAGAAATTGACTTTAATTTACGAAACAATTTTTGTGAAACGGTGTTGGAGCGTTTTGACACTATAAATCCCATTTTTTTGGAGCGACGAGGCTCATTTTCACTTAAACAGCTACGCTAACAAACAAAACTTCCGTTACTGAAAGTAACCCTTGATTGAAACATTAAAAACCATTGAATTGCCCCAGGGTAACTGTTCGGTGTGCCTTATAAACGCATGAGATTGGACAAATTTTTATTTTTCGAAAATTCATCGAATGTAAACGGGGAAAATTATCGACGCATAATTACGGAATTATTTTTGCCAAAGCTGCGAGATCATCCATCGTACTCTTCACACACGTGGTTTCAACAGGATGGGGCAACTGCACACAAAACCAGAGCTTCGATGAATTTGCTTCGAGAAAATTTTCCCCAAAAACTGATAAGTCACTTTGGGGACTTCCCATGGCCACCAAGGTCGCCCGATCTAACTACAATGGATTCTTTTATGAGGCTACCTCAACGAGAGAGCTTTAACTGACGAGAAATCAGCTCAATTGAATCAAGTTTACTGCACCATGTGGCGCAAAACACATGAGCACATAAGCAGTGTTTTCGTCTCCCGAAGGAGGACATCTGTTAATAAAACTTTGTGTCAATTATTAGGTTTTCCATTTAAGTTTAAAAACATAAATCTGGCACCAGACACCCTATACATATATTTACAAATAAAAAAAAAATAAATTAATTAAATTTTTTTTCAAATTATTTAGTTAAATGTTTTATTCATAATTAATTTTTTAATTATTCAATCAAAAGAAGTACTTTATGGCTTGTCCATGAATTAGTTTTAAATAATCAAATCGTTAAAGTGTATTTAGCTTCAAATAAGAATTATTTAATTTAAATTATATATTCATTGCTTTTTAATTGTGCTTAAATTGATTTTATATATTTATTTTGCTCTATTATTTGCCAAATCAAATTTTACATTTTAAAAGTAAATCCAACAAATTAAAATTTGTTTAAGAACTTTGAGATTTAATTGACATTTTTAATAGTTTACCAACAGGATATTAAATGACTGCTAATATTATATTAAACCACAAATCGTAATAATTATTACTACATTTTTTTTTGCAGAAATAAATTTTAATATTTTTAAATACAATATTTTTTTTTTTGCAAAAATAATCAATTTTTATAAAAATGACTAAAAGATAACAATTTTTGTGTAAAAAAATAGAAAATAATTATTATATGTGCAAAGTAATAACAACAAAGACTAACTTTGAAAAGGACTTGATGAAAAAAAATTGTTTAGCCCTATCAAGATGATAATTTTTGTAGAACAAACTTCTAGTCCAAGTGGTTTGAGTTTTTTTTTAAGTTGGTCACCGTCTTAATATTTTGATCAAAAGAAGCTTTATACTGAATTAAAAAAGGTTGTAAGTTATTGTCAGAGTTATTTTATTGGAATCTTTTTTTATGGAAGTTTTTAAGTAGGGGGTTTCCCGACGCAAAAAATGTCGAACATTTTATTAAATTTCACTTCTCGCTCTTCCGGGATTTTTAGCAGGATCCCGGGATGTTACAATGTAAGCAGTTTTCTTCTTATTTATAAAGCAAAGTTAAGTAAATATTTAGGCTTTATAAATTCTGATTTAAACGGTGGAATGTCAGAAAAATTTAAAATTTCATACAAAATTGAATATTTGTAACATAAAAATGTCAAATTTATTTTAATTAGCTGGGCCCAAGGCTCATTCAACCAGGTTATATTAAGAACCCAGCTGATTAAAATCAATTTGACATTTATTCGAAATAAAAATTAATTTTATATGGAATTTTTAATTTTTCTGACATTCTACCGTTCAAACACAAAAAGGAAATGCAGAGGGCGAATTTTTTCAATTCGCCTTGAGTTTACCTTGTTGAATGTGCCTTGGCTGGGCCAAAGCACATTCAACAAGGTGAACTCAAGGCGAATTCAAAAAATTCGCCCTCTGCATTTCCTTTTTGTGTTTGAACGGTAGAATGTTAGAAAAATTAAAAAATTTCATATAAAATTAAATTAACACAATTTTTAAATTATTTAGGATTTAATCCCAATTTTCTTGTTAATTTATAGGGTTTGTTGTTGGTTAAGTTTGTCTATATGCATTTCGTTGGTTCTTACACCAACTCATCAGTAGACTTCAACCCAAATTCTTAAAAAACTCATGAATATTTTCTGTCTTTATATAATAATCTCATCAAACAAAATGAGAATTACTATAAAAAAAAAACCAAAACGTTCAAGTTTTTTTAAGAATCCAACAAACCATTATTCGCTATTCGCTTGTTTTGATTTTCTTTTTCCCCTTACATTTGAATAACCATTGGTTATTACTAAATGTATTGAGGGGCAACCGAAAACAAAACCTTGTTGTTAAACAACACAATTTTTAAATTATTTAGGATTTAATCCCAATTTTCTTGTTAATTTATAGGGTTTGTTGTTGGTTAAGTTTGTCTATATGCATTTCGTTGGTTCTTACACCAACTCATCAGTAGACTTCAACCCAAATTCTTAAAAAACTCATGAATATTTTCTGTCTTTATATAATAATCTCATCAAACAAAATGAGAATTACTATAAAA
This sequence comes from Melanophora roralis, assembly GCA_963583895.1. Classification (NCBI taxonomy): domain Eukaryota; kingdom Metazoa; phylum Arthropoda; class Insecta; order Diptera; family Rhinophoridae; genus Melanophora; species Melanophora roralis. The sequence continues at coordinate 82,629,418 of OY757191.1, read as the reverse complement.
AAACCAAAACGTTCAAGTTTTTTTAAGAATCCAACAAACCATTATTCGCTATTCGCTTGTTTTGATTTTCGATTAATATTTTTATAAAGATATATGAGCCGACACAATTTTTAAATTATTTAGGATTTAATCCCAATTTTCTTGTTAATTTATAGGGTTTGTTGTTGGTTAAGTTTGTCTATATGCATTTCATTGGTTCTTACACCAAATCATCAGTAGACTTCAACCACCCAAATTCTTAAAAAACTCATGAATATTTTCTGTCTTTATATAATAATCTCATCAAACAAAATGAGAATTACTATAAAAAACCAAAACGTTCAAGTTTTCTTAAGAATCCAAAATCAAAACAAGCGAATAGCGAATAATGGTTTGTTGGATTCTTAAAAAAACTTGAACGTTTTGGTTTTTTTTTTATAGTAATTCTCATTTTGTTTGATGAGATTATTATATAAAGACAGAAAATATTCATGAGTTTTTTAAGAATTTGGGTTGAAGTCTACTGATGAGTTGGTGTAAGAACCAACGAAATGCATATAGACAAACTTAACCAACAACAAACCCTATAAATTAACAAGAAAATTGGGATTAAATCCTAAATAATTTAAAAATTGTGTTGTTTAACAACAAGGTTTTGTTTTCGGTTGCCCCTCAATACATTTAGTAATAACCAATGGTTATTCAAATGTAAGGGGAAAAAGAAAATCAAAACAAGCGAATAGCGAATAATGGTTTGTTGGATTCTTAAAAAAACTTGAACGTTTTGGTTTTTTTTATAGTAATTCTCATTTTGTTTGATGAGATTATTATATAAAGACAGAAAATATTCATGAGTTTTTTAAGAATTTGGGTTGAAGTCTACTGATGAGTTGGTGTAAGAACCAACGAAATGCATATAGACAAACTTAACCAACAACAAACCCTATAAATAAAATTAAATTTTTATAACGTATTAATGTCGAATTTTATCAGCCGGAATCTTAATATTACCTGGTTGAATGTGTCTTGAGCTGGGCTCTTAATATTACCTTGTTGAGTGTGTCCTGCTCCGGCCCAAGTTATTAAAAATAAAATATTAATATTTTGAAAATTTTTAAGGCTGTCACAAAATCCAAAAGCTGTCGAAACCGGTTTTGAAAATGCATGGTAGATATTTTAGTGCAATACATTTGGTCAAATTTCAAAAGCTATAGGTTTCCATAACATTTCTAGTTTTTTTAAATTTTTTTTTGAGACGTAAATTTATTGATTTTTTAAAAAATAGGAAAATTTTCTTTCCCCTTTTTGGGCCGTTTTGCGTGGAAATGCCCATATATGTTTATTTATCACAATGTATGTCTCTGTTCGTGAATTCAAACAAAAACCTGAATCAAAATCAAAACAAATAAACTAGTTTTTGTATAATACAAATTCTTTCCCATTAATATATTTACAAAAACATTTGTTTACAAAAGTTAAATTAATTTTGCGCCTTATTTTTAAATTCTTTTAATGGAAATCAAAAAAAGATTACAAAATTACCCTTCTGTTCTGCAAACAAAATTCGGGTAAAAATACTAGATTCACACCAAAAACAAAAAGTTTTGGTGTTTTTTAAACAGAATTTAGAAAAGTTTACTCCATTTTAAATCGAGTTAACAAGCCTGGATTCAGCACTTCAAATCGGATTATTACGTGATTTCCGCCATCCCAGGATTTCAAATTTATGAAAGAAAAATAATACACTTAAAGCATCTCGTTGTGGGCATATATACACCTAAGTTTATTTAGTTATTTATTCTAAAAATAAGCACAAGTTTTTAATAAATCACATATACAAAAATAATAATGTAACATTTTCATAATAACCATTTTTTGCGCACAATTTGTTTCCTAAGTTTATATTTTAATTTTTACCACTTGAAATTTAATTGTATTGAATCAATCAGTCTTACCTTTAATTAATTGTACTTAAATTGATAACTTGTCAACTGGCTGTAATTAGGCGTTGATAATGTAAATTTAAATTATTTTTGTATAATTTCAACAAAAGAAATTATAAAAGAAAAACAAAGAAAAAAGAAAATATCGTTATCAAATGGTGATTTTATAATTACTTGCTAATAAATTGTTTTACCTATTAATTTGTTTCCCTTGAAGTAATAAATAAATATATGCACTTACACAAAAAAGAATATTTCAATTGACTGCAACGTTTACAAAAAGTAAAACTGAATGCCCGTTGTTAAATTTACTATGTTCCTCTTAAGTTGCACTTAAAAATTCTAAACCTTGAGGTACGTCCTGTATTTAACTATGCGGTGTTCAGCGTTTTAAATACTATGCTATTTTAATGACAAACTAAATCTTTTGTTTGCCAATTTTTTTAATTTTAATTTTATTATTTTGAGCTGAACTTTTATCTAAATAAACTGAATGTAACATTTAGTAAATTTTTTTTAAAGGAAGCCTCAAAATGTCTGAACGAGTGTTCACTCTCAGTTAGTTCTGAAAAAATGATTAACTTCATTCTTACTCACAAAGAAAAAACAATCCCGTTTGCCATTTTTAAAACCATGTAAGTTAAATTGATGCTGAAACATCATCATTAATGAGCAGGGCAACCAAAAATATGCAAAATCATATATTTTTTCTTTGCGTTGTTGTTCATCCGTTTCAGAATATTTGCAAAATTTTGTCATCGATTTGTTACGGCATTTTTTTTTTGCATTAACAGTATATTTGCCAAATTTTTCCTTTAAGAGCATATTTTTCTGCAAAAGTTTGAAAAAAACCTAACAAAAAATCTTTTGAGTGTTAATTGTCACCTTTTGTAAGTTTTTGTTTTTTTTTATTTAATTATTTATTTAGAAGCGAACCCCATTATTTTTATCGTCAGTTTCAAAACTTTTGCAAAATTTTGGCATTAATTTTTTAGGGCTTATTTTTCATACTTTGCATATAACAGCATATGCTGGCATATTTTTCGCTAAAGAGCATATTTTTTGTACAACCCGTTTTAAAATAATTTTTTTAAATTTTTTATATTTAATTTAAAAAAAAACTAACAAAAATCTTCCGAGCGTTAGCTTTTGTTTTATATATTAATTTGGTTTGTTTTGATTTGACAAAAAACGATGCTCGACCGTTAATTAAAAACTGTTTAGCATCATTTTGGTTCGTTACTTCGTTAACGCAACCTAATTTAAAATGCTTTACCCTTATTACTCTTATTTTTATTTCGGCTATGCCGACTTTTATATATGTATGTATACTTCACACTGATCTTTTTGTATACCCAGCCATCCGATCTAGCCGAGTTGTTTTCATACCGCAAATATAATAATCAAAATACTTTTTGCCGGGCTTAAAGTCAATAGCTATCCTAGTTTTTGAAAGTCGAAAATTTTAAACAGTTCCCGGCATATTTCGTATAAAATAATTTAATAAAAAATTTTCATTTGTTTGGGACTGCCGCTGCTCCTTTTCAACTATTTTTTTACTATGCTTTTGCAGGTATAATTACCTACAAATATTATATTACTTTTGCGATCAAATATTTTTTTTTGCTAAAACAGGCTTTTAAATTACACAATGATTTCCTAAACGGTTGTCATATAATGATTAAATGTTATCAATTTGATCTTCGTGACCAAAGCAAATAAAAATGACTACTGTCAGGGTGACCGCTGAGAATATAAAAAAGTGGGACAAAAAGTCGTTTAAAGCAAAAAAAGTCGCATAAAATAGGCGCTTTAAAAAAATAAAGTAATGTTAATTAATAAAGCTTTAATTTGATGTTTCTTATTATTAATGTGATTAAAAACAAAATTAAATTGTGATCCCACACTCAGCGTCGGGATCTTGTGAAAAATATTTTTCATCTTTTACCACAAAGCAGCCCGTCTTACTTTTTTGTGTTCATTAGGAAAATTCTCTAACAACCAACTGGCAAACATGTTGATGCCAGTAATTTTATTTCTTATAAAAACATGCAAAAAATAGCAGATTTGAGTAAAAATTAATTTTTTGGGAACTGATTTTTTATTTTGGCGAAGTTTATTATTTAATTTCTTTTCATTCGAGGAAATTAATATTTTTCCATTATATTGTTAAAATAATTTCTATAAAAAGAAATTAAATAATGACCTTAAGCCAAAATAAAAAAAATCAGACTAAAAAAAAATAAAACAGTTGAATAACGAAAAATGGTTTGTTGGGGGTTTGAAAGAACTCTTGAATGTTTTGGTTTGATTATAAAAATTCTCATTAAGTTTATTAGAATTATTATTTAAAGGCAAACAATTTTCATGAGGTTTTTTTAAGAATTTGACTGAAGTCTAGTGATGATTTGGTACAAGAATCAGTGAAATACAAATGGACCAACGTGACCTACAACAAATCCTATAAATAAACTAAGTAAAATTGGAAAGAAATGCTGAAACATATTTTAAATTGATTGGTAAACAATTTTAAACATTTTTTATATAAGTATGTATATTTTTTCAGGTTAACTTTTTAATATGTCAAATATCTGCGCTCTTCCTAGCATCACTATTTCGTTCTGTCTTACATCCTTCCAAAGTATCCTCGACAGTGCGTCATATTGTGGCTTTAACAATTGGTCTGGTATTCGGTTATTTCTGTTTCGGACCTCAAGCCATACATATTGCCGGTCTTCCAGCTGCCTGCTATGTAGTCATACGTACACAAAGTCCAAAAGTTGTACAAAGGTATAAACATTTAAACAATTAATTTTTAAAGTTTTTTTTTTTAATTTGATATAACGTTATGCTAAGAAATCTAATTAAATTCCAGAGTAATTAATACACATTTAAAATTAATTCTTTTTTTTAATACAGGGGCGTTATGATTGTGGCCATGGCTTATTTGTTAACAATACATTTATTGCGTCAAATTTATGATGACGGCTCGCATACATTAGACATAACTGGCCCACTTATGATTATAACGCAGAAAGTTACGAGTTTGGCCTTTAGCATACACGATGGCTTTGTAAGACAAACTAAGGTAAACGAAACGAAAAAAAAACAAATTAAATGTCCCAAAATTTGTATTAATGGTTGTACATGTGTTATCATACCATAGGATCTTACCAAAGCCCAGCAATATCATGCTGTTAGCAAATTACCCTCCGCTCTAGAATTCTTTTCATATGCTTTACATTTTCAAGGTTTAATGGCTGGTCCATTGGTATTCTACAAAGACTATATTGATTTTGTCGAAGGTTGTAATCTGCTTAAGCCCACAAATACAAATGTAAGTCTAGCACACATAAACAAATTAATTAAATCTGTTAATACAAAGTTGATTTTGTGTTGTTTTTTAACCATTTTAGGGAAGCGTGGACAATGGTAAATCGCAATTGGTGCTAGAACCATCACCGGTGAAAACGGTAGTGAAAAAAGTTATTGGCAGTTTTGTATGCGCCTTTATATTTATGAAATTTATCAAAATGTATCCCATAAAAAATATGAAAGACGATGAATTTATTGCCAACACCAGCATTCTATATAAGCTATGGTATGCCATGGTGGCAACCACCTGCACACGTTTTAAGTATTATCACGCCTGGTTATTGGCCGATGCAATATGCAATAATTCAGGTTTAGGATTTACGGGTTACGATAAAGATGGCAATGCCAACTGGGATCTCATATCTAATATTAATGTTTTAGGGTTTGAAGTAAGTTATTTCTTGTTTCTTCCCCTTATTTAATAGAACTGCAAATATGTAAAATTTTATTTGCAGTTTGCTACGAATATGCGTGATGCTATTAACAATTGGAACTGCGGTACAAATCGTTGGTTACGCACCATCGTTTATGAACGTGTCCCCAAGAAGTATGGCACCATTTTAACTTTTGCTTTAAGTGCTGTATGGCATGGTTTCTATCCTGGTTACTATTTAACATTTGCAACGGGTGCACTAATGGTAACCTCAGCTCGCATGGTAAGTTTAGCTTTGAGTAAAATAATTTTTCATTTTTATTTTTTCTGTTTTTGTAAAACTGTTTAATGCCATTGAAATTTTTTTTACTTTTTTTTTCATTTTAGGGCCGCCGTATGTTCCGTTATCGTTTCCAACGAACACGCATGACTCGTATGTTTTACGATATTTTGACATGCCTGACAACTCGTGCTGTTATGAGTTACACTACATTCCCATTTGTTCTGCTTGAATTTATGGTAAGTTCAAACAAAATACGAATCCTTTTTTGTATTCTTGTTAAAAAATAACAAATGGACTTACACTTAGCTTTAACTTTTTTTAAAATTACGCAACAATATTACAACCATAGTAATAATTAAAAAACTTATTTATTAAAATTTTTGGGTTATTTAAAACAATTAAGGGCCTTGCTTTTTCTTCTTACTCCCTTATTATTATTATGGATCCTTGCAGATAAGAAAGTTAATATAACCACGTCCGTCAATCAAGTTTGCAGAGCAAAGTTTTGGTGTCAAACTATAACAAATATCCCTTAAATTATCACTATTTAAAATCAGCTAAATTGGCTAACTAGGGCCCTAAAAATAAGTTAATACTTTAAATAAGTAATTTTTTTAGTACAAAATCCATGCGTATACTCTAATAAATCTCAGAAGCTATGCCCACTTTGACCACAAAATTCAGCATGGAGACTTCGAAGACGGCAAGATAATTCAGGGCTAACAATTTTCTTGAATTGGTGCAAGAGGAGTGAATACACAAACTGCTTTCGACTTCAAACAACAATATCGGTTGGAGCAGAGGAAGTCGCAGTCCTCATACAAATACACAAATTTGGATAAGTTATATTTTAGAAAGTGTAATAGCTATCGTCTTCAAAACTGGTAAACCTGAGGAGACCTTACCAAGTACATCGTAGAATCGCTGTCTCAGACAAGGTGTTCCACATGGTCTATTTTTCCATTATCCTCGCACAACCTGCAAAAGTCCGCGGGATTTTTATCCCATTTATTAGTCATATATCTAATAACGCATGGCTCCGTAAGAGTTTTAATTATACACCTCAGATCCTTCTTACTCTTCTTTAGAAGCAGGTGACATCCTTCCTATCTAGCCGGGCCACAACAGCCTTAAGTTCTCGCAATCACACAGGGCTTGGCCTAATTTGTCCAAGACACATGCCCCTATCAAGCCGTAATAGAAACCTATCAGTGGCCTTTTCAACTCACATTCGAATCCAATATGCTTGGGGGATTCCCTCCTCGGTAGCTCAACAGAAATTTCGTGATCAACAAGGTCACAATGATCCAGCAACCAGCAGAGATTAACATCACGATTCGCTATGATCATCCTGAGAGCATGTTTACAGGCGTTCTCTTTTTTCTTCCGCATTTCCTTTTATCAACTCTGCGGCTCTCATCACCACCATAATCTCCGCCTGGAAAACGAACATTCATCGTTCAGAGCCTTTCCAAACCTCTTCTCCGCATTCTCTTTCTAAGGTTACTTGCCATTCAGAACGATATCCAGCAGATATCGGGCACTCTTCGCCAGCAAACGGCGGTGGTTTAAAATCGACCATTTTGTAGTTTTTGGTAAAAAGCACTAACACCGTCTTCACCTGGTTTACTTCCAGTCTTTGTTCTTGGTCCAAGCAGACAAGTCGGATAATACAGTTTGCATCATCTCCCGTTATATGCCATCTGCATAAGCATTATCCCTTGCGAACGAAACCATTCTAATCGCTCATTGACTGCCGAAATCCATAGTAGTGGCGACTTTACCCTTACCTGTAACGTGGCACTGACCATACCCGTCCCAAGCTATAGCTAATAATCATGTTGCCAGGCATTGTATTTATACACTAAATTAGGATGTCCTGGACTCCCATTCATCTACTGCACAAACCCCAAAAATATAAATCAAACCACATCATGAAGCGCACTCCAACATGTTAAGCATCACTAATGACGTGTGATTTAATTTTGTTCCTTTGATATGATCATGAGTCGTTCCAACGTCTAAAATCCTTTGATTTTGAGTGGCTACCTTAACAGCCTAGGGTATCAAAACTTCCCTGTCTCCACCTTTATGGTATACAACATAATGTAATGCTAGCAGCAAACACACTTATTAGTAGTAGCAGTTCCTGATCCGAGAGATTCTGTTATGTGAATGGGTAAATACCGTCCGTGCCGGGCTACTTCTAGGGTTGAAAGGTAATAACAGTTTATTTTACCACATCCAACTTTACTAGTTTTTCTACTACCCCTGTCCTATTAACTAACTTAGCGGGAACTGTGAGAAAATCCCTGGTTAACTCCTCAACACCCAGCCTTGTGGGAAGTAAGCACCCATAAATAGCTTAAGTGCCTCTAGGCTATACTCCGTCCGCAAGCAATCTTTATGAATTCAAGTGCACCAAGGTAGTATTTTTGATATCCCGCTAACGAAGCCAATTGATTCGCAATATTATTGACCACGGGACCTTTCTCTCCCTTCTCTCCTTACATCTAAAGGTATTTAGGCATATCCCATACCTTTTCCAGTGCTCTAAAAATGTTTGATATTATTTATTGAAATTATTTTTTAAGTAAACAAATGAGTGAGTTTTAATGTTGTTTTAAATGTGAAGGTTAAAATATTGTTTTTTCCAGCCGAAGTTTGCGCTCTTACTTGTTTTTAATATTATATTTCTTTTTTTATCCCTACAGGGCAGCATTAGATTGTACCTGAAATTTTATTTGTGCCTTCACATTGTTGCACTCATCACCATTTTTGTTTTGCCAAAATATATACGCGGCGATAGAAGTTCGCATCCATCGCAGTCATCTTCCAAAACATCACTGGGCGGGAAAGAGGAAAATTTACAAATTTTTTACACTCCTAACAATAAAAATAGTGGCGTAAATATAAAAGAATCACATTTGAATGAAAATAACACTGCTCGCACTGCAGCGGCTGAAAATGTGTTAACGACTTCTACAAATACAAATAAGGATGTCTTATTACAAAAGGCCATTCAAAGGCGTTCGCCAGTATCAGCAACTCCACCAAAATTACCTCTTGTTAATCCTGGGCGGGATGCCGTAAGTGTGCCCCACGATCAGTGCGAAATGGATCAATTATCCAGTAAGTTAATGGAGAAAATTGAAGCTGAAACTAAAAATATTGAGGAGTTTATCGATAAGACTGTAACGGAAACTGTAACGGGTATTGTAGAATTTAAGAATGATTTAATGCGCGAAATTCCCAATGGTTTACGTAAACGTTCTTCTATGTCTACAAACGTTAGTAATATAGTGGTTGGAGCTACCGGCAAGCAAACCATTGACGAAAGTGCTGCTTTCCTTAAAAAAGAAATCGAAGTCATAAATGCAGTTGTTCAGCAAACCAACGTTTTGCCGGCTGTTTTTAGCAATGGCCATGCAAAATAACAACTGTAGACATTCTTAAAACAATCAAAATTACTACAAAAGTTAAAGGATACGATAAAGAAGAAGAATAAACTATTTTACAAAAAGTCTCTAACATAATTAAAATAATAGACAAAATTGACCCCATACTAAACGAAACTACAAAAAAAAAAACAAACAAATTACTAATAAGTTGTAACTTTAACGTTTACTTATGAATCCACTCACATATTTATTTTATTGTAATTAACAAAGATGCACATATGTAACCACATGAAAATGGTCGATACCCCTTCCAAACTTTCAGGATTTAATAACGACTCTCATTAAGCTCTGTTCTTATATTGATTGTATGAACTTTAGCAAAAACGCCATCTATTTTTCAACAGAAAAACATAATACATACATGTTTGTTTTAAAGCACACACACACGCACACAAACGAAACTAACGCACACAAAAATATCAACAAAAGTCCTTCCAAAAAAACACTATTTTTACAAAACGGCAAGAAAAAAAATTAATGGCAAAAAAACAATTTACACTGTTTAAAACTGTTCCTATTTTATTTAGAAACAATTAAATTCAAATCTTCCAATTGTCTTCTCTCACCGCACTGATATTTTTTTTTAGTTTTTTTATTGTGGACTTTTTTTGAGACCAAAAAGATTTAAATGTATTTTATTAAAATTTTTTAACGAATAATGTGTTTTTATATGTATGTCTTGTTTTTAGTTAGCAATATTTAAAAAAAATATAATTATTTAGATGCATGTCAGCCGACTCGACCAATATAAAAACATTATTTAAAATTTAAAATTGTTGTAACATTACTAATCAAAATTTCAATAAGATTTCTTACAAAAAAATGGTATTTCTGTAAAATTAATAATCTATAACAAAAAAAATACTAAAACATCGGATTTTGAAATTTTTTGTAACAACTGCATTCATACGATTTACAAAAACAATGTTTTAGTTAGAAATCGGTTAAAAATTATTTTGACTATTGATTATGTACAAATGTAGTTGTAAAATTATTAAAAAAAAAGAACAATTAAATATAAATAATTCAAAAACTATAAACCTTATTTTAATATGTATGTATTTGCATTTCTAAGTTGGAAACTTCATTTACAATATTTGAAATTTACGAAATGCCTCAAACATAGTTGCCGTGAATCTTAGATGTGCTTATGTGCTTTCAAAATAGCTTTCCATAACCTGGTTAGACTCTTTCAGGACACTTCTCTTTTTTCGGATATTCAGATCTGCGAGATATTTTGGACACAATCTCTCCAACGGAGCTTCGGTCGTCTCCTTTTACGCATGCCTTAGCATTATACCATATTTCTTATCACGCAACATGGCCAAGACAAGCAATCTTTTTCTTTTTACGCGGCTTACTACATAAGCCAATGTCGGCATATATATTCATGCTATGCTGGTTATTTTTATACCAATTGGTGCATATACTTGTGATAGGGATAAGATTTTTTGTTTTATACTAAAAACCACAAAAAACTTAAAATTTTTATGAGTCTGGAAAATGCTTCATTTTTTTTTTACTTTTTCTATGTTTTATAATATAACATATGTATGTATATCGTTAGCTAATATGCAAAAAGGCGTAACTAACAAAAACTTCAAAGTCTAGATTTTTATCGATTATTATTAGTGACATTAATCTACATGTCTTGACAAAGTTTTACTCCTCTACGATCAAAAATGATTAAAGAGCACAAAAAATTATAAAAAAAAATTGGCGTCAGTTACTTAAAAAAAATGCAACTGCGACTGTTGACAAAATCTAAAATCAAAACAATTTTTCTACTTATAGTTCTGTAACTTTTCAAACGCAAAGAGGCGCTTTTGCTATTTTTAGAAACCGTTTTCTGCAGTTACTTTACCTGCGACTGCGGTTTTTTTTTCATAAGCGTAACCAAAACCATTGGTATATTTTAAACAGTTAAAAAAACAAAATCAGAAAAGGACAAAAATTATAAGACTTTCGTTGCTTCGACTTAAGTTTTTATATCACTGCATACATAAGTACATTATTTATAGGGTTTACTACCACTTGATAAACGATGGCCAAACTGTCCAATGGGCAAAACCACTAATCTGTACATAATACGAGTTCCGAAGAAACCCTTATAAATGGGATTAAAAAAAAAACAAAAAAGTTAATTAGTACCATGCTAGCTTTTAATTAAACAGGTTAATGACGCGTGTTTTTTTTAGAATGCACGTATTAAAAAAAAATGAACCAACACATTTTAATTAAACATTTAATGAAATGTTTATCGAAATTCTTTTGTAGAAACAAATATTTATAACTAACATTTAAAACTTTAAGGAATCGCTGATTTTATAAAAAATACTTTTATCCGCTGTCGAACCACCAAGAACACACAACACCATTTCATTGCACTCAATAGCACCAAAATCGTATTTACCCCATCGTTTTAATATTTCTCGGGCATCGAAATATTTTGCATCTGAATCGCGATAACGGTTATTCATAACAGTCATATGAAGCTTAACACGATTAAAATCATCAATACCGAGGCCACTTTCATTAAAACGTTTAAAACAGCGGTCAGCAAACACTTGAAGTTCCGGTGATTCCACTAAGGCATACAAAACACGGACAGAGCTGGGGTCATCGTTCATAATTTCCAAGCCAGAAACGCGCACTGCAAACGGCGGTTTTAAATCGTTAAGATATTCACTAAAAAAAGATTCACTTGTTTATCGTATTAGAAAAATCATAGAATTAAATTACCGACAACTTTGTAATATTTCTGCTGCTCTTTTTCTTTCAAAATCATCTAACAAGACACACATGCCAATTGTTAGATGTATACAGTTTTCACTTTGAAACAGTGACTCTTCAATACCAGGTAATTCGGCGGCCATAATTTCTTTACGCAATTCTTCAAACTTTTGTTTAACTTCTCCAAAATTCAATGCCACACAATAAAAATGGGTTGGTCGCATCCTCTTACGCATTGAAGACAAAAGTAATTGGATTTTACGTCTAGCCGATAGAACATTTTTTCGTGTGTTCGCTTTAATAACAATATTCGAATTCACATTGCTTTGCGTTGCTGTATTCTTTTGCGGTATATTTATTTCACACTGTGATTCCGCTTCAATACGCCGTTTGGTGGATCCCTTGTAACCAATTATGCCACCATAAAAATGGCTGTAAAATAAAAAAAGTAAAAACAAATAATTATATATTCAACCGTTTTAGCAGAAAAAACTTACGAAGCAACCTGCATTACTAGTTTAAACATGCCATTATTAGTTTCTTCTATCTGACAATCTACGTCAGCTTCCAATTCATCATTAAAATCTTCTCCATATAGATCTTCAAAATAAAAAAGAAATGTAAGCAGAGACGCCAAATATAAAAACAATTTGCCCTAAAAGAGAATATGTAATTCCAAACCGTCCGTACTCTTACTTTTGAAATCATTATAAGCATAAGTATGTACACATGTATATACATATGTACTCTTGAAAAATTACCTTCTTCGGTGTAATTTTTATTAGATGCCTGAGCTTGTTGTTGGGCTCCTACAAAAGCACCATGCTGGCTAGCAAAGTCCTCATGTATCACATTAACGCGGTAACAACGATTGGGTTCCATGCACTGTAAAGGAGGGGATAAAACTTCTCGGCTCATTTTTTACAGACTTGAGCGTAATTAAAACTAGAATTGACTTTTTTAATTTAAGTTGCCTTAATTGTTTATTTAGCTACTTAATAAAATAACTTAATTTACGAAATGTAATTACGAAACTTTGTATCAATCCTCCCTTTTTATAAATAAACATTAACATTAGGTGTGTTCGACGTAGATCGGGTTAAAGCTGGAGGTCCATACCATACGTTCTATGCGCTGTGCGTTCTCTCCGACTCTCACAAAAGTAAAATCAGTGTAGTTGTATGTGGCAAGAAACATAACAAATTGCATAGAACGCATCGGCGCAAGTAACGGATAAAGTAGGTTTACTTTCTACTTTTTCATACGTCGCATGCGAAATGAGAAAATGAGAGATGGTTTTGTTATCCAGTGATGACAAATTTTAAATGCTATCAAAAAACATGTGTGTGTGGTAGATTATATTTTTGGTATATTTTGTGTTAAAAACAGTATGTTATGAAAGAAAATGCTTTTATTATAAGTTTTGCAAATAATTTTAAGAATAAATTTCCTTAAAATTAAGTTTTCAACACAAATATTTTGTAGCCAAAGTTAATATTGTTTTTATCGACTACTTTTATATTTTAAGTGTCATCTCTGTTGTGTTTTTATTTATGTAAGTGTAATGAAGAAAATCTGATTTCTCTTCTCTTCACTTTTCGCACAAAACGTATTGCATGTAACTTGGCAAAAACAAACGTATAAAACGTACAGAAATATGATACGCATAGAACGGAGCCACGCATATAACGTATGGTATGGACCTCCAGCTTAAAGTCCAGTAAAATATGAGCAACAAAAACCCTCTCACAAAACGATTAAAGGTCGTGTGGGCTTTTGTTTGCATCATGGCACATTTTTAACAACATTGAGAATATATTCGTTATACATATTAATATCATTAATGCGTTCTTTTCCTCACTTCGAAATATAATTTTTGGGATATTGATTACATTGAAAGATATTAAGCTACAAACTTTTTCAATATCCGCAAAATATATTACTGTTGTAGACTCCGTGCATTATCAAAAGCCCAGCCAGAGTACACTATGTATTAGTGTACCCTGTTTCAAGGCGAATTTTAAGCAGCTGGGTTCTTAACACTGCCAGACTATTTTTTGGAATGAAATGCTCATCTGGTTACCCTGCCTGCTAGATTGTTTTTTTTTTTATTATTATTAATATTTTTGGTCTAACACGTGCAGTAATAAAAATATAAAACTAAATAAAACTGGATTTAACTAAATTGGGTACAAAATGATTTCTATGAATCCAAACAAACCACCCACAAACCAGAAATCCTGGAAAAAAATTAATGAAGAGCGTAAGGCCTTAAAAAAAGAACGCAAACAAGAAAAGCTTCTTAAAGCTTTAGAAAGAAATACGGCTCAGGAAAAAGAAGAAATGGAACAGGACAGGTTGTTGCAAGAACATTCTGCTATTAGAACCGATCCATCCACAGTATCCATTGCTATTCCAGGGTCAATATTGGAAAATGCCCAGTCTGCAGAATTGCGTACATACGTGGCGGGTCAAATAGCTAGAGCTGCTTGTATCTTTAGAGTAAGCGAAGTTATTGTATTTGATGATATCGGCTTAGCAACTGCCCGCGAGACCAAACGTAGTTATGATGATAACAATGAAAGTGCCGATGAAGAAACATTACATACAGTACGCAGCAGTTGTTTACAACTTGCGCGAATTCTACAGTACCTGGAATGCCCACAATATTTGCGCAAATTTTTCTTCCCTCTACACAAGGATTTGAAATATTCCGGTTTGCTAAATCCACTCGATGCTCCTCATCATCTGCGGCAAAATAACATATTCCGTTACCGTGAAGGTATCGTTACAGAGAAGCAAGCAAAATCTGGACATTCATATGTTAGTGTTGGGCTCTTAAATGATGTGCTAGTTAATAAGGCTTTGACGGCTGGCTTGAGAGTAACAGTGAAACTTGATATTAATCAGGGTAGGTAAAAGTGAAAAAAATGGTACCTATGATAAATGTAAAATTTGTAAGGATTTTTTTTGTTGGTATAGGAAATGTAAAAAAACAAAAAGGAAGTATTGTTAGTCCTGATGAGCCACGCCGTGAAACTGGTGTTTATTGGGGCTACACAGTACGAATTGCTCATTCAATATTAGATATATTTACCAAATCACCTTATCCTGGGGGCTATGATTTAACCGTTGGAACTTCTGATCGAGGTGCAAATATACAAGAATTTTCAAAAAAAACTCTTACATACAACCACATGCTCATAGTGTTTGGTGGCTTGCACGGTCTAGAATCGGCTTTATCTAATGACGATAAGTTGAAGGTAGATGACCCTGAACTTTTATTTGATTATTACATTAATGTATTGCCTAAGCAAGGATCGCGTACCATTAGAACAGAAGAAGCAATTTTAATAGCTATGGCTGCCCTTCAGGAAAAGTTAAATCCCGAAATTCCGGACGTCAAGGAAGAACTAATCAATGAGACTTTGCCACGCAGTGAGGATACGGGCGGAATAATACCACAGCCAGGCAAGACTAAAATGGATAAAAAACGTAAACGTTATGAAGAAAATCAAACAGATGTGCAAATACAACCTAAAGTAGAGAAAACGATAGATATAAAAGAAAGCAATAAATATCCTAGTTTGCCCCATTTAAAAAAAGAAAAGCAACTTAAGAAAAATCCATTTAGAAAGTCAGAACAAGAAGCTACAGTTGTGGAAGTTGATACTACGGAGTTTGAAGTTCTGCCTTTGGCTAAAACAGAAATTACTGAAAAACTAAACTTGACGTCTGCTGCAGATGAATTAAGTAGATTTGATTAATTTTTGATTTAAGTTATTGAAAGCTTGTGTTGAATTTTATTTTGGCAAAACTTAGAGGTTTAAAAATAAAATTTATATCTAGCTTCAGTAGGTTTTTATTATGAAACATAAAATAAATATACAACTTCATGAGTTTTTTGAATATTTTTTTTATTAAACTCACTTCATTGTTTTAAAATAAAGTCATTTTATCGATATTTTTAAGAAAATAAATACCAAGAATATATATGTAATTTAACAAAAATTTGATTTGCAAGTCGACGTCAATAGTGTCGCCGTTGACAATCGCAATAAGGGGGACTATTTTTAACAAACGTTCAAAATTGTTTTTGCTATTTACACAATTTTCTGGATTTTTATTACCGAAACGTATAATCGTTATCTTTACACTGGGGTCAAAGAAACGCTATTTCGATATCGGTATTTTACGAAACAAATTATTTTTGTATCGGTATCAACACCGGTAACCAAATTCAAATGGTATTTAAACGGTATCGGTTGCCAACCTTTCAAAAAATAAAAACAGGAAGTAATCACCTGCCACAAACAAATACTTGCCACAAATTTCGGCACCTAACTCTGACATCTTTTAAGCAAACACATAGTAGCGTCAAACATACACTTTTCAATTTGGTTTTAAACCATGTATTTATGATTTTATTTAAAATTTATACAAAGGTCGCACTAATAACAAATATTGTTTTGGTAATTTTATATTTATTTTGACATAAAGTATAACTTATAATTATTAAGCCTTGGATTAAACATACACACATATGTATATATGTATGTATGTGTTTACAATTTTAAAAATCTTATTTCATATTTGTCTCTTTTCAATAAAAAAAAGTCTTACAACAATCATTGAAGCAAGGATTTTTATACAAAGAATCGTAGCTTTAATTTTATTTAAACGTTTAAACTTTATTTCATTTATAAAAGGCGTTTTTTATACATATTTATTTTTGTTTTTGCACATTTTGGGTTTTTGTTTACATGAGGTATTAATTATATACAAACTATTACAAATATTTTTAATTTTTTTTTAAGTAAATTTTTCTATAAGAAAAAAAATTTTTTAATTAAATTATTAGTTTAATTTTCAACAAATCAAGAGCAACGGCTTAGCTTTTATTGTAGGTTCCACTTAAAAATACAATCGCCCATTCACTACAAGTATTAAAACTCAAAATTTTCATGTTTCAAACTAGGTTATGGAAGGTACAACAGTCAGCCATTAAAGGAAGGGATACAGATAACTTGAGGCCCACTAATTCGGTCTCTGTGTTAGCTTAGGAAACATTTTTACACCCTTACTTTATATTTTAGGAATATTTAATTTAATTTCAGGAATTTTCAATTTAATTTCAGAATTTTCTATTTGTATACTAATTTCATTTTGAAAATTTCAAGTAGAAATAGAAAATAATCAGTATGGAAAGATCTATTCCATCGCCCAGGGCGGCCCCTAGCTAGAGCTGGTGTGAACAAACCATGCCGTTGCGAAAAATTGGAAATTTCTGAAATTATGTCAAGCAAATTTAATTAGAAATTTCTGGAATAGAGTTAGAAATTTCTGAAATATAATTAGAAAATTTTCAAATACAATTGAAAATGTTGCAGTTTTTAGCAGGGAGCGCGTAATTAGTATGCCAAAACAATCTTACAGAATAGTAATTGTTTTAAAATTTTTTTTTTTTAATTTTTGTTAAAAAAATAATAATCATTTTTGTCAAAAAATAATTTTAATTTTTTTGGCACAAAATATTTCTATGTATTTTTAAATAAGGTTAGGTTAGGTAGGACAGGAAGCCGTTAAAGTAAAGAATACATCTCACTTGGGTGAGCTTAATTCGCTCCCTTTGTGTTGCTTGGGGAGGCAGATAGAGACGATGGAGAAAGAAGGAAAGAAGGGGCACCCATTTTTAAATAAAAAAAAAAATAATATAAAAATCTATTATGATAACAATAATCGTTATTTTTTTGATATTTATGGTAATTAAAAATTTAAAATATTTCTGCGATATAAATCACAAAATAGTAATCATTTCTTGACAAAAAAAAAATATTATTTTAGCAAAAATGAAAAGAACAGTTGATTTTCAAAAAATCTTGTTTGATACCATCAAGATGGTGCATTTAGTTTGACATTCAGATGTTTCCCTGCACATGATTTTTTCATTTAAAATTCGAACATAATTATTATTTATAGTTCCTGGTTTTTAATTTGTAAAGATACGCCTTAAAAAAATCAAATATAATAAATAAAACTTCAAAGCTATCTTACTTGAAACTATGTTTTTAGAGTTATTACACTATTGAAATAAATGGGCATAATACACCAAGTAATTTCAATGGAACTATCAGTCAACATTAAAATAAATCTCTTTATACACTTACGTACATCTTTAAAATATATATAACAATACTTTCATACATATAAATCTATATTTTTGTTTTAATTTATAAAAAGTACCTCTAATAAACGCAATTTTATTTTGTGTAATGCTTTCGTGGTCATGCTATATATTTTAAATACCAAAAATAGTTTAATAAATATCTACCTTTATGTCTCATTTCAGTTGTAGCCCACAGTTTTTAGTTGTCAAATTAAATTTGTAAAAATTAAACTCTTTTCCAACTTAACTTTGTGGAAAAAAACTTGCAGTTTAATTGAACATCGTAAATACTTCATTAATACTTTTATGTTTTTTGTATTTTTGTAGCCGGTAAATTTAACACATTAAAACTGTTAATTGAACAGTAAGTTATGTTTTAACAAATTATTTGCTTGTAATTGCAAATCGCTTGAGTAGAAAACGAAAAAGTATTTTTTTACTGTAAGTACATTTCTACATACATACCAACATACATTTTATCTAGATCATATATAATAGGTGACTATATTATCTTCGGTCAACATTAACTATGGCATTATGCTATCATGAAATCTTGTCTCAGGAAATATATCAATTTCATCTTCCATATCAATACGGGTTTCAGCATGATGACTATCCAATAAGGTTTCAGTGTCCTCTTCACAATGACGTATCGGATAGCTTATGCCATCGCCAAAGCTATAAAAATTGTTTAATTTTTAAATTTTAATCACGATTTTCGTTAATCTACTTATTTAAAATGAAAAAAAAAAAACAAATAAAAAAAATATTACAATTTTGTAAGCCCTCTTTAGGTTTTTGGCAAATTAAAAACACATTTTAAATTACTTTTTTTAATTTAAATATATTTATTATTTTCTTACAAATTTAACAAATAGTAAAAAAAACGTATAAAATACTTTTAAAATTTAAATTTAAAAAATAAATTAATATTTTATTGCAGAAAACAAACATATACCTACATATCGATGGCTTGATATGATAAAATTTTATCTCAATATTTTTTTATAAATTACAGGGGAAGAAGAAAAACACTATAAAGTTTGTAAAATTTTTTATGAAAAAAAGAGTCAAAAAATTTAATTGTCAATTAAAAAAGGCTACCATGAACTTGATTTTTACTTGCTACGTCTTCTTCATATAAAGCAATCGATGTGTACATATGTATGTATGTAATTGATTTTGCTAAAAATAATTATTAACATGCATTTTTTCTTATCTCACTAATTACATACATATAAAGAAATTTTACTTTAAATTTTTACATACAAATCCATGAAGTTACGAGTGAATTGTTAAACTTAATTTAAGTAATAAAATTAAATTTTCTAAATAAATTTATTTTAAGCTTTGGGAAAAACATATTAATGTGTTTGGCTTAAGAAATAACTACATATGTTTAAAAAATTATATTTAGCTCCAAGTTAGAAAGAAAAATATTAACATAAAACATATGTATTATAGTTGTGTTTGACAACTTTCTCACTAAATACTTGCAACGAGTAAAAAGAAATTTTAAAACCAACTCTCGAAAAAAAAATGAACACTTACCAGCAAAAAATTGCAAAAAAATGTATTTTTTAAACTTTTTTAGAAAGTGTTTGTCTAAGCATAAACTAAAACAGTTAAATAAAAAATTCTTGAAATTCAAAATTTTACTTCTTTGTCTCAATTTTCTAGTAACAATTTTTACAAATTTGTAACAATTTTTAGGTTATGAACAAACCTAAACTATTATAAAACTTAAAGTGCACGCACACAAAAAAGCCTAGACGATATACCTAATGTGTCGATTACGTATGTCAGTTGTCAGTTAGGGGCTTTTCCGACAATTTCTATTGAATAACTGTCAAATAAGGTTTAAAAACTCCCTGTAATAATTACTATGAATAAGGGCGTAAGAATTAAGCAACAACAAGAAAATTGGCTGCCTGTTCTTAAGAACTAAATAAAATAAAAAAAGAATAAGTTTTTTTTGACAAAATGTACTTAAAACTAAAGCAAACATTAATTATTGGTTTATAAAAGCATGCAATTAATATGTACTTACATATCGTTAGCTGAAATGCAAAACTACGTAAATAACAAAAAATCCCAAATCGATCTTTTAATATATTTCATTATGTTTTATTAAAAGGCACAAGACAATAAATTTTTTTTATTATTAACTACAAACAAAATTTGAAACAGAATGCCAGAAAAATAGCGACAATTTACAAGCATTGCCTTTCTATTTAAGAAATTTTTTTTTGCTTATCCTCTAAAATTTTGAAAATTTAATTACGTGGTTTTGCATTTCAGCTGACGATACATTTAAATGCTACCAAACACACAATATATGATGATAGAAGGGTAAAGCGGTTGGGAGGAAATTCTAAAAAATTTAAAGCAATCGGGTTTGTCATGGAATTTAATAGCTGCCGGCATCAAATTTGATAATGGGTAAAAGATATTTCAATGTCATAAGCTTTGGTATTATGGTTTTATTTCTTAATTCGAATACTAATTTCAATTTGAGCTCCAAACTTATAATGTGAAAATTCGTTACACGAAAATACTTACTGGTCGGTTTAGAATCCGATTCCGATAGCTATCGGTTTCCATGACAATTCGTAAAATCGTTTACATTTCAAAGCAATGTACTACATACTTAAGTATCATAAAAACTCAAAATTAAAAAAAAAAAACATGCACATGGCTCCATTTGGACTAGAGGATTTTAGTGGGGATTTTCAAAATTTTTTAATCTCTTAAAAATTAAAAAAAAAATACTAAAAATCGAACCGTTTTTAAACATCTTCATGAGCAATTTTTGATTTTGTTTGGGCGTGTGTTTAAATGCAAAATTTTTTCTAGTTATAAGTAAATTAAAAAAAAAAATTATGTTAACTTTTTCCTATGTCCTAACATCCATATCAACAATATTATTTGATGGATTTGTTGTAGTATTTGAATTTGTAACAATTGTTGATGCATTGTCAGCATTTAATATATCAATATTAAGAATTACATTGCCATTTAAAGTACGGACATCACTTTCATCATTTACAGCACTTCTTGAATTTTTAATATCATGTTGATCATGATTTATATCTGTAATAACTCCTGACGAACAATGATCGTCATTATCATCATCATCATCATTAGGATTTATTGCATCAATATCGATAACTTTGTCTATAGAATGCAGTTGTAAGCGGCCTCTTACATCATCCATGGAATGGTACGACGTGGGGCTCAAATGATGTCGATTTAACGTTGCATATTGTAGACCATCACCCATACTACGGTAGAGAAAATTAAAACAAGAATTGATGTTTGGGTGGCAAATTGTTGTTTTTAATTTATTAATTCATAAATTTTAGTTCGTTTTTATTTGGAATTCCAGTTTGTTTTAGTTATAATATATTTTTTTTAATTCTTTTCTTGTTAGTTTTTGATAAAAAAATTTAATTAGTTAAAATGTGCAATTGTTAAATATTAGTATTTCTCACTGATGTATTTCAATGTACAATCGCTTTAAGCATTTTAGAATATTTTTTTTTTAACAAATAGAATAAATGCTTTTAACTTGCCAAAAATATACGTAAGTAGTAAGAATATATGTATAACACACTTAGAGATGAATTAATAAATGAAAAGGAATTTATTAAACATTTAATAATAAACTTTCAACCGATCAATATTGTACGTGTAAAAATTTTTAAGTAGAGAAATTAATAATTGCCCCTGCCGTAGAGAGAATAATTCAAAGAAGGAAATTTGTTTTTTGTTAAATTTTAACTTACATTATTTTTAAACTAAATGGACCATACTGTTAATAACTGGAGCACTATTATAATTCCCAACTTATAGAAATAAGGTACTGGGTCCTAAAAAAATCCTACTTGTTTTGTAGACCGAGTCGATTTTAAATTAAATGGTGTTCCTAAGGTGATCGATCTGCTGCATTCAAAGAGGTTTGTTAGTTCAAATTAAAATCAAGGCATTTACTTGGATTCGGTTTACAGAACAGGGCCGTATATTAGAGCATAGTTGAGCGTTAAGTTTATGAAATTAAATATCATGTGAAACTACGTTGCAAATACTATCACGACTAAAGCTAATGGCCGCTGTAATAAACGCGCGATTTTATACGGTTCATCGCTAAGTTACTTTTTGCAGTATAATTGTTTGATAACTTATATATTGAAAAGAAATTTAATGCAACATTATTTATCGTCTAAGTGAAGACAATTCTTTTTCTTTCGTTTTTATGTGTAAGAAGATCGAAGCATGCATTTGCCAGCAATTTTCAATACAAAGTTTCTTTTCTGAACTTTTTTCAAAGGACGATATTTGGAATAATTAAAAATTTGCAAAATTTAAAACACTTAAAATAACGATTTTTTGACAAAAACTCTTTTTGCTTTTCATTGTAAATTCCTGCAGAAAAACGCAAGCAAAATACAAATAAATTATGTAATCATTTAACATTTCGACTCGAATGCAAATTTTCTGTCGGCCTTCTTCACTGTGAAATAGTTTGACCACAAATAACTTTTGTCTGGTATATTTTGGATTTTTTGTTTTTTCGTACTAAAATCTTGTGCTTCTTAATAATAAAATTGAAGAAAATATATTTTGTTATTTCTATTTTTATATATGCGTATTTGCATGCGGAATCCTAATCGAAATTTAGAATAAGGGCAAAAATATATATTTTGTTTTTAAATGAATTAAAAATATTAAACCATATAAAGCATATACAAACATTAACAATCAAATTATAAAACTTTAAAAAAAGAAAGCAAAAGCCACAAATAATAATATTAAATTTGAAAAGAATTACCTGGAATTAACTGGCAAAAACCATAACTTCCAATTCTCACCAAAAACTTCTTGAAAATTGGCACATTTACCCAAATTAAAGCCGTTTTTGTCGGCACCGCCAAAACGAAATATGGGAGCACGGAAGGCTTCTATAACACAAGAAATGATTTTTTAATTAAAAGACATAATAAACATTTAAATAGAAACAACCAACCTAAAGTTGTGCGATTCATCAGTACCAAATAGATGTGATAACCAAATAAGCTAATCAAACTGATTGCGAACATTAGCGAAACAAAGAACAAAAACAAAATATGAAATCGTCCCATGCCAGACGTCAATTCACCCTGTTGAACAAATTCAGACTTGATTTCGTTATCAATTAAATATCATTACTATTCTCAACTAGTTTCATAATAACGTACCCTCCAAAAACGTATGAAATATTCCAACGATGTTAAGGCCACGTAAAGGCAGTATATGAGTGCATATCCAAGGAACAGCACAAAATATTTATAATTCGTAAAATTTACACAGTTATTCACCCATGGACAGTGGTGATCCATTTTTAGGACACATGTACCGCAAACACTACAATGATGTGCTCGGTCAGGTTTAATAATTTTACATTTATCACAAAATCGTACAGAGCCATTAAGGGTGCTAGAAAAACAATTTGAAAATAAATTGGAAAAAAAATTTCAATAGTGATAAGAAAATGATACCATTACTGTGATACATACCGATTAGTAACTGGCAAGTCTTTAGCAAAATTTTCTAGAATGCGTTTTTGCTGCTCTTGACTCTCAGCTCTAAAAAGTCTATCTATTTCCGTTACCGGTATTCGCCACTACAAAAAAAAAGTAGTAAACAATTAGGTGCCTATGTACCTATAGGAGCAATTTTACATAAAACGATCACTAATAGGAAAAATAGTAAAATCGAGGTTTTTACGTTTAAAAGGAAACAAAAACTATGACCAATATTTATAATAATTAAAGAAAAGTTACAAAAGACTTATTTAACAGATGTCTATAATATTATTGTGAAATAAGCTTTTAATAAACTTGCTTTAATCATTATGGATATGTATGTATTTTAATTTAGCAAGAGTTAAAAATGATTATGCACCGAATAATATCACATAGGTACGTCTAATTTTTGAAAAACAAACTTCTATTAAGAAACTATAGTGTTTTTTAGATATTAAAAATATTTTGAACCACTAAATTATTTAATATAATGGCGCATTTAAAAATATAACACCATTGGAAGTCATCCAAAATCTTATTATATCATAAATTCTTATGGCAAGTGAATTTTTTCTGTATTAAATTCTGATGACAAGTGTCTGTTATCTGTATGCACAGCATATTCATGCATTAATTAAAGACTTTTTTTGTTCACTTTTAACGTTATTTTTTGACAACTCACATTTGAAGGTACTGTTCCAACTGGTGTAAACACTGTACTCCAATATGACCAAAAGAACAACACACAAATAACGTGATAGAATATTAAAAATATGATTTTTTCAAATATGTTTTCGATGGCAACTAAAAATTAGATATAAAACAATTTATAAACCAGCATTTTGTATTAATATAAATATAAATGTTCGACTTACATATACATAATTGTACCACATAAGCATAGTAAGACCAGATAATGACAGAAGCTATAAAAATTACTGGAACCCATTTTATAGCCTGCATGCAGCCTGCACAAGGCGTAGTCTTTTTACGTTCAACATTGCTTATCATTTCTGATAAATTGGTAAAATTTTTTTAGCTCCCGTTAAGTTTCTTTGATTTCTTATCGACTACTGTCTTCCGGTTTTTACCTTTTATCACCAAATAAGGTGTTCTAATTGGGAAATATTACGGCTTTATACTTTTAAAAACATAAAACCAGGATTTTTGCCATCGACAAAAAATAATTATGTTATAAAACAAAACAATGATACACAAAGTGAAAATGTCATAGCAGTTTAAAGTACTCCATTAAAACATTTCAAAGTATATATGTATGTATGTGCATATACTCAATGCAAATTATTTGTTATTGCAGTCACAAGTTATTTTAGCAGAACCTAGCTTTTGTTGTTTTATTTAATCCTGCTTTAATTTGTATTTTTTTGAATTATTGCACTTTCAACATTATAAGCCCATTTTAGATTTTAATTATCAGTAAAACCCTTTCCGGAGTTAAATATTGTCACTAATTGCACAAAAACAACAAAAAAGGTTTTTATTATCATTCAATTAACAGAGCTGCTTAAAGCTGTAGTAGCGTTAAAGAAGTTACTTAAAGTGTAATTGAAAATATGGCGCATGTATATTAGAGGGCCTTAGTTAATCAGCTGATTAAGAGTAATTCGGTAACCAAATGTCATATATTGTTTATGTGTACGTTTTTTTACAAACAACAACTGTGATATTCTAGGAAAAGCTTAAAAAGAAGAAGAAATAATTTGTGAGTTTTTGTTAACAGTCTGACATTCTTATGACGAGTTAGTTGTTTTTGTAGAACATTGATGGCAATGTTAAACTTATTTTGAAAAATACTACCAGGGTACACTAATACAAGTAGTGCTAAAAACCTAGCTCATTATGAATTCGTCTTGAAATTTTGTAAAAGTGATTGATTGTCAAATTTTTCAATTTTATTTGAAACTCAAATTATTGACATTAACTTTTACGAACACTGAAGGAAATGTAAGGGGCAATTTTTTCCAATTCGTTTTGATACTACATGTATTAGTGTACCCTGGTCTTTACCATCGTATAATTACCTTACAAGGTATAGTGGATTCAAGAGCTAATTGTTTTTTTGCTAGACTCGATCGATTGAGTTGTCAATGCTTGTACTATAAGGACTTTGATAAGAATTTTTTAATGACGATTCGAGTCAAATGCGGCGATTTGAACTCTAGCTGTCTTTTAACACTGGGGGCAAATTACGGCATTCGATTCGAATCGAAATTTAAAAATTCTTATTACTCGATCGATCGAGTAGGATTTCGATTCGGAGCGAATGCCGTAATTTGCCTCCTGAGTTAGACCTAAGCAAAGACATGAATTTATCTCGTCCGCCCAAACGGTTTTAATTGATTTAAATACTTAAACATGTATTGTTGCTCTTAAAGCCATAACTTCTTCTTAAGTTCATTTATACATATATGTATATTTATATAAGCAATGATATATTAATAACTGTTCTTCTTCTTAATATTTATGGTAATAGTTGTTTTTTTGTTTATCGATGTGGCATCACTTTTTTACTGTTATCAGTTTTCCAATTGGATTTTTGTTGGATTTTATTATTCACCTACTTCACTTTCAGTCGTTGGGAAGTCGTTGAGCAAAGTGGTGTTTGGATTTGGTATTCGTGCTTTTATATGAAAGTAATCGTCTACGAATATAAATACATACATAAAGAAGGAAAAAGTATGTGCATTTGAAAAGAAAATACATATTTTAATATTCAGTGGTTACTTAATTAATTAGGAAAAAGTTAAACTCCTAAATTTTAATATTTTATGTAAAAAAAGTATACAAATTAACAAAAAGCATTTGTTAGTTAAAATTAGTAAATATAAAACCATAAACATGATTGATATAATCTGGAAGTGAAAAGCTTTTTTAAGAAAAAATGTGTACCTGACTAAATACCTGCTCCGTACTTAGCGTAAAACAATCAATATTTTTTTTTCAACTAAATAGGTATTAAAATAACAAAACGGTTCGGTTTTTTAAGTGCAGTTGTTACACACAGTTCTTTTTTTCTCCTTTTAAAATATTTGTATGTATTGATGTTCATATCCATATATGTACATCATTATTATGTTCTTGATTTCTGTTGGAGGCTTTTTAGTGTTGGTCTTTTTAATAATTTTGAAAATCTAGGATATGTAATAAATTAACTTCGATTAGCTAAAAACAAGATTTTGTTACATATAACTACATACATACAAATGTATATTTTGCACAAAACAGCTTTCAAATTTTAGTTGGTAATTGGTATATACATATGTATGTATGTATGTATGTCTGTAAGTAAGTAAATATATACATTTGTAGGAATATGCTTTCTAAATAATTTTACTGTATGTAGGTATCTAGTTTTGTTAATTTTTTATATGAATGAAAACTGAAGGCTATAACCTCAAAAACGTTTTATTTTCAATTTGTGTAGGTACATGCATATACATAAGTATGTACGTACGTATAGGTATATTTTTGTACATAAATAGTGTTATAGGTACATAATAGTAAAATTTCTAGTAATTCATACATGCATATGTATGTACATATACTATATCCATATACCTACTAAAGCTAAATTTACACTACCTAAGTTCTCATCTGAGTTGAGTGTCAAAAAAATAAGTTTAAAATTTTATGAGTGTCAAAAAACAATTTGCAATTCTTATTTTTAGTATAACATTACATCTAAGAAATTATAATAAGTCCGCTAATTCTATTTCAATTCAATTCAATTCAATTCAATTCAATTTATTGAGACTTTTAGAAAATTTACAATGTCTTAAAATAACTTAACTAGGTAAATGTACAACTTAGAACTATTAAGGTTTTATTCTAATAATGTCTTAAGTCTATGAGACCCTTCATGGTACAATCACAAATTGAAAATGTCCAACGACAATGCTAAAGGAAACTAACGCTTGCTCCCGGCGTTTTCAGTATTTACAAATGACGTATGTTTGTCATATCTTAAAACTATTTCCTATAAATAAAAAAAAAAAAAACAATCCAAACAACACAAAAGAATATACACACATGTATAAAATAAAAAAGAGAAAGAAAAATATATACAACATCTATATTCCAGGAATGATGTATTGTTTCCCACTAGCCCCTGTGGGTGCCAGGGGTTCGTTTGACATAAAAGTCCGGTAGTGAGTTACTAGACAATTCGCTTAAAATATTTTCATTTATCACCCCTACTGGGGATAAATAGTCTACATTTGACCAATTAAAGTCCTTCTGTGTATCAAAGATATTTCTCATGTAGAAGTTTCCATGGCTCCTAAGACGATCAACGAAATCGCCCAATAATTTTAGGGAATATCTGCAAAGAGGTATAATATCTGCCTTCTCATAGATATATGAGTTAGAAAATCTAAGATTTCTAGCCTTAAAGTTACATCCTATGCAAAGCCGCAAGACTTTTCTCTCAAATATCTCCAATTTCAAGGCATAGGTAGGAGAAAACCAAAACCATATGGGAAAAGCATAAACAAGAGCAGGTCTAATACTGACCTTGTATAGTAACAATTTCGTCTCCCGAGGTAGATTATGGTTTCTCAGTATGCCCAAGAATGTTCTTAATATCGTTTCAGCCTTAATCAAAATTGATTTCACATGTAGATTAAATTTAAAGAGCTTGTCAAAAGTAACCCCCAGATATTTTATTCTGTCCCTGAAGGGTATGTCAACCTGGCTCAGAGAGAGTTTTAGAATTTTACTTTCCGGAACAGCTTTCAAAGGACCTTTGCCAGAAGAATTACGAATACATATAGCATTAGACTTTGCAAAGTTAATATCAATGCCCCATTTACCATAATATTCCTGAATAAGCCTCAAGTGAGATTCAACTAGTATCAAGGCCACACAAGGAGATCGAGCGTGAGCGTAAATCATTGAATCGTCTGCATACAGAACACTGGTCGATCCCCGATGATGGTGAGGGAAATCATAAACTAATACATTATATAGATATGGTGCCAAAACTGCACCCTGAGGAACTCCGCTATTCATTAAATATTTTCCCGTGCAAGATTGGCCGATTTCCACATAAAATTTCCTTTGACATAAAAAGTCAGCAAGAAGTTTCACAATAAAAGTATCATAACCCATTTCCATCAGTTTATAAATTATACCCTTATGATAGGCTCTATCGAATGCTTTTTGAACATCTAAAGATACCGCCACTGTGCATCTTTGGTCACGCAAGTTAAGAACGATGTCATTCTGAAATTTGGAAAGTGCGTGAACAGTAGAATGGGCTGGTTTAAATCCAAACTGTAGGTCGGGGATACTGTCTATAATATTCAGCCTGTCCATTTTCTGCCGTATGACCTGTTCAAAAAGTTTGCCTACATTCGAGAGTAGCGAAATTGGTCTTAAATTGCATAAATCGAAACTATTTCTATTCTTCCTTACTGGGAGAATTTTTGCTATTTTCCAGGTTTGCGGAAAATATCCATTATTTATGCAGTTATTGAAAATTATAGTCAAGAACTCAATTACAACAAAAGGCAGTCTTCTAATCAGAAAGTTCGTTATTCCATCATGGCCGGAAGATCTTTTCCCATTAATCGTAGATACTATGCACCTAACATCATTCGTATTAACAAAATGCATTGCGTCGTCATTCTGGAGAGAGTTAAAGGAACTATCAAAATTGTAAATTCTAGGGGTACATGCTGACAAAACACTATGTATATTCTCTTCAATCTCAGAAACATGCGGCCCAAAAGGAACGTTCTCTTTATAAACAGATTCATAATGTCTTCCTATTATCTCCGCTACTTTATTCGATTCAGTATAAGTTGAGTTCCCGTGAACTATTTTATTACACATTCCAACCCTTCTGTGACCAATGATACCATTAATCTGCCCATATGCATGGGGGCCTGGTCTAATCTTACGAAGTCTGTTTCCAAAGGTCTCTGAGCGAAACAAGTCTACCTTCTCCTTAATAATAGTCTTTAAAAGCGTTAACCTTCCGGACAATTCCCTGTACTCGGGAGAGATTCTATTAAAATTCTGATGATATATTCGCTTCAGTTGTCTTTGCCATCTGTTCTTAATAGAAAATAGGGTCCTTATCGATGGTGGAAGATCTAAGTGTTCATTGTCACGCAGACTGATTTTCCGGGAGTGCGAATCTGCAGCAGAATTGATCCTTCCCACTAGGGTATCTATAAAGGTATCAATCTCATCATTGGTCAAACAGCGTTCCCTTGGGGGCATGTCATATAACAGCATGTCAGTCAAGTCCCTGTCGAATGATCTCCAGTCAGTATCCCTAAAACTGAAATAATCTTGGTTGAATAGTCCTTAGAGTACAATTTTGAAGTTGCAATTTGAGATAAATCGGAAAATGGTCAGAGAAAGTTGCTAGTGAACAAATTTCGTGATTCGGATCGAACACATTAACTAAGCTGGTCGAAATCACAAAGTGATCCAAAAAGGACGAACCGGAAGGAAAAGATGGATTTATATCACAAAGTCGAATGTATTCATCCGAGTACTCAGTCAGCCATCTGTTAAAAGCATTCCCGTTGCAATTGTCAATAGTATCACCCCAGCTCGTGTGCTTGGTATTGAAATCACCCCCTACAATAATTCCATCATAGGTGGCACCCCTTAGTGATATCTTTGAGAGACCATTGTAAATACGAGCTACTGAAAAGTTACATGGGATGTCAACTGATCCCACTAATATTATCTTTCTCTGACCATGGTCAAAATATGTAATAGTTGCAAAAATAGATGGAAAGTCAATATCCTGAATATATATTCTTTCATATAAATATCTCTCATTAAGTAAAATAGCAACCCCTTGGTCACTAAAATCTCTGATAAAATTATAGCCTTTAATAACACAGCGATCAGATCTCCGAAGGTGTGTCTCTTGAATAAAGGCTATATCAATAAACTTAGATCTTAACAAACTTGTAAGTTCAAGTTTTCTACTATTTTCTTTTAATGATCTTACATTAAACGTCAATAATTTTAAGCCATTATGGACCATATTGCTTCTGAACCTCCATCAGCAAATTAACGCATTCCTTCCTAACTTGATCTATAGAAAGTTTCTGATAACTACGTAAAAATTCTAAAATTCTAGACTCCAATGATGATTTTTCTGGTTCTAAAATGTCCTTTGCAATACGTACGAACTCCTGTATATAAGGCGGCATTTCCCCATTAGGTCTACTAACTTTGTCAAATAAATTGGAAAAGGTTTTTCCCTCCTCAACCTGTGAGGTTTTGTTCGTAACACTTGCAACGGAGATTTGCGATAATTTCCTCCTTTCAGTAGCAGCTTTCAATAAGTCCTTCTTCCTATTGATATAATCCTTAAAAACGGGACAGCCCCTCCAGTTCGCAGGGTGTTCGAATTTCCCACAGTTAACACAGAAGGGTTTAGTGTCGCTCCTTTCCTCGGACAAAGGACATTCCCCAGGGCCATGGTCACCATCACACTTAACGCAGGAATATTGTCTAGTACAATTCTTTGCCATGTGTCCCCATCGCTGACAACGCTTACACTGAACCTCCCTTTTGAATTCCTTTGGCCTTTCCCACAGAATAGACTGGAAGAGAAGATATCTCAAACCAGTTATATCACCCGCAACTTTACCAGGAATAAGTTTTACTAGGTATAAGCCTGTATCGTAATTCTCCTTTCTAGATCTTGTTGTACTAAATTTTGACACTTCAGAAACAGTATTTGGAACCTTTAAATCAAGCTCAGCTTTAACATCAGATACCTCAGTTAAGTAATGCAACCCTCTTAAAACCAGATTGACTGACCTAAACTGTTTCGGTGTATAAGAATATGATTCAATACCTTTCTCTTTCAATAATACCATCATTTGTCGATGTACCATGGGGTCTCTTAAATACAATTTACTTTTAAAATTACTTTTGTTTGTGATTTTAAATTCTATTTTATCCTCTCTTTTTGTTAATTGATCGACTAAACTTTTAACATTTACATTAAATAAGAAAATTGGTGGACAATAACCAGAATTAGGATCTTTATTTCTTACATTGGAACTATCTTTACTAGGTGCTGTTCTCGTATCTTGAGTACTTTCTATATTCAGATCATTTAGGATACTGTAATAGTTTGTTGATTCATTTCTTTCATTTTTATTAAGAGAAGAAAGATCAAAATTTGTAACTTGCCCTTGAACATTTCTTCTTTTCCTTTTCGAAGAGATAGGAGTAAAACCATCCTTGTCTCCATTGCGGATTGCCAACAGTTGTCGTGCAGCAAAAGATGTTTCAGGCGAAGAAAAATTAACGGAGTTTACATCAACAGAAGATATTGTTATTTGCTCAGCATTTGCCGAAGATCCGCCAGCCACGGACAAAGGCATATTATTTTCAGTTGTTATTGCATCCATCAATTCAATAGCTTGTGATTGTTCAAAGCTCCTTGTTGCACAGGGGCTAGCAGTTGTCACATATGAAGAGACAACATTCTGCAGTTCCCTCTCAGGGACCTTGCTCATGTGCCCACTACACTAATTTATATTCTAAATGCAATATTCTTACAAATATTATTCGAATATGTCCACAATCCTTGTATTCAAAGTGCTATAACACAAGATTATACCACGAATATTGATAAAATTGTGTGATTCTTACGATTCAAATTAATTTAATTTTCAAAAGCTAAAGGTTAAAACCGCGTGCTTCGAAAACCAATTCTCACCCAAGACCTCCGCTAATTCTAAATGTAGTTAAACTGGTACAAAGTGTATGGCAATACAAAAACAAGCATTTAATCCGGTAACTTTTAAAAACTTAAATTTAAAACTCAGACAGAAAACGTTCTATTTTCAACTGAGGTTAGACAAAAATATTAACAAATGAAAATAGACATGTTATTACACTATACAAATAAGTCTCAGTTGTGAAACTCAGATGACAACTCAGGTAGTGTAAATATACATAGCTTTAGTATTTGAAAGGTTGTTTTGTTAAACATCAACCCAGTATAAAAATACCGGATTTTTTTTAATTTGGATTTTGACATTTGTCTAGGCATGAAATTGTCTCAAGACGTACAATAAGCAAGGCGCCTCCACCTTTGGTAGCAGCTTTCTAGTTCAATTTCAGAAATATCTTATTCGATTTTAGAAATTTTAAAATACAATTTGTTTACTACATATTTTAGAGTTTTCTATTTGTATTTCAGAATTTTTTATGTGCTTTTAAAAATTTTGGAAAACAAATTTTGTGGTTAGGTAGGTATGCCGTATATTTTAGTTTTATTGTATTGAATATCGTTCTGTAAATATCGAAAAAATTTAGTTATCAAACAAAACAATATTCAGCATTGTGTAAAATTGTGTATTTGAAAAATTGGGGAGCTTTAAATCTTGAATATTCGAGATAATTATTAATACTGGCAACACATTATTTTGCTACAATTCATCTTAATAACATACATAAATAATTAATAACAAAAGTGTTAATACAATTTTTAAATTTTACTATAAATAGATTAAAAAGAAAAGTAAATAAAAATACAGAAAATTTTCCACGGTGCAGATTTAAACTAAGCTAAGAAAAATAATAAAAAAAAGAAACAAGATAACAAAAAGTAAAAATTTATTGAAAATAACAACAAAATATTCGTCAGTTTTATAGCATTTGGAGTCTATTTATCATCATATATATTTCAATTTGAAATACAAGTCTAAAGAGGGTGAGTTTTTCATTTGGAATTTTTGAACGAAACAAAACCCAATATAAGTAGATATGTTTTTACCTCCCGGTACTTTATTATAAAAGAAAATAAAATAAGGGAAAAATAACGGCATTCGATAGTTTTCAAAACAAATCGATAAAGCAAAATTTTATCAAATGCCGTAAAATTCCCTTTTTTTGACAATTTTGAGAATTTGAATGGAATATCAAAGACGAAAAAAAATTCAAATAGGGTTGACCTATCTGGTCTATTTGTTATTGTCTGTTTTGGGAACCATCTATGCCGGAAACTATTAAATCTAAACGTCTGTGTCGATTTATAGATACTTTTACGCATCAAACAAGAAACTTCTCACATTGAAGAGGATGCTTATCTAGGGCTTACAAATGTCAGTAACAGTGCAAAAAACTTAATATACTTACATTTTCTGTCACAGTTAAACTTAAAGAATACATAATAATATACATACGTACAAAAATTTTATTAAATCGTCAAAAAGGTAAACAAATCTTAAATGGCAGGATTTAGGGACAAAGTGTATTAATGTATACCACTATACCACTAGTGCATCAATTTGTATAATATTAAAATAAACTTATGTATGTACGTACAAGTATAAGTTTTTTTCACTCACTTTTTAAATACCTAATAATTGTTTTTAAATACGCCTCTACAATGCAAGGGGAGTACTATTTTTGTTTAAAGGAAAAAAAAGTACAAAAACTGAATTGAAAACGTTAATAACTATAACATAATTAGGGGATTCACAAGGTGTCCTATTATGTCCTATTGTCATATTGTTATAAAATTTCACTATGGTTTTTTGTCTTTTATACAAAAATAGTTCTAAAAAAATACTACGTCGTTTAATATGATTATTAAATTGTTACAACAACTCCAAATACACCTGCGCCGAGTGTCCAACAGTTGGCAAACGTTTTTAACCATTGTGAAAATTTTATGACAATATGAAAATAGGACAAATAGAACACCTTGTGAATCCCCTAAATGTCTTAACGATAAGTTTTCAATCTCAAATAAGAAAAAATATAGCCAAATCTGGCTACTTTAAACACGTTTTTAAATCTCGTTTACGAAAATATCCTACTTGTCGTTGTGTAATTGTTTTCTGATAGGTAATTGTTGTAGGTAAGTTCGAAAATTATCATATTTACTAGCTTTTTAATGTCTAAGGTTTCTAACAAAATCAACTACAGCCTTGTCCATTAAAATTAATTTTTGAAAATAATTTTAAAGAGGATTATAAGATAAACTTTTAACAAACATAAAATAATTCCTTAAAAAAATACAGTTTTTTTTTTAATTAAAAAGCATATTATATTACACATGTATCTACTACGCTAAAACAATATGCTGAATCAACAAATTGTTTCGAAAAAAAAAAAATTGTTACCAGCGCCAAC
The DNA here is from genome assembly GCA_963583895.1 of Melanophora roralis. Classification (NCBI taxonomy): domain Eukaryota; kingdom Metazoa; phylum Arthropoda; class Insecta; order Diptera; family Rhinophoridae; genus Melanophora; species Melanophora roralis. The sequence goes on along the minus strand of OY757191.1, from coordinate 82,594,387 downwards.
ATAAAATATTAATGTTCATGTTTTAATTTAAGCATACATATGTTGAAATTTGGAAATTCAGTACATAACCTGACATGTGAGATTTTATAAAAACCATATGTGCATTTTGCAGCATATGCCAAATTTGCGAGCAATAAAAAACAATATTGCATTACATGCGTAGATCCAAGGGGGGGCATCAAATTTTAAGTTGGGTTTTTTTTGTTTACAAAAGCCGAATTGAATTTTTGGCTTTTTATAATACACTTTTCTTTCCTTTTTACCTATGGAATGCTTGCCTTTACTTTTTCTTTTTTCCTTAGGGCCTCCGGGTGGAGGTTGCGAGTTGGGCTCGCCACTACCTTTCCTAACTTAACCTATCATATACTTTTTTATGCATTTCCAATTTTACCTGTGCAAAATTTGTTCAACTCGGAAGACTGATGCAATAAATTTTATTGTGTAATTCCCATGGTTCGTTGGAGGAACATAGAGCCTCTTTTGCCTTGCTACCTCGGTGGAATATAGGGTCTCTTTTTTTTCTTAATAAAACTTTTTCCTATGCCCTAATCTTTAATAACATATTGCCGGTAGTGTTCCTTGCCCCACCTCCTAGATCTGCCTTGCCTATTTACTTTACTACATTATCATTTACGTAGACAACTGATGCCTTATAGTGAACGCGTTTATTTTTCTGAAGCTTTGTTAACTAAGCTGAAAAAATAAATACTCGAAACTAATTTTATTTCAAATAAAATCAAAGTATACTTTTAAACTAAAGGGGGTTCTTTTTAAAACGAAGCCTTAGAAAAAATTTAATGTAATTTTAAACCAACAGCGGATTAAAGCCACACGTACGTATTGTGTTAATTAATATAATGTGAACAAAATGCAAACTAATTTTAAGATAAAAATGAGTGAAAAAGTAATAAACCTTCTTAAAACAAAGTTACCTATACCCTGTTCACACATATATCTTAATTGCGTAGTAAGCAAATAACGCGAATTAAGGCCTTAATTGAGCTTATATTACCATACAAGATTTCAATTAATAAATTGAGCAATTAGTAGTAAATATCTTCAATAAATGAGTTAAACTCGAAGTGCAACCCTGCTGATTTAATGAGAACTGTGTTAAGTTAGTATAAAAGCTTGAAATCTTTTAATATGTATGCCATGGTGGAATAATAAGGTGACCTCGTCCCTACAACAATAACTTTATGTAAAAATTTTGCATTTATTTTGTTGTAGCAAGACTGCTAACAATGTTGCTATCACACATACGGTATACACAACCATAAATGACTTAAAAAATTTGCCAATCTAATCTAGAAAACATATGGCGTAAATAAAATTCAGCTGATCAGTTGCTCTTTCCATGTTAAATGCACCTTAAAAATGAAAATAATTAATTATTTAGCTGACATGTGCTAACTGAGTAAGCCTAATTATTTATGTGTGAACAGAAAACTTAACTGCTCAATTTACTTTAAATTGTCTCAATTTATGATGTATGTTTGAACATGGTATTAAATACATTTGAAATTTTAATTTTTTTTAATATTGTTTAATCAAGTTTTGTATAAAAATTTTGTTTTTTAAAACATTTGGAACTGAGTTATTGTACGTCTTGACGAGACGAATTCAAGCCCAGACAAATTTCAAAATCCAAATTTAATAAATCTGGTACTTTTATACTGGGTTTTTTATATACATACTGAGTTTGACGTTTGTTAAGGCATGAATTTGTCTCGTCAAGACGTACAATTATGATTTTTTAGGACTGCGTGGATTAAAAAAAATATATAGACATACTTAGACGATGTTCACACTCGTCAAGTATGCTTGATCAGTTTTTGTTCAATTCTATTTTGAGCTTGCATTTATGTTCATACACGTTTTGTTAAGTTTAGTCAAAATACATACTAACAAAAAGCTAACTTCGCGTAGCAAAAAGAAGAGGAAAAAAAAACTTGACGAGTACCGTCAAGTATGTGCCCACTTGTAACCTCTTTTTCCCGTTTCTCCTAAAAGATGATGACATAATGACTCGGACTTGATGTGAGTAAATCTCGTCATACACACAAAAAGGCAATGTTAAATTGAATTCAATAGGCAGTTATTGAAAATTTATACAACAAAATATTTTCTCTTTATTTAGCACTTGTATTAAATCATTAGTTTTTTGAGTTTTCGAGGTCGATTTTACGAAATTTTGACTAAAATCCGATGCTACATTTAATGAAAAAGTTTTAATATTATGTTAATTAATTAACAGCTTAAAAATCAAAACATATCGTTACCTTAATAAAGAAAGGCTCTTGATTTTTTTCTTTAAAAATAAGCAAATAACAACTCATTATGGATTTTCTATATTGACATACGATCGCACACCAAATCAAAAAAAAAATAAATTTAACTCAAAATCGTAATTTTTCTTGAGAGTCTTTAAAATGGTTCTAATTGCATAATCAAATTTAGTTCAACAGTACAAAAAAGAAAAAAAAATAATAATATGTTGCCCCAAAAGTTCGTGTTTTTAATGCCCCTCTTTTGGTATTTATAATGTCTAACATATTACAATAAGAATTAAAAAAACATGTGCGATATATATAAATCGTTAACTAAAATAAAGTTTGAGTTAACATGATCAGGCATGTTCTGGATTTCACTTTTTAATTTGAAAGTGCTTCAGTTTAAATTATTGGTTTTCTGCAAACTAATGTTTACGTTATCTTTTAAACTAAAGTGGTTTTTTCTAATTTAAATTGGAACACAGAACATGCCTAAAGTTTACAATCACACCATTTTTTTTTTATATTCGATAAACTATTTATTCGAATTAGAAATTAACATATATTAAAGTTTATTTAGTTATAAAAAAAAGAGGCGGCTAAGTTTGAGCCGACACTAAGCCAAAAAAAAAATTATAGGCGGCGACGCCTTAAAACATATGTTCGGCTGTCCAAGTGAGCCGGCTGCCAGTCGTTCGGCGCAGGTCGCTGTATCCATATGTATGTTTAACAGCGTTGCCAGTTGGTTACATTTGCTACACACGCCTATATCTAGGTCCGTGCTGAACCGATTGTTTTTTAATCATCTCCTGTATGTTCGAAGGTGTTCGGCAAACTTTTTTGCAAAAAGTTCTAATTTAAGTATCACACTGAATTATAAAAAGTCTCAACTTAAAGTTAATCATTTTTATGAAAACCTTTTTTCTTCTTTAAAAAACAAATTTTACTAATTTTTATAACCAAATTGAGTTTGACAGTAAAAAAGTGGTATAAGAAAGTTTAGTGAAACGCAAGCCATATTAAAATTTGGAACTGCTTTATGAAAAAAGAAATGATTTTGATGAGCTTGGAGCTTTGACGGTTTATGATATACTAGGGGCTTACACATGACTGTAACAGTGAAAAAACCACAGCCCACTTACACTTTTCCTCATTTTTCCGCCAACAATCTCAATGTTTTAGAATGGTTGGTTGGTTTTCGTGGTAGTTTGCTACACGCAAACTGTCAAGTAGAGTCTAAATGACCCCGTTTTGACCACACCACACCACTCGATAGGTGATAGGTCCCCCCTAAACCATAGTCCAAGGGAAAATGGAGTACTAGACCCACCCTGTCGCATTGATGTACCTAGACAGGTCGTTTTAGAATACGTGAACAGAAATTTTATGAAAGTGCTGTCATGTGTAAACGTAGACTTAATGTTCCATATGCATGCATGTGTATGTATAAACCTATATACGCACGTACTTATGTATGCACTTAACAAGAACAAACGGAAACAATTTAAAATGATAAAATCAAGTGTGACCAAGCTCTTGTCTAGCACGGTACCCCCTTGAAGCTTTAACTTAGTGTTGTTTATTATATACATATAAAAATATAATTTTTTATAACATGTATTTAACTACTCAGTGGGTTATTTAGATGCGAGGAGAGAAAAAATCTTGCAAGTGCACAAACATATCGTTACCTTAATACAGAAAGACCCTAACTCGCATTTTTTAAAAGCCCAGATTTTTGTTTATTTCGATAAAAGATCTGATCATATATCACAATATGCCGAAAAAAATCTGTACTTAAACAGGTAAGAGCGCTATATTCGGCTGTGATGAATCATATATACCCTTCACAACCCATAGGGGTAGGAAAATGTTTGGGAAAGGAAACTGATGGGGGTCAGTTGTTCACCTAATTTCTCTAAGGCCGACTCTGGGTAAGTTTTGGGCGTTTTTAGATGTTTTTGTAAATTATGTATGGCAACCCCTTTTAGGTGTTGGAGATAGGGGGTAAGTATGTTCGAGGAAAATGTTTAAAAGGGAAAACTAATGGCGGTCTGTGATGCATTTTATTCCTCTAAGGACGACTCCAGGAAAGTTGTAGGGGTTTTTGCTTTAATTTTTTCAAATTTTGTATGGCAACCCTGTTAGAGGCTGGAGATAGCAGTAACTACATATGTTCCACGAAAATGTTTGGGAGGAATAATAATTCGTGGTGGGTCTTACATTTGACATTTTTAAGAGCACCCTGGAAGCTCTGGGAGCGATAAAAAAAATTAAACCTTGTATATCACCCCTGTTAAGGGGCACCAATTGAGTACAAGTATGTTCCACAAAAATGTTAGTGTGGAAATGTTAATGGGAGTCGGTTTTACATTGCGCCCTTTTAGGGACAACTCCGGGGCAGTTGTAGAGGTTTATATGTTCAACTTTTAGAGAAATAAACAGAGGTAGTCGTGCTTGCTGGCTTTTATATCTGTCAGTTGTCGGGCGATTTTGCTGAATTTCAATAGCAAAATTCTCGCAAGTATATCTGATGTTTTGATACCACAAACAGTTCCGAGAAATATTAGGGAGTTTTAGAAACTTGATTTCAACAGATTAACGGACAGGCGGACGTAAGGACATCGTTAAATCAACTTTCCTATCTATAGGGATCAAGAAAATATACTTTATGGGGTCGCAAATGGATATTAAAGAAATTAAAAACGGAATGACAAACTTTCATATACCCTTGCCACTAATGTGAAGAGTATAAAAATACGAGTAAGGGCCTTTCCATATTAGGGTAACGATATGTATGTTTCAATATATATAAACAAAAAAATGGTTAAGACTTATTTTACCCGCATGACAAGACTACGATAAAATTATTAAAGTGAACATTAGTTCAGAAGCTCTTCAGTTAAAATATACACACATTTTGAATGAAAAAACTTAACGATTAAAAATTGTTTTTAAATTTTATTTTTTTAAATTCAACTTGTCAAACGTAAACCAATTCAGTATTAAAAAGAAAAAGTTGACAGTTGCATAAGCAAATTTTACTTTCCTTCTCGATTTTGTTTAAAATTACGAGTATTCGAAATAATTGTATGAAGATGCATACTCTGCTGCAATAGTTGCTAAAAAATACACACTTGATATTTCACATCAGAAGAGAATATTAAAAGTTTTCCTAAATGGGACAAAGTTGTTAGACCCAAAAAGCATTCCCCATGACTAAAGGTTTTCTTATCTTTCATATTAATGCTTTAAAAATTGAAGTAAACGAAAACTATAGATCATTTACATTTTCAATATTGTAGCATCGACAAAATGCCAAAGTCGGCGTTTCAAGTATGTAAAGAAAAAAAATATCACAAAAAATATCACAAAATATAAAATCTCCTAAACTAGCTAATACGTAAATTTTATTTAAAATAAATCTCTCAATTTCCAAAAAAATATATGAAAATTACTCATTCTGTTATCAGGCAGCAACATTTAATTAGAGACATTAATTCGGTCGGTTATTCATAAATATTTAAATAAATAAAATGTATTTTTTTTAAGTTAAAAAAAAAATTAAACTTGTTTAAGCAATTTTTTATCTAAACGTACTGTATGGCTTTTGAGTATTAAGTTGTTACCTAAAAACATGATTCTTCAAAACAAATAAAAAGATGAACATAATGATTAAAAAAATAAGGGTTAAAGCAAAAAATCGGCGTTTAAGTATTTTGTAGTTTATTTTTTTTTTGGTTTTGAAATGTTTGTTCTTTCTTTTTAACTTGATTTGGCTTGGCTTGATTAAAATTTTTGATCGACTTAAGTAACTTGACTTTGTTAGACTTAACTAAAAACGATTCAAACATACAACTGATAACGGGCATGAGAATGATCTTCTTCGCCGCAGCTCGAAATATAGCAAGTAGTAGCATCAGGTTCCAACATCGCGATATCAATAAGGCGCCGACGTCTATTCCTCTCGATTAACTCAACTGCTCCAAGAAAGCATTCCTTGTCCCAATATTTGCGCCCATTGGCAGTATATTGCTAACTCCATTGAAAATTCTGCAAAACTCGTACCTGTGACTCGTTTCTATAACTTGCAAGAAGTGTTCCAGTTATTAACAGTGTGGTTCATGTAATTTGAAAATAATTTAAGTCAAAAAAAAATTATTTCTTTGATTCATTCTGTCTTCTGCAACTATAAATTTCTCGACTAAACAACTTCTCATATTTAATACAAAAGCGAGTCGCTGGTTACCAAAATGTTCTCAAAAAAACTGACAAGAAGTGATGAAAACTAACTACAGAGACAGCCACACGGAAGAAAAGGAAGTCTTTTTCGATGGGAGAATCCAATGTGTGAACACGAGACTTAGGGCTATGATGAAGTTTTTTTCCTGTAAAGACCAGCATGGCAATCTGGTGACACATAAGGATAGCGTTCTGAAAAAAGATTTCCCTTATAAATACACCACCGACCAGATTGCACACTACGTTAAATCCTGGAGTAAAATTTTAAGACACAGATTGACAGTTAGGAAATACACGCCGATTAAAATGCCGCTTTAAAAACTCCGAATGATGAAAAAGGATTTGAGGCTTTGCCTGAACTCGGCAAACCTGCAAAGCTGATCAGATTGTGCAGGATAACTTTGACAGATACAAGATCATCAGCTAAGATCAGAAAAGACCTTTCAGAGCCGTTTACCACCCAATGGAGGTCTAAATAAGGCAACAGTCTGTCGTGCGGCCTTTTCAATGTTTTATTGGAAAAGGGTCGTACGTGACGCAACAGTTAATAGGAACGGCAAAATTTTTACCAAGGGTCACATACTGCTCGAGTGTTTCGATGATATCGACATCACGAGACAAACATTGCGAGGTCTTACTTCTCCTTTTGTTAAAAAGAATCAGCAAGAATTGGTTGGCAGTAAATGAAGGCAAGACTAAGTTGAGTTCTTTCCAGGAAATTGGTAACTACAACCTTGAGGAATTCGTGTACCTCGGATCTGCCATAAATAAAACTAATGACATCAGTATGGAAAAAAGCAAAATATTATACTTGTTAATAGATGCTTTTTTGTACTAAGCAAACAAACCAGGACCGTTTTTCGGCAGACAAGGCTCACACTATACAAAATACTTCTTATCAGCACTACTATACGGCGCGAAGGCATTGGTAGTTGCTCAAGCAGATAAATGAGTTCTTTCAATGCTTGAGAGAAAAATATCTCGCAAGTAATATTGATCAATTTACGTAGGCAGAGAATATCGGCATCGTACAAACCAAGAGATGTATGAGTAAATGCCTACATCGATGGAGTCAAGCTTTTAAAAATCTAAAGACTGCGCTGACTTAGTCATGTTGTGCGAATGAATGAAGATGCTCCAGCGAAAAAAGCGTTCGAGTTTAATCTCGAGGGAAGACGCAAAAGGGGACGACCGAAACTCCGTTGGAAAAACCAGTTCCAAAAAAGCCTTTCCAAACTGAAAGTGACAAATTTGAGAAGGGACACAGAAGAACGAAGTACTTGGAAATCAATTCTTAGTTCGGCCAATGGTCGAAGTAAGCATATATATATGTATTTCTATTCATTTATAGCCTGTTTACCGATGTCGAACGAATACTTTCGTTCGCATGCTAAGCGAAAGAAAACTGATTTCGGTTTACCTAACTATACTTTAAGCGAACGTTCACTCGAAAGACAAGTCGAACGAAAACAAAAGCATTTTCATACAAAATTGGGTTTACCTAAGTCGAACGCAAGCTAAATATGCGAACGTAAATGTCAAAATCAGTCACATGTTATTTTGCTTTCGAGTGCCATAAAAGTATGTAGTTTTTGATGTAAATTAAAGACCACGGTGTATTAAAATGCTAAAAACTATAAGTTAAATATGTTCTCAAGGGTTATTGGTTAAAACATCATATTGTTTAAAGCAAAAATTAAATGAAATTTGATTTTAAAAAAAATCTACAAAAATTTTGTATGTTTTAATTATGAAATGTTGTCAGTGATGTCAATTATGCCGAATTTTTATTTAACTTAAGACCACTTGTAGGAGTTTGTAAGCAAATACAACAAATTAGGTACTGACTGCGTTATTTTTGTAGCTAAGCCATGGTTTAAATATCCCAAGAACCTAGGACTTGTTAATATTATGCTATGTTAATTTTAACATGAAAAAAGATACACATTATTTAAAAGGACATTTTCTTTGTCTGTTAGTGCTTTATAATTTAAGAAAGTTAGCATCACGGCTATATGTATAAAAAATGTTCTTATTGAGAAAGTGAGTGCATACTGTTGGGAGGCAAAAAAGTTGGCAACGTAAACAGACATTATTACAAAACTTATAGCAAAATAAAATATATATGTATATATTTTGATCCACAATTTAAAGGGAAAAAACAAATTTTTAAATTTAAAATGGATTTGAAGTATTGATTTTAATGAAAATTTCGCTTAACAAATCTATTGCAAATTTAAAAATTGTTTTATGCAAATGCCCCAAAGTATGTAAGCATTTTACTATTTATATTTTTCTCTGTTAAAAACGAACCTGTCAGTAAAGGCGAACGATAGTTGTCGAAATACGTAAACCCAAATTTATTCGAAAGCGAGTGACTAGCTTTCATTCGTATAGGTTTTCGTTCGACCTCGTTAAACAGGCTATTAGTTTTATTAAAGCTTTTAAATTTGTTATTACGTTGTAGAATAATGAAGAGCTCTTTGGCATAATAATATTTGCAGTGTGTTAGTTAATAATGGGTATTTAAACTATAAATTATGTAAACACTTACATAAACTACTTATTGCGGTTATTTAATGTTAAACGTTTGACAATAAATAAACATTGAGGTGGGTGGCATGGCACACCGCAACAAGTTTTTAAGTTTTACTGTAACACAGCAATATGTTAATAGTACTTGACCACATTTGGGTCAGCCTAAGATATATCAAACCAACGTATTTTATTTAAACAGGCAAACCATTAGGAAATTTTTAAAGAAAAAAGAAACCTCCACAATATACTTCTTCTTCTCAAGCACATGCCTTAATAAACAAAAATGTAGTGAAAATATCAATTGACGTGACTTCAAATTAATGTCAAGTATTTGAAGTATGTATTTTTGAATGTAATTACCACAGGGTGGCGTTAAAAGCAATTCTTCCTTTTACTATTGTATACATATAAGAAGGTTTTATTTAATATAAAAGAACGTTTTTAGCAGCTGTATTTATATTTTTTATAAATAAAGCAAATTCTATACTCCATAGCATCACATTTTCAACACTTAACACTAAACACCCACATTAATACGTGGTAGAAGTATAACGTGTTTGTCGTAATGTTTGTAATGTTGAAAAGTAAAAGTCTTTAAGCCATTTTAGAACTCGACCTAAATTGTGCTACAAAGTAGTTTCAGTATGATATGTACATACATTTTGGACAAAATATTGGTAATATAGAATGGGGGGAGCGGTAGCTACCATATAAATGAACAACTTTTATACAAGTTTTGATACACTTTATTTTGAAAACTATAACAGCTATCGAATTTGCTGAATAGGATCAAAGGGGAGCGGTAGATTTCCTACAAACTATCCACTTTAATGAAATTTTTGATACGACATATCTCGAAAACTGTAAGAGCTACCGGCTTCAAACTTTCCAGAAGGTATCTCTGTACAAGGAGCTCGAGAAGCAGCATTTTCAATGCATACACTTAATGGTTTTTTAATAGCTGTAACGTTTATATAAACAAGTTTACATATCGCACTGGTTCCTCTAAAGGGAGTCAATTCAAAATTTTTCAGTTCTCACTTTTTACAAGAAATCGATGTACCGTGGTAATTTTTTCGCTCTCCCTAAAATTTGTAAATTTTAAGTTGACTCTCTTTAGAGGAACCAGTGCGATATATGCACATAAGTATATGGATTTATTTGCAAATGTTGTTACATATGTACAAAAGTTGTGCCAATACGAAGTAAAAAGTTTATCTTACATAAAGATTTTTGTGGCATAAATTAAGTAATTTCCCCTACATTATTTTTTATAATTTTCTCAAGAGCGATATGAAAAACTTGACCGAAACTTTTGTGTACGTGTATTTTGCATCTTCCTCGAATTAATTGATTTTATAGACTAAAGTTTAGTCACTAAACCCATATGCTGCTTTAATCAAAATAAGAGCAAAATTTGGGGTAAAGGTAATTTCGTTTACACATTAGTGTTTAAGTAACTCAATAATTTGTTAAACACAATGAAAATATTTGAGAGAGCAACTAGAAATTGTTGTTTCGAAAATTCTAAAAATGGCAAAGTAAATCGAGAAATTTTTGAAGTAAATAAAAGTGTTTTTTTTTAGGGGGCACACACAAAAATATAATTGACAACAAAATGTGTTTATTAGCGAACAATTTACTCAGAGTGCAAAGCCGATTGGCTGACAGCCGGCTCATAGTCGCCGCCGAAACATGCTGACATTTTTAAGAACACGCCGGCCTAGGCTTTTTAGTTTAGCTAAATTTTTATGCCGGCTGGCTACCGTAGCCGCCGCCGACCGTCAATATACACCGGCTTCGCGCTCCGAATTTAATTGCCAAAAGTTAATTGTAATTTTATTTCTATAATCAAAGGTCAGTTATGTCAGCATTATAGAGTTGGGTTTAACAGCTCGTTTAACTGATCGCTCTCTTTAGCTCAGCTTATCTTACTGAACTAGGTCGCTCTTATAGTTCAGTAGTTTAATAAGCTCAGTAGTTCAATTGACTTGGTAGGTCAACATAAAATTTTTATTGCAACTCTCTCTAAGCGAAACCGTGTTATATTAAAAGTATTTAAATCATAAAATGTGCAAAATATGTGGATTTTTTGTAATAAAACGAAGAAAAATTTATTTTGAAAATATTTTACTATTATAGGACTCAGTTCAGTAATAAAGGTAAACGAAACAGAAAATAACTCAAAGAAACATGAACTAAAATACACAAAAAATCAAAATAACCGATGAACTGCTGAACTACGGAGCTTAAAGCGCTTAGTGAACTAGCCCGCTCACATAGTTCAGTTTACTGAATAGTTCAATTGAACTAGATCGTTCATGAACTGCACAACTCTACAGCATTATACAAATATTGAATACAAAGTATGTAAATGTATTATATTAACTTCATTGCTATTGATTTTAGTTGTTGTTTTTTGCCAAAAATATTTATGTATGTGTTTTTATTACTGTTTATTAATTCATTAAATGCAGAAGTATATTTTTGGAAGTTAAATGTGGAAGAGATGTGACAACTTACTTAATACACACGCATTCACACACTGATGTTTACATTATACACTTGCACAAATAGAACAAATAAGTATTGCAAAAACAGGTATATCTTGTACATCCATGTACATACCAGTTCTTTTTGGTGTAAGTGTGTGAATAAGTGTAAATGATATTGTATGGTTTTGCTTTTGCGCACTTACTCTACTCTTATAAACAAATATTGTTGTTTATGGTTTTGCATTGAGTGTGGAATGTATTTGTTTTTTTTTTTGTGCTGAATAACAATGGTATCATAAATATTTTCTTATTACTGTTGATACAACAAATACACAAGATCGTTTATATAAAAGGTTGTGAATGAAACAAAAATTTGATTTTTAAAGTTTATTGTAGCTATAGTGTTTAAAAATGAATAAAATAAATTTAAAAAAAGCATTTTTTTATCTCAAGCTCAAAAATTAAGATAAAATAATATATATTTATTTTGTATTTTTTAATAATTTAAATTTTAATTTCAAATTTGACTTTAATATATATAGTTACGATGCATTTTATTTTTTTTTTTAGCTAAATTTGTTTAATTTATTTAAATAAAATTTAAAAAATAGAAAAACTGGCTCATGAAGCCAGAATAAGAAAACACACCAAAAGTACTTATGGTTAAACATCATTATTTGTATGTAACTGTTTCAACGAAACATAGAAAAACAAATTTGTTATTCTTGTTCTCATTTTACCGAACTACACCATATTTAATTAGAGAACACACCAATACCAACTTATAACAAAAACACAAAGCTACCCTGAAGGAAACCTGGGGACAAGTGTCCCCATGTCAACGCTTCTGTCGACTATTATGGTGCCTTTTTGGCGACATTGTCAACAATACGTCTACAGTTTTGTATTAATCTTTGATAAAAAGAAAAGAAAACTGCCAACTGCAAATTAACGCTTCATTTCGCCGTTTAACGCAAAAATGTATCAGCGACATAATGATCTTTTTTAATTGTTTATTTTTTCAGTTGTGCTATAAAAGTAATTTGTATACACAGTTCATACCTATTTTTAATGGCAGACGCATGTTAAATGTCTATTGCAAGAACATATTGCCAGTGGTATAGCTAATTAGTAGTACTGTAGACTAAAATTGCTAAAAGGTACTAGTAAATCACTGGTTCCAATGGCTACATATGACTCCAACGGAAGTACCTTGTCAATAGTACCAATGTCAGTAGTGGATTTTCAATGACACTCCAATGTTAAATGTCTATAGCAAAACGCATTGCCTGGGGTATAGCTTGTCAGTAGTACTGGTGACAATGTCAATAGTGAATTTCTAGTGATTCACTATTGACATTTCCTGCAGGGTACTTATCAATACACACTAAAAGCTGAAAAACACACAAACTGGTTGTTAAAGATATAACTTTGCAAGAGTTTAGTTTACATATGTATATATGTGTGTGTATGTATGTGCTTAGGTTAAAAAAATATTTAAAATTTCAATAGAACATTTTAAGAAATTTAAAAACACGAATTTTTTTAATTTGCATTGTAAATTGTTTACGAACGTAAATAAATAAAAATTTTTGATAATTTTTGTTTTGTTTAATAAAAAAGAAAGAGACAATAATAACATTCGCACAATTTGACCCTAAAAACAATTTGTGTTTCCTTAATAGTCGATATATACTTATACTAACATATGGGTAATTCCATTGTCACGGGTGTGACAATTATAATTATATTTTTGTTTATGCTTTAAATAATTAGAATTTGTAACTCAATAAGTAAGAGCGCTGTATTCGGCTGTGCCTAATCTTATACACCCATCACACTGGTCTTTTTATATTCCCAGCCAAATGATCTAGCCAACCGCAAATAATATAATTTAACCAAATAACTTTGTGTCAGATTTGAAGTCGACGGAAATCCTTGTTTCTGAAAAAGAGGACTTCACAAAATGTAAAAGGTTTGAGGTCGACGGAAAGAGACTGCAATGCTCTTCTCATGAAGCACGTGGGAGATTTAATTCAATTAAATTAACTCGGTTTTCCAAATACTAACTGAGTACAAAAGAGGGGTTTCTTCTGGGATTTCTCGCCCCGAGAGTTTCCTGCAATTTCAATTAATATTCTTTTCCGCTTTCCCGGGAATTTCTTAGCGGAATCCCAGAAAATTCGATTATTTTAATCTCTGTATACTTCTTGCTTTAAAAAATTTTTCCTAAAAAACATATTTTTTCACAAATAAATTATTTTTTATGGTGAGATAAAGATAAGTTGGTGGCCTTTTTTAATATTTAAACATAATTGCATGGATGTTTTATAACAAAAAAATTCTTTACAAAATTATGAAACTTCTCTACGTTTTCAAGCTCCCTCGTTTAATTTAAGACATTTCCAACAATCCATGGGGAGAATATAATGAAACTACATTTTAAAAATACATACAGATCTATACTTACGGTGTAGTTGTGTAGATCTATAAGCTTCAGTTAAGGCAAGTTCTAAAGGCTTAGCCGTCAGGAAACCGGAACTAATTAGCTGGTGCTCTTAAGTCATGTAAAAGCAAAAGCTGCTTCTTTGCTGCTTTTTATGAAACTGAGATTACTTTTCAGAAATGTGTGTTCTTTTTGTGCAAAGATAATCTTGTGCAATCTTATAGGACTTAAAGTCATTACACAAATCGATTTTAGAAAAAGAGATGAGAAGAGAAACAAAAAAATTTAGAAAGAACTTTTACAAACCAAAGGAAAAGCACAGCCAGCGATAGGTTTGTAAACATATGAAAAAGATTTATATTCTACTGTACATAAATTAGCCGCTGTGAATGTGTTTTCATTAGGCTTTTTATAAAGCTAGTTAGTCCAGTCAATTTTCCTAAGAAAGTACAATACATATAATTTAAATGCTACATGTATTAGGCCATTACAAATGGACTAATAATAAAATAGGAGTACAACAGAAGTTTACAGAAGTTTTGCGGCAAACTTAAAAGTAACTATAAATTTTTCCTTTTATTTATTTTTTAACTTTCTAAGCAAGTTGTTAGCGTTCTTAATTTAAATTTCCAATTAGTTTTAAACACATATAGTTGTATATATTACTATGAAGCGGGATCCCGGGAATTTTTAAAATATTCCCCCTTTCCCGGGAAACCAAAAAGTGCGGGAAATGAAAAACCCTAGTACATAAGTACTTACGTACGACTGTATGTATTAAATAATTACATCATTTTTTTCATTTTGTTTACAAAAAAAGTAAATGGAACAAAAGTCGAGACAAAATAAATTTATTTTGAACCAACTAAATATATTATAAATTATATAATTATGAGAATCATAATAGCGTCCAGCCGGTAATAAATTAAGTGTGAACCAAAAAGCAAAACAGCAGTTACGCCAACAACATTCTAAATATAACAAATATGAAGGTCACTTGACGTGACCAACTGTTGTTGTTTGTCTCCAATGTTTTGTATACTTAAGTATCATTCTATACAAATACTTAATTACATTGAAAACAACATATGTATGCATGCATGTACTACATACAAATTTGTTTTTATGTTCAAAATATGTTGACACAAAAGCCGTATATGATCATGTTTAAAATTTTGCTTCTTTTCGTTTTTATTTTTAACACTTTTGTAATTTGATGCATTTGGTTTTTCATACGGATTTTTTTTACTCTAAAATATTCTCTGCTATTAGCGCAGCAGTGTACATTAAAAGGATTTAAATTAAATCAGGGTAAATGATGTAGAAGATTTTGAAACCAACAGCATCAAAGCAAAAAGGGTTGTTTTTTATTTGTTGATTATGCCAATAACTTCAGATTTGCATAATTTCTAAGAAACCATTTAAAGTGTTGAAAAGTGAACACATGTTCATGTTATTTCAGTTTTCTTTTTTTTGTATGAGAAAGAAAGAAATGTTAAATTGAAAGAAAATAACTATATAGAGTGGCTCATAGCTTACTTGAAATTAGAATATTTTATTTTATATTACTTTAACAGAAATCAAAAAAAATCTGAACTTTTTTATATTGTCTTGTAGCTAGTCTAATTAAGTGAAAATATGCGAAATTGCAATTTAAAAATGTATTTTTTAGATCTCCTATAACGGAAAACATTATCAATCATAGTAGACATATTTAGGTCGCAGCTTGTTTCAACCAGCCATTTTAAAAGCTTCAAGATTGGCAGCATTTCTTGACCAGCAGCAAATTTCGATGTATGTTTCCCTACAAATAAAATTACGTTAAGAAATAGTTTTGGCAGTTTCTCAGCAAATTTCAATATAGGACGGGGTACTTACGTAAAACAATGGGAATTGGTAATAAAACATTATAAAAATGGTAACTCTTCGGCGCGAGTGTCTCAAATATTTAACAGTTCAAAGGGTTACGGCCCAGTTTAAGCAAGAAAAAACTTATTTGATTAAGGTAGAAAAGCTCCCCCCAAAATATTGACCGACGCTATATTATTCAAAAAAAAAACAGGAAAATCGCAAATTATCGGATCCAATACTCAAAGCTACAACGATTAAAAAAAACATGCTGCGCAGGGGCTATTCCACGATTTAAATGGTAGTCTGAAGTCTGAAAAAAACATTTTATTAATTAAAAAAAAAATTAAGTAACACGCCTTTAATTCGCCAAGGAGCATATTTCAAAGGATTAAAATCATTGGAAGCATGTTATATTTGCTGACCAATCGAAATTTATTATTATGGGCTCAGACGACCAACCAGGGTACACGTATATCAGGAAGCCTCAGATAAACAGCTGAGTAACGGTATTTCGTTATATTAATGTCAAATTTTGTTTCTGTTTAAGTATTTTCTCAACAACTGTAGTATTGTAAGAAAAACCAAAAAGAAGAAGAAAGATTTTGTGAGTTTTTGTTATTTGTCTTTGACATTCTTATGACGGTTTAGTTGTTTTTGTAGAATCGTTCCTACCTGATATAACGTGTACCTTGCGACCAACCATATGTTTGTTGTAAGGCTAAAACAAAGCTTCTATATAAAAAATTTAAAAGCTTTGGTTAGACACATTGGTAGAAGCGTAATGGTTTCGATACAGGCAGGTCAGCAAGTGGTGGAGGAACTATGGAGTTTCTTGGAAATACGATTGGCAAATATATGCACCTTGACAAATTCAAAAATTAGGAATAAAGAAGGATTTATATTTCTACGAAGACAGCAATCCGAAACATAAATGCCCAATATTTAAAGATGGTTTGTTTGAAATCGTCCCCACTTCACACAAGTACCAGTCACAGTCACATAATTTAAATGTAATTGAAAGTTAATGGGAGATTTAAGATAAAAATAACTCTAAGGAAGAATAGGAGAAATAGTCTCCTTAAATTATTTAATAAAAAACGGTTCAAAGCTCTATTTGGTCAAAAGAAAGGAAGGAAAGAAAATTTTATGTTACTGGACGAAAGGTGCAGAAAAAAGTAAGCTCTTCCTTACCCCTTTTGTCTACAAACAAAAATTGCATGGAAATAATTGCATGAAAAATTTCATCGTGTAAGTCTGGTATATGATTAATATTATATCAAGTACGTTTAACACTTACTTAAACAGCATTATGTAAGCGCAAAAATTGAAACACTTGCTTTTAGCTTCACAGTCAAAATCACAATGATCTTTTTATTATTTCGCTTTATAGGTATTTACAATTAAACCTTAGCAACTAGAACTCCAAATTAACATAAAGTACTTCTTACTTAAATACACATTAGAGAGAAAAAGACAAATATATTTAATATTTACAACATATAGCAAACATAAACCGTTATTTAGGAATACATATTAAAATACATACATAATGCAATAAAGAAACAAAAGAATAGTGTAATGACAAATAACGCATTTATATCAATAACAAGAATACCCTGCAAGCATCACCCCACTAATATTGCTACAACTCGGCCATCCTGACCATGAGATCACCTGATCTCATGCTATTTACTTGACCCTGTACGCCCCCCAAACCACGGGCGCATATTGGAAACTGCCCAAACGCCTTTGTAAGGTGTGCGAGACTGTTGGAATCCCTCAACATCTTCGAGTAAATAGCGATCATTTCTTAAAACTTTAGATACCCTATAGGGACCTTTATATTTAGGAATTAGCTTTCGCGATACTCCAGCTGTTGAGTCAAAGTTCTTCACCATTACATAATCGCCATCCCTATACATCATTGGAGCCTTTCTCTGCCTATCAACATATCCCTGACTATAGGCCTGTAACTTCCTTTGTCTCTCAGCAGCACCTAACCTTATCTCGCCAATATTCTCTCGCTTCCCGCCATCTATATCCACAAGATACTGGTCCGAAAATTTCGAAGCCTTTCCCCGTTGCCCCACACCAAACAGCATCACACTCGGGCGCTGTCCCACCGACTTATGCACGGTATTGTTAAGAGTGTATTCGACCTGCCCTAGGACCGTATCCCAAAATATACCCTTTCCCGGTTCAACCAGTTTTGCCAGCATAGGCCCAAGTGACCTATTGACTCTTTCCACCTGCCCATTAGCCTGAGGAGAACCCGTTGCGACTAAAATCTGCCTAATGTCGTGCCTAGCCAAAAAATCTGTAAATTCCTTTGAAGTAAAGCATGCCCCACGGTCACTAACAATACACCTAGGTCGACTATAAGATCTAACGTAGTCTTCCATCGCAAGTATGGCCTCCCTTGAGTTAGTCGTTTTCGTCGGGTAAAGTCTAACAAATTTAGTACAGGCATCGACTACAACAAGGATGTGTTTCATCCTACGACCATTATCCACTGGGCCAAAGTGGTCAATATGTATCGTATCAAACGGAATCTCCGGTTTTGGAATACTATGCAAAAACCCCTCCCCCTTGCCATGTTTAGACGAATACGCTATGCACTTGATGCAGTTATTTATGTGCCTAGTTGACTTTTCCCTAACTTTCGGGAACCAATAGCTCTTTAGAATCAGGTCAGCCATCTTATCTACACCCACATGCCCCATTTCATCGTGGTACCTATATAAAATTTTATCCTCCATGTCCCCCGGAACATAGAATAATAAATTACCTTCGTTACTTTTCCTATACAGCACCCCATTACGCATCTCATAAAAACTATGCTCTGACTTCTGAAGTTCATGCCTCAATTCCTTTAACTTTGGGTCCCTATTTTGGCAAATAATCAAATTCTCCTCAAATGTATTCGACTCAATCACCAATATGTTAGTGCATCTACTCAGAGCATCAACGTGCTGCATTCTATTACCTGACCGATGTTCCAGTCCGTATTCAAAATTTTGAAGCTCCAAGGCCCACCTTGCAATCCTCGGATTGAGTTCCTTTCTGTTTAATGTCATTGTCAGAGAATTGCAGTCCGTAACAATTTTAAATTTCTTGCCCTGAAGGTATATTCGAAAACGTTTCAATGCGTAGACTATAGCCAATGTTTCCAGTTCAAAGCTATGATATTTTGACTCAGTATCAGTTGTCCTCTTTGAAAAATAAAATATTGGGTGAAACTTGCCATCGTCCTTTCGTTGTAACAAAACCGCTCCAAACCCAACAGAACTTGCATCACAATGAAGTTCCGTTTCGTCCTTTGGATCGTAAAGTGCCAGTACCGGTGACTCAACAAGTTTTGACTTGAGTAATTCAAAGGATTTAAGCTCAGCCTCCCCAAAAACAAATTTCCGATCCTTCCTCGTTAGGTCATACAAAGGTTTGGCTATTATCGAAAACTCCTTAACAAATCTTCTAAAATAAGAGCACAATCCCAGAAAGCTCTGCAAAGAATGGCACTTATCCGGTACCGGAAAATCTCTTATCGCCTTAAGCCCTTTATCATCAGCCCTTATCCCGGCCCCATCAATCGTATAACCGAGATATTTTACTGAGGTCTGAAAAAATTCACACTTGTCGTTCCTTAGTTCCAAATTATTTTCGACTAGCCGATTAAAAACCTCCCTTAAAATCTCAAAATGTTCATCCTTATCCACGGTGGCTATCATAATATCATCCAGATATACTATAACCTTATTGTCCCTTATCATATCTGCAAAAATTTTACTCACAAACCTTTGAAAAACGGATGGCGCATTTTTCAAACCAAAGGGCATCCTTAAAAATTCAAATTGACCTAACGGGGTCACAAATGATGTATACTTAACTGACTCGGGATGAACAAAAACATGAAAAAACCCGTTCTTCAAATCCAACTTTGTAAAAAATTTTCGACCCGAAAGCCTATCCAACAAATCATCAATCAGAGGTATCGGGAAATTGTCCTTCACGGTCACTTTGTTGAGGGTCCTATAGTCTACACACATTCTTAAGTCACCTGTCTTCTTTCTTACCAAAACAATAGGTGAAGCATACTCCGACTCACTCGGCCTTATGTACCCTTTCTCTAAATACTCGTCCAACAGTTTCTGCAACTCCATTCTCTCCGCGTACGATAACCTTCTAGGTCCACAGTTAAAACATTTATTATCGCTTACTCTTAATATTATTTCGCTATACACCTTAGGCTTGGGCGGACGTTCAGGTTCTACGTAACGATCATTGTATAGGCAGCCTAACTTACAAATTTCACGTTGACTTAGGCAATCTCCTACCACAAAATCAAATGCGGTATTCACCCCTACATCAATAGAAAGTATTGCCCTTTCAAAATCTTCATCATAACTAAAATCATTATTAACATCATGAGATACCAATTTATAACCAGCCTTCCTTAAAAAATCTTTTCCTAGAACACATTCATGTGACGTTGTGTCATCAGAAACAACCAAAATCTCCATATCAATAAACCTATTTTCCATATATATAACACATTTTAGTTTCCCATAAACTTTCAATATAGATCTATTTATTCCAAAAAAAATATTATCAGAACATAAAAGATTATTCAAATCATTCAAATTAATAAACTTCAAAATGCTTGCTCTTCTCACAAAACTGACCACGCTACCTGAATCCATTAGACATTCTAAAGAAAATTTATTATTATAGTTATTATCTAAAGAGAACTTAAAATACCTTACATATTCATCATTTTCAACTAGTTGTACTGCTGCTGGTTTTCTCTCCGGGCAACTAGCTACTCTGTGCTCCATGCTTCCGCATCCGTAACACGCTCCCATCTGTCTCTTTGGTTTCTGACAGTTTGCAGCAAAGTGGCCGAATGAATTACAATTATAGCATCTTGACCTATCAACTGTTGGCTCGTTTGTATGCAAAATTTTTTCTGGTGGACGTCTACTTTGTTTAAGCTCGATCTTGGAGAATGCTTGAAGAAGCTGCGTCTTACTATTATAGCACTGAAGACTTGCCTGCACTTTGAGTTGGGAGTCAGGAATACCCTCAATGATGTGTTCGATCAGTTCATCCTCATCAATGCCAAGTTTCCTTGATAGCATTATCTTCTCATTGTAATATTCACTGAAAGTCTCACTGTACTTCCACTTACGAGCCTCGAAGTTTCTGCGCATTATTAGTTTATTCTCTTTTTTACAAAAAACTTCCTCCACCCCGTCCAAAATATTTTCGGTATTAGCGTCCAAAAAATTTGGCTTTGAATGAAGCCACATTTGTGCCTTTCCTTTTAGTTTGCACATCATCAGTGTTTTCATTGTACTTTCATCAACACTATATGCACTACTAATATTTTTGAACTGACTTATCCATATTTCAGGGGGTTTTTCGCCGTCATATTCTGGGATCATATCTTTCAGCACATTAAATGACACTTTCATATTACCTGAACTCATACCGGTGCCCTCTAGTTGATCATGATTTGAATTATTATTTTTAGCAGCCGCCATCATTTCACATCTTTTTTCGGCTTCCGTTATCATTTTTAACAAATCATTTTCTTTTCGAAGCAACTCTTTTTCTCTTTGAATTAATTCCAACTCTTTTTTCAGTACATTTACAAATTCATGTCCAATAATTTTCCCCGATACATTTTGTTGTTTTTCTGCACGTTCATTTTGCTGTACTTCTCTATCATTTGTTTGACGACGTTCGTTTTCCTTTCGTAATGTACTATCATTTTCTTGACCACACTCATTTTCCTCATTATCATTCTCTTGGCCATCCACATTCTCCTTGCCTGCACGATCATTATTATCTGATTCAACGTTTTCGACAATATATATGTCGGATTCACCACTTGTCGCCATTGGGCATTCGCCTCTTTCAGCGGCCGGTACTTCATTAAGGCGAACAAGTAACGTACCTTTTGTGCCAGCTGTTGGTAGCCCAAGCTCCCGCAGCCAAACACGTAATTGCGCAGATGTATATTCACTTCCGTTCACTTCCATTAGACTTCAATTGTTTTTTGTTTTAATTTTTTATATTCTATAAGTTTTCTTTTTTTTTTTTTCTCACAGGCTCTACTATCCTTAAAAGTTTCTTAACTGTCTATTAATATTTCAATATATTTAACGAGAGAAAAAAAAATCACTTTTTATTTATTAAGAATCCCACTTCTGATTTTGTAAGCGCAAAAATTGAAACACTTGCTTTTAGCTTCACAGTCAAAATCACAATGATCTTTTTATTATTTCGCTTTATAGGTATTTACAATTAAACCTTAGCAACTAGAACTCCAAATTAACATAAAGTACTTCTTACTTAAATACACATTAGAGAGAAAAAGACAAATATATTTAATATTTACAACATATAGCAAACATAAACCGTTATTTAGGAATACATATTAAAATACATACATAATGCAATAAAGAAACAAAAGAATAGTGTAATGACAAATAACGCATTTATATCAATAACAAGAATACCCTGCAAGCATCACCCCACTAATATTGCTACAATTATCTGTCAAAAGATTCCTTTTTTCTTTTTATAGTTACAAGTTTATAAGCAATTTTTTCAATTAATTGGAATTTTTCTTTCGCTTGCCAAATCGTTGTCATTAAAGTCCATTTTAGGCGCCTTTAATAAACAGATGGGTTAAACTCAAACATCATTGTCAACAAACAACAATTATTTTTT
The DNA here is from genome assembly GCA_963583895.1 of Melanophora roralis. NCBI lineage: Eukaryota > Metazoa > Arthropoda > Insecta > Diptera > Rhinophoridae > Melanophora > Melanophora roralis. The sequence continues at coordinate 82,571,804 of OY757191.1, read as the reverse complement.
AGAATTTTAATTTAAATTGTTGTTATTTTCGTTTCACTAAATATTTTAATTAGAGTTACGTCAAATACATACATACATATGTATTGTATATATGCTGCTGTTATTGCTTTTCCCAAACACTCATGCCTTGTTTCTTAACTTTTTATACAAAAAGGTTTGCAATAAATTTATTGTTATTTAAAATTCAGTTTGTGTCGTATTTACTTTTGTTTTTAAAATTTATTTTGCAATCGCATTTGCTTTTCATTTCGTTTTGTTTTCGTCTTAATAAAAGTCAAACCACCTTGACCCATTAGACCACATAAAGGCTGTTTGTCTGCCTGTTACGATTTAAAAGTACTTTTGTTCATAGCAACTTATTAACTGCCAGTCTGTCTTTTTGTATGTCTGTAAGTATGTCTGGCTGATAGTTAGATACTATAGATACCTAAATGTCTAAATTCTAATGTATGTATATTGGCTGGCTTTTCTATTGCTGCTATGACTAAGTACAATCGTTGTTCGTTAGAGATGAAAGTGTTTGTACATAAATTGTTATTTGTATTTATTTACTTAATCCGCTGTTCTTTTTTATTGGGTTGACATTTTTAGTATTTAGTCTAATATCTGTGGACTTATGACACAACAGATCAAGTTAAATCCATACAAGATAGTAGCATAACTACTACAAATATTACACCAACAACCATATGAAATTTTTACATTGTAAATCTGTGAAAAACAGGCAAAAAAATGTCAAAAAATACATACAGACACACAAGCAAACAAACGTAAAGTGTGCAACTTTTAAAAATCTAGCTGTTTGAACAACAACAATCAGCTGATGCTACGCTACCACCTTGTATAAATACACCTTACAATAGCTTAAATCGAAAAATTTGTTTGGTTTTTATAATACGCCTAGTCTCCATCAGCCATTATTCGCTGTTTAAACCAGCTTAGTATGAAGAAAATAATTTTATTTGAAAGCATTTATTTGACCCCATTTACATATGTAGTACATCAGTCTGCAATGGTGGTGGCAACCGTACAAAGCTTTATCGTCGTAGATTTATAAAAAGGAATGAATCTCTGTGAGTGTCTGTCTGCCTGTTTTATCTGTCGGTATTAACTAACCCAGTAAAATCTTTTTGAACTTCATAGGTTGCAAGGTAATGATGTCTTTACAACAGAATAATAACATATTGTTAAAGGTCTTATTAATTACATGTGTAAGTTTATTTGCAAAAATAAGTTTATGAAATAGGCTTTGAAAAAATTTTTGTTTTTAAAACCCTTAACTTTTAAAGACTTTTCAGTTAATGCTTGGAAAATAGTTTTTTAGTTGTTTTTTTTAAGCACGTTTGTAAGAGAGGGTCTTGAATTTCGGAACAATTCAGCAAAAATAACTAGTTATTTGCTCAAAAAATTAACTTGTGTTTCTGAATATCCAATATTTTTTGTTAACTTACACGGCTTGCTGAGAAATGACGTTCTTACTTGCATTTAAAATAAGTACAGAAGTTGTTTTAAAAAAACTAATTCACATGACATGGTTTTTACTTGCGAACCACCTTAAAAATCGATATGACCTCAAGTGCGAACACATTTTTGTTATTAAACTTTTTACACGTTTCATAAGTGGCAACAATAATTGTGTAAAGAAAACAATACTTTTATGGTCATAAGTTTTTTTTTAAACAAATAGATACAAATGTATGGACATATGTTGTATGTAACAGTTTAATTATTAACCAGTTAAGAACTATAAATAAACATTTGTAGATATTATATTACGGCCACCATTACACAATATTGCTGCATAATTTTGATTTTTTTTAGACAAGCGCCAAACTGATATTAAATATAAAACTGGAAATTTTTATTTTTAATATGAAATTTATTACTTAGCTCTTCCTTTCTACAACCTTTCTTTCTTCAAACCTTAATAAAAGACGTAATATTTGACACAGAAATGCGAATTTAGTTTTTGAAAGAGTATGTCATCCTGATGTCTTCCGTCGAGTTAAACTCACTGTTCAAAATGGAGCCTTGTGTTCTGCGCCACACGCTGCAATCAACTTGGTTCAATTGAGCTGATTTTTTGACAAATATTTTTCTTTAAAGCGATTGGGGATTGTCATTATAACTCCTGTTTTTAAAGTAGCCGCATTTAAAAATTTAATGAGAGTTAGATCGAGCGAAATCGGTGGCCATGGGATGCCCCTAAAGCGACTGATCAGTTTTTGATGAAAGTTTTCCCCAAGCAAATTTATCGAAGCTTTGGCTGTGTGTTGAGTCGCCCCATCCTGTTAAAATCACGTGAGTGAAGAGAACGATGGTTGAGCTCGAAGGTTTGGCAAAAAGAATTTCGTAATCATGCGTCGAGAATTATCAGCGTTAACATTCGTCGCATGGCCTCGAGAATTTTACGTCCAATTATCTCATGGGAGGATAAGGCACACCAAACAGTTACCCTGGGACAACGCAATGGTTTTTGACGTTGTAATCGAGGGTTGCGGGTTCTTAGAGACCAGTAACGGCAATTTTGCTTGTTGACGTGGCCGTTTAAGTGAAAATGAGCCAAGTCGCTCTAAACAATGAAATTTACAGTGCGAAAACCCTCAAAAAAAATTTTTTTGAGCAAATCAAAGTCACTTTCTTTCAGTTTTTGGGCGATTTAAATTTTTAAAGGATAAAGCTTCAGATCCTTTTTTAAAATTTCATGAATAATCGCTCTTGGAAGTCCCAGTGAGGCTGCTTTTTTCCGTCTTTTGAAAGTCACGGACTTTTACGTAAACTGCAGTCAACCAGTTCAAAGTTTTTGGGGGCCCTTGAAAATCGACTGGGCCCTGCCCGTGAGACATTCATAGCCTAAGCAGTTGCACCGAATCTCTGCACCTAAGAATGAGTTAAATTTACATTCGGTCTATCACGCATTTGCCGAATACCGAACTTTGAACAAAATTGTCGACGAGCAATTACGTAAGAATCATTTCTCTTAAAAAATGTATCTATAGCGAACGTGCGATGCTCACTCGACCACTGCGACATCGTGGCGGATAAATCCGCACAATTGATAGTTCCAACGGCACCACTCTCCCTCCGCACCCTTAATTACTTTTTGAAATAATCATATTTAAAAATATAAATTTGCCAACAGGCACCCTCTTTTTTCCACAAGGTATGTGCATTCTTTCACATTTAAAAATAATGGGGGAATAACTTTAAGGTTATTGTATTGCGAACTGGGAAATCCTAATTTGATTTCTTGTGGCAACGCTAATCCCACACCCACAATTACCACTATTTTCATCTAGCTTTTTATATGCCTTAGTTCTTGAATGTTGTCTAATAAATTCCATTAATTTTTTTGGAATCTGCGATAACAAAAATTTATTAATTTTAATGATAAAAAACGACTTTCAGCCACTGTGCACAGCGCAAGTAAGCAAACCAATCTTCAGTAAATTGTAAAAAAGATGCATAAGAAAAAAATCTGGAACTTGATATTCTTCAATATAATCGAGATAATAAAAAATTAATAACGAACTAAAAAAAAGTACATATTAATCTTATATAATCATTTTCTAAATAAATTTGACCAAAACTGTGCCGTGCGCCAAATAAAAACTCACACGACGAGCAGTCAAAGCCTTACTCGATCGATAGAATTTATAAGAGTTCTATTAGGAATTTTTTGCTAAACATTAATAACAAACCGTAAAATATATGAACATTTGGGGTATTCAAAAGGTATGCTATTAAGTCATATTGTCTTAAAGTTTTAATATTTTACAATAGTTTAAAAAAATTGTTGTTGTGCTTAAAAGAAAAAAGTTCTATAATAATAAGACTTTTTGAACTGTGTTTATTGTTTTGTCATAAACAGTAGAAAACCTGAGACGGTCGGCCGAAACTCTTTAGTGAAGCCGTTGATATTATTAATTAGTCGCAGCCATTAATTTTAAAATATTTTTGAAATTACTTATTTTTTTGTTTTCTCCAGCAGCTGATTCTAATTTAAAATAGCACAATTAATTATGAGCGGATGCTCACAACAGTAGTATTTTTTCGCTTTATTTTTTTAAGACACATGACTTTATGACTAGTTTGTGAATACCCTAATTATATACATTTATTTAAGCCGCATTTTTTATTTTGCTTGAGCTTCAGCCGTCTTAAAATAGCTCAGGCGCTGCCGTCAAATTGGTATTTGTATATGATTGCTTAACTATTTGGCTTTATATGTGCCTACAGAACTTGGCAAATAGAAAGAAAAATAATAAAAACAGTAAAAATAAACTAAAAAAAACTAGTTTCCTTTTGTAAGACGCCAAAATACAAAAAGGCAAAAATTCCGATTTAACTGTAGAATCTAGATTGTCTTAAACAAAAAAAAGTTCAAATAATTTAAATGTTAATTTAAATAAGTACAAAACATATCATAAACACGTTTCTTTAACAAAAAAAAAGAGAGTAATAAAAAACACAGAATTGTTAACAATAATTTCTATTAGAAAAATATCGATTGTCAAACAAATATATATTTGAAGTGATTTGAAATGTGTCTAATGAATGTTACCGTTGTTAGTTGTAGTCGTTAAACGTGTTTAATGGGTTAACAAAAAGCTGTTTAGAATTGTTAAGTGTTTTTTTTGCTTCGAATATTATTGATTTTTTCTCAGTGAGTTTAATTTCATTTAATTTTATTTTTTTTTCATTGATTTAACACTTGCTCTATATTTTGTTTTTGTGTAAAATTATTGACAAACAAAAAACTAAACTGAGAAACCTTGGTTAGAACCCAACATTAATAATAAATTGTCATTGATGTGATGTAGTTTTATTAAAAATGAGACATAAATAATTCTCTAAACATGTTATACAAGCTACACAGTTTCCTAATGAAAAACCCGTTTTATTTTGTTAAAAAATACTACAAATAATACAAAAATAAATCTGTAACGGGTTGAGAAGTACGGCACATAGATTTTATTCTTATTCAGACAAAGGCAAAATTTTAAATATTGGCTTCTTTTCCAGCAAAAAAAAAAAAAAAAACTAAATGGTTTTTAACACTTTCCTTTAGTTAAGCTATGAACCTCTGTTTATTTTTTTTATATAATAACCAGCACTAGGGGCCCTTACATGCATTGCATCGTGTTTGTATCAAGGAAATAGGTTATGAAAAGGTGGATATAGGGAAAAGCGTTTGTGGATATTTGATTGAAATTTCTCGATATTAACTGGGACATAAAACACATATTTAGGTAGTTTTTTTCCACATACGAATTGTGCGACTCAAGAACGAATTTTCCCTTTAATGCGTAGTGCGATTCACTGGCCAGTCGATCACAGATGAGTGTGCTCTTCTTAAAAGACGTGAATATTGTAAAAGTTTCAAATGGATCTATATGGATCTCTACCCTTATCACTATGTGAAACAAGTACAATATTTAAAGAAATAATAAATAAATAATTAAATAAAAATTCCTTTTCTCTTCAAAAAGTAACTTGAAATTAAAACCTTAAAATCAAGAGCTTTCAATTTCTTAAGGATATGGTGTAACTATCTATAGCTTATATTTAGACGCTCAACACATATTTAGTCATAAGTCAGTTTTATTAATTTGCTTAGACAAGATAATTTTAATTCTATTAAATTAATGTCACGTGATAAATAACAAAAAAATATTTAGTTTTAAGTTAAATGTTAATAAATTTTGCAGATAATCAGTCAGTCTGTCTGGCTACTGTCTATAAATTCCATTAACCCAAAACATACTATGTAGTACCAACATACATACAGACATCAACAATTTGTTGTCGAGGTTAAAACTATAAATGATTGTAAAAGCTTTGTTGTTTAATAAATCTAAATTTATTACAATTTAGTCTATTTTATGTTTTAATTAAGTGTAAATTATTGAAAGATTAATTCATGATTTTTTTTATTATTTTGTTTGTTTTATAATTGTTGTTTTTTTTTTGTTTTTGTTGCCAGTTAATACCCTGTAAATGTTAATTTATTATAGTTTCGTTTAACACCCACTTCATACTCTCTTACTTCTCAGTGAGAAAATATAGGCTTTCGGTTATATTAGGGAGTGGGGTTTTTTTTTTTGTTAACATACATTCGTATGCTTTTACATAATTATTTTTTACCTTTTCTATGATAAGGTTTTTGTTTATTGGATTATTTTTAAAGCATTATAATTTTATTTAAAAATATTAATTACATACATACGTACATAGACACATATGTATACACACCTGTGCAAACACTTTTATCTATCATTTTTAAAAATGTGTTTTCCTTAAATATTGAATTTTTTCTATGAATTTTAATAATAATTTAATGATTTGTATTCAGTAAATTGTTTAAAGCTTGATGCAATTAATCATTTAAATTATTTGTCATTTAATTACTTCGAAACTTAACATTTTAAACTTAACAAACTTATAAAAAAAAAATAAAATAGCAACATCATCGCACACATCAACGTTTTTTTCGAAACTGACTTTTGATAGCAAGCGGTAACGGTAAATCAAGTTTAAGATAAAAATAAAACAAGTAAGAAAGCTATAGTCGGTCAACATGTAGCCTACATAATACTTTGAACGCCAGAATTTACTTCGTTAAAAGTGTATGTTGGTAGAGGCCTATATACAGTGATGCCAATTTAGTGCTTTTGGCACTTTTTTTTGGTGGTTTTCAATGCCTCGAAACGCTAAGTTTTTAGCGTTAGTGCCAAACTAAGAAACATCACTTAATTAGTGCTTTCTGGATTTTTCGACAGTGCCTTTAGTGTTTTTTTTATGAAAATTTCTGAAACTTTTTTTAGTAATACTGAGTCACAGTGCGGCCCTTAAATGTGCTCTAAAGTCGAAAGTTTTTAGTTGGGGAATTTTTTGTTATTGGGTTGGCTATATAAATACCCTAAAAGATAAAATGCCCAGAAATTTCCCTCAAAATTTTGGTTGGCATTAGGTCTTCGCGCGAATTGCACCCTACTGTGTGTCAGTCTTTGTAATCCTGCAAATCAAAAAAGGATTCTACAGCTAAAGGCCGGCACATTAAATAAAATTAAAATCCGAATAAAATCATATTAAATAGTTAATTGTTGGAAGGTTGGTGTTATTTTTTAAAACAAAATTGAAAATTTTACTAAATAATCTTTTTTTTTAGTCTGAAATGCTTATTCTGAAAGCAAATTTGTATGGGGGCCGATCACGTTGATATCCTCACCATTTTATGGAAATTGAGTTATATCCGGGACAATAAAAGTTTAAATTATTTATTCTGACATTTCAAAAGGCTTGCCTCCTATAACAAATAACTTATCAGTCCCAAGTTTTATAAAAATTTCTTCGAAAAAGCGAAGCGTACTTACCAAAAATTAATGGACTCAAAAAGTGATTTTAAGTCAATAGGTGTAACTGAAGGTGTAATTGGGTCTTAGGGATTTATTTTTTGGCGTTACAAACATTTGCCCAAACGCATATTAGCTCTATGTGGGTGGTGTGGGTATAAAAAGCTTACTGCTTTTTTAAAAACCAAAATTATGCTTTTTGATTATTTTTTCCTGTATAATGCCCTCTTTGCTTCCAAAAAGTTGAAGAAAATGTATTTAAATAAAATCACAAGAATATATGGGAACCCAGTCAAATAAACGGCCAAATAGACATCATGCTATCGACTAAGAAAGTGATTCTGAGAGAATCGGCTTTAGAGATGAGCAATCCCGTGAGATGTGTACTGTGAATAGTCAACGTGATTTCTAAATCACTTTTTTTATTTTTCACAAACAAATATGCTACTTTAAGTAACATGCTAAATCAAAAGTAACAATATCGCAGGTAACAAAATCGCGGTAATAGTAACTCCGCAGCTTATGTTATTGTAGTTCCCAGTGATATTTACAGATCTATATAAAAAAAGTTTTTCTGGTACTTTTTTTGAATATAAGTATAGAAATATGAATTTAGGGTAAATAAAAAGTACTTTTCTCATGTGCTGTTTATAGAACACGAAAGGCAAAACGTCTTGGACGCTTTGCATGTGTTTTTTTTATGTTACAATAACAAAATACACACAAAACATCAAAGACGTTTCGCCTTTCGTGTTCTATAAACATCACACTATATGTATTTGGTATATTTTTGCAATTATTATAAATAGAAAATTAGCGATTCCAGATTAAGATTGTATAAAAAATCGTTCAAATTTCACATTTTTTTGTTCATAGTACTCTTTCGAATTTAATACTTTGTTATTTTTTTAAAACTGCGTTAACGAAAAAACAGGGCAATTGCTAATGAAAATCTTAATGTGTTTGTGTACATTCTAATATTTTTTTTTTCATTCTACATTTATAGAGATCATCCACCACGAATCACAAACGACATGTCCAAAGAACAGAAGCCACGTATTCAAGTGCCCGATGCATTGCGGGAGGTGCTATTGGAATTCTCCATTGCCTACCTTTTGGAACAGCCAGGCGATGTTGTCGACTTTGCCGTTGAATACTTTACAAAATTACAAGAGAACCGCAGACAAGTCGGATTCATAAAAGACACGGGTCGTGGCTCTGTCGATGATAGTGCTATGTCTCAAGAAGAAGAAGATGGTAAGTACTTGTACATAAATACAAACATACACGTTTAAGGGGTCTTGCTTTTCAAGGACTATCTTTTAACTTATTTTGCATATTTTTTGTTCTTTAATAATTTAATTCAATAACGACAACAAGCACAATATTTTAACAAAGATTGACGTCATTAACTTTCATATATTTTGCTTTTGCATAAATTTCATGTCAAAGAAATATTATGGAAAATATGAAGAAGAAACTACATAAATTTAAAGCAATACGCACGATTCAAACGCAAGATACAATGAAAGGCAGGTGTGACAAAGATTAACTCAAACCAAAATCCGATATAACGAATGAACATGTTTTTTCCCCCAGAAAAGTTATAACAAAGTTTTAAATATTTTGTGTATAAAAAAGAACTATTTTTTAATTAAAAACATTGATAGTAAGTAACATTTGTTTCGAAAAAAACCATAAGTTCCTATAAACTTTAAAACAAAATGATCAAAGTTCTTAAAATTTAACCAAAGAAAGGCAAACGAGTGTGCCGCATTTGTTCTTATTAAACATTGATATATTTTCTTTTCTTCACAATGCGGCAAAAGTTGTATTTGCCTTTTGCAAACAAATTCTTGCGCTTTTTTTCCATTATTTTACGCCGTATACCTTAGATTTATTGTATTTTTTTTTATTGATTCACATTTTTTGAGTGTAAATACCGCAAAAAATCTTCAGGAAAATGTAAAACTGTGATTTTGGAATAAAGTTTAGAGCTAAATATATATATTCAACTACATTTGAAATACCGATTAATAGATAACAGATTTAAAAAAGGATGCATATAATGTACATATACCATAATCAATACAAATTAAATTTTGTTGAAAATGTGCCGCACAGTATATAAGAAGTAACACGACGACATTACGAACGATCAAAAATTTTGCTTCCGGTTTGACGAATGCTTAAGCAAAAAGAAAAACACAAAATTCGTTTAAATACCATTAAATTTTTTATTATATTAAACATTTAAATGCAAAAAAACGGTTTGAAGTCCTAATTTACTGTTGTGATCACAACAAAATTGATTACATTTAGGAAGTTCGGGATTCCACTCTAGATAGTAATTATGCCATTTAATGTAGCACAATTTGTATGACATGCAACATGTCGTGCTTTTTGTTTTGTCACCAAAATTTCACACTGCGCGTTAAAAGTTTTGGAATTAAATTAAATTTAACAGTGCTCAAGCAGCGAAGATGAAATAGCGTTAATAGTTATTTTCTTCTTATTATTTTGTTTTTAGTTCATTTTTAATTTAATTTCTTTTAATTTAGAAGAAATTAACATTTTTCCATAATATTGAAAGAAACCTTATTTGAAAAGTTTTCCACCGATACTTGCCAATAAAATGCATTTACGAAACCTGCTACGGATTTTCATCATCAGAACTCTTTGAACGGTAATAGTTTTTTTAGCTATTGACATCAGCTATTTGAATACATACTATCCAGAAAGGCAAACGGAATTTCTTTTTTGTAAGTTAGCATCAAACCAATGGATTATGTTTTTTTGCCAAATTTTATTTTTTATATTTAGGCTCAAGTTCATTTTTTAATTAAATTTCTTTATTTATGAAGAAACTAATTTTTTTCTGGAAATTTTTATTTAATGAAACTTTATTTAAGTTTGAAAAATTAAGTTATTATACCAATACTAGCCGAACAGAATGCATTTTCAGAAGCCAGCTACAGATTTTATCATATACTCTCGTATACTCTTTGATTGGTACATAGTGTTTATGTTTTTTGTTTATCAAATATACTTAGTCAGAGGATTAATACTTTATTTAAAACCTATATACTCATGACTAAATTTAAGTATTTTTTTTTAGAAATATTTAGGATTTGGAATAAAGATTTTTTAAAACGTAACTACCGCGCAAATCGAGGGACGAAAAATACAACACCTTAACACAAAATATGCATAAAACTTTGCATTTAAATGTACGAACACATGCACACACAGACACGTATTTGTAATAGAGTTTATCAGCCTCCGTAAAAAAAGTTAATTTAACCACTTTCGCATAAAAACACATTTTAATCACAAATTGTATTTATATTGCCACTTAAGTGACTTATGTAGGTGATTTGGGATCCTTTTTAAAACCCACACACTTGCACGCATATTGTTGTGGTGTTAAGTGTCCATATGTTTAACTTTTTTTCATTCAATAAATTCTTTATTTTTTTCCTGACTCATTTAAAAAAACAAAACTCGCTTAGAATTAATAAACAAAAAGAGAATAGACACGCGCCACTATAAACAACTTTCAGTTATTATTGAAAATGCAAACACACTTATTAAAACTTATTTGTTTTAATATTAACATATTGGCATTAGACTGGTTAATCAATCAAAAAAAAAAAAAAAAAAAAAAAAAAAGAAAAAAAAAATGAATGTGAAAACCTCTTAAGCACATACAAACACACATATGTCAGTATATATTTCTATGGTTTTGTATGTTTCACAATGTTTGCAAAAAATTTTCGGTTCAAAAAGTTACTAAACTAGATTGTGTTAGAGAATATATTTAAGATAACTAAATTGAGAAATTTATTTATGCGCGTTATAAGAAAATATAAATAAATAACTTATTCGTAATATAATTTTGAAATGTATTTAAAAATATTCCAATTTAAAAGGAAGCAGAATTATTTATAATGAAATATTTGTATTTGGGCATAAAAAAAATCTAAAATTTCATATTTTTCAAAACAAACTGTTAATAATCGACAAAATAGTACGTTAACCCTCATTTTAAGTTTAACCGTTTTCGGCGTTTGGTTAAGTACTTTATTTCCCCAAAACCATAACTGCTAGGAGTTTTCTGCTTTTGTTCCGATTCTTGTAACTTTTTTAAACAAAATCCTGAGGCACACCTTCAAATAAAATTTTTTCATATACAGGTCAAGCCCATAGCCCCAATGCAACTGTCCTTCCGGAATAGGAATTGTAAGCTATAACTGTCTCGAATGTTAGATATTCTATGCCCACAGAAGAACCTCTCACAGTAAATAAGCACTTGAACAACAATTATGTTAGCTTAATAAGTTATCAATGTAACTATGTACTTAGGTTAGATCATCAAGTCCTGCAGGATAAACACATAAGCCCGTGATTGGCTTGTTGTGTGCTCCTAGCAAGGAAAAAGAATTTCTTGAAGGAATTCCTTTAGCACCTCCCTGAATGCCCTGCATACGCTGTTCTCCGCAACTCCCATCCGAAGGAGGTGTGCCCGTAACCCGTCATCACATTCGCCATCTTGCTCATTTCAGGCTTCGCTTAGCCTTTTAATACCCCTAGTCCGGACACCATTTAGGTCACCCCAAAGAATTTTCGTAATTTTTTCAACTGTCTTGTTGTTTCATTGGACTTTGTGGGAATTTTCGCCCACTCTTTCAGATCTGCCTTTGACGAAGTAAAAGGATTCAGGTTCACCATTCGGGTCAAAATTCCGCTATCCCGAAGCCATAATCGTCAGATCATTTACCCGTTTATTTTCGACCATCCCCTGATGAGACGGCACTCATATAATGCGAAACTGTCCATGGTTAGCTTAAAATAATAAAAAAAAGTAAACAAAACATTTAGTTCGTCTCTGAAATAGCTTAGTATTTAAGCAGCTTAACACCGCATAGTTAATTAATAAACGTGCGTTTATGTTTAAGATTTTTGAACGCAACCTTAAAGAAACTTACCCCCTTATTTCCTAAAACGTAACGACCGAAAACAAAAACAAAATGTATAGAAATTTTTCAAATTAAAGTTTTTTCCATACAATTGTTTTTGTTATTATCCGTTGCGTTTTACGTCATAAGGCCCTTAGTAAATGTGTCAACAAGCATTTCGTATTGCTTTTTCTAAACGCTGCATTGAATTAAAATAATTTTTTCTGTGTACATATGTATATTAAGATACTTTTAGAATTTCAATCTAAGATATCATGAAGATCTAAATACATAAAATCGATAAAAGAAAGAGGGAGCAAAGGGTTAAAAACAAAAACACCAAACAATAACAAAAAATACAGCAACGGCTACCGGATGTTAAAAAGGTGAAAACACACTTTAACATATATAAATAGATATACATTAATGTGTACATACATATATACAAACCTTCAAAGAAAACTCCCCACGTTTACACATTTACATACCAAAACACAACTTAAATATTCACACTGTTTGCTGTTGACTTGACGTGAAAGAGAAACTAAAGAAACTATCAACGAAAAACTTATAAGCTCTCTTCAAAAGTCTAAGGCGGCAATTAACCCGCTACTTCGTAAGCGATGTTTAAAATATTACTTAAATATAGTACATACTAATTGAGCATTAAGAGCATTAAGAGAACTATTACAATTTAAACGTAAAATTTGCGTGATTTTTCTTTACAACTTTAATTTACAATCTATAGATGTCTATTTATTGTATCATTTATCCTTTTTGCAAAATTTAAAATTTAAAAAATTTAAATTATACATCTATCTTTACTGGATTGGAAATTACAAAGCAGACCTGAGCTGTTCACCATTTTTTATCTCTTAGCGTCCAAAATTTCAAGAAGTTCCTAAAACATAGTATAGTTTCCCTATTAGACGCTGTTTTTTACCCGCTTCGGAGCCCGATTCCATAAAAATCTTGCTATAGGCGTTTGTTCTGTACGATGGTAAATAAGTCAGTCAGTCAGTCATTTACGTTGTTTCGCTATTAGTACAAAATAATTGTACAACAATGCTACATTTGGGAAAAATATTAGTTGGATAGAAGAAGGGCAAGCATGGGTACCGATACAAACGAACCCTTTTTTATGAAATTTTTAATACGCTTTATCTTGAAAACTATAACAGCGTTATCAAATTTAAATTTCGTACAAAGTATTTGTTCAACAATACCTACATTCTGGATAGCATAACCCATACAAATGGTCCGTTTTCAATCATTTCCATCATATTAAAAACTAAGATGGATATGGATTTTAAACAATAGCGTTTTGAAAACAACTTGATTAAGTATATAAAGATATCATTTGCTTATTTAACTTCAGTATAAGTTAATAATGTCAGTCTTAACTGTCTGTCAATGCTCCTTTTGCTTTCGTTTAATTTTTACAAAATAAATTTGCAACAGCAACATCAACCACACTAAAAACAATTCGAATTTAAAACATTAATATTTATAAAATTATCACGCCCGCTAGTTATTGTTTGCAAAATACTTCATAAGAGAAAAAAAAGAGTAAAATTAGTAATATTTCCTGTTCACTTGTTTTACTCTTCTTCTTCTTCATCTTCTCATTAAAATACATACACCCAAATTGACATAAATATACACTTGTAGAATAAACATGACGTTTAATAAGATAAAACCACTCAATCAATCTTTTCTCGTTCGTTTATTTGTTGTCTTGTTGGAGGATTTAAAATAAATTTTACCAAAATGAGTAGTGAATAGTAAAACCGCAACTTCCCTACAGTCCTGCAAAAGTTATAGTAATTTTTTTTAGCAACGAAAGATTAATAGTTTGTTAAATATTAGTAAAGTTCAGTCACCTAAATCTTATTACTTAATAATAGCGTAAAATAAATTTACTTATTTGTAAAATTTGGTGGTAAAAAAATGCTGGGTTAACAAAAGTACCCAACAAACCAAAACTTTATAGGGGAAAGCTTATAATAAGTTTATTTCCTTAAGCCTTATGCTTATAAATTTGTTGTGAAATCTATTGCAAAAGGCTTAATAATAATTATTTAATTAAGAAAACTTAAGAAGGCTTAAGTTGGTAATATGTTTTTAAGCTTGTGATATAACAGTATGTTACAACAATTTCAGGCGTTTTACTTTGAAAACTTTCTTTAAATTAATTGGGGTATTCAAACGGTATGCTATCAAGTCATATTTTCTTAAAGTTTTAATATTTTACAATAGTTTAAAAAATTGTTGGTGTGCTTAAAAGAAAAAGTTCTATAATAATAAGACTTTTTGAACTTTGTTAATTGTTTTGTCATAAACAGTAGAAACCTGAGCCGGGCGGCCGAAACTCTTTAGTGAAGCAGTTGATATAATTAATTATCAAGTCGCAGTCATTAATTTTAAAATATTTTGTACTTATTTTTCTGTTTTCTCCAGCAGCTTATTCAAATTTAAAATAGCACACTTAATTATGAGCGGATGCTCACAACAGTGGTACTTTTTCGTTTTAATTTTTTAAGACATATGACTTTATGACAACCTTGTGAATACCCTAAACATGGCAAACTTTTTACCTATATTTTTTACTTCTTAAGGTTCAATTATTTATTTTACTTTAATTATTTTTTTTAAATTCTCTCTTTAAACAAATAAGTCAGACTGAAGCATTTTGCAAAAAATACAAAATTGACGCAGGTGCCATATAACGGGAAATCATTTTTATATAAAAATGCTTATAAAACTATAGTATACATAAGTCGTTTGCAATTATGCTTGTAAAGCTATTACTAAGAAAAGTGTATAGTAAGCATTGTTATAAAAGCTGTTATTATTTTGTACATAGCTAAGCAAATAATAATAATGTTTATATTTTTGTTTTAAAAATCGTTTGTTGGGTAAGTTTGTTTACAGAGTGTTAGTGTGATGTTTGTGCGTGAGTGTATAAATTTTAATATCCTCTTTATAAAGCTATCGAAGTGAAGTTGATTAAAAAAGAATTTCTTCCTCATTTGAGAGCTTTTTTTATATGTTGAACATTTGTATTCAGTTCATCAAGCAGAAAATAACAGACAGATATTGTCCCATTTTCTATAAAAACCGCCTTTTTATTTTAATATATATGTATATTTTTTAAGTTATATACATACATACATATGTACATATATTCTTGTATGCTTACATTTATTTTGGTACATATATACAGCAGAGATAAATCCACAAACTGTTAAAGGTTTTAGTTTTGAAAAGTTTTAAAATCGATTAAAAACGATTAAGATACCTAAAGTTTTTTTTTGCGTAAACTTTGTTAAAGATTTTAAAATTAAATTTTCATATAAAATTAGTTTTGTTAACTTCAAACTAACTTTTAAAAATGTTTTGTGGAGAAGAGGGTTAGTTTTTTAAATTAGTTAAATATTTTTTACCTTAATATTTTGTTTTCATAGTGGGGCTTACATCGTATTCGATACTAAATATGTATACTAAGTATATACTCGCAATTCTAAGAAGCAACATTTGGTCCAAATACGAAAAAATATTTAAATTATTTAACAGTTTTGAAAATTCGAATAAACATCAAAAACAGGGAAATTTTATACCCTCAGAAATTTTTGAAGAAATGGTGAGATAGAAATAAATTTAAAGTTATAAAAGATATATCTTAAGAAACCGAACGACTACTCTTTAGTTGTTTTTCGTTTTCGGACTAGTACAAGTTAAGGTTTTTTTTTTTTTGGGATTTAGGTTGATATATTAAATTTGGCCTGGCAACACTGACCTAGGGTGCCCCGGTAGGTCAGTGGTAAGTGCACAAGTCTACCAGTCAGGGGGTTGTGGGTTCGATTTCCACCAGAGACCCTGGTAAGTCTGCTTCATTCTTCTGTTCTTTCTTTCTTTCTTTATTTCTTATCTAACCTTCTCTAAATTTCTTCTTTCCTTCCGTCTCAACCTATTCTATCTGCCTCTCCAGGTAACACAAAGGGACCGAATTAAGCGGACCCAAGTGAGCTGAATCCTTTCTTTCTACGGCTGCCTGTTCTACCTAACCTAACCCTAACCTAACACTGACCTATAGACACATACTGCATAAACGTGTGTAATAAATATAAAATTGGGAAAAATCCTTGAGTGAATGAGTCATACTGGCATTGCAGAATGCAAAATCCAATTATGTAATATTAATTTATAATTTACACAAATTAGCCTTAAATAAAATACATAAAAAAATTTCGCCGAAATAAAAAAAATTACAAAAATTAAAGATTGTATAACATGCAACAATCAAGCCTTTCATTTCAACTGATAGATGGATAGAATCAAACCGTAAGTTAGTGTTGGCAAAGAGGGTTTAATACAAAAACATAATATATTTTGAAGTTTAGGCTTCGTTCTGATTTACAAAAAAAAAAATCCGTTTGCCTTTTTTGGATAAAATGAAAATAAATAGGTGATGTTTACAGCCTAAAAATATTTGATAAAAGTCCACAGCTGATTTCAAAAATGTTTTCTACTCGCCTAGCTTCGGTAGAAAACTTGCTTTTCCAAATAAAAAAATTTTTTTGACATTAATGAAAAATATGTAACTGCAGGACATAATAGATATGTATACTTGAATAGAAATTAAATTAAATGTGAACTTAAACCATAATTATTAAAGCAAAAGTTTAACAAAAAATACAAAGCAAAAAAAAAAAATACAAAACAAAATAAAATAGTTTAACAAATTTCTTTTTCTTTTTTTAAGCGATTTTTATTTTATAAAATTAAATTAAAAAATTAAAATCCTAAATGATGACTGAATAATGTATGTTTAAAATTATTAATCATACGCCTACGCAAGACACAAATTGTTGTTTTCTGTTTGCAGTTCGTTTTAAAATTCAAAAGAACATTTTGTTTGTTAAACACCTTTGCCCTTATTTTTTTAAAACGCAGCGCATAGGAAACCATTTTTTTAATCTTTTAAATTTTTTGTTTTGTTTTTAACTTTGCGTTTTGCAAAATAATGTATTAAAATTTATTATATTTAAATTCCCATATTCACAATAAATTTAAAAACTATTTATGAATATTAGGAAGAATTTGTAAATCTTTATGTTGAAATAGTCTTAAATAGTTCTCTTTTATTTTGACTTTATTTATTACATGTTGACATAAAAATCCAAATTTTGTTTTGCTTTAAATAAAAGGTCCAATTTAAATTAAATTTTTCAAAAAATTTTTTTGGTAAAAATAATGACGATTAACACATATTTGGCAAAAATTTATACAAAAACGCATGCTTTTACAAACATAAGCACATCAATAAATTTTAAAAAATTCACCAAAACAATGAATTTTTCAACACAAAGTTGTTCTTTTATTTTAAAGAACATAATCGGAGAGGTTGGCAAACGTCAACTCAATTTAATTTTTTCCAGTTAAATAACTTACCTTTTCAAATAAATCTCAATTAAAATTTCCTAGTTTTTTGGGTTTCTTTTACTTCTTAAAACATTAAGGCTTGGGTAACGTCAAATACAATTAAAACTTAATTTATTTGTCCGAGTCAAAGTCTGAGTTGTATCGTTGTCTTAAAAATGTAAATGCATTTGTTCTTTCCTTTAAACATATTTGCTTACAAATGTGATTGTTTTATAGTGAACTGCGATCTAACAAGAGTTTTGAACCTTACCTATGTTAAGACTTACATTCTAAAAGTGCTTTCGCATGATATGTATTTTACATATGACTTGTCACTTTTGCAATCCACATGTAATTGCGTATGCCTGTCAAAATTGTCAATTTAGAGACGGTTTATAATTTTTGCTTTCACACGTAAGTATGTTACATCTGACATAACCTTCAAACCAAAATAAACAACTTACTTTTCCTTGTTGTTATTCTAAAAACAGCTGATGACACATGCCCTGCCAGATAAAAATAGAGCACGCTCTAATTACAAATTTGTCATATGACTTTTACATATGCATTTCACACATGCAATGTTTTAACGGGTTCACACGGCACATGTCAATTTCGCACTGCAAAATTTGGCAAGTCATGTTTAAAATACATATCGTGTGAAAGCACTTTAAGTATTGGGGGGAACTAACAATGATGTTATCATGTATTATTGTCATATTTTTCTGATAATTTAAAATGTTCGAAAATACGTTTTTCTTAAAAAAAAAAAATAAAAAATATTAAGGAAAATATGATAATACCACATGATAACATACATTGTGATTTACCCATATGTGTAAATGCAATAAATGCTATTTAGTAAAGAATCGAAATGCAAAAAATACAAATTTACAAAATACATCAAATCAAAATTTTCTAGGTAGAAGTAGCTATTCAAAGTGTTTTTAAATTGTGCATTTTTAAAATTTTTTTACTTAAAAACGAAAAAAAAAAACAAAATGGTTCACCAGTGTTAATTTCTATCAATCAATACCTGATTTTATTAAACAAGTTCGTAACGGCATTTCTAGTCTGTTTGATAACTACCATTGGCTAGTAGTTTGAAAAATGATTGCTAGCAGTAGTATGTAAAGAGAGTTGACCTCATTAGAACTTAAATAGAGTAAGCTGCCACCTTCGTGTTGAAAGCAATAAATGTCGGCTGATTACTAACTTATTAGCACGACATTGATTTTTTATTGCAACGTGAGTATGTTTTGAAAGCCTGTTTGTTAATTTATAAGGACAATTATTATTTCTATTAATCAAGGGACTAAAACTGCATTTTCAAAACACTAGGAATTAACCCGCTACCTCAAAAGCGAAGTTTTAAATATTAACTTAAATGTAGAAGTAATTGCGTAAGAGTACTATGAGCATAAAAAACAAATAAATTTGCATAATCTTTCATACAACCTTTATCCAAAATTCAATACGACTTCAATTCGGATCAATAGCCCTTAATTTTATATTTCTAGAGTGATTATCTCAAAAAATTATAAAAGGTACCAAAAATGTGGAAAAATAACTTTTGACCACCTAATTGATTTTTGACCTAAATCCAGGCCAAACGTCTTAAATTTCATACACATGTATATGTGGACTCATGTTCCAAAACAAATGGGGAAAATACCAAAACTGTGAGAGAAGTAATTTTTTCCCCACTTAGTTGACTTGGGGTTTTTATCGGCGTCCATAGTTCTTAATTTCATATTTCAAGAATCATTATTCCAAAATAAAGAAAAAAGTACCAAAAATGCAAAAAAATAACTTTTGATACCAGATAACTTTAGACCAGTAATAGGCACACTAATACTATCGCATTTGTTCTCGTATATGTGCAGTTTCAGATAATATTAATTTTATATTGTTGTTAGTGTAATTGAACAAACAAGCGCTAACCATCCGCCTTGTTTGAAAACTCATCTGAGACGACTAAAAATTTCTAATGGTTTGTATATGTGTAGCTTAGATAAAAGAGGGAATTTGCGCGGTGAGGCAGAATGCCTGACTAGGCTTTAGACTTTAATTTGATTTAACATTTATTTCTAAACTCACAAAATGCAAAAAGTAACAAAAAATTTTAAAAAAGTACTTCTTGTCAACTTGATTAATAATAAAATATTTACTTTTTTTGGACCCTAAGTGGAAAAACATTTCAAAAAAGTATTAAATTGTGTTTAATTCCCCCCCCCCCCCACTTTTACCCCTTTGTGTCAAAATTTAAAAAAAAAGTACAAAAGATGATCACCCTTTTTTGTCACCTATCGAACGCAAATTTATTTATATTTTTCTATTGCTTAATGGCTTAGAAGTAACAGAATGGACCTATAAAGTGTAAAAACATATATTTTTCTGTTTCAAAAATGTTAAAATGTTTTTTGAGACGTTTTAAACTCAGATTGAGTTCTGTTTCTATTTTTGTTGGTTTTACCCCTTAGGGTATAAAACTTAAAACTAACCAATTTTTTCTATCTCTCCAATTTTTCCCTTTTTTCGTGTCCGAATTTCCCAAAATCCCATCTTGTGGGTTTAAATATTTAGAGGGGTACCTTTTTAAATCCAAATTTCAAGTCTCTAGATATACGCAATGATTATTCAGTCCGTCAGTCATTAATGCTGTTAAAGAAGATAGATTTCTATCTAAAAATTTTTTTAAAATAAAAATAACATGTAATTAAAAGGCATAAATTCATAAGCCTTAAAATGTAATTAACAAAGGCCGAATTTCCGCCACTAGTAGTTTTAAATAGTTCGGTATTTGTTGCATCTTCCAGAACAATGACTCTGATTGTGGTAGTGGTGGTCATAATTAAGATGATACTTCTGTAAATGCTTTTAATGTCTATATAATTTAGTATTAGTTAAATATGTGTTTAATATTCCTGGCAATACACACATACTTACTTACATAAATGTTATTAACTAATCGTATTATGAATACCTATACATGCAGGCGTTACATGTTAACCATTTTTTACCCAGTAAACTTGTGGTTTGAAAAGGAGTTTTCAACTAAAAGATATTTAGGGGATTTACAAGGTGTTCTATTTGTCCTATTGTTACAAAATTTCACAGTGGTTTTGTTGTCTTTTATACAAAAATTATTCCAAAAAATAATACGTCGTTTAATATGCTTATCAAATTGTCACAACAACTCCACATACACCTGCGCCGAGTGTCCAATAGTTGGTAAAGGTGCTTAAACCATTGTAAAATTTTATAACAATATGACAATAGGGCAAATAGAACACCTTGTGAATCCCCTAGTTATATTTTTGGAGGCTTAATTTATTTTCCCCTTCTTTTTCTAATTTGTGACGGATTTAACATTTTCATTAATACTAAAAGAAAGAGAAAAAAAAATTAAATAAAAATGTGAACTTTTTAAATTCTTGCCCAAGTAATGAAAATTAAAAATGTAACCCATTTTTTATATTTCGATCACTTTCATTCACTTTTAGACGTTAATTGATTGACTTTTTTTAAACAAGAAAATTATTTTTCCCATTTAGGCCTGTTTTACGTGGAACTACTTTTAAATGAAAAAGGAAATTATTTTAAGAAATATGTTGATAAACATCCCATAATATACTATTGGCTGATATAAGCCCCACTTAAGGAAGTAACGATACTAAAGTACCCGTGTAAAACCCCCTCTCCATTGCCTTTTCTCTAGCCATGATGACTACAATAATGCTTTCTGGTTTACACCTCGAAACATGGCTTAGTCCATAGTGAAGTCTTTTACCCAGCTACTTTCCTTTGTGGTGCTGTAATCTTGGACAGTAACAGAAATCGTTATTTTTCAGACATTTGACCTTATGTTTGTTGGGTAAGAGAACATACAATACATAAGTAAATATTCTACGACACTAAATATAAAAGGATATGTCGTGTGTCAAAAGCAGCAGCAACATCAATAAGGTCCATCCATAACAACAACAGCACTCTAGAAGCTGTTGTAATTAAAAACAAAATCATTTGCTGGTTTTTGGATGAGAAATGTTATCTTTTGTGTATGGGTGGATGTAACCAACCAACAGGTTGGGTTGTTTTTCTTCTATTGTTTAGTAGAGATCTGCACGGATATACTTGAACTTGTTGAGTATTTTAAAAGATGAACTCTTATTCGTAGTACCTCTAAATAATTAGTACTTTTTTCTATGAACGTCATAATTGTCCACTATGTATTCGCTGTTACTTGACAGAGTTGGTGGAAGTATGTATCAACTACGACTATATTCGTTTTCGCAAAAGTAGTTGATCAGGAACAGACACAATTTACATATGAAAGTTGTTTTTGTAAAAATAACAGAACATGCACAAAACGTAACTCATCGTCACACACAAAAGCAGCACATTATTTCACTGCAAAAACAAAAAAAGTGCCACAAAAACAAAAAAAAGTATTGTGCCAACAAATATTGGCGGATGAACTTGTTGTAATTTTTATTTGTTGTATTTTTTTTTGTACCGAGTTTAAAAATGTTGGTATGTATTTGACAAACTACGGTTAAGTTATCTTCCATAAATCACAATGCGAGCGAATATACATAAGTGCATACTTCCTTTAACGTCAAATTTGAAAAGTTTTCTAAAAACTTGTCCGCTGCAGACCTCTATTGTTCGGTAAGCGTTAATAAAATTGAGCATTTGTGTGGGAGAACAATATGAGAAGTTCCGCTTTTTTAAACATAATTTTTTGTTAATTTTTCTTTCATGTTCCTTATTATGAATAAACTGTTAATGACTTGTTGAATATTTTTTTTTTGTAAGTTTCTGGGACAGTCTGTCTGCCTGTCTGTTTGTTTGTCTAATATAGAAATATTACGTTTAGCATAGTTGTTTTCTCGGGTCTTTTACATCTTCAGTCGAGTGGGTAAAGATTAGTCTACTTTTGTCATTCTCAGCTGCCAGTTCTGTTCTTTTTCCTAAAAACGGTTAATAGTAACGGTCTTTGCGTTTGCATTTGTGTGCTTGTATATTTTTTTAATTCATTAGCGAAAAGTTTTAATTAAAATTTTGTTTTTGTATGTGTGTTTCGGTTCAACAATAAATTCTCTTTTAGCTTAAAAGAAAGGGATTATGTGTCTGTGTATTTAAATAGTGTCATTTCCAGATGCCAAAGTGTTTAGCGTTTAAAGAAAATGAAACCTGTTGCATATAATATAGTAAACGTTTCTTACCCTCTTAGAAATGAATGTTTAAATTAACATTTTCTTTTAGCCTTTTTTTTATTATACCTTAATTTTTAAAAGGTCTGTTGTTGTTTTTACACATTTAATGTGTTTTATTGTTTGCCTTTTTCACAATTTAATAGATCAAAGTCAAACTTTAATTTGTTAAACTTATGATCGCTCATTTTGAATAATAAAAAAATATATTACACTTAATTAAAATGAAATATATTCCATAAAGCAAAGTAATTAAGAAGAAATTAAACTGAAATATTGTAATCGACTTTGAAAAATCTTCTACATGCATTAAGGAATAATATTTCATATTTTTTTTGCATTAAAATAGCTAAAGGAAAGAATAATGCATTTACCAATACTCAAAAAGGAACTAACTTAGTAATACATTTATTTGGTTTTGGGAAATTTGTTTTCTAAAAAAAAAATTTAATAAAACTGCATTTAAAAATTATATTAAAACTGGGTGATTCCATGTCATTCTTGACAGCTTGCCAGGCCCATGTACCTTCAGTTATTGTGTTAAAAAGAACTTGCAGTTTAGTAATGATTAAAACTTTAAAACACTATTTGTCGGGATAAAATATTTAATATTTTCTAAGAAATAATATATAAAAAAATCACTTAAAAATGATGTAATAATTTTTTTGTTCTTATTATTTGAAAAATTATGCACAAAGGCAGAAGAAAAAAAATCAAATCTATTTTAAAAAAGTATTTTTTTTTCTTTTTTTAAATCATACGCAAATGTTTATTCTTATTTTAATTAATATTAAAGTGGGGAAATAGTATTTTTAGGTTGGATGTGTAAAATAGTTTTAAAAATAAATTAATTAGTTTAATGAAACACTTGTCTCTTTGTAATATGTATTAATTTTATATTTGCATTGGCGCGGGCACAATTGCAAAACCAGTAAAATTGTTGAATAAATAATAATAGCAATACAGCGCCACCTATTGAGCCTTAACTTAAATGATTACATTCAAAAACTATTAGAAACCTATGGTCGTTTAAAAAAATATGTTTTTTTTACCATCACTCCAGTATATCAATGTTTAAAAAGAAAAAAGTTTTTTTATAGCGGCACTTCAGCTAGTTTAACTTTTAAAGTTGGTGGCGTTCCTGTTTTTAAATAGTGATTGCAGAAGTGCACTGTTAAAAAAAGGTTTTTTAAAATAATTAAAAAAAAAATACAATCGAAACATATGTAATAAAAAATGTGAGTTGCTTAAACTAGTTAATTAAAATTGTAAAAAACTTTTATAAAAGTAAAAATTAAAGTGTTTGTGAATTACCAGGGGGCAAGTAACGGCAATCGATTCGAATCACAGTTAAAAAATTCTAATTAGAATTTCTATATAAAAAGAATTGATAATTCGATGGATCCAGTATTTTGTGATTTTGAGACAAACTCTTAATATTTTAGTTTTAATTTAGCTAACTTTTCGCTTTTCTCAAGATAAGCTTTTGTTTTGGTAAGCAACTCAAAGAGAAATGAAATTTTGCCAAAAAGTAAAAAAATAAACAGAATATAAGTCCCACGGTGGAACTAATTTGAGAAAAAGGGGTAAAACATCAATTTACATATCTTTTATTTTTCTCAAAGAGTGGTATTTAAACATTCTTTGAGAAAATATTCCGCAAGAAAAAATTTTCTTTCATATTGTGGAACAAAATGGCGGTGAGGGGGTCCAAAAATTTTATTATATATATTTTTCCTAAGCTTAACGTGAATGTAGGATTTTGCACTTATTTTTAAATATTTAATCGAATTTATGACACAAAAATTTTTTGTGGATGAGCGTCCAATAGTAAAATTTCTCTGTGAAATCAAACACTTAAACATCGTTTCACAAAAATTTTTGAGTAAATCAAAGTTACTTCCTTTCAGTGTTTGAACAATTTAAATTTTCAAAAGGATGGAACTTCGGATCCTTCTTTAAAATTTAATGAATAATCGCTCTTGGAAGTCCCAGTGAAGTTGCTCTTTTCCGTATTGAAAGTCGCAGATATTCACGTAAACTGCTTTTAACCAGTTCAATGTTTTCGGGGGTCCTTGAAGATCCATTGGGCCCTGGCCGTGGGCCTTTCATAGCCTAAGCAGTTGCGTGGAATATCTGCATCAACGAATGAATTAAATTTACACTCGGTCCATCACGCATTCACCGAATACCAAACTTTGAACAAAATTGTCGACGAGCAATTACGTAAGAATTATTACTCTTAAAAAATGTCTCCACAGCGAACGCGCGATGTTCACTTAACCACTTTGGCATGGTGACTGACAAATCTGCACAATCGATAATTCCAACGGCGCACAGTGCTTTGATCCCATATAGTAATGGGACAAAAATAGAAGGAGTGGCCCTAGAGCTTTGAAATTTGGTACAGTAGTATAAAACACTTAAATAAAGAAAAATTAAATTTTTTGAAAAAATCGGGCAAAGGACACGCCTACTGCCCATATATAGAAAGGACGAAATTTTCAATTTTGACTACATAACTGCACAGAAAGTTACAATAGTCCGTAGATTATTTACATCCCGTGCTAGTAACTTGTGCGATAATTTTTATTGGGGTTGACGCAAGGACTCTAGGTCCTGCCATATATCCTTTTTTGCAAAAATGCTAAGACTGTTACAAAAGTTAGCCGATTCTCATTAAATCGAGTGGTATGGGTATTATTATGTGTCAAACAAATGTTAGTGCCAAATTACATTAAAATTGATTTATAAAAATAGAAAATAAAAATTAAATTGGCTAAAAATCTTCTACATTATGATTTTGACGACAACGTGAAAGTACAAAATGACAATCTTTCTAAATTAAATTTAATTTAAAATACGTATAAGTGCGTTTTTTAATAATATTTTTTTTTAATAAATTATATATGTATATTTTATTTTACAATAAATTTTCTTCAGTATTAGAATCTTTTCAAAAAATATTACCGCTCAATGAAACATTTGTCTCGTCGTCTTCAACTGGCTCATTAGCATTTTCTCTTAAGTATATATATATCAATTTCTGCAAATAATGGATTTTTTTTGGTCTTTGGATTCCTTTTTGAAGTCAAAAACGGATCTAAAGATAGTATTAAATAGTATTAAATCTTTATGAGTGTATTTTCGTGACGTTTTCCTCGTATGGGACAGTCTTGCTTTTCTCACGATTTTGTGGTTGGCTTCCAATGCTCCTTCAGACAAGCACCCTGAAATTCATTTTCAGATACCACAATAGACGGAATAAATTTTTTTTCTTAGTTTGTAATGCATACAGAGACGGAAAACAATTTGGGTGTATTTCATTTATTGTATTACGTAGCACACTATATTTTCTTTCGGTCAAATCTAAATTCATATATAGCGCCAAAGCTTTTGTTGCTGGTAAGCATTTTGAATTCGACATTAGGCTTTGCAAAACAGAATGAGATTCCCGTTTTAAATTTTCCACTGCAAAATGTAGTTCTTCAAGGGAACATTTTATTACTAACTCTGGGAGTCAAATCTAGTTTTATAATATTTATGAAAAACATTAAATTTTTGTCATATTTTGATCTAGTTTTTGTTATAAGTAGTCACAACAGACCTGGAAAAAAAATTTTTTTTGGCAGTTCATAGCTTACATTTTAAAAATGTAGCTAACTTCTAGCGATTTTTTATACTAACTTATCTATATTTTTGGGAAAAAAAAAGTTAGCAGCAGTGGTGGGAGGTAAACAATGAAACACCAACGTCAATCTGTTAATTTAGCAGCATCTTGAGCGTCAAAAAGAGGCAAACACAATTTTATACTTATTTTTTTAATTTATCTCGTTAATTATTATAATCTTATGGTATCAATTTGGTTTTATATGTTATTATATTGTAAGTTTTTTTTATAGTTTTAGCTCCAGAAAACTGTCGAAATTTGAGAAAAAATCACGAAAATAGCCATTTAAAAAAAAAAAAAATTTTAAAGTTCCGGTTAAATTTTTAAAATTTTTTTTCTTGTAGTTATTAGAAGACAGTATGAATTTTTGAAAACAGAAAAAAACCCATAGACCATATTTTTCTTTTTTTTTTAATTTTCCATTAAAGTTAAAACATTTTTAGAGCTTAAGTGAATAATAAGCATTTTTCAAAGCAATAAGAAATACTTATAAAAAAAGAAATCACAAAAAATTTTTCTGACAGTTAGTTGCAAATATAGTTATTTACTACAGAAAAAAATTTCAATCTCATAGTCAAAAAAATAATTTTTTTACAACTGTTTTCCTGAAGCATGTAAGACGTGGGTATTTGTTTAGCCATTTTTACTTTAAATTCTTTGACTTTGGCGCCCCCTAGCGCCACCAAAAGGATCTAAATCGAAAAAATTCTTTAAAATTTATTTAAAAATTATTGTTATCTGTCGACCTATATATTTTTATCTACAATATAAAACATTTTTTTTTATTGTATTTTTGTCTATGGGACACAGCACTGTGCGGCGCCACCCTCCCTCCGCACCGTTTATTACTTTTTTTAAAATAATCGCATTTAAAAATATAAATTTTCCACCAGACACCCTGTTCTTACCCCCTATTACCGTCACCTAAAAGGGTTGTCATACAAAACTCTATAAAAATATTACAACAAAAAAATGCACAAACTAATTTTGTACCAAAAATTTAAACAAATAACCGACTAAATTTTACTACTTTGAAGATTTTTGACAAGCAAAAACCCCCTGCTGCTCTTGATTAGGTTTGGCTGTTATACCAACAAAATTTGTTAAGATAGAAGGGAAATTAACATTTCCCTTAACCAATATTAGCTTATGATTTAAATACACAAAGACATATAACATTCTTCTTGTTTTTTGTTGTTCGCAGTCATACTTATACTCATAATTTATTTTAATTTAATTTTTTCTTAATTATTATTTTTGTTTGTAAATTTTAGAGCTGAATACCAATGATTTTTTGAGGCGACGCATCAGTATGTGCTAAAGCACTTGAGATTGCTAAACTAAAATATTTAATATATTCTTTTTAAAATTTTTAAAAAAAATTGCAAAACTACGTTCATATTTTGTAATTAAATTGTTTTTAAATTAAAAACAATTTGTTAAGTGTTGACTCGTCCTGTTCTCGTTTTTCATTTGTCATATCGTGCGTTCGTACTTGTGGTATTTGCATTTTCGTCATTGTTGTTATAATTGTTGTTGTGGCTGTTATTTTTACTACAACAGTTGTGTGTGTGTGTGTGCGTGCATTACTTAACAAATATGAGTTCGCAAGTGTCTGGATCTTTACTTCTTGGTAAGCTCTCGCTTTGCTTTTTTTATCTTCTTATTTATTTTTCTTGTTGTTTTAATTGCATTTTCCTCCACTCGCCTAAATTTTTGTAAAAAATATTTTAATCAAAATTTATCCTAATAAAGACAAAATTTAGTGACCTCCGCAGTATAAAACATAATTTCTTTTTTTATATGTGCTTTAAAGTATTTTATTTATTACAAATTTTTAAATTCTTGACATTCCTTAGACTTTGTTTTACTAAACCTAAATGTACAAAATTAGTCAGTCGTTTTGGAATTTTTATTTTAATTCACAATACGAATGTAAAACCGTCATATGGGCAATTCCATGGTGGCGGATGTGAACACTATATAAAAATTTTTGTTTATTACTCAAACACTCGTGACATTTTACAAAATAATTTTTAAATATGACCACTTGAAGCCTTTAAAATAATGAAAATAATTATGCGCGTTTTCTATAAAATTTTCCATAATACGACCATAAAGCCAAAACTCTTTAAAAATGAAATTTTTAAGGTCACACCCGTCACAATATTTTAATTGCCATGCTTTAAGGTTAAAAAGGTTTGGATGTTTAAATTTAAATAAAAGTTGGAAATGTTTAACACCCCCAGCACAATGAAATTGCACAGTAACAAATTCGTTTTTTTAACACTAAAATAACTTAAATTCAAACAACATGTTCATGACCGTTAAAAATTTGATTTCGAAAAACCTTATTGAGAAAATAAATGATTTCGACAAATATTAAGCTATGACCGTTTGGGATTAAGTGTGTGATGAAATTCAAAGGTTAAACAAAAAAAAAATTAAAAAATATATTATACATAGAATGACCATTTATTTCTGGTTCGAAATCAGTTTGTTTTATATAATTAGAAAATACTGTTTTTTTTTTGTTTTTAGTTTATTTATAACGATAGACTTAATAATAACCCTAAATATACCCCCAATGGTTTAAAATAAATTTTTAAACAATTTCAAATTACGTGCATTAAAAAACATCATAAAATTTTATATAAAAATCACTAAAAATTTATATTTGTCTATTTACAGAACCTGCTGCACCACGTTTTTCCACTCGTCGTAAGTCGGTCTTCGCCGAGGCTTACGATCCAGAAAATGACGCTGATGATGATGAGGGTGCCACTGCCGTTTTTCCCAAATCAGATGAACAACGTGCCCGATTAATAGAATCGGTTAAAAATGTTTTATTATTCCGTTCCTTGGAGAAAGAACAAGTAAGTTTTAGTTTTTTTTTAATTTTTAATTTGAAAATTTCTTAGAGGGGTTTTTATAAAAAGTGGTAAAATAAAAAAAATAAATAAAAATAAAATAAAAATATTTTAGATGAATCAAGTGCTGGATGCCATGTTTGAAAGAAGAGTGCAACCTGAAGAATATATAATACGTCAGGGAGATGACGGTGATAACTTTTATGTAATTGAATCGTAAGTAGTGCTCGCGTTCGCTAAATAGTTTAGTATTTAATACGTTCATATGGGCAATTTCACGTAAAGTCATGTTATTTTATTAATTACACATTAAAAATATCACCCGTCACAATGAAATTGCCTGCCCATATGCATATGAAACGTGTTGCTTATACATGACGTATGAGTATTATTTTTAATGTTATTTTTAATGCTCATACGTCATGTTGTTCAATTCTTTTATTTTTTTAAAATTTTAGTGCTTGTTCTATAACATTTGTTTTTTTTTTATATTTAACAGTGGTACATATAAAGTTATTGTTAATGACAATCATGTACATACATACAACAATAGTGGTATATTTGGTGAACTGGCTTTACTTTACAATATGCCCAGGTAATGGATTAACTTTTCGTTATTCAATATCAATATTTTTTATATACAAATGTTTATGTGGTTTTATAATCTCTTAGAGCTGCAACTATACAAGCTGAAACGGAGGGTTTGTTATGGGCAATGGACCGTCAGACTTTCCGTCGTATCCTTTTGAAATCCGCATTTAAAAAGAGAAAAATGTATGAAACATTATTGGATAGTGTACCAATGTTAAAGGCTTTACAGGTATATTTCTTATTTAATATGCCTTTTTATTAATATTGTAGATATTTGTATTTGATTTATTTTTTCTTCAATTTTTGTTTATGTTTTAGAGTTACGAACGTATGAATTTGGCTGATGCTTTGGTAACCAAACGTTACAGCAAAAATGAGAGAATTATACAACAAGGTAATGGAAAATATTTTAGAAAATAATTTCTTTAAGTTTGTTTGGTCTAAAGCAAAAGTATTTCTTAGAAACTAGAAAATTGAAAAACATAATTAAGACTTGGGTGAAGCTAAAGGGGAAGATTATTATTCTTCTTCTTATTAGCTCACATTAAATTAAATCGAGTAAAAAAGAACAACGCTTCGTGATTTTTTTGTGAAAGTGATTTAAAATCACTAGAAACACACAAAACTTTTTAAATTTTTGTGATTTTAAAGCGTTCAGCTAAATGCCTTTCAATTAAGAATCTCTTGGTTATATTTGCAATAATCTTATTTTAAGTTTTGCAATAACTTAAATCAAAAGCTTAAAATTATAATTGTGCTTTTTAAATCACAAGTGATTTGAAACCACGTGATTTTCAGAACATGCCTGATATTAATACATTTAAATGTTGTTTTACCTACTTGCAGGTGATGCCGCTGATGGCATGTATTTTATAGAAGAAGGTACTGTGGTCATTAAAATGGATCAAGATGGTTCAGAAATTGAAATTTCAAAACTAAGCAAAGGCGAATATTTTGGTGAATTGGCCTTGGTGACACACCGACCACGTGCTGCTTCTGTTTATGCGGGCAGCGATGTTAAAGTGGCATGTAAGTTAAATCAAAAATTACTTTTTTTTAAGTCAACAAATAGTTAATTGCATTTTGTTTTAAAAAACAAACAAGAAAAATTATAAAAAAAATAAATAAATAAATTTTTAATCGTTATAAAATTCTGTAATGTCTTTGAAAATTTTTAAGCTTGGTATTTTACCAGTAGTTTTATTTGTTTTAAATGTAACTATTTGTTTATTTATAAATGGTTTTTAAATATTTATTTCATATTTTTTTCCTTTCCTTTTGTTTTTTTCTTCATTTTTAACACATAAATGCTTCTTTTCTCCTTTCCCTTTCCTACTCCATTTGAACGCTTAAAAAATAAACGCCAACAAAAACAAACACACGTGGGTTGCTTTTTAAATGCAAAACATTAAAAAAAACCATTGCTTTAATAAAATATTTATAAAATCTCTATCGAAATAATAAACTTTAACTTCCATTTGCATTTCATGTATTTTGTCAATGCTTTTCTATCAAACTTGTTTGCATTTGTAGTCTTAGATACAGAGTGTTTTGAACGTTTAATGGGGAAATGCATTAAACTGCTTGAATCCTCGATTAGTGATTATCGTTATTTAGACAATGATTTGCGCTCATATTATAACCAGCTTAAAAACGATAAATATTTGCGATTGTAGAGTTTTTATTTTTATTACGTTTAAGTTTTTTCAGTTAAATTTTTTTATTTCCTTTTAAAATAATAAAAAATATTTTATAATTTTTATTTAGTTGTTTTTTTGTTTATGTTTTTAGTTTTAGAAACAGAAGCCTTTGAAAGAATTTTAGGATTTCTTAAAGATATAATGAAAAAACGGGTGGGCATTTATGAAAGTCAATTAATCGAATTATCAAGACAAACTATTTGAATTTCTATTAAAAACTACAAAACAAAAAACCTCAATGCAAATGGTGCTTATATATTATAATTGTTATTATTATTATTTATTTTATTTTATGTAATTTAAATTTTTTGACCTTGTAATAAAATTTGTTAAAACAAAAATCGAGAAGAAAAGAAAAGCAAAACACACAAACTTTTTTAGGTTAAATCCTTTTTTTATGCTGCTCAAATGCTATTTCCTATAATAATTGCTTATTTCTCCCACTCACTCGCTGGTAAGCAAAGATTGGAATTTATTGAAACAAAAAGTTTTATTGAATATTGTAAAGAAAAAAGTGTCGTTTTTAACCAAATAAACTCAAGCTACAAGAGCATGATTCACAAGGTTATTAATTGTTATTTAAGAAAGAAAAACTATTTTAAAAACTCGCTATCTGTTTGGTTTTTTGCATTTCATTTATTTAGACGCATACGTCATAGTAAGTAGCTGCACATTAATACTTTTTATTAAGATAATTTTGTTAAAATAATTGATAAATTTTTTTTTTTTGTAATTTGGTGAAGGTAGATATTTTAAATATATTTAAACATAACATTAATAATAACCATTTACATACACACAAATATCAATTTCAATTAGATTAACTAGAAATTGATTAAATCTTATTAACAATATGATTTTGTTAGTCCTTCCCTTTTTTGGTTTTCTTTTAAAAAAAAGTTTTTTTATGGAACATTTCAATTGTGACTTATTTTGTAGCAAAATTCAAACGATTTGTTTAAATTTTTGTTTACGAACTTATTGGTAGTTTGCAGTTTTGGATATTTGTCAAGTTGGCAACACCGCTTATACAAAGCATGCAAAAGCAGAGTTGAAAAGAGAGGGAGAGAGAGATATGTACATACAGTTTGTCAAGAAAATGTTTTTACATGTAACAAAAAAAAATATTTTTTAACTTTTTAAACTGTATTTTTTTTATTATGCAAAATTATTTTTTCAGTTGTTTTTTGAACCGGTTTCGAGTTAAAGATGTAATAATTAAATTATTAAAAATACAACAAAAATAACAACGCCTTTAACCTTTTTTGATTAATGAGAAATGCGTGTTACTTTTATCAAATGTATTAAAAATTAAGTTTGTGTGACTGGGGAGCTGAAATGTATGCTAAAACACTTTAACTATTAGGCTCAATTATTAAAAAGAATCTTTACAATATAATTAAAAGTGAGTCAGAAAAAAACTTATACTTGTATTAAATTTAATAAAACTTAAAGTTTTTAATATATAAAGTTTAAAAAATACTTAAATTTATTTAAATATGGTACAAATCCAATAAACAATAAAATATTGTCATTTTATTTGTTTTTTTATACATTTTTTCCACTCTTTCCGGGAATCAAGATTACGGTTACCTTTAACCAAAATAATGATTACTACAAACATAAAATGGTAATTTTAATCAGCTATTATGGCATTTTTTTTGCAAAAAACTAACTACAACTATAGTATGGTCAGGGTTGGGCAGTATTTCAAATACTTGTATTTGAAATACGTATTTGAAATACAAATACGTATTTTGTATTTGTATTTGAAATACCACCTTCTAATGTATTTTGTATTTTGTATTTGAAATACCCAACACGGAAGTATTTTGTATTTTGTATTTCAAATACTTATGATGGCAAAATACATTTTTGCAAAATACATTTTTTTGTTATACAAAAAGTTGTCTTTAGAAAAATTGAAAAATGTTACAAATTTAAAAAAAAAGAATGGAAACTTTGTCTTTGTATTCATTCACGTCTTCGCCTTAGCAAGGTACGTTCTTTCCCAGGGCTCACTTATTCAGGTAATATCAAGAGCTAAGCGGATATTTGGAAATGTGAATGTCAAAAAAATTTATTTTGTATAAACATTGAATTTTTTTTGACATTCACACTTTTAAACACATCAAGTAAGATCGCTATATTTGCCTCTGCCGAATCTTATATACTAGGGACTGGTAAATCGTCTTCGATTATAGTCGAAAATCGATTTTGACCCCAAAAAATCGATTTTTTGTAATCGTATTTTTGTTGCCGGTTTTATACTGAAATCGATTATTGAGCTAAAACATATCGATTTTACCTTAAAAGTTTTAAATGCTATAAATTTTAAGAATTATTCTGTTAACACATTTTTTTTAACTATCTGCACCGAAAGCTCATGTGTTAATATGAGGAGTTAATGTATTATTTTAAAATTTGTAATATTTGACGCCGAAAGTTTATTAAAAATGCAGTCAAATTTGGAAAAATTTTTAAACAATTAAATAAGAAACAAGTAAGAGCGCTATATTCGGCTGTGCCGAATCTTATATACCCTTCACATTGGTCTTTAAATATACCCATCCGAGTTATTTTGTACTGAAAATAATATAATAAAAAACCTTGTGCGAGTTTTAAAGCCCATAGAAAAAATAACAAAATTTTAACGTTCGTATGAATAATAGAAATAGATGAAGAAGATTTGAGGTCGAAAGTTTTAAAAGTTTTCGACATTATCCATATTTAAAGGTTAATAAAACTTATTAAATGTTCTAGTCCCGCTGCTCTTCTCCAACTTTTTTTCCAAAATGTATGAATTATTTGATTATTACTTTTTGTAGAATATTCGAAGTCGATAGCTGTAATAGTTTTTTAGAAGAAGCGTATGGAAAATTTTATAAAAATTGTTAATATGTATGGGAGCTACCCCTTCTTCACCCCCCATCCGAAAATCTTTTTCTTTAAAGCGTAGGCCTTGTGTTCCAATTAGTTTTTGTAGAACATTTTATTTCGATATCTTTTATAGTTTCCGAGATATAGCGTATCGAATATTTTATAATAATTGTCGATTTGTATGGGAGCTACCTCTATTTTTGCCCCCACTCAAAAATTTTTTTCTTTAAAGTGTTGGTCTTTGCGTATAATTATTTTTTGTAGAACATTTTGAGTCGATAGCTCTTATAGTTTACGAGATATAGCGCATAAAATATTTCCCCAAATTTGTGCAATTGTAGGAAAACTACCCCTTTCCCTGGTTCAATCTGAAAAAAACTTTTTCTTTTATTTAGGTTCCTTCTTTGGGAGTATCCGTGCCAAGTTTTGTGGCAAGAGTATTTATACTTACTGAGATATATGGGGATATATGCACGGATTTTGTCCTAAAAAAATGGGTTACTCTGGGTTTTCGCTTATATCTCGGTCAATAGTGAACCGATTTTGCTGATTTTAAATAGCGATTGTCTCCAGGATATTTCTAATAGTTTGACATCATTAACTTGTCTGTATCTTTTATTTGACTCCGGAAACTTGATTTCAACAGACGGACAGACGGACATCGCTAAATCGGCTTCCCTATCTATAAGGATCCAGAATATATATACTTTATGGGGTCGCAAATGAATAATAAAGAAATTACAAACGGAATGACAAAGTGATATATACCCTATCACTATGTGAAGGGTATAAAAATAATTCAGTACTCAGTACACTAAAAATAACTTTTCGTCCTTGAAAATTAAATATGTATATCTGTTGTGTGTGCGTATTTAAATTTTCAGACTTATTATTTAATTTAATACATTGAAATTATAATTGATATTTGTTTATGACCTGCGTTCTTTGTAATCATTAAATAGGTACGTGCACCCTTTCCAATAATATCTTTCTTTGCCTAAAGTTCTATTTACTTCTTAAAAATCGTTTTTGAGGGTATATTTTCATTTCAATATAGCACCAAAATAAAAGTCGACTTTGAATTATAATCGATTATGAGCTTCGATTAATCGACTTTGAAAATCGAGATTAAAATAGTTGATCGTAAAATCGAAAATCGATTTTTGGCTTTGCTTACCATTCCCTATTATATACCCTTCACATTGCTCATTTAATATACCCAGCCTAACTATTTTGTACTGCAAATAATATAATAAAAATGCCTTGTGCCAGTTTTAAAGTCCATAGAAAACTTTACAAAATTTTAACGTTCGTATGGATAATAGAAATAGACGAAGAAGATTTGAGGTCGAGAGTTACAAAAGTTTTCGACATTATTCGTATCAAAAGGTTAATAAAAGTTGTAAATTTTTATGGGATCTTCTAGTCCCCCTGCTTCTCTTCAACCTTTTTTTTCTAAAATGTAGGTCTTATCTTCGAATTACTTTTTCTAGAACACTAGAAGTCGGTAGCTATTATAGTTTCCGAGATATAGCGTATCGAAAATTTCATAAAAATTGTTCATTTGTATTGAAGCTACCCCTTCTTCACCCCCACTCAAAAATTTTTTTCTTTAAAGCGTAGGTCTTGCTGTCGAATTACTCTTTGTAGAACATTTGATGTCGGCAGCTGTTATAGTTTCCGAGACATAGCGTTTCGAAAATTTCATAAAAAGTGTTTATTTGTATGGCAGCTAAACCTTCCCCTGCCTCTACCCCAAAAAAATTTTTTTTCAAAGTGTAGGACTTATCATACATTTACTTTTTGTACAACATTCGAAGTGGATAGCTGTTATAGTTTTCCAGATGTAGCGAATTGAAAATTTCATAAAAATTGTTAATTTGTATGGGAGCTACACTTTCTCCTACCCCCACTCAAAAAATTTTTTCTCCAAAGTGTAGGTCGATAGCTGTTATAATTTCTAAGATTAAGCGCATGAAAAATTTCACAAAATTTGTGCAAATGCAGAGAAAAAACCACTTTCCATGATCCTATCTGAAAAATTTTTTTCCTTTTGAGGTCCCTATTTTCAGAGTATCCGTGCCAAGTTTCGTGGCAAGGATGACTGTATTCACTGAGATATATAGGGATGTATGCACGGATTTTGTCCTAAAAAAATGGATTATTTTGATTTTTCGTTTATATCTCGGCCAATAGTCAACCGATAAATAGCGATTGTCTCCAGGATATTTACAAAAGTTTGACACCAATAACTGGTCCGCATCACTTTATTTGACTATGGAAACTTGATTTCAATAGACTGACAGACAGGCATGGCTGTATCAACTTCCCTGTCTATAAGGATCCAGAATATCAATACTTTATGGGGTCGCAAATGATAAATAAATAAGAAATTTCAAACGGAATGACAAACTGATAAATACCCTTATCACCAAGGCACATTCAACAAGGTAAACCCTTTTTGTGTTTGAACGGTAGAATGTCAGAAAAATTAAAAATTCCATATAAAATTTATTTTTATTTCGTAAAAATGTCAAATTGATTTTAATCAGCTGGGTTCTTAATATTACCTGGTTGAATGTGCCTTGCTTATTACTATGTAAAGGGTATACAAAAGAAATGCAAAGGGCGAATTTTCGAATTCGCCTTAATATTACTTTACTTTTAATTTAATTTGTTTTTCACATACAAGGCACATACAGAGAACCAAGACACATTTAACCAGGTAATATTAAGGGCCCAGCTGATTAAAATCAATTTGACATTTTTACGAAATAAAAATAAATTTTATATGGAATTTTTAATTTTTCTGACATTCTACCGTTCAAACACAAAAAGGGTTTACCTTGTTGAATGTGCCTTGCAGAGAACTGTTTTCATAAAATTTAACACCAGTCTGTTTTTATCAGGACCTGTAGAAAGATTGTTTTTTTTAGCAGGATTTATATATTCTTCAACAAGAGGCTGCTTATCTGATTGAACTTTTAAAAATCTTGTGTTCATGATTAATGGTTATAAATGTATTTTGTATTTTGTATTTTGTATTTCAACTTAAAGATACTAAAATACTGTATTTTGTATTTTGTATTTGAAATACTCGACTTGAATGTATTTGGTATTTCGTATTTGAAATACAAGCGGAAGAAGTATTTTGTATTTTGTATTTCAAATACAGCAAAGCATGTATTTTGCCCAACTCTGAGTATGGTTGTGGCAGACATAAAAATCTTCGAAACTATACAGAGATGAAATTGTCCGTGACCATATTCAACTCGCATATCTCATACGATTTATAATTATCAAAATTCCACTATGATTTTTTTTCTCATGACTTAACTTTTTTTACATTTTTAAATTTTTTTTTTATTGCTTTCAATGTCAAAAGCATGAATATATTAATTGTTTATGTGTTTGCATGTATATGTGTAACTAGCAATTTTAACACAACGTAAATAAAGACTTTAAAATCTTGTTAATTAAAAACTTATTAATTTTAATATACTTTTACTTTTTCTAATTTGTTTATTCTAAAAATAGTCCTTGAGGTTGAGGCATTTGAACGTTTGCTGGGTCCATGTATGGACATTATGAAGCGTAACATTGACGATTATGAAACGCAGTTGATAAAGATTTTTGGCAGCAAAAACAATATAACTGATACACGATAAAAAGTCTGATGTTCAAAAAAAAAAAAAAAATAGAATTTTAATTAAAACTACGGCAACAACAACTTAAAACACATCATAACACAAGCACACGTACAGTCAGTCAATCATCTTTATAAAACGTCAACTGCTGCACAAAAATAATAAAAAAAAACAGAAAAGCAGAAAATAAATTATTTAAAAAAGAAAAGACCACCAAAAAAGCATTAAAAGAAATTTCTGTAGAAAATTGAAAAAAAAAAAAACGCCACAACTACTTAAGTTTAAGTTTTGAATAAAACAAAACATATGTTCATACACATGTATGCTGTTTGTATGTAAATATTTATTTAAATTACAAAGCCAAACCAGTAAACAGCACAAACACAATAAATACATACATACGAACACGCATACATGTGTAGATATTTAAAAACTAGCAAAAAGAAGAAAATCTCCAAATCATATCCTTTTGATTTTGTATGTATTTGTAGGCATAATATTGAATCTTTAAAACCAAAAATCCAAACTAATCTATAACAATTTTTTTAATTTAATTTTTAGTCAATCTAAGTTAAAAACAAATTTAAATTCATTTTAAGAAAAACAAAAACAAAAATTATAGATAAATCTTTTGAAAAAAAAACAAACAAATAAATAGAAAAACATAATTTAAATTATTTGCATGCATAATTAAAAAAAAAACTAAAAAAGAAACATTATAAGACAATTACAAAAAAAATGAAAATTATTCAAAGATGTGAATTGAATTAAACAAGAAATTTGCTCTTTGGTTTATTTTATTAAATTAAAATTTAAAGCTCAAAAATCAACTAAAAGAAATAAATTCATTAACAAGTAAGTTACGTTTAATAAATGGACCCCTCTCTTCCTTTTCCTTTTTAGTATAAAATAATTAATAATATTTATATCATTTATAATACAAATAACTACATACATAAATACAATTCAAGAAATTTTTATTTGTTACACTAATTAAAAAGGAAAAAAACAAACAAAAATAAAAAATAAAAGTCAATAATTATTTAATTAAAAATGTTAAAATTTAACATTCAGATTGAGCATCCTTTTAAATTTATGCCATTTATGTATAGTTTAGTATCAGGGTACTCTAACGCAGGTAGCATTAAGGCGAATTCGAAAAATTTACCCTCTGCTTTTCCTTTTTTTGTTTAAATAAGTGAATGTCAAAAAAACGTAAAACTTTTAACATAATTTATAAATCTGACATTCACTTTTACATACTATTAAGACTAGTTTCAAATCAGCTGTATTCTCAACACTACCTGTAGTAGTGTACCCTGGTATATATATAGTATACATACATACATGTATTGTGTTATTAATTAATTTTAAAAATAAGTTTTTTTTTTGTTTTTGATTTCCTTTTTATTTTGTTATTGATATAACCACTTTTGTATTTTATTTAATCATTTCCTTGTTGTTTACCTTAACTAATTATTTAGTTAATTTTATATATTTAAGTTCAAATTCAAAGTCTTACGTTATTTTATTGCAGTTTTCTTTCTTGTCATCAAATGCCATTATAATGCAATTATTGTATTAAAAAAATAGAAAACATTTATTTCATAAAGAGTTTTTTTTAAAAAAGAAATGCATTTTATAAGATTAATACATATGTTCTGTAAATGGAGAAATGACATTCAGTATTCTTTTCTGTGAAAAGATGTTGACTGCCTTTTCATTTGCTTATTAGTTTGTAGTTAAAGTATATTAATGTTTGCTTGGTTACTATTCGGAGTTGCCATTGTTTTGGCAGGATTTTATACATAAAAGCCAAGGCAATCGTCCAAAGCCCAGTTAAAAATTTTGTCATTTTATTTTATACAATATGACGCAATAAAAACAATGAAATATTTTTTTGAACACAATAATTTGAACGTTTAAACTACAATTAAAAATGGTATAACAATGCATTTACACATACAAGCACTTTCATTAAACTTTTGCGCGCGTATTATTATTTATTCTAAAAGTTTGAGTGCGTTAGTAAAAAATTGAGAGCAAATGTGTGGTTAGTGTAACCCGGCATTCTGCTTATACAGGTAGTATCAAGGCGAATTCGAAACATTCGCTCTCTGTATTACCTTTTTTTTGTAATAGTGAATGCCAAATTTGTGATAGTCAGATAGGCTCTTGGGCGTATATCAAACAAATTTATAATTTTATCTATAAATCTGACATTTACTTTCACAAAATTTTAACACAAATCCATAATTAGCTGTGCTCTTAACACTATCTGTATTAGTGTACAGTGCCCCAGATTTAATTAGAATTGCAAATGTGTATTTGTTTATACAATTTTAAATATTTACTGCCAGTTTTTCTTTACTTACTTTATGCCAACCATCTCCATCACGAACTGGCGGTTTAAACGGGTTGGATAGAATGAAAATATGTAGATATTTTTATCCTTATTACCAAAAAATTCATTTACAGAACTAACTAACTAAAATAAACACACCAAACATAATACACAGCAGCTAGAATGCCCAGTTTAACCTGAAATTAAATCTTTTTAAGATCTATTTAAATACGAAATTCAGTTTTTCAAAAAGGTGGCACAAGTGTTCCTCGAACTTCATCTGTCT
This sequence comes from Melanophora roralis, assembly GCA_963583895.1. NCBI lineage: Eukaryota > Metazoa > Arthropoda > Insecta > Diptera > Rhinophoridae > Melanophora > Melanophora roralis. The sequence continues at coordinate 82,530,860 of OY757191.1, read as the reverse complement.
CGGTTTTCAAAAGACATTAACATAAGAACGTTAAAGGTTGGCATAAAGAATACTTTTAATCATTAAATCATTTAAACAACAGAAAAAAAACAAACGAAAAATAAGATAATAAATCAGCTGGTAGCTGTCAAACTAGACGTACGTTGAAAGTTGTTTAACTGTAGTATGTATATTGTAAATTAATATTAACAAGTTACATTTTGTAACCATAAATGTATAAAATTTAAAATGCTAAATTTATTTATAACCGAAACTGTAATTAAAACAAACTAAAATAAAAACTTCACCTATTTTGAAGCTAAAATTATCAAATTATAAATGCCATTAAAGATAACCTAAAATCCCCAATAAAAAGGCATTATTGCTGGACATTTTTATGCCTTAAATTATAAAGGGGTCATCTATTTGTACTTAACTCTTTATGAAATAATTTAAAATTAACTATTTTAATTTTTTGTTAATTATATATAACTTTTAGCTAATTTATGAAAAAAATTCTGTAAAGATTTACCACAATTAAGATAAAACTGAGAGAAACTGTGTAGTTAAAAATGTATTTATAATAAAGAAGAAAATTAAACATAAAATAAATAAATTGAAAGTTTTTACAGGGTGGCCCAGAAAGACCGAAGTGGTGTGAATTGCTTATAACTTTTTATTTAAGAGATATTTTTTTAATTTTTTTTTTTTTAAATACATTAAATTTATGGGGAATATTTTTGGATTAGTTATTAAAAATGATATCCCGCAAGTGGTGGCCATATTCTGCTTCGCACAAATGTGCTCTTTCCAACACATTTTCCATGACCTTTCGCAAAACTTCCGGTGGTATGTTGTTAATTTCTTCTCGAATATTGGTTTTTAACTCCTCAATACTCCTAGGCTTATTAACATAAACTTTTCCTTTTAAATAGCCCCAAAGAAAACAGTCTGGAGCGGTTAAATCCGGGGAACGCGGAGGCCAATTAAAATTGCTGTTACGAGAAATTATTCTTTCACCAAAGATGTCGCGTAAAAGAGTCATTGTGGCCCTCGCAGTGTGCGCTGTGGCTCCATCCTGTTGGAACCATATTTGCGGATGGTTTTCCACGGCTGGCCTTACAAAATTTTGCAACATGGCCCGATATCGATCACCATTGACGGAAATGGCGACACCTTGTTCATTTTCAAAAAAATATGGGCCAATGATCCTTTCTGAAGAAACACCGCACCAAACGGTACACTTAACTGGGTGCAATTGTCGTTGATGAAGTACTCTCGGGTTTTCCGTAGCCCATATCCTACAGTTTTGCTTGTTAACGAACCCATTTAATTGAAAATGGGCTTCGTCACTCATTATTAAGTTATGAATAAAATTTGGATTCTCTTGTGCTTTTTGCTGGAAATAAATTGCATAGTCAAGTCGTTGCTGGTAATCTGTTGGTTTCAATTCTTGAACAAGTTGAATTTTGTATGGAAACAATCCTATGGTGTGCAAAATTCGCTGCAGCGAAGTTCTTGAGAGGCCCAGTTGTGACGAACGTCTCCTGGTTGATGTTTCTGGATCCTCCCGAATACTCTCCTGTACCACTTGAATATTGTCAGCCGTGTGGACAGTTCGGTGTCTGCCGGGACCAGGAAGGTTCCTTACTGCTCCTTGTTCTCGAAAATTTGCAACCAGACGGTTTATTGTTGACTGAGAGGGTGCAACCCGCACATTAAATTGACGACGGTATGCACGCTGAGTCAACACAATGGACCGTTGATTTGAAAAGTAAATTTCAACAATTTGGGCACGTTGTTCAATTGTGTATTGCTCCATTATAAATTATCCAAGTCTTCTTTACAAAATACTGAAAAGAAAAGAAGAAAAAAATTATAATAAAAAAGTTATAAGGAATTCACACCACTTCGGTCTTTCTGGGCCACCCTGTATGTGTATGTATGTATATACATACATATAAAAACAAAACAAGACCGAAATTACAAAAAGAAAATCACTTTAATATTGCTAAAGACTAATGACCGTCCCACAAGCTTATCGTCTTATTTGGTAAAACATTGCGCACACGTTTAAAATATTTAACGATTAATAACAATAACGATTAAAATAATTGCGAAAAAATATTTTGAAAACACGAGGGAGCATATAATGACACAAGTTTAAAAACTCCAACTAGAATTCCTATAACAAAAGCAAAGAAAATTTGACCCATCGTGTAAATTTTGATTGTTTGCGGGGGGCCGTTAATTGTTCCCAGGCTGAACTTAATTATTGATCAACTTTGTTTACATCGCAAATAAATTTTAACCACCATCATCTCAGAAATTTAGAAAAAACAGAGAACTGTACCTGGTTTCTATAATTTGCGAGAAGTTTTGCATCAAGAAATATTTTAAGAAAATAGTAGAGCAGAGAGAACATTTAACAAATATATTTTTTCTTTAATTTATTCTGTCTTCATAAGCCATGAAATAAATCATGAGGTTTTTATTTTAATTGTACGTCTTGGCGAGGCAAATTCATACTCAGACAAATGTCAAAATCCAAAATAAAAAAACCCGGTATTTTTATACTCAGTTTGACGTTTGTCTTGGCATGGATTTGTCTCGTCAAGACATACAGTTACATTTGCACTAACAACAGTTATATACACGAAAAAAACGTTACCATAAGCGGTCTACATTTAATACTAACATAATGTTTTTATTGTTCATGTTAATGATTTTATGTCTATTGGACACCGTAAGTAACTTAGTGTCTTGTCAAGCCATAATTTTGTTCTGTCATTGAACAAAATTTTGTTCGCACATCATTTTGTCTCGTCTGAACCGCTCATGTCGATGTTTTGTTTTTGTTCAGTCATCGTTGTTAGAGAAAATGTTTGCTCAACCATGTCTGCCATCAAACGCCAACTTGAATGTCAAAAAACGTCAAAAAACTTAAACAAATTTTTTACAGTTATTCTGCGACGTCAAGTTCTTGTCTTGACAAACTTTTGGCTAGTGAAGACGTAGTGTTAACTTCTCACATACAATACAAAAACGAGGCACTGTAATTCTTTTTTTTTATTAAAGCCGGGTGGCTCAAAAGTAACGAAGATTTAGGTGATTTTAATGTGGAAAATAATGTAGCGTAAACGTCGCTCGTTACATTTAAAATTTCAAAGGTTATTTCCAACTTTTCTTAAATTTTCACGCTTATTGATGTTTAAGGGGATAAAATTTAGCAAATTATTTATTTTAATTATTTTCATACGTCCGTGCTCATACTTTTCACATATTTATTTTAATTTTTTTTGTTTTTAAGTTGAAACGCCGATAAAAAAATGTTAAATCTCAATGTTTTTTTATTTGCAGTTATTTATTTTTTCTTTTTTTACAAAATTATGCTTTTATTAAAAATAAGTTAAAGCAGCTACCCCTATTTCCTTTCGGTTGCGTAGTTCGGACTCATGCAGCAATTTTTAAATTAACAAACAAAAGTTGCATTCCCAATTACTTTAGAATTATTTCAGATCGTTCGGGCCACCCTGTATATGACTGCGGCCGATAACTTTGTATTTTATCAAATCACACTAGAAGTTTAAGTGATTTAACTAAGGCTAACAGTGTAAACAATTACTCTCACAAGTTTTGTTTAATAATAAAACAAACCATTTTCTTATATAATAACCAGTCTAAAGTTTAATTCACGCCATTTTCGTTAAAACTATAATTTTTCTTAACTTACTTAAATAGGTTAAACATAAATTAAGGTACATACTTATATATTAATAATTATATCTGTGGACTTTTGACAAAACCACTTATTTGAAAAAAGTGAATTTTAGAGGAGAGCAAAAAAACTACTTTAACATCGCAAGTACATGCGAAAATTCAATATTGGAAAATAATTCAACTAATTTACTTTACAATTTAGGTTTTAAAACTTTTTAGATAATAATCACGAAAGTTTCTTGTGATGTTAAAGTATTTTTTTTGCTCTCCTCTAAAATTCACTTTTTTCAAATAAGTGGTTTTGTCAAAAGTCCACAGATATTAGTTTTGTTGAAATTTTCAATTTTAGTTTATAAAACTTTTGTTTTTTTTTCTATAAAATAAATAAAAAAAAATTGGAAAAAGGAGTCCTGAAAAAAACACATACAATGTATAATTTTGAAATCAAAACAAGATATCGTAGTTAGATGTTTTTAGTCCTTTGAATTTTGAGTGGTAGATAAAAAAAATAAAATTAATATATTATAAGGATATTAAAAGAAAAACGCTTAACTTAAATAATAAAATAGAAATTATCAAAACTAATAGCAACATTTGGAAAAGGCAAAAATGCTATTAAGAAAAGTACATTTGTTATGTAAAATAAATATAAAAACAAAATAACATATTTACATACATATAAACACCAAAAACAAAATGGCTACAAAAAATCTTTCTCTTAAAAAAAGTAAATAAATAATGGGAACACGGCAAATAACATATAAATAAAGCATGAAAAAACTTAAGCACAATCATTACAGTTACATAAAATATATCATTAAACTTTAAACGACTTTTAATAAACTTTTATGATACATAAATTTAAATTTAACAAATAAATCTTTACAAAAGCAATATTATAGTTTGTCTAAAAAATAAAAATTAGGAAAAGTAGAATATTTTAAAAACCAAATTTAGGAGGCTGTCGTTAGTAAAGAAAATTTATTTAAATAAAATTATGTGTGTTTTTTTTTTAATGTTTAAAAGTATTCTATAAATGTTCTTTGAACCTCCTCTAATATGAGCTTATTAAACTATAACTTATGAACACAAGTAAAATTGTAGGAAAATTAAAAAAAATTTTAATGGTTATTTTCAATTTAATGTAATTTAGCATCAATTATGTATGTATCATCAAAGATCCAATTTTTATATAAAAATAATTTTTTATTAAAGGTTTACAAACTAAGTTTTGTATGCACACTTAATTTAATAAACCTTTAATAAAATATAATTTATTTTTAATTGTTGAAGTTAATCTTACATCAAACAAGAAAATACATAAAAAGATGAAACAGTTTACAAATATGTATGTATAAATGTTTAAATTTAAGAATAAAAAGAAAATACATACATGCAAATAAACATTAAAACAAATAAACATACATTCATACAAACATACATATATCAATGGTATTTATTTATTATGTAACAGACCAAAATATTAAAGTTAAAAGTACCCTACAGATAAAATAACAAGCATGTTCTAGAAATACACTAGTTGCTTTTGACTTCAAACTAGTTGCATATCCGACCTTTTTTAATGCATCGAACTATTGATTTTAGCATTAGGTTGTCATAGGAGCCCAACTAGTTTAGTTTGATATAGTTATTAACTAGTTAAAATACTAGTTTTTTTTCTGTTGCACTTAGTACTTTGCTTTTTTTTACAACAGTCCTGGTTGAAACTAGTGCATAACTTTTCCAAAACGTTACTAGTTTTAACTTTAGCTGCAGGGTACCTAAACACACACACACACACACACACAAGTAAAGAAAACTGTTTAGAACTGGGTGTTTCGTAAGAAACCCGATAGAATTAAAGAAAATAAAAAAATTTTCTAAAAATATGAAAATGCTGGACATTTTCGAGATTTGCAAGCAAACACAAGCGTAAACAAATTCTTAAAAGTAAACGCTTGCATTTATACATAAATATGCAATAAAAAAATAAAAAAAACAACACTTTTATAAAATTAAATAAAACCCTAAAAAAACTTCTTAAAAAAGTAAAAACAAAAAAATTAATTCAGAAATATTAAGAAATTCATAGAAAGATAAAAAAGTATAAAATAACAAATTTAATTAATTGTTGTATTGTATGTGCAAAACTATTACATATTCAAGAAAAACAAAAGCCATAATTCAAAAATAAAAAAACAAGAAATTGTCTTATAAAAGCTAGCCATGCACAATGCCACTTTAATTTATATAATTTAAATAAAAGCTAGAGATTAATAAACAAACAAAATGCTAAAAACTTTTTATAAATATCCTCTTTACATCCACATATTTACATGTTAACCTTTCTGGTATAAATTTCAAATGAAATGAAATATTTAAAATATTGCCATTAAAAATAAATAAATTTTTGGAAGTTTCTTATTTTATTCGAAATAGATAACATGGAGGTTAGTTAAACTTGGTTTTTGTTCAATTTTTAAAATAATATTAATTACCTTAAAACACTTACTCACAAAAAATTGGCTTGGCTACGCAAAAACTGAACAAAAATAATAAACATACATATACATATACACACACACAGTTTTTATTTATATTTCATATTTTAACACATGAGTACATAAATATGTATAAATAAACAATAAAAGCTAATTATGTATTATAACGACGACGACGACGATGATGATTGTAATAAAAAAAAATCAGAATTATAAAATAAATCTTAATAAAAGATTTCTATCCCATTTAATAGAAAATGTTTTAAAACACTATTTGAAACACGGAAAATGCAGCGTAATAAAAATAAAGAAAATATTATATAATAAACAAAACTTTAAAATATAAAATGTGTTTTATTTGAAAAAAAGTTTTTTGGTAAATTTCTTTTTACATATCGCTTATATGCCAAAACAACCTCATTATTAAAAAAAAACAATTTCAAAAACAGATCGTTTGAAGATTTTGATTTGCTTTCCTTAACTAGAAAAGGCAAACGGAATTATCTCTTTAAACGCAAAAAGTAGAAACAGTTTGAAGATAAATTGTATATACAGTATAAAAAGCATAACATTACCAACAAAAAAATGCATTTTTTGGGTTATGACGTTGTTCTGGCAAATGAGCGATATTTATGCATTTATTTGGACAATTTACCAGGAAACCTTTTTAAAAGGCCTATTAGGTTTTAAGTAAAAAAACAGCACTTTTTATTTCCTGTTTGCAAACAAAAATATCTGTAGGCTGCAGGGTTGTCAGGATTTTTCAGCCTTAATTGCTAAAATACCAAAAAGTTACAAAAAAATAATTTGAGCTTTAAGGATAAAAAATTACCAAAATCGGGAAAAATGAATTTTAATTGAGTTTTTGACGAAAAGAACAATTTGGTTTAATAAATTAAAAATAATATCGTTTTCTTTCCTAAAATAATTGAATAAAACGGAAATATTGAGTTTCAAAAGTTCGAAATTTCGGTAGAAAGTATTTCCTAAACATATAATTAAACTTAAACAGATTATTTACAAGAATATTCTCAAAAATTTGGTTTAAGTCTACTGAAAATTGCTGTAAGAACCAATGAATGTATAAACTTGGACAACCGCTTATTTAAATGTAGCTAAACTGAGAGCAAAACCTAAATAAGAAAATTTTGTCTCAAACTTTTAAGAAAGCCTCTTTGATGTTTGTCGATTGCATTATGCAAAAATAAAAAAATTATAATGAAAATTCTAGAAGTGCTTTAAAGTTGAAACTCCAAAATCTTTCCTATTTTTATTAAAAATCTACAACAGCATCGCAGTGTCGCAAAACTTAAATTTCAAAAGCAAAGAGCACAAAAACTCGACATGCTTGAAAGCTCAGTAGGCTGTAATATATCTATTGTTAAAAATAATGCATACTTTAGGGCTCCTAAATAATTTTTAACAAGTGCTACCAGACTTCACTCGTCTGTGAAATTTTTTATCGATCACTATTAATAGTTCAGAGCCTAGTTCACGAAGTGTAAAAACCTGCTCGCACTTCGACGAATCATTTAAAGCGAAACAGCTTCAGGAAAACAACAAAAACACGTTAGAGCTACATGCAAAATCACGAGTTGGTGGTTGAAAAGTTTACAGATGGTTTTAAAAATATGCCTCTCGGTTATATTTCCAGGGAATTCTTATTTATCGCCCATGTTCTGACAATCGCATTTCGCAAAATATTGGCGATGCGATTTGAAATCGCATAACAGGTGTTCCGAAGTTCACAATCGCAAGAAAGTTTGCGACTTCAAATCGCAAGAGGTAGATGAGGTGAACCGATGTTTTTTGCCCAAACTAGGTTAAAAACAGCCAATCAAACTATGCATTATTATAATATATGGGGTTTTTGTTATAATTTTCACAATTTGTTTTATTTTTTGTAAACAGTCTCAATAAAAATTCAATTTTAAAAAACTGTTAGTTATGTACATCTTCATTTTTCAGTTGCTTACTTTTTTTATGTATGAACTTAATTGGAAAACAAGAAAGAAAAAATGTTGTTGCAGAAATAGGTACAATTTGTTATATATTCCTTGGTTTTTTGTTTTGTATTTTTAAAAGAAACATGTTTTTATTTTCGAATACATCATCGAAAAAAAAACAAAACGCAAAAAAAAACGCGTGAACTACAGAACATGCAAAAAAAATTTTTGCGATTTACAAATCGCATGTGATTTGACAATCGCGTGAGAGTCAGAACATGGGCGTATAATTGGGCTAAACATGTACTTTTGCATAAAATGGACCAAGGCTTTAACAAACTTAGCCTACGAAAATAAGCAAATCTTCCTTTCAATTGTCAGGACTGGGGCAAAAATGAAAAACAAAACAAGGATTTTCTAAACATGTGTCAACTCATTCATTTTAATCTTTTTTTAGATTTTTAAAATGTATTTATTTTTTATATTTAATGTTGACCACAGAAATAACTTAGCGAGAGAATTTGTTTGTTTTTGTTGCACAAAGTTTATTTCATTGTTATTTTATTCACCTACGATAGTGAAACAAATGAACAAAGTTCCATTAAAACAAATGTTGGGAGTCTTTTTCAATTTTTCTTGTTCTTTTTAAATGAATGTAGTAGTACGTACGTTCGTGTAAATGTTATTTCTTTATGATTTATATATAAAAAAATTAAAACTAAAAATCTAACTGTATAGATCGTCATCGCCATTATCGCCTGGTGGATTCGCAGGTGCATTTGGACCAGAACCCTGCATATTGTTGGTTTGACCAGGGAATCTGTTTCAAGTTATAATAAAACAAATAAAGCATTTATTATATAATCTGTAACAAAAGTAGCAAATTAAAAAAAATTTACCTAAAGTTTTGTCCAAAACCTCGAGATTGCTGCAGCGTTTGGGCAAACATTTCATATTTTCTGATGTCATTATCAGACACTGAACGACGTGCAAATCTCATTGCTTCTTCAAAGTGAGCGCGCGTAATTTCTGGTACTGGATCATCTTCATCCATCTGAAAATATTTTTTTTAGAAACAAGAGATATTTATAGTTAAAACAAACTTACATCCATGGCTGAGTTTTGATTTTCAGCACGCTCCTTTTCGCGTTTTATCTCAGCCTCAATGGCCTGCCGAATGGCTAACTTACAAGCACGCTGACAGATTTCAGTCAAATCAGCACCTGAGAAGCCTTGTGTTACCTTGGCAATATAAGTAAGATCGACGTCCTTGGCTAATGGAGACTTTCTCAAATTAGCCTTGAGAATAGCTTCGCGAGACTTATCGTCAGGAAGTGGAATATAGATGAGTTGATCCAAACGTCCAGGACGCAAAATGGCTGGATCAATTATGTCTGGACGATTGGTGGCACCAATGATAAACACATTTTTCTTGGCACCCATGCCATCCATTTCAGTTAAAATCTGATTAATAACACGGTCGGCAGCGCCACCAGCGTCGCCAACGTTACCGCCACGAGCCTTAGCAATTGAATCCAACTCATCGAAGAACAGCACACAGGGCGCAGCCGAACGTGCTTTGTCAAAAATGTCACGGACATTGGCTTCGGACTCGCCAAACCACATGGTCAACAATTCGGGACCCTTGACAGATATAAAATTGGCTTGACATTCGTTTGCAATAGCCTTGGCCAGAAGAGTTTTACCGCATCCGGGCGGACCGTAGAACAAAACTCCACGACTGGGTTGCATGCCAAATTTCAAGAACTTATCAGGATGTTCAACTGGGTATTGTACCAGCTCTTGGAGTTCTTTCTTAACGTTCTCTAGACCTCCAATATCGGACCAAGTTGTATTGGGTACTTCGACTACGGTCTCGCGCAAGGCCGAAGGACTGGACTTGGTCATTGCGTAACGGAAGTTTTCCATAGTTACAGCCAATGAAGCCAATACCTCGGCATCGATTTTATCATCTTCTAAATCAATCAAGTCCATCTTTTCACGGATTTGCTGCAAAGCTGCTTCCGAACATAACGAAGCCAAATCAGCACCTACGTGACCATGAGTTTCGGCTGCAATTTGTTCCAAATCAACATCATCAGCCAATTTCATATTCTTGGTGTGAATGCGCAACACCTCTAGACGACCAGTGGCATCTGGAATGCCAATATCAATTTCACGATCAAAACGTCCAAAACGCCGAAGAGCTGGATCAATGGAATTTGGTCTGTTGGTGGCAGCCATAACGATGAGGTGTGAGCTCTTTTTCATGCCATCCATAAGAGTGAGCAACTGTGAAACAATACGACGTTCTACCTCACCATGAGTCTTGTCACGTTTTGGTGCAATAGCGTCGATTTCATCAATGAATATGATGGCAGGAGAATTTTTTTCAGCTTCTTCAAAAGCCTTGCGTAAATTTGATTCAGATTCGCCGGCCAATTTGGACATAATTTCAGGACCATTTATTAAAAAGAAGAACGCGCCTGTCTCATTAGCGACAGCACGTGCAATCAAAGTCTTACCAGTGCCAGGAGGGCCATACATAAGAATACCGCGTGGTGGCTTTACACCGATCGCCTTAAAGAGAGATGGATGGCGAAGTGGCAACTCAACCATTTCCTTAATTTGAGCCAGTTGCTTGCGACAGCCACCAATGTCATCATAGCCGACAGCATTTAAAGATTCCTCCTCTTCCTGTAAAATTTTTCAATGTTTTAGACATTTTGAAGTCCGTATCGTCAAAAAAAAAGTAAGCAAAATTCAGAAATTTTTATTTGCATTTCGGAAATTTCTAATTGTATTTCAGAGTTTTATTTTTAAAATTATATTACTTTTTCATTCTAGAAAAATGTTATTGGAATTAAGACTTAGTAGATGTAACCTATGCAATATATATTTAAAAAAATATTTATATTTCGACGCTTCATCGAAAAACAGAAAAGTTTGGTAAAAGTCGCCAAAATTAAAGGAGCTATTTTGGAATAAGAGTGCGATATGTATGATTTTCGGCAAATTTTATAATTTTTTATACGTGGTTTGTCATTGCTAGTGCATTGGTCAATCTTTACAAAAGATGCTTTTCGATATTTTTGTTTTAAGGGCAAAAAGCAACAACACTTTTAAAGTAAGTAGGAAAAGTACTTAAAGGAAATAAGTTTAAAACTTTGAGCAGAGGGTAAAGCAAGTAGTTTAGAAAAACAAACAATATAAGAAAAGTTATAACAGAATTATTGTATTGTTGGTGTCTTTTATTAACATACAATTGGAATCATTAAAAAAAAAATAAACAATAAAATGGTTTTTTTAAGCTAGTGCGATTTGCAAAACAAGGAAATAAGCGTTGGTTAGCAAATGTAAGATTTTCTCAGACGCCGAAGAGGGATGTAAAAAAGGGGGACGAGTATCGTAATAACAACAGGAAATATTTTGTTATCACGAATTATTTCCCTTGCGTTTTTAAGGGGTTCATAGTGGCCCTTTAGTTAATCCAACACTCATCTTATTTACAAATACATACATAAAAGTTATATGGTTTTTTACAACATACCTCTCTCTTTATTGGATCGCCATCACAGAATATAACAGTTTCAGGCGCAACAATGCAGTAATTTTCTGGATCTGTCAGAACAACTTTAAACTCAATAGGACGCATAGCAGCACGTACAATGAAATTGTCACCCATATGAATGGGCCTATAGGCTTCTAAGAAGTAAGGTTTTAAATAGATCTCGAATAAGTTACCAGTAACACCTTCAGCTGTATCATCAATAGGCAAAATACGAACACGCTTGCCGTACTTAACATCAGGACATGCGTGAATAGAAACAACGTCAGAAAGGTGAACACATAAATTGTTACGGACAACACGGTTCATGCGAATCTTTTCATCGGGACAAGCATCATCGGAAAGAACAATACAAACGGTTTCTTTACGACGTTTTCCCTTTAATATGACGGTATCACCACGAAACAATTGTAACTCATCCATTTTTGCCTACAACAAAAAAAAATATTTATTAAAATATTTTTATGATGGTAGAAAATTTGAAATACTAACCTGTGATAACGACACCACAGAGTTGTCATCACTGGTGGCTTCATCGACAATCAAACGGTTGGGGCGATCTTTACGTTTAAGAATTGCGGTAGCCAAATCTTCTCTGTAAATACATTTAAAAAACATTTTTGTTACATGGTTCTTTAATTTTAACAAAGCCGCTACTACAAGCCTAATTTCTAAACCTTTTTTCATGTAGATAGGTCACAGGTATGCTTGTTGGTATATTAACATAAAGGTACCCAATATTTTTGTTGTATAAATATAAAAAAAGGTGTTATTTTCTTTTCTAAGGGAGTCTTAGTTCCAAATTTTATTTATTAATAAATTATTGGATTACATTAAGCACTTCTACAATCGTTATGGCCAATATTACCACATAACCACCACCACTCGCCATTTTTGTTTTCGGTTTTCGTTTCTTTTTTACTTCACACAAAACAATTATATTTTCTTTGTTTAATGCTTTTGTTGGAAGTAAAACTTTTAAAAATTTACTGTTTAGTTTTAACATACCGAAAAAAGTTAACAACAATACGATATATTTTTTATATCAATTTTTTTTAATACATATTTCGATTTTAAAAGGTGATAAAAGTACTGCTTTCTAAAATTGTGTATATCATTTTTAAATTGCTAAAAGTTCTGTTTTTATGAATTATTTTTTCTTTTTATACGGGATGACAACGCGAAATTGAAATAATTTTTTTCAGACATCGTCGCCTAATTATCAACACTATTTTGTCGGCTATTTTTTTTAACCAATTTCTTTTAATTTTTCTTGTTGATATTAGACTTACCCTTTAGAATCGGCCATGGTTCAGTTAGTATTTTTAAAATTATTAACTAATTTAGGAATAGTTTAATAAATAACACCTAAAAGTAATGTTATATTTCGAAAGTTTAAAAATTGTGTATTTTTCACCACACAAACGTATTTTATTCACAAAAAATAACTTTTGATATCAGGAGCTGACTCGTTGCAATGCTGACAACGTTGAGAAACAATATTGCAGGAAATATTTTTTGACATTGTCATTACAGAGTTGCATTCGAATATTAGGGAGGAAAGTATCACAGTTGCAATTGTTGTAATACATATCAAGCATGTTATCATGTATAAAAAAGGTAGAAGCACATCGGTGACCATTAATATTGGTGTGCATGAATGTATATGACATTTCAATATTATACAGAGTATTGCTTTGGCGAATTTATTACAAGGTGTTTTTTTGGGATTTTACAACAACTAATATGCGGCAAAGAAAATCTTCGTTCGTGCTGTGACTTTCGTTTGCGGATGTGTCAAAAACAAATTTGACAGCCCAGCCTCGATTTATGGAAGAAAAAAGTAGATCAGCTGTGCTCGTAACATCACCTGATCAATGAAATCGCCTTGGCTATATCCATTGCTCAATAATGTATCAGGTGGTGGTGATTCTACAACAACAAAATTGGGGAATAAAAAATTCGTTTTTGTTGTAGTTATCGTTGGCTCAGTTGTCAAAAAGAGATATGTAAAAGTAAACAACTTTGACTACCAAGCCTCGATTATGCATGAAAAAAGTAGATCAGCTGTGCTCGTTACACCACTGCTCAACATAATTTCACCATGGCTGTAACTAAAGCAAAATATGTATTGGTGGATACGGGGTACACTTATCAGGTAGGAGCGATTCTACAAAAACAACTAAAACCGTCATAAGAATGTCAAAGACAAATAACAAAAACTCACAAAATCTTTCTTCTTCTTTTTGAGTTTTTCTTACGATACTACAGTTATTGTTTGTAAAAAAGAAGAAAATACATAAACATAAACAAAATTTGACATTAATATAACGAAATACCGTTACTCAGCTGTTTGCTGAGGCTACCTGATATACTAGTACCCTGAGGTGGATATTATAAAATATATGTCATACATATCGTTGCCTTAATATAGAAAGGCACTAATTCAAATTTTTTTTTATAAGCCCATATTTTGGTTTATTTTGATGAATGGTCTGCTTATATATTATACATATGACTAAAAATTCTCGACTTAAAAAATACGAATAAGGGGCTTTCTATATTAAGGTAACGATATTCATGTACATATGTTAAAAAAAATGTTATATATGTATGTGTTATGTGTGCTTAAATGTCTTCGGGAATTATTATTATTATTGTTATGAAAATTAAAAAAAATAATTTTTGTTTTTGTAAAGGAAAAAAAATCGAAAATATGTAATTAATATAAGTACCTCTGTTAATTTTTTTTTGGTATAATTATTACGGTCTCTGATACAGAGCTTAATACATTTACTTTATGCCCGTAATTTCAACAAATAGATAACTGGTTGTGCAAGTACCTAATAGATTTCTTTACCTATTATGTAAAACTATATCAACGTGTTAAAACTAAGATACATATCTATTTGTTGAAATTGCGGGCAATAGTTAAACTTTTTTTTCAAAATGTTCAAAGTTGTATCGATATATACTTACGTATTAGGGCTTTTGATTTATTCATTAAGTCTAGGTTAAAGTCATAAATAAGTCGATTGCTATACAATTTAGCACAATATTGCATATTCTTAATTTCATAATTTATTTATTAAATAACAAAAGACAACTGATTTTGTAGTATATAAAATATGTTTAACATGCAATAAATAAGCTTATACGCATGTACATACATATTTAAGTTCGGTTTAAAATTCCCTTTCTTAAGGTCGGGTTAACATGTGCAATATCATTTTCTTTAGCCAACTAAGCGTAACGAAGTGTCACACGCAGAAGTGACTGTAAAAGCAACGGAGAAATAAAAACACTAAACTTAAAGGTATGTTAAATAAATTATTAGCTTTTAAGAAAAGTAAAATTAAGTGTGCACACTTGTAAAATACTTCCCTAAATTATATTAAAATTTATTTCCTTCCTTGTCATTAAAACAAAAGACTAAATATATACATAGAAAAGTATTCAATCACACCATTTAAATTAGATTGCTAGTATAATGGCCAACGTTCGGTGGGGCTTACACAAACCAAAAAGTAAAAGAAAAAAAAACAAATTAAATGCTTTGAAAATTCACAAAAACAGTTGTTACAAATGTTGAATTCAAAACACAAAAGCCCCATATGAAGTAAAGATTTGCAGACACATTGTTTAAAAGAAACATTATCGCTCTACTTACAACAATATGACCATCGTTCGTCACTCTTTTTCCCCGGAAATTTTCACATAAATTCGTTGTCTTTGGTGGGGGAGGCGAAAATAATTTGAATGTGTAAAGACATAAATTGGAGGCCATTAAGACGGTGTCATAACATTTAATTATCTCCAAAGTACACATTACATAGACAACAAACTATAACTTCTGCCGCTTTTAAGTAATAAAAATATGTCTTAAACTAAGTTTGGTAATTAAAACAATCTATTTTAAAATTCTGTCTAAATATTTATCAAAATAGCTGACATTTCCAACAACGAACTGACCCTCAGCGGAAACTTTTTTAAAGTTTTAGCATCCTACAGCCCAAGACAATTGTTATTTGTGTTTATGTATGTTAAAATGAACACATACATATATATGTATCTAAAGGTGCGTTTAGATTGTGCTAATATTTGTGCAAAATAATAAAAATTTTGTTTGTCCTAGTGTAAACACTCGAATTTGTTAGCCACCAAATATTTTTCGACTGTTTGTTGGCTAAAAAATTCTTTGTTTGTGAACAAAGCTTTGCATAGTGTAAACACTTTGTCAGCACGTCGTTACAAATATTTGCCTCGATATTTTGTTTGTTCTTACAATATTTTTGGCGGAACAAATAGCGACAAATAATTGTAGAAACGTGGTAAAGTGAGGCCAAACGCAAAAAAATGGTAATAAATCTGTATCTTCGAAACTATTTGTCCAATTATAAAATAATGTATGAAGGAGTCGTAGAGGAGGACCCAAGGTTTTAGAAAATAAAATATTGGACTGCCCTGTATATACATACATTGAGCTACAGGGTGCCAAAGTTGACCTCCTCGGGCTTACAAAACATTTCTATGCTTATAACTTTTGTAAATATCAACCGATTTCAATGATTTTTAGATTTATTTGATGAAAATTGAAATCTGAAAAGAAAACATTATCACTCTTTCTTATTACCTGTTACAGTTTAAACGATATTTGGGTTTAAAATTTAAAATTGTTGTTTTTGACCTAGACTTTATTTGGTTTGTTGCAAATGTTTGCAATTGTAGTTATGCTAAAAATATTTTTTAAAATATTTTTGTATTTCTAAAAAGTTTGTTAAGCCTGCACAAAAAAATTTATTTAATTATCTTTATTCGTCTAGCCGTGAAAAATATGCAAAGTCAAAATTTTCAAGGTGATTTCAAAAATGGCATAATTTTGACAAAAATTTAGCACAATTGATTAACTTTTTTTGCAAATATTTGTAAAAATAATTATTTCTTTTTTAACGTTTTTGGAAAAAGTAGGCTTCAGTATATATTAGTAGTATATTTTTGAAAGGATATAGACGTGCACCCTACGCCAGGCATAGTGTCGAAAATATGGAATTTGTCAACGAAATTTTAAATTTATTGGCCGAGAAAAAAAAACGCAAGCCAGTTTTTAAAAAATTGGCCCGAAATTAAAATAACTTATCTTTTGAGTTTTCAGTTTTAATTAAGTTTTTCACCGCCCGCTCAAAAATGGGGTCACGAGGGTAAATGTTATTAATATAGGCAAGTTTTAAGATGCGTGTAATATAATAGCTCAGAAAATAACTTTAAAGTTACTTAACTCTTTTTGTTTTTTATTTAAATAATAAATAACATAATATTATAATAAAGTTTTAAAATCCATTACGTTATCATAAATCAACAATATTTTATAAACTTTCAAATATAAAAAATTTTCACAAAAAAAAACTAAATATAATATTTTGGAATTTTTTTAATCTGACCCCTTATTTTTTTTCTAAAGGTAAAAAATATGATATGTAAGCAAATCTCCATCTGTTTACCTTTTCAATTATATATAATATTTGTATATTATTAGTTATTTTATACTATATTAACTGCCCTTAAAACAGCTATCTTGCGTCAAATTTGTTGAAAGTCCATTATTTTGTAGGGTGTGTATATACATTAGCTATGGCATAGTGATATATGAAAATTTTTGCAACGAGATTTTAAAGTGCTCCCGGCTTTTAATTTGTAAGACTTGGAAAAAAATACATATGGCAAAAAATGGGGGAGCTTGGTTGTGGGTAAATGGCGCCTCATCTTTTCACGTTGCTTTACAAACACAATTTGATACTATTTGGCAGATGGATTTCATAAACATAACAACAACATTATTTTACAGATGTTTGTCATACACACCGGACAAATAAAATTATTTGTGCAGTGTAAAGGGGTATACAAATATTTGTACCAAACATGTCTGACACCAAACTTTCTGTTATTTGTGCAAATAAAATTCAAACAAATATTAGTGCAATCTAAACGCATGCCCAAATATTAGTCACAAACCATACTATTAGCCCAAACCATTATTTGTTGTGTTTGGGCAAATATTAGCGTAGTCTAAACGTACCTTAAGTGTTACATTTGGTTACATCATTAACATTCATACGTACATATATTTAAATGAAGTTATGCGTTAATAATTCCCATAACTGCATGGAGGAAACGCTTTAATTTATCCCACTATAAAATACTTGATCTAATAAATGTAGGTATTACGTATTAGTTTTAAAATCAAACATACATATAATAAAATTTGGACAAGTTCATGCCAAAATTTTTAATTTAAATATCTTCTGGGCGAAAAAAACTGATTTCCATTTACCTAAGCATATTTGATGCGACTATTTACTTGAAAGACAAGTCGAACGAAAACGTTATAGCATATTCACATAGGGACCGAAATTCGAGGTTCCTTTTTTTATTCACGGCTCGCACCCCAACCATTGTTTAAACTACATAGTTCGCCATGCAAAATTTTGGAGAGCGAAACTTCTAGGTGTATTTTGTGCTAACCATGAAGAATTTTGATCATATCAAATATTGATAACAAACTATCGCAAGTTTATACGACCTAGAGCAAAAAAAAAACTCCAACATAAAAAACACAAAAAAAGTATGTGTGAAAATTTTAAAATTTCGTAGAATACAAATGGAAAGTGCAAATTTGAAAATATTTAATTAAATAAAAACAGAAAAAAAAGAAATAGTAAAAGTTTTTGGTGAAAGTAAAACAAGAACAATCGTGTGAACACCAAGGTTCGCAATCTAGATTCAGAGAGCAAACCTAGTGGTTCATATTTCCATACAAAAATTGACTTACCTATGTCATACGCAAGTCAAAAGTGCGAACGTTACTGCCAAAATCAGTCTCTAGTTATTTTACTTTGAATGGCATAGAAGCTTGCAGTTTCTGTTATAAATTAAAGGCCAGTTTAAATCAAAATACTAAAAAAACAACAAAAAAATGTGTTTCAAAATCTTACTGGATGTTTTACATAACATTGAAAACTTAACCTTTTAATGATCATAGCACATGTGGTACTCTGTTTTAAACCATAATATAAACTCTGCTTACGAAGTAGCTGGTTAATTTTGAAAAACAAATCAAACCTTTTATAAGTTTTATTAAAAAAGTTAACGTTTTTCTAATAATTGTAAGTGTTAGGAGTCATTATCAATATGGTCATACATATGTATTCATGTAACAATTAAAGAAAAAGTGGACTTAAATTTAATGCTGACTCCACTGGCACTTTAGTTCGCTATAAAAAAGCATCTTGATGTAACACTCCCTCCTATACATGTCCATTTGTTGTGCTACAAAAACATTCATTTCACTTACTTGTAAATGTTGCATAATTAATGAAATTTTCTTAAACTTTTTGTATTTTTTAAATTGTTGAACAGACATTTTCACTTTGCAAGTGTATTGGACTTTATTTACTTGCAACGAAGCTTACTTACATAAAACTGGATGGTTAGTTAGGTGGTTGGGTCAATGAGTACGGTCAGGTATGTAAAAGAAATTTTATCATTTGTTTCACTAAGTGATTCTTAATGATCTTGGCTTGCTTGGCGCATGTTTATGGTTATGTTTATTAAAAAATTTAAAAGAAACAAAAAAAAAAAGCTTTAAAGATCAAAAGTTTACTTACCTAATATTGTAGGAATATAAAATTTTAGTATATAATTGTTTTTTTTTTTTAATAAAGTTATTATTACTTTTGTTTTGTTTTATGAGGGGCTTTCCTACTGTTTAACATAGTTTTAGAAGTTTTGTTTATTTAAGTAAATTGAAATTTTGTAAAGACAAGATTTAACAAGTGATAAAAAATTATTAAAATGTAATTTGTGTTTTGAAATGAATTTGTTAAACAAAATATGTTCATACTATTTACACCCAACCAGCAAAATTAGCAGAAATCTGTAAGATATATAACGAAAATATCTGCTTAATATGCAAATTTATTAACGAATTCTGTAAAATTTCTACCCGCAAAACATACAAAGCGAAGTCATAAATAACAAGTAAGAGCGCTATATTCGGCTTTGCCGAATCTTATATACCCTTCACATTGACCTTTCGAAATCCTAAATTTTTTTTTTATTTTTATCAATTTTTTTACTTATGAAATATTTCTAATTTTGAAATAGGGGTCGGCGTCATTTTTTAACGCTCCACGGGCGACGGGGAAGTTGTAGGGGTTTTTATCCCAATTTTTACAAATTTTGTATGGCAACCCACTTAGAGGGTGGAGATAGGGGGTAAGTATATTGTAGGAATATGTTTTGGAGGGGAAACCAATGGGGGTCGGTCGTACACTTTATTGCTCTAAGCCAAATTCTGAAGAAGTTGTGGGCATTTTCATATCATTTTTGTAAATTTTGTATGGCAACCCCCTTAGGGCGTGGAGATAGGGGGTAAGTATATTCTAGGAATATGTTTGGGAGGGCAAACTAATGGGGGTCAGTCGTACATTTTATTGCTCTAAGGCCAACTCTGAGGAAGTTGTGGGCATTTCCATATCATTTTTTGTAAATTTTGTATGGCAACCCCCTTAGGGCGTGGAGATAGGGGGTAAGTATACTCTAGGAATACGTTTGGGAGGAAAAACTAATGGGGGTCTGTGATACATTTTTTTCCTCTAGGGGTGACTCCGGGGAAGTTGTAGCGGTTTTTACCTTATTTTTTAAAATTTTGTATGGCAACCATGTTAGGGGCTGGAGATAGAGGGTAAGTATGTTCCACAAAAATGTTTGGATGAATAAAATAATTCGGGCCGGTCTTAGATTTTACCTTTGTAGGAGAACTCTGGAAGCCGTAGGAGCGATTTTAAAAATGTTTAAATTAAGCTTTGTATGGCAACCCTGTTATATGTATGAATACTAAACTAATAAAATTTTCGTTTTGTGTGTGGTTCAATAATATCAACATGACTAATTCTTTTTTTTTTGTTGTTTTTTTATTTTTACATACATAAGTATGTTCTTTGTTGTTGTTGTAGACTGAAAAAAATTATGTATTCTTGGTTTTTTGCTTATATCTCGGTCATTTATCGGGCGATTTTGCTAAATTTCTATACCGATTTTCTCGAGACTATCTTTGACAGTTTGATACCACTTACGGGACTTCGTGACATCGGGGGGCTTCATTGATTTCAACCATAACACGGACTGAGGGAGGGGGGGTTGTATGCATTAGTTCAGTTGTTTGTGATTTTAAAATTCAAAAAATGTGAAAAAAAACAAAACTTTAACATACTCCTGAAAATTTTAGAATCGTTAAAATTTTTCGTTTTTAATTTACAAGTAAAAATCAAACAACTAACAGGCTTATCTGCCAGTTTTTGTTTTCAATGTGCACAATCATGTAATAAAATTTGGCATTTCTTTACGGATAAATATTGTTTACATTTTGGTTTGGTTTTTTTAAATTATTCAAATTACACTAGCTTGTTGGTTGAAATTCAACAAAAACTTTAAGATCTATTGTCACCATCATCGGCTTCGCCATCAAAATTACAAACACGATTGTTTTGACCACTCACTTAACCATTCAATAGGCAAAATTCAAATTGGAAAAAAATCGAGCCAAAATACCTTTTACCTCTGATACACATACACGTTTTTATCATTTACATACGTACAAACAATACACTTTAGGCAGATATTTAAAGTGTTAAATTTTTCTTTTGAAAAGTGTCTACATATTTACTTTATTTTTAAACTATAAATTTTATAGCATTAAAAGCTACAAAAAATTATTATTGCTTTAGTCTATTAATAAGTACATGAAAGCTTTAAACTCAATTCGTATTTACTACTTAACAACGTGGAAGGGTTTAATAATTTCATTTAGTCGTTTGTAATACATATTTACATACATAAATTCCATCACACACAATTCGAATAATTTAAAATAGTGGAGAGAGATTAAGTTTATTCAAAGGTCGACGGAAGCTTTTAAATTTTGTAATATTGAAATGCCTAAGCACAGAAAGATAAAATAGTTTATGGCTGCAATAATGGATTAAAATGGGTCAAAGCCGGCTTAAAAATTTTATGTTTAAAAATTGCAATATTTAATGATAAAATAAATTTTGTACGCCAAATATCTAAAACTTTTTTTTCATCGTCGTAGGATGGTAATTTCAAGGGTATGTTGCTTAAGGATTTTCTAATACGCAGGACTAATTTATCTCTCGCTCTCTAGAGGTCGCGAGTGGGGTTAAAATATTTCTCGGGTAAAGGTCTTCTGTAACAGGTACGATTAATAGTGGTTTGTTTGGTTCATTTATATTTAAAAAAATAATGCGTGTTTTGTGTCTCAAATATGATTACCGGGAGTTGAGCTTATATGGGACCAATGGTAGTATATGCATCTATCATTAAGTATAATATTTAATATTTGATGGCATTACGACGCATTCTCACCAAAGAACTACGAATGTGGCGTGACATATTTATTACTTTATCAATATATTAAATGCTTTGTGCTTGCGCAATAGAGTTCATATATCGATTGTATATGTTAACCTTATCATTTAATTGAACTGAATGGTTGCAAAACCGTTTTAAAATATGATCAGTAATGTACATTGAATAAGGTAGAAGCAACTGATCAACTGACTTTTATTTCCGGTATATAGCTTCTAGATATCTTGTCAAATTTATATGGCGGGTTTTTTTTACAAGATATGACGATTTTGACAAGATGACTAGAACTGAATGCATGCTACGTATGTCGAAAAGTTGTTGTCGTAGTAAAGAGGTCACCTTTTTAATACACATTGATGATCAGTTCAAATTATGACGTAATCGATTAAAATGCATGCAACACGATCAATAACTGTTTGACGTTGCTACTATAGTAAGCTGATGCTTATCGAACATCATTTATCACGCACAGAAATTAAAACAAAATTAAAATAAGAAAAAGGCACACAAAATCAAGAGATGAAGACATACAAATTACGAAAAAAGTCCACGTCTTCTAAGTTTGCCTAATTCGTGTGTTGCACGAAACAAGCCCAAAGTCGTACATTCGAATTTGGTGCATGCGATTGTTTTTCTATGTGAATATTTGCAGATAACAAACGAATTCAATTAAATATTTTACAACATAATATTACAAATTATAAAATGTTGCTTTTATCTGAATCTTGACTATAGCGAACTTATAAAAAGTGTTCAAATCTTAAAACTAAATATTTAATATTAGTTCAGCCAGTGGCAAACTAAATTTTAAGTTCTCCAAAATAAAATTATTCAATTTCGATCGGTTTATTTAGGGGCAACAGTGTCCTTCCTCTTCAAACGAGAGTGTTCTTCATGTTGTAAAATGTTTCAAGCGAGCGGCTTTGGATGTGTTTTTCCCACCAACAAACAAGATGTTGTTCAGTTGTTGTGATATATTTTGTAATAGAACTTTGGCTCAGAGTGCAGCAACAATACAACTACATACATAAATAAGTACTTTCAAATACTTAATGATGCTTTGATATTTTAAAAATGTTGTTGTAATAACGAAACTTCTATAACGGTGCATCATCATTGCTATCATTCAGTGCATTAGTGAAGCCGTCACTTGTTTCCTTTCTCTTATATCTCAGTTAGCTTAGTTAATCGTTGTCTAGCGCTCTAATGCAAGAATGTGTGTGTGTGTGTGTGTGTGTGTATGCATACATGCAAATCGTGTTTTATTATTTTTAACCTTGGATCAGCTTTATTAACTTAAGTTCGTATTTAGTTTCTTTTTTGTTTTACTTTAATCGATTTTTGTTGTGTACTTTGCTATTGATCATCTTGCAGTTAGTAACATTACAGAGTTAATTGATAAATTACATAATGTACTTAATCGATAATAGAGAATAACAGCATTAAAATTTGCTTTAAAATAATATTTTCATATTATTTTTTGTATCCCCTACATAGTGATAAAAATGTATAGATATTAGTTTGTCCCACCGTTGTAATTTCAAAAATATATTTGCAACCCCATGAAGTAGGTATAAACTTGTTCATTTTCTGGTTCGTTATAAAAATAAGGAAAGTCGATTAAGGCTTGTCCATGCGTCCGTCTTTTAAAATCTTGTTTCCAAAGTAAAGTTAAATCTTACACTCAAAAAATTATTTAAGTATAATTAACTGGAAATTGAACTTTAAACAATTGAATATTCATTTAAAAACCCTCCAATAAGATATTAATTTTATTTAACAAAAAAGTTTATTCTAATTCAAACACTAAAAAATTAACTCGCAGAAAATCATAAAATTAATTAATTTTTCATTCTTTATTAATGTCAATACAATTTTTATCACTAGTACTCTTGGAATGTTAGTAGCGTTTTTGACTGTAAACATCGCCTATTTAACATGTTGTGCAGAAAGGCAAACGGAATTTTTTTTTGTAAGTTCTTAAGACAAATTGACCAAAAATACAAAGCATAGAACTGATTTTGTTGTTGTTTTTATAACTTTACTGTTAAATAACGTACAGTCAGTTATTGTAACAGAATTCTGTTGATGGGATCCATGGAATCCATTCCTTCTTCTGTTTTTCAAATTTTCTGCGCTTAAAATTTTTTTTATTGCCTTATTGGTTAAAAAAGGTACCAGCTCTTATTGTATTTACCATATTTTCAATCATTTATAAAAATCATTCCGAGATGTTTTAACTATTGCCTTCCTGTAAAAATATTGTTTCTCCGTTAACGTTATTTCCAATTGGTGTTCAAGTTAAATTGAATTTAAAATATAAAATTAATCTTCTTTAGTTAAATGAAAACTAAATATTATTGGAATTAATTTTTTAATGATTTAAATCGTCTTATCAATCAATAATTTTTTAATGTGTCTCAGTAAAATTTAAAATAGTGCTGGAGCAAAAGTAGTGATTTGATTGATCGATATATTAGCCGTCAAAACATTAAATATGAAATATATTTGGATTAATTTTTTTTTATTAATTTACAAGAGTCGTCCAAAAAATATAAAAAAATCAATTAACTTTATGTTTATGCTTATGCATACGGCTAAATATACATTCATTCATACACATAAAGTTGTAAAGTGGCTGCCAATGAAAGTGTTAAATTAGGTTTAAAATAATTTTGCTGTAGGTATCGAATGTCATACAAAAATTATTATTTTAAACATACATATGTGTACACATACCGAGCTGATGGACAACCGATTGCTAAATGGGACTTACTAAAAAGGTTCACATGATAAGGAAAAGTTATACCTTAAACTGTGTTGCATTACTTAAATTACACTTAACTTAATTCTATTTTTGTACTGCATGCAGTTAAGGAGTTTCTACTTGAACTTAAAAAGCAGAAAAACTATAGTCGGCTTACCCCTATTATGTTACACCCAACACCACAAATTAAGTGGACTTTTGGGCTTATATACTTTTATCACAAGCAGATTCAAGGAAAGTCCAAATTCTATGAAGCTAAAATTAATAAAGTCAAATCCGCCGTGATATGTTTTTGCCAATTCTAAACATAAAGAAAAGAACGTGTCTCATCATCATAATTAATTTTTTAATTGAAAAAAAGAGTAACACCCATCACAATTAAAATGGAATGAAAATTTAAAGATCAATTTTTTTAGAAGCACCTAAGACAAAATTTATATTTAATATCAAAATGTATTTGTAATTATGCAACAGGGTGTACTTAAATTATGATTGTGATCATTAGTAAATTGAGACAATTAATAAAACGCAGCAGTATTTAAAACATATTTTTTATTATAATAACTTAACTTAAGAAGGAAACTGAAAATAATTTTATTATTAATATGTTTCTACCATCTTTTCGTAACTGACTATTTTGGGAAATTGTTTTAAAATTTTTTTGGGAATTTTACATAGGATGTAATCATACAGATCTTTATTAGTACAACTGATCCCATATTAATTTTTCCAGAGTAATTTCAAAACTACTCTATTCGCCATAGAGGATTAGTTTTAAAACTACGACAATTCAATATGCGATCGTTAGAACACGAACACCTGCCGCAAGTTATAGTTTAAAATTACCATGGTTCATTAGTACATTACATGGGGCCCCTTTGTTACTAGTCTATTTCATCAAAAACGAACCATGTGGTCCAATATTTTTTGCAAGGTAAGATTGCTGGCCTTGGGAAATTATTTTCTAGGTGACCGCAATATGGGGAGACCCTCTTGACTTCCTTAAGTTTCTCTTTGAAAAACTTTCGTTGAAAACTATTTCTTTTCAGGTGTCAAACTTCATATATAAAAGGGAAAAGAGTAAGAAAGTTAAGAAGTCTATGCGTATTACGGTTACCTGGTAAACAATTTCACAATGTTCGTTTATCTTTAAACTAAAAACACATACATATGTATATACATACACTCAGAGATAAATACAAATGAATATAAATAAGAAGAAAAAAATGTTTATTGTAAAGGGGGTAACAGAAGCATACAAAACATATCATAAAACATTTACATATGTAAATTACGTTATGTAATTATAAAATTAGTTTGTGTATCAAAAATACATAAATATAAGATTCATGTATAATTAATAAAAAAAAATCGAGGTCATTTGATTTTATTTTAATCTCTTTATACATACATACATACATATGTAAGTACATGTGTGTGTATGCATGTATGTATACAAGGAGGCTCCAGAGCAATATCAGCCAATATTGTTCGTGGGGACCGAACATTAATCGGGTTGCACATGGGCAATTAAATTGTGACGGACGTGGCCATTTTTCTCAAATTTTTGTTTATAACTCAAACAAATCAAAATTTTGGTTTCAAAAGCGGCTATGATCTCCAAGAATGGGATGTTTTTAAGCGATTAATAGTAAGAAGATATCGAAACAAGATGATTTCTGCCCGCAATGACTCCATAAAGACTATGACATGTGTTATCTTACAAATTTTAGTTTTATGGAATTTCGACTTTTATATCATGTTGTGTAAAATGCTTTCTAAAACGGGCTTATTTATTTTATTTTCAAGGTAGTTTGTTTTATTAAATATTTTATATTTAAAAAACTATTTTTGCTTAAGAAAAAACCCTTTTGAAAATGTGACGGGTGTGACATTAACAACAAAACGTAAAAAAAGAAAGCCGATTATTTAGTTTGCATTCGCTTTAAGCTCTTGCCCAATAATTGAAAATAAAATATGAACTAATATATTTATATTTTGATTTGTTTTATTCTCTTTAAATTGTAAATTTATAGCTTTTTTTTTTAAAGAAAAAACGATTTTTTTAATTTTGGGCCGTGGAATTGGTGCTTTTTCACCGCGTGTTTTATTTAAAAAATAATGTTATATAAACCTGTGTTGATGTTGTTAGTTTTGTTGTGTTTTTCTCTTTTTGCTATTTATGGTTTTCCGTTACCACTTGTGTTGTTTTCATGTGAAACCCGATTAAGCTTGGTCTCTAGAGACAATCTTGGCTGACATTGGTTATTTGTAATTTATTTACTTCGTTATATTAGTCGAACACGTGGATAAAATTTTTTTTGCACATTTCCAGTGTGTTAGCATAAAATAAACTTATTAAAAAATGCCACCATTTTAAACCAAAAGTAAAAAACATGATTCCTGTTTACAAAATAATTTAAGAAAATTATAGACAATGTTGACATTTGCGTTGATTATACTGAAATGCATATATTTAATTAGGATTCCTTTTTCGCAAAATAAATGTTTTCATTTTAAGAATAATGTTTGTTTATTTACTTAATTTAAGTTCACTCTGCTACTTACTGAAAATGGGTGCAAGGTTGTTTGTGGATGGATGTTTATCTTTCATTGAAATCGACATAAGTATGTTGCTTTTGGCAATATACTATTTAACGTAATGTAATACATATCCATTGTTGTAAAAAACAAGCTTCCCGCACACCTCATTAATCCTAATAACAATTTAAAAAATTGGGATAAAATTTACATAAATACTAAACTTTCTACCCTATCTTCCCTTCTAATGCAATTTTAAATATAATTATTTTGGACTCAATAAATTAGTTAAATGCTGAGACTTGTTAACATGCAACTAACATGCCATAACAAGTATGTTATGTGTAAGTTATTATTTCTTTAAGGGTTATTTGTAGGCAGTTTCCTTAAGACATTTAAAAAGCGAAATCTTACAGAAACTACAATTAAAAATTAACAGATAATAAACAGCAAAAAAGACGAAACTATAATAAAGATGTTTTAAATTAATTTAATAAGGTTTGTATATTATGGGTGTAATAAATTTAACAGTTTATTTCACTACACTCAAAAAAAATCTATGCAACATATGAACAAGTTCGTTTGTATATTGTACGAAGACTCTTGTTGTTTTTTCGCACCACGAGATTCTTGCGTAAAAATGTACAAAAGTTTTTCTTGTAGATTTTACAAAATAAATTTAATATTTTTCGAAGTAATTTATAGGGTCTGGTGTAGGCTAAGTTTGTCTGTGTCAGTGTTGGCAACTAATACTTATATATTTTTGTTTGTATATGGGCCGTTTTAGATAATGTTCAGATAATATTAATTCCATATTGTTGTTAATGAGGGAATTTTCGCGACGTTGCAGAATGCCTAACAATGCCTTAAACCAAAGATAGGAGCAGCTGATCACCTGAATTTGTTTGCCATATGTTTTCTAGCTTAGCTTGGCAAATTGGTTGTTATACTATGGCTGTGTATACTGCGTGTTATTGGTTATTACTAAATGTTTTATAAGGGCTACTGAAAACAAAACCTTTTCGTATTACAACAATTTTCAAATATTATTCAGGATTTGATCCCATTTTCATAGTTTAATTATAGGGTTTGCTGTAGGTTAAGTTTGTCTATATGCATTTCATTTGTTCTTACACCAAATCGTCAGTAGACTTCAACCTCATGAATATCCTTTGCCTTTACATAGTACTCTTCAATAACAATTTTAAAAATATAAAAAGTACAAAAACTTTTAAATTTTTTTTTTAAATTAAAAACCTTAATGCAATTTTTTTATTGTAATAGAATGAAAGTTTTGTAAATAAATTCCCAAATACCGCTTACAGATTTGCTTATAAAAAATAATTAAATAGGTACTTACCAAGCATCACAATTAACGTCAAGGCCCTATAAAGCAACCTGTAAGAATGTGATTTGAAATTATTAAACTAACAGCAACATACGCGGTTATTACAGAAAACCAAAGAAAGTACAAAAACTTTAATATAACAGTAATAACAATTTAACATTTTAACATGCATTCATATGTGTGTATGTGTGTACTTATATGCTAATATCACTCATTTGCCAGAACAACGATATATTTAAAAAAAAAAATCCATTTACAAAAAAACGCAAAAAAAAGAAACAATTAAAAGATGAACTTTATACACAGTATAAAGCATAACATAACCAATAATTCTGCATCCTTAACTCTAAAAATGCATTTTTTGAGTTATCATGTTGTTGTGGCAAATGAGCGATGTGTTTAACAAAATATTTACATGTGTATTTCAATAAAAAACAACGAAAGATATGTTCAACTATAAATATTTAATTAAGGTGGCGAGTTACTTTTAAAACTTAAACAATTAAGTATGGATGTTAGTCAGCCCTTTTGCAATTTTTGTGCCGTTTAGTTGCCTGCCACCATGGACACGAATATAACTTATTTGTTTTTCGTGGGAGTATTTGTCTTTTATCCCTGCCACGGACAACTGCAAACAGTTTTTCTCAATGAACAATTGATACCTTGTGACAGTCTTGTTAAGCAGTTTTTGCTTTTGTTAAAGAAAATATGGCTGGAGGTAAAATACGACTATATTCTCCTCGTCAAGGATGGGCCAGGGATGCGTTCATGCATCCTCGAAGCTGCGCTTAATCAAGTAAATGAACCTATTATGTTGCTGACCACTTTAAAGGAATCATATCGGCTGCAATTACAGCATTCAAGCAATTTCATTTTGATAGCATGTTCATGGAATTATTTAAATGAAGTCGATATAACCAACACAATTTATCAATACGTGCCACATATAATTTGGCAAGAAGAAGAAGCAAGTTTGGATTTAAGCAGGGATATGGAAAAACTATGTTTACTTATACATAAAAATGGTTATTTTCAAAATCTAATAGTTGCAACAGCAAATCTCAACAGCAATGAATTGTATTTAACATGCAATTATTATAAGAGTGTCAAAACAGTAAGTAACAGGCTTTTTGTCAATCCATTTCTGAATATGCAGCGGTTGCCGATTGTTACGGAATCTGATCAACTGCCGCCACGAAGCCTGTTATTCTACAATGAGAATGGCCAATTGACATTAACTGGATTTATTGGAAGATACTTAACAACCTTTGCCAACAGATATAATGCCACTTTGGTTATAGTGCCTCCAGCTGCCTTTGGTGTAACGGTGCATTATGAGTATCTTTCGAATAAAACTTTTCAAGGTCTACTGGATATAGCAGCTATAGCTACGCCATTTAAAACAGAGCTTTTGTCGGAGACATTCTCTTATCCTGTCGAGTTAATGGAATACTGTTACATGATACCATTGCCGCATGTGCGACCTGCCTACAAAGTGTATTTCTATATAATTGAGTTCAAGGCCATGCTTATTATACTTTGCTGTTTTTTCTGGTACAGCATTTTCATTTATATCGGACAACGTGGAAGTTTGAAACATCTGAATTTCGTCCATATACTGTTAAACGATAAGGTGATTCGTGGCATGTTGGGTCAGTCCTTTGTGTTGCCTCGAAAGTCGTCTCTGTTTATGAAATATATTTGTTTTCTGCTCTGCTACAGTAGTATTATCTTCTCCACCACCTATCAAGCCTACCTGCAGTCTCATTTGGTGCATCCATCTCTAGAGAAACGCATGGAAACTTATAAAGATATTCAAAAAAATAATTTCAAAATTTTACTAAACGGCTACGAGGCCCAATATTTAAGCCAAGATATATTAAAACAATATCATGATATATTCGTAAACGTAAAGGAATTTCATAATATTTTACAATTACGTGACAGCATGGATATACGTTACATATATCCAGTCTCATTAACGCGCTGGTCTGTATTCCACGAACGCCAGAAACTGTTTAAGAGAAAACTTTTCTATTATTCTTCTCAATTGTGTTTAAACAACTTGGTTGTATTATCGTTTCCTTTAAGACCAGGCCTGCCTTATAAGTCCTTGTTTGATAAACATTTGTTGGAGGTTCGAGACACTGGACTTCTAGATCATTGGTTGGAAATAAATTTCCTAATGATGGTTCGTTTAAAGCTTTCCTCCTTCAAAGATTTAAGCATTTCTGATGAGTATGGGGACATCTTGTTTCTAAAGGATTTGTTTTGGATTTGGGTTTTGTATGGTTCCTGTAACTTATTATCATTCTTGGTGTTTTTTGGAGAAATAATTTGGTGTAAAATTGTTCAATGCAGAAATAAAAAAAAATAAAAACTAAATATAAACAAAAAGTGTTTCAACTAAAGTTTATTATAAATTACTTAAATTTATTAAAAGAAATCCTGATTTCACGGCAATTAAAATAAAAAAAATCTACAAAATATTTTTTGTTGATTATAATTTGTCGGTGCATCCAAAACTTATAATAAACATAGTTTTTATAAGATAAATTTAATGCCAAAAAGATAAAGTTTAAAATATTTTAATTATACCGATTGAATAAGAGTCGTTCCAGCAAAAACATTTTTATCGAGGTGTACATACTGGTAAAAAAATACACTTAAGTTCCAATAACATTGCTGTAGTTCCTAAATGACTATTGTGCCTTTTCTGCCAATCTTTTGACTTTTGCTTAAAAATTTTCAGTTTAGAAAATTTAAATATACATACGAAAATTAAAAACAATCGGTAAGGCACGAGTACCTGTATTAAAATTTTAATTTTTGTGGGAGTGGCACCACCTACTGCATTACCTTAAAAATGTTAGTTGAAAGTTTCATAAGAATCGGTGAAGCAGAAGTACCTAAGTATATTGAGAATTGAATTTTTGTGGGCATGTTACCGGCCACTTTGTTACAATGAAAATATCGCTGTTAGAGGCCTTGTACTTGGACTCAAAATTTAAAAAAAATAAGTGCAGTAGAAGTGCTTATATCAAAAGTTAAATTTGTGACTGTTGAAGCTAATAGTATGAAAACAAAGTTTTATAAAAATCGTTCGTAAAAAGCATCTGCATTGAAATTTATATTTTGTAGGCGTGGCCCGCCTACTTTGTTGCCTTAAAAGTGACATAAAATTATTATTAAGAATTAAATTTTTACAGTAAAAGTTCATACAAATATAAAATACGCTCCGCGCTTAGGAGTGTTTATGTTCCAAGCTTTATGAAACTCGATCTGGCCACTTAGGTTATACTTTATTTTTTTATTATACATTTTTTAATTAATTGAAAAGAATGTAAATTTGACATTTAAAATAAGCTAACATATAAGGAGAAATCCGCAAAAATCGGGGGATTGATTTTTTAAAACTCAGAAGTTAGGATGTGCAGAACCCAAAAAATCTCCACTTGCCTAGTAAGTGCCATGTACTACTCTGACATTAATTTGATCACTTGATTAGTTTGATATTAGTTAAAATAAGTAAGAGCGCTATATTTGGCTGTGCCGAATCTTATATACCCTTCACAACGTGTAGGGGTTTTTACCATTTTCAAAATCTGTATGGTGGAGATTGGGGGTAAGTAATGGGGGTCTGTGATAGATTTTATTTCTCTAATGGTAACTCCGGGAAGTTGTAGGGGTTTCTATCCTATTTTTTTTTAAATTTTGTTTGGCAACCCTGTTAGGGTCTGGTGATAGGGGGTAAGTATGTCCAATAAAAATGTTTGGGAGGAAAATTATTTGGCATCGGTCTTACAGTTGATCTTTGTAGGAGCACACTGAAAGCTGTAGGAGCGATTTAAAAAAATAAACTTTGTATGGCAACCCTGTTAGGAAAAGGAGATAGAGTATGAGTATGTTTGACAAAAATGTTTGTAAAAAAAAAACTAATGGAAATCGGTTTTATATTGCACCAATGTATGGGGAACTGCGGGGCAGTTGTAGAGGTTTAATGTAATAAACTTTAGAGAAATAAACGAAGATGGGCTGGGTTTTTTGACTTTATATCGATCAGGTAACAGGCGATATTTTCTGGATTTCAATGTTGATTTGCTCGCAGATATTTCTGATAGCTTGATACCACCTTCGGGTCAATGTGACATCGGGGAGCTTCAAAAAGTTGGTTTCAACCATAACACGGACAGACGAACAGACGGATAGACGGATAAAAGGAACAAAAAATATGTACCTTCTGGGGTCGCAGATGGATATTAAAGAAATTGCAAACGGAATGATAAACTTATAATTACCCTTATTACTATGTGAAGAGTGTAAGTGTATAAAAACACTTGCAGCAGTATTTAAATTTGTTTCCATTTATTTTGTGATAAATAAAACAAATTTTATAAAGAAGTTTTTAGGTTAAAAACTAATTATAAAGATGTTAACAGAAAGAGATATTGAGTTCAAAAGCAATTTATATTTCAGGTTTAAGGTCATTTGAAATAGATTAAAGTATTTTTTAATCGTTAATGATTAATGCCATTAAGCTGCATTAACCCTTCATTAAGCAACTGTGGAAACTATGTTTTATGGTTTTTAACGTAGTGGCGTTAATGCGTCTCCCCAAGGATATCTGTTAATTACCCGTATCTAAGCCATGAATTGTGTGCATTTGTTTTTAAAAACCTTAATAATGGGAACATTGAAACTGCTCCAATTTATTGCATTTATGTTCGCTTGATTGACCATTTGTCGATAATTATTTAGATTTGATTTTAAGTGTGGATAATTCTTTCTAGGGTCTTCATAAAATCTTTGTTTGGTTTTAGTTTAATCGTTCTTTTATTTTATTTGTTTAGCCTTGCTTGATTCAAAAAAAAAAATTAAAGATCTAACTAAACTATTTAATAAAGTTTTATTACAAAATAAATTTATAAATATTTTCGGTTGATCAAAGGCAGCTGGTGGTAAAATACTAAACAGAAGCTTTAAAACAAAATCCCTTAAATTTCATACATATTAGTTTGTTGTTTCTTTCTTCTAATTAAAGTGATAAAATTGTTCAATTTCTAGACATAATTTTTTATATTTTTATTATAAAGAGAACTTTAAATGGACTTAAAACTGAATTTTAAAAATAATTTAGAAATAGATTTGAAAGGTTTAATTTGTGTCATTTACATATGTTTGTTTGTCTCTTCTATTATCAGCTTGTTTGTTATACATAAAAGTGGATTTATGAAGGTCTTTCTGTACGTTTTGTGTTAATTTATATACATTTAGTTTTATTTCTTTTGTTTGGGAACATTTTTAATCAAATATTTTAATTATTTTTGTTGGTTTATTTGTTTGTTTGTCAAATGCCAACTTTTTGTAAAAGTGTTCATTTTTGTATTTAAAATCAGTAACAGCATCTTGTTTTGTTAAAAAAGTTACAAAATAAATAAAAAAAACCAAATATGTATAACATTAAATGAACGAAAAGTAGTTAAAGTTAATCATTTATCGCAACAGTTGTTGAGTTGATAAATGCCAGTCACTTTTTTGCCGCCAATAAATGCTGCAATTTCGTCTAAATTATGTTCGCTTAGCTTCACAAATGAGAAAATGATCTTGAAATTTTCAACAGTAAACAGCGTTGTAATGCGGACACCATAGTGTTGCGCTAAAAAATTACATTCTCCGGTCAACAACTTTTTATGACTTAAAAATGTCTTTTAAATGTTGTATTTATTATACATAAATTCCTTTATCATCATTTAACATTTTAAAATAACTTTTGCTATAAACTTGTGGTAAGTTTTCTTAATAATGGTTTAGGAAAAAATTAAGGAGCTTACAAATTTCAAAAGATCTCCAGCAATACCTTTGCTTACCTTTGCTTACCTAGTAAGCTAGCAAGTATTGAAGATACAAAAATCAATTATATAACTAATTACAAAATAGCAATTAGAAAGTGCAGAAGTTATTGCTTATTTATTGTAATGCTGCACAGCAGGTAATTTGACCCGTTTTTTTTTGGCAAAAATTAATTCCAGCGTTTCCATATACTTGATTTGCGCCAAAGCATTTCATTTTCTCAAATTAAGTAATTTGATATATGATTTCACAAATATCTTTCATATGGGAAATCATCTCAAATGACTTGATTTGCTCCAAATTATTTTGAAATTTGTCTGTGAAACGGAAGCTATTATTATTAAAAATGCAACTTTGGGATATCCATTATTGGTGACTAGCAAATCTGAAGAAATGACAGTAGGTTGTTATCGTGTTGAACCTTATTTAATATAAGCTCAACCAGGGCACACTTAACCAGGTAATATCAAAAGCCCAGCTGATTAAAACAAATTTGACATTTACACGTTGAAAATAATAAATTTTGTATAAAGTTTTTAATTTTTCTGACATTCCACCGTTCAAGCATAAAAAAGAAATGCAGGCGGCGAATTTTTTGAATTGGCCTTGCTGTTACCTGGCGTAGTGTACCCTAAACTCAACCTTATTATCGACACTTTTTTGTTTTTCCTTTTTTTTTTTTTGTAAATTGCTATTGAACAAAATTATTGTTTGTTTTATGATAAAAAATATATAAACAACACAAGTGTCAAATTGAATTCGAACACAAAAACACTTACAACGTAATGGAAACAGTTTGACATAATATCCTCAAAACAACTTAATTTGCTTATAATGGAAAGTTACTACGAGGGCTGTTTTTCTCAAAGCCTTGGCGTTTTGCAGCAAGTAACAGATATTTTTCAAAAATTAGGTCTCTTATTTGTTGTTTTGCTACACTATGCAGCAAATTTAAACTTGTTTAGTGACATTTAAAAACAACTAAATTTTTTTTAGCAATTATCTGATTTCGACGTTAGAAACACTAAAAGACAATAAATTTATCTCTTTGTTGTTTTAAATTAAAAGTGTTATATGTATGGGTCTGTAAATTATATGTTTTTGCTCTTTCCAATATTTCCTAATTTTTACAATGTAAAATTTTTTTTATTTTGGCAAAAAAAATAATTTTCTTTTACCCTTAAAATTAAACCAGTTGGTTTGTTTATAATAATTCTCAATAAGTTTATAGAGCAAATTATATAAAGACAGAAAATATTCATGATGTTTTTCAAGAATTTCGTTGAAGTCTAATGGTAATGTTGTAAGGGAATCAATGAAATGCCTATAGACAAACTTAACCTACAACAAACTCTATAAATAAACTAAGAAAACTGGGAACAAATTCTGAATAATACTTGAAGTTGTTAAAATAAAAAATTTAAACCAAATGTTTACCTCAATTTCAAATATTTCTACTTAAATAAATAAATTTGCAAAACACAAAAATCCTTAATTTTTGCTTTAAAATTTTATATTTTTTTTTATCATTGCGGTCCAAATAATTTAAGAAACTGTTGGAAAATTATAATGGCTTAAAGATGTTTTTATTGCTGTTGTTGCTGTTTCTTATGACAGCCTCTTTAGAAATCTCAAATATTAGAAAAAATTAAAAACCTTTCTATAGAGTTTTGAATTTAACAAAAATTCTTCTTGTTGCATAGTGTTAAATATAATTTTGACTGCAATTAATAAAGATGATAATAATCGATTTACAAAATTTTTCAATAACATAATCAATGTTATGCAGTTAACATGTATGCATATATTACACGAATTGTTTATAGAAGAACATATTTAAAGAATTCAAATTAAATGACAATTCGCCTACAATTAAGTCGTTGGCAGTAAGCGATGCTTGTTTTTAATTAGCTGCATTCAATGGCCACACAATTGATTGAAGGCCATTTTATATTAATATTTATGATTAAGATTTGAAACAAAAAATTAAATTCCAAAATTGTAAAGCAGGAAACATAATTTTTAAATATTTATTAAAATAAATTAGTTAATAATATTAATATAGTTATAAGTTAAAACCAATAATGCATTAAATTACACGTGTTGGTTTAAAATTTAAGGTTTTAGATATATGTAAACGTATATACGTACATACTTAATGAATTAAAATTTATCTAAATAATTGAATTAAAAATATATGGAATTTAGTTCAATATTGGGTTAATTTGATTAAAAAGAATTGCTTCCTCTTAAAACTATACAATATCTTTTTTTTTATCCTATAAAAATTTCAAGATTTTGGTATAATTAACAACTCGGACAGTTAATTTCGTTTAGCTTTAGGTGAAAAATTATTTTTTATATATAAAAATTTAAATGTTCTTTTATTAATTACGTAGACAGTTTTTGTAAAACAGTTTTTACTTTATTACATATATTTGGCTTAAGTTTATTGAAATAAAGAGTACTGATGATGAAAATCCGTAGCTGGTTTCGCAAACTACGGCTACTCTTGCTAGAAAAACTTGCTTTTTCAAATAAATTTTCCTACATTTAATATTAATATTGGGGTTTTTAAAGAACTTTTAAATGGTTTGGCTTTTGTAATTCTCAATAAGTTTATTAAAGTTATTACATAAAGGCAAAAAACATTCATTAGGGTTTTCAAGAATTTGGTTAAAGTCGTCCACTAACGATTTGTTGTAGGAAACAATGAAATGCATATGGGCAAACTTAACCTACAACAAACCCTATAAATAGAGTTAAAAAATTGGGATTATATCCTGAATAATATTTGGAAATTTTTGCAAAATATTTTTATTAGGTTTCAGACAAAGCATGACAAAAAGTAAAACAACTAAAGGTTAACAAGAAACATTCAATAAGTTCAGCGATGATAAGCCGCATAGTTTGCAAATTTACTTTAGTGTTTTAAAATAATGCTATTAATAAAAAAATCAAAGTAAAATATTTTTTTGTACTTGATGCCACTGTAAAATCATGTCTCATTTTACTGCTCAATACTAAAGGTTCATTTATAAGTGACTTTAATATAGCCACAGAAAACAGCTGTTCGAACAAAACTTATGGGCAACACTGTTTTTGATTATAGGTGATTTACCATTACGCCATAACAATAACAATAGAAACCAATTGAATTTTTGTTTTTATGGAAACGGTTATGGTTATGTCGTTATGGTAAATCACATATAATTGAACCTTAAATACTAACTACTTTAAAGTCCTAAAATTGTTTAAATCAATTGTTTTACTAATTCTGATTGTAAACGAACAAATTGCTTTGAGTTTTTTTGAAATTCGTGCATTAAAATTTTAAAGAAAATAAGATTAATAAAACCACTTTACTTAAGTGAAATAAAAACGTTTTAAGCGGATGTGCCATTAGTCTCTTAGATGCATTAGATTGGCCACTTATGCTTTTTAAGTGTTAAGGAAGGATTTTTACTGAAACGTTTAATTTATATTAATTTAGAGAATTAGGAAAAATTATAGTCAAATACCGTTCATCTTCCTTAGTTGAAAGTATATACATATGTATATATGTATGTGTCTGAATACCATTTATTTACAACGTACAAACCGAAATAAAATTAATGATAGACATTTTTGACATTAATAAATCAAAACAGATGTTTTTTTCCAATGGGTAGAATCCAAAAACGAAAGAGACGGTTAGTTTTATAAATAGAAAACCTTTAAAAACCGGGACCGTAATAATTATACAAAAAATGAGAATCAAAAAATAGTTATTATATTTGATTTAAATTATTTTTACAGAACTAATAATTTTTTTCTTATTTTCATAAATTTTGTAGCGAATTTTACCACTTAAAGGAAAAAACATATATTTTTTTTAGATAATAAATAACTGGCCAAAGCTTGTTTAGGGTATAATTCATTAAAAACTGAAATTGTAGAGAGAAAAGGAAACTTTTTAATTGATAAATGGCAGTAAACAATTTTACGATCGGCTTATGAAGCATCTGAATGCCTCTATACTGATAAAGGATAAACGTAAAACTTGGTTTATTACGGGTTCGCTGAACAAAAATTGTTTGTGTGTTGTTTGTCTAAGCAACACAGCCAGCCAGGATCTGTCCAATTGGCGATGTTAAATAATATTCGACTCCTAAACGATTATTTAAAGAGTTACAATAACAAACCAATGTTAAATTTTTGTTTATTTCTGCTTTTGATAACAATTCATACATAATCGCACAGCCTAAACACGTAAAGCTAGAGACTTGAAATTGG
The DNA here is from genome assembly GCA_963583895.1 of Melanophora roralis. Classification (NCBI taxonomy): domain Eukaryota; kingdom Metazoa; phylum Arthropoda; class Insecta; order Diptera; family Rhinophoridae; genus Melanophora; species Melanophora roralis. Next base: position 82,491,922 of record OY757191.1, on the reverse strand, counting down.
GGCTGCGGATACCTCTAATGATGAATAGATCCACTGAGAATGGGTTTGGGGAAACTCGGACGCGATGAGGGTAGGTTAGGTTAGGTCACGAAGGGTAGTTACGAGTGCAACTCGTCACCTTCACCCAGAGGTCTATGGGCTCATTGGGAATCCCTTTAGAATACTCGAACAGAGAAATAAGAAAGACAAGAATTTCATAGGTAGAAATGAATAAAGGGAGCAGAATTCTGTCCGCAAGAAGTCAGTTATCGTAGGCGCTGAACCACCTATCTACCCAGCTACCAAATCCCTTTGATGAATCCTATGATGATCCCCAGCGCACAGCCAGAGACCTAACAAAGTCCATCTAAGAAGCGCACTCCCAACCACCTCCGTAGGCGGATCTGCAGCCTAAGGCAGTCTCTATCTCCTCCTCATTCCCGGAGAGTTCTTGTACCATTTGTTCGTCATTGATCTCACATCGCAGTGCCCTGTGGGAGTCCCAACAATGCACCTCAGAGCCCAAAGTCAGCAAAGTGGGCAAAAAGTAACTTTTTCACATTTTTGCTACTTTTTGGATATTTTGAGATTAGGACTTTTGATGGCCTCAGAACATTTTCGGTACTTTTTGCATTTATTGAGATTATGAGCTTTAAAACGTAAAACAAAGGTCTTAATTTAAAACTAAGTTAACTGGTCAAAAAGTACCTTTTTAAGAATTTTGATAATTTTTTGCTTTTTTTCTAAATTCTAGTTCTATTTAGAGAAAGAAAAGGTTTGCTGACCTGAGCTCAGAAATCATCTAAGTGTTAAAAAAGTACAGCTAAATACAATTTCTAATGAAAATTAACTACATCTTGAAATATGGCAAAAGTAAAAAAGTTTTGTTTTTTTGAGAAATTTCAAATTTTGAAAATGAACCCAAAGTTGTAAATTATTAAGAGGATTTAGAAAGAAATTATTCCTTCGAGTTAAAGCAGTTATCGTACACCTCATATCTGTTTAATGTGGCTCATTGTTGCCTTATCCAATCAGAGTTTAGGAACGTGCTACTAAAAGAACGTTTCGTGCAGCTGGAAGTGGCTCTGATCTGCATAACAGAAGTAAGTAAAACCTAATTTAAAATTTTTGGATTCTATATATAATGATGTTGCTCATAGGGGGTTGTAATATAAAACTTAAGGAAGAGTTAAAACCTTAACTTATCTAAATTACAATTTGATCTCTGTTACAGGCCTTTACGCAAATAGTTTCTCTACCTTTTGAGCCAACCGATAATTCTCCTATTTTAATGGTTCTGGCTATAAGCAAAAAGTTATTTAAAATTTTTTTTGCAAGGACCCTTGTGTCCTTCAAACCAACATTCTAAGTTTTCCCCTGACAGAGAAATTTATATTTATTTTATAATACCCTTTTGACGAACCTAGCAAGCGGAAGATTTTGAATTGATTCTTATGTTGTATCTGGTCTCAATGACTTTAAGAATTTGCTTCCTTTTTATGAATTATTGTACATGCGTGGTTTCGAATAAAGGATACTAATTAAAGAAAATATGGTTTTCATTCAACAACATGCACACATACATACTCACAAAGGTACATACAAACACATGTATATTATATTAACTTTAATTTCATTAATTATCCACAATAATTTATTAATAAAAATAAAACCAACCCGTCACTAGCACCTGTCCTTATTTCCAATAGTAATTAAGTTTAAACATATAAATAAAGATGTCTTTAATAAGTTTTCTGCATTTACAATGTACAACTTGAATTATTTATTTGTTTTATTATTGTGTATCATCGCAAAGAGCGATGGATATTCAATCAAAATCGCCCCATCAATTGATGTGGAAAATAATTTAACTTTCTACAAGGACCTTCTGGTTGAAATGAATAGGCAGCAGTCGTATAATGGAATGTTAATCGTTCAAAATAGCATTCCACAGGATCCTCGACTTCAAATGATATATACACTTAAAGAGCCCAAGATAATAATGACTGGTCAAAGGAATTTCTACTACAAGGGTCAGTATAACAGTGAAATGATGACAGTGGTTATAATGGAACATAAGTTCCATAGAGAATTGTGGCATCATTTGATTCAAACACTCGATTACATACGGCAAACAAGAATTCTTGTAATCCTTGTAGATATTCTTAGAAACAAGACATTATTGCATGACATTCTATGGGAATGTGAAAAATCCAAAACCACAAATGTTCTCTTACATTTCCTTAACACTTTAAGTGGCGAAAATACATCCCAGGAATATTTGTTATTAATGCCATATCCGAAATTTCACTTTGAACTAAAGAAATTTCCCGAAGAAGAAAAATTGTTCCCCATTAATTGGCGGGACATGAAAGGTAAAGCATTTATTACTTTACCAGATCAAAACTGGGCACGATCTATAGTAAGTAGAGATGAAAAAGGCCAATGGCGTTTTAGTGGTTTTGTTTTCAAATTGGTGGAATTGTTTACTGATGTCTATAATGCCTCATTTAAGCTTCTCTACAAAAAGAAACTAAATGAGGTCATACACTTAGTAATTGTGGATAACATGACTAAACATGGTCTACTGGATATGCCTATGAGTATAGCACCCATAAGCACAAGCAGAAAGTCAAGGCGATTCTCCTATCCGGTAGAATTGACCAAATGGATTATAATAGTTCCCTGCGCCAGAAGAATGGAAATAAACCAAGTATATAAACAGCTTTTAACACCTCAATTGTTCTCAATAGTTTTAATCTTTACCATAACAGTTTCTTTTATTCATACAATCATAGAGAAACTGTTCTATACTTCAAAGGTTTGGTTAAATCTCTTCATGAGTGATAAGGTCATACCGGGTGTATTGGGACAATCTTTTATTTTAAAAAATTCAAATTTATTAAGTCTTCGTTTAATTTATGTTATGATCTTTTTCATGGGTCTATACATGAGCACTCGAATTTCAGCTCATTTGAAAACACTTATTACCAGCCCACCGTTCTATGCACAAATCAAGTCTTTTGAAGATTTGCGAAAAAGTGGTAAGAAAATTTTGATGCACGATCTCGATTTGGGATACCTTGAGGCCGATGATCATGTTATCAATGAAAACATGAAAGGCAGCATTGTTTTTACCAGCAACACCACCCTCTTAAATAAATATCGTGAAAAGCTCAATCCCTCTTACGGGTACACACTTAGCATGCCCTTGTGGGACATTTTCTCCCGCATGCAAGCCTACTACGCTCAGAAATTATTTTGTTACGCTTCTGATATGAATATTAAAAGTCTTATACCCTTAGGAATTCCTTTGGAGAAAAATTCCCCTTTTAAAGAGCCCATGGACTATCTCGTTCACAGAGTGCATGTCAGTGGTTTGCTAAGTGCCTGGCGACTGCATGTTTTCAATGATCTTCTAAAATTTAAAAAAATCTCATTGCGCGACTCCAGCAGAATTAAAACTTATGATGATTTAACGGAAAATGATTTGTTGGTAATTTGGACGATTTTAATTTTGGGATTAGTTTCTAGCTTTGTGGTGTTTTTAATGGAAATCATATTAAATTATTCTATAGTTAAGTTTCGCAGGTGCTGCAGAAAGTAAAAAGATTTTTTAAAGCTTAAAAAAGATTTTAAAATTTCAATATTTTAATTCAAATAAAATTATATTAAAAAATTATAAATAAAATATGTTTCAAATAAAACCAGAAATAAAAATTTTTTATATAGACTTGAGTTTAATTATTTTTATGAAACAATTTGTTTTATAATATGTTTGTTTAAAGTTTGTTTCTTAATATTTCGAGCGCCATCAGTGCTCTTCTTTAGGAAAACACTAAAATATGTAAAAAAATAATGTATTAAATTAATTAAAAAAAAGTTATATAAAAATTAATTTTAAATAACTTTGGCTTACATTTGAGTAAATCCTTCGAACAGTGAAGTGATTTTGTAGTTTTTAAACGAACAGTCTAGTTAAATGGAAATTTAATATCGTTAGAAAAGAGATGTAGCTGAGCTAAAGTTTTGAGTCTAGAATATATGCCCCACAAGGCGGCAGTCCCGTAATGTCACAAAAGAATCGCTTCCTAAATCGATTTAAGTGTGTCCGTCTGTCTGTACGGCTGGATGCCCATGTATTCCGGTCACGATTTTAAAGATATTTTTATAAAATTTGAGGAGTTTTGGTAAGTTTTTTTGGCACTGAAATGATGGTTTTAGTGATGATCGGTCAAGTTTTTGACATAGCAACACAAATGTCTGTCTGCAAAAAACAATTTGGCGTATAACTGACTTGAATATTACTCCATTTTCTCAAAATTTTGTATATACATATGCCTAAATTTGTGTCACCAACTAGTGTACTGAGTACAAATATGATCGGTTAATTTTTTGATAAATTCCGCATACAAATGCCCTCCCGGAATAAGTATTTTGGGATATAACTGACTCGAATATTAGCTTATTTTTAAAAAATTTTACTTATGTTATCGATCATGTTTTTTTACACAAAAAATTAACAAGAATTGAAACTAATAAAGCAGTGCCATTAAAAAATATTTTAAATTCCGAAAACATTTCTTATTTATTTAATAAAATGTTTATTAATACTGGTTTGACAAAACTCTTAAATGTTTTTTGCTTACTGTAGTTCTCAATAAGTTTATTGAAGTTATAATATAAAGGTAGGGTGACCATTCGTACTTTGTAAACTGAATTTAAATTTAACCTATAAAAATTATATAAGACAAATTTGTTAAAAATATGCAAAAGTTGTAGAAACAGGTAAAAAAAGCGTTTTTTAATTTGGAACTAAAAAATATTTTTCGAGCGAAATCTAGCAGCACTAGTTCGTTCACCTGTTTGAAATTAACCTTCATTATGTACGTTTATCATGTTATTTCTTACTCGCTTTTTTTAATTTGATGTTTTTGACAATATTTAATCCATTTTAAGCATTTGAAATGTTTGAACAAATTATCTTTACCTTAAAAACTGAAGAGTAACACTGTTTCCAACAACATTAATAGCAACATTTCAAGACATAATCATAATCATCGATGGTCAAGTTGGTACCTGGAGACCGAACGCTAATCACGTTTTACACAACATTAGTACTAACGAAAATCTAAACAATGAAAGCATTACGTACAAAGCACGTACACTGAAAAAAATTCATGCATCAATTTACAAAAAAAAACTGTCGTATTTTTTATGTCGTAGAATATATGAAATTTCGAAAATACTGAGAAGTTTTCGTAATTTAAATTTTCGTAATATATATGAAACTTTCGTTTAAATTATGAAGCCAAGTTTTAGACCAGAAAACAGTATTTTTTTTTGTAATACATTTTCGTAATATTTACGAAACTTTCATTGAATTACAAAAAATTTTAAATTAAATAAAATTTTTTCGTACTTTTTTTTCATATTTTGAAAATTGCTTTATGAAATATATAATCTATTTTGTAAAATATTTTGTACATTTCGTATATTCTACGTAAGAATTTCGTAGTACAAAATAACGAAAGAATTCGTTCATATCTTGCATAGGTTTTTCTCAGTGTACATATGTACATGTCGCTTGTTTTGTTAAAATAACAGGTTATGTAAAAAATCTTCCATATATTCTTATAAATCATGTTCTTTCGTTGGCCATCAATGATATAATAAGCAGTGTCCATCGAGAGATGATTTATGAGAATGCAAATGTGCTTTTTACTGCGTGTATTATTAAACAATGCAATATCACCCTGAGTTGTTGCTACTTTTGTTTTGATAAATTTGTTTTGGGTTTTTGTGGGTACTCGTGTTGTGTTTATATAATACCCGATACGTGTTCGGACCCCGGAGATACTCTTGGCAAACATTGATCATAATAAAGAATCTCATTATTATCATTATTACAAACTTAATTATCAATGGCGAAAAAATGTTGCTGCTTTCTTACCAGACAACATTTGATCATATCATGTATGACAAGTTTTTAAAGACTGAGTAACAGCAGCATCGCAACATCATCAGCAAAAAGGGAGTTGAGAGTTTTGGAAACAACTTTTAGTTTTAAATTTTTTTCTTTTGTTTTTGTATTTTGGCCAACAATATTGAAGTTTTGGTGAAATAAATATGTATGTGTAGTTGTATTGTGTGTTTGTTTGTTATTTTGAAAACGAAAGGTAACTTTTGTCTCAAACAAGTTGCTGCTTCTTTAAATCATCGACTTTGCTTGTTGCTGGTGCCAAGCAATTGACACACACACACACACACACATTAATACATAGATAAAGAGAAAAACAAAGCTAGACAGACAGACATAGACCTCTTTGCATTTCCATCTTTTTACAAGTGTTGCTGGTGTTTATTTTTGGGTTGTTGTTACGTGTGTGTTTTGTGTAAAGTTGTCAGAGTCTTCTTGTGTTAGTTGGCTTGACGGAAATTTTGGTATTAATAAATTTAGTTTAATTTTAGCTTCACTGACGTTCGGTCGCGTTTTTATTAGTTGTTTACTAAAGACACACAAGGTGTGCAAAAAGTTATTTTTTTACCAAAAATATCTTTGTATTTCAAATTAAACTCATGCCTTAACTTCAATTAAATTATTTGGCATAATCTCTTTACCACATGCCATAAAATTTTTTCACTTTACACAAAAGTGCAAAAGTCAGTGTTTTAATATACAAAAATAGTTTCTTTTTTTGAAATAAAAAAAAAATATATATCAAGCATGTGGAATATTAACATACAATGGAAAAAATATTGAAAATATTTGAAAATCAAATAAGAAAAAAATAAAATAATAATTAATTTTTGAAAGGAATTTTTGTTTGTTGTTTATTTAAAAATATCTTTTGTCAGTATATCAGTGTAGAGCAGTGAAAGAATTATTTTAATAATGTTTGAAAAAATTAAATATTTTTTTGAGCTTAAACAAAATTAAATTTTCTAACAATTTGGAAATTAACAAGATTTTGGTTAATAAATAAATTTTGTGTTTTTTTATTTTTTTTTAAACTCCTTAGCTAAGAAATTGAAAATTTCCTTAAAATCATTTAAAAATTTTAAGGAAATACACAGACCTAGAAAGTAACTATTAATACGTTTAAAGTGTTACTTTAACATGAGGATTACAAATTTGTTGGTAAGTATTTAAAGAAATAAATTTTTTTTATTTTGTTTAACTTTTTTCTTTAAATTATGTTATTTATTTGCAAATGTATATGTCAAGTTTTAGGCAGGCTTTTAAGCATTTGTAGTCATTACAAAGCAAATTTTCAAGATAATACTTACCTTTTGATGAATAACAAAGTATTAGACTCTTTGTCCCCTTTTATTGTAAAAACACTTTAGAGCCACCAAAATGAATTTAAAAAACAAGTAAAAAAATTATATTCGAACAAGCCCGAACAATATGTAATTCACTCTACAATTGCTCAATATTAAATAAAAATATCTGGGACCAAATCATCTCATTCCATTTGAATCGAAATTTCATTCGATCGATCGAGTTGTCAATGCTTTTAATAAATGAATTCTTATAAAATTTTTTTTATTTCGATTTGAATCGAATGCGATGATTTAACCTCTGTTAAAAAATTTATCGTAATTAAATTCTTAGTAACAATTAGTCGCGTAAGACTTATAGATACAAAATTTTACTGGAATATTTTAAGTTTCGATTGCTGTCAAATGAAGTTATTTGCCCCCAGATCTCATTTTGGAAGATCATCTTATAAAATTTGGCCCAGATATGATTTTAGCAAAGAATCGAAACAATTTAAAAAAGGTGTTTTCTTGAACTCCATACGAATGACGATCTAAAAATTAACCGTACACTCCCACAAAGAGGAGTTCACAGGTGCCAAGTCCCGCAATTGAAGTGATTTATTTTAAGTGCCTTTTTTTGCAATAAAACATTTGTATAAATAAATCCAGTAAAATCTTTTTGAAATTGTGAATTGAGCTCTCATTATTTCATAGGTTACAAGGTAATGATGTAGCTACTACAGAAAATTTACATTTTGGTAAGGGCGCTAATAACTACATTTATAGTTATGAATGAAAAAAAAAAGATTAATGGAAAAGCTTTTGTACAATATTTTTGTTTTAAAATCCCTAAAATTGTAACATTGTTTTCAGTTAATGCTTGGTAACCAGTTACTTGATTGTTTTTTGTAAGCACATTAGTAAGCGAGGGTCGTTAATTTCTAGACAACTCAAACAAAAATAATTTGTTATTCAATCAAAAAGTAACTAGTGTTTCTTCATTTTCAATATTACTTGCTAACTTACCATGTAAGCAAAGGTTTTGCTGTGAGGTTATGATATCACTTGCTGTAAGGCATGATGCATCCTATTGGGACACAATAACAAAAAGAGCATCAAAAATAAATTTTTATATTAAACTACTTTTGTGAATACATATTTATTTTATATATTATAAAACTTTAATTAATCAAAAGTTAAAGTAAAAGTAATTTTGATTACTAAAATACTTGATTATTAAAATCGAATATGGCTTGTTCATCGTTTGCCGGTGTTTGAAATTGAAATAGAACTTACACAAAGTTAGTCGTGAATGACAAATTTGGACGTATGTCATTGTTGTTTATATTTAAATATACACAAAAATGTTTTATTTTTTTTTTGCAGCGAATATTCGCGGCGAAAAGATCGTCGTACGTCCGTGTTGTGTTTTTTGCCTTTATTCGCAGTTATTAACATAGTGAAAATTTCCTTAATAAATTTATATTATTTTACATTATGATTATGCATTGCAAAACTTAAAAAAAAAATAACAAAATTTTAAGCGATTCAAGATAACTATGAAAGTGTGTATATTCGCATGTTTATGAAAAGTTATGTAACTATAATCTCAAGTCATCAAATTTGTCAATTTAAATTTGCATAAATATTTTAAAATATGTTAAATGAATTTTGATAATTTAATTTCTCTTTGAAGCTCCTTTGAAACATAAGCAAGTTAAAACGTCTCTATGAGTTGTGAAATTGAAAAATGGCATAAGTCATATTTATTATAAAAACCGCAAGTACATCTAATCGTTGTTTTTGGGATTATTTAGAGCACTGAATTCGAATCTTCCTTTTTTATTGGTTCTGGGTTTTGAGATACATACATCGTTATTTCGGAAATAAAGTTAGTACCACGATACATACGGACAAAACTTAGGAGTTAGTTAATCTTTCAATACCTTTAAGTTGTTCTTAAGTTGTTGTTATTGATTTGAGCTCGGTAGTTTTAGATATTTTAATGCAATTTTGAAATTTTAAAAATTAAAAACTTTCTTTTTAGAGATATACATAGATGTACAGGTTTCGCAGAATAAGTTAAATATTTTTAAATCGATACACAACTTTGAACTTTATATATGACGCTTTTCTTATTTGCCAAATTTTGGCACCTTTTAAATTTGTTTTTAAATATTATTTTCAAAACATCTTGGAATTTGATTTCAAAGCTATGCTACTCTTCTGGTTTTAACAGGAAACTTTAAGAGCATAATTAAGGTCTTGGAGTTTGAATTTATTTCCTTGTTTTGAGCTATGGCTGGTGGGATCCTAGTTAAGGGTATGTCGTCAACGACTACTTGGTATATTCTGTGTTTATTTTATTATTTGGTATTATTTTTTTTTGCTTTTAATATCTATTAGTTTGATCAAATTTGTCAGTTTACAAAAGATGATACATACCTACAACCCCTTACTAAGTACCTATGGGTGCTAATGATAATAATTTGACGCTTCAAAAATTCTTTTCCCTTTTTTACTAATTAACAAACTACCTTCCTTATATTAAAAAAAATATTAATAAACCCAAATAAAAAATAAAACTTTGTTTAAGGCCACTTTATAAGCTATACCTTAAAAAAAAATATTTTTAGGTTTATATTTTAAGTAATTTAGAAATATTCTTCAAACTAGTTTTTTTAGAAAAACAAAATTTTTCAAGTAATTTTGGCATGAAGATTGCTTAATCCTTTTTTTATTATTTTAAAAATCGTTTCTGTTTTCAATGTTTTACCAAAAGGTTTACTTTGAAAATAATCCCCAAAAATATTTGGGGCGAGCAGTTGCAGTTTAAAAATTAATTGTTTAAATATTTCTTTGTTAAGATGGCTTTAAATTGGAAAAAAAACTATGAACTTACATATTTGTATATACATACATACATAGGCCTGTATTATTAAGAAATAAATTTAAAATTTATTATCACATGTTTATTTTGCTTTTAAATTAATTGAGTTTATTTTTTTTAAATTAATTTTTTAGACAATAAAAAAAAACAAATATTATTAGAGGTTAAATGTCATGTTTAAAATAAAAGAATATAAATCAAGTTAAAATTTAGCATTGCCAATGATGCGTATATATATATATATATATGTATGTGTGTACATATGTATGTCTTTATAAATAATGCAAAGCTAAACATATTAACATTTGTTTTTTAGCCATCAACTTACTACAGACAGGCCATTGCAAATAATAATGTAATAAACTATTCGGTAGAAGTCGAATTTTCTATACCCTTCACAAAGGTGTTGGCATGTTGTGATATGTACAGGGTGTCTGGTGGCAGATTTATGTTTTTAAACTTAAATAAAAAACGTAATAATTGACACAAAGTTTTATTAAAACAATTGAACGATAAAATGGAAATGCGGATTTAAATGTTTAAAGAGTATGTCGCCCGGGTGTCTTCCGTCGAGTTGAATACACTATTCAAAACGGAGCATTGTGTTCTGCGCCACATGCTGTAGCAAACTTGTTTCAATTGAGATGATTTCTCGACAAATATTTTTCTTTAAAGCGAATGGGGACTGTCATTATAAAACTTCTCTTTGAGGTAGCCCCATTAAAAAATCCATAGAAGTTAGATTGGGCGACCTTGGGGGCTATTGGATGACCCCAAAGCGACTGATAAGTTTTTAGGGAAAATTTTCCCGAAGTAAATTCAAGAAGCTCTGGCTGTGTGTGCAGTCGTCCCATTCTGTTGAAACCACGTGTGGAAAGAGAAAATTGGATAAACTTGCAGGTTTGGCAAAAAGAATTCTGTAATCATGCGTCGATAATTTTCACCACTGACATTCGTTGCCTGGCGTCGATAATTTAAAAAAAAATGGTTTAATTATCTCATGCGTGGATAGGGCACACCAAACAGTTAACCTGAGGCAATGCAATGGTTTTTGATATTTCAATCGAGGGTTGCGGGTTCCTTGAGACCAGTAACGGTAGTTTTGCTTGCTGACGTGACCGTTTATGTAAAAATGAGCCTTGTTGCTCCAAGAAATGGGATATAGAGTGCAAAAAACTCCAACATCGTTTCACAAAAATTTTTGCGTAAATCAAAGTCACTTTCTTTCAGTTCTTGAACGATTTCAATTTCAAAAGGATGCAACTTTAGATACTTTTTTAAAATTTTATGAATAGTTGCTCTTGGAAGTCCCAGTAAGGCTGCGCCTTTTTGTATTAAAAGTCGAGGATTTTCACTTAAACGAGTTTAATGTTTTCGGGGGTTCTCGAAGATCGACTGCAAGACTAAAAGTTATGAGAGAGGATTGAACAAGATTAATTGTTATTTTTTTTTCAAATTTAAATGCTTTTGTTGTTAAACCTTTTATTTTTTAAATGGTTTTTACCAATCTGGCGTTATAATATAAAAATTTAATTTTTCAAAATTTTTTTTAAACCAGATTTTAATTACTTTTAAATCATTAAAAATCAAGCCCATGTAATATGGCCATAATATTCAGCACAGAAACTTGGAAGACAGTGATCTAAATTAAGAAACATTTTTGGGTAGAAGCAAGAGAAGCACCATTCCCCCTTATATTTGCATTAATTTTATATAATTTTTCATGCACTTTATCTGAGAAACTATTAAAGCTAAAGGCTTCAGAAATTTTCAAAGCAATATAAACATCATAAATAGAAAGTAGCTGGATACAAGTACGTGAATTTTTTTTTTTAATTTTCTATTTTAAAAACTAATAAATATCGTAATCAAAACCGCCACAAGGGTATTTTATTATAACATTAACGGATTGAAAACAACTTGGCTGGATTAGATTAGTTATAAAAAAAAGACCAATGTGAAGGGTATATAAGATTCAGCAACAATAAAGCGCTCTTGCTTAAATGTGGGTGACTTCAAAGAAAGTTATTTTAAAAGTGAACGCTAAATGTTAAGATTTAAAGTAGAAAAGTGAAGGTTAAAATTGTAGTTTTTTCCCACTTTTTAATTAAAAAAAATATCTCAACTTTGACAAAACAATTAAAAATAGGACTAAAATCTAACTTGGGTTATTAACAAAATCATTAATTTTATTGTTGGAAACTGTGGGGTGCGTGCTTAATATTGAAATGTTATGAATTTTTTATTGACAGTTATTTTTTAAAGTAAAGTTGTTAAACAAACATATTCGTATACATACATATACATATGTAATTATGTATGTAGGTATGCATGTAAAATGCCCCCTACGCCTTTTTACGATAAAATTAATTATATCGTTAATAACTTAATTCGTTGATAACTTAATTTGAGCATATGTATGCATAATGAAATTGCTAAATCAACTGCTTCATTTATTTTATTTTTATTTTTAATCATAATAATTTGTTTTTTGCTCTTTGGAAAGGCAAGTGTGTATGTAAATGAAGATTTTTCAAATCACAAACTTGTAGGTCAAATATTCACTCGTATTGACTGATATAGAAACGAAATTTCAGTTGTTTGCAAAATGATGCTACAAATTTTTTGAAACTTAAATCAGCTAACATTTGTACTTTCAATTGGCCTTGGCGTGTATGTGTGTGTAAATTTGATGATGATCGACTTAATATTTAACATAATTTGTAGTTTTTAATGCATTTTGTTCATGTTAACAATTTCCTATGAACTAGTTATGTATAAGCAATTTAGAGTTAATATTTCGCTGGATTAACTTACAAATATCAAATATAAAGATGTTCAATTCAAAAGTGTTTCTTAACAAAATACCAAAAGTCAACCAAACACGATTTTCTTAAATGAAAAAAAAAAAATGAATAAAATGTTTAAAAAACATTTAATTTAGTTTTAAAATTATAATGATTATTTATTGTTTGTTTATGCATTTATGTATGTACATCTAAAGCGATTTAACTTATATGCATAAAACATAATTTGAAAGTTTATTTGTTCCAACTAAATCTGCAATTAATGGACTTTTATATACAAATCGAGAAATCTAAAAATTTGTGTCTGTCTGTGCCTAAGTTTTTTAGGTCATCGTGCAAAAAATACTAATTCAATACATATGATATTAAAACATTCTTATGCTTCTATTAGCACTAAGAATTTTTGCTTTAAAATCATTTATTATTAGAATAAAATTGAAAAAAAAATTTATTTCTAATTTGAAGACTATTAAGATAAGCGAAGCGCACCGGGCTTAGCTAGTGGTGAATAATAATGATTGTAACAGTTATTGCATGGTAAAACAAAAACTATCATAAGTCGAAATTCCATTGAGCATTTGCGATTGACCTAGTTTTTAAAACATTTTTGGATCGAGTTAAATAAAAAAACAACAACAAACCTTACAAATGGCCTAAAATATTAAGTAGTTTTGTTATAATTTATGATATTTTAATTATCTCAAATTATTTTTTTTTCTTAATCACAAGTGGTTTGATCAGTTTTACCTTTGTTAGAGGTTTTTTAAAATTTACATCTTCCACTGTCTAATTAAAGTCTTTTAAACCGTTCGAGGGCAATGTTTTGATTAATCTTTAAAAGTGCATTTCAGTGTCAACACCAAGTTTTAAGCATATTTTTGTATCGATAAGCTGATGATTATAATTATTTTTTGAACTTTAACGTGTAAATATTTATTTTTTTCTTTTATTTTTGTACAAATTTATTATTCTTATCGCATGCACTACGCCCGTTTATAGCGCGACAATAAGACACTTGTGGTAGAAAGTAAAAAATTTTAAAAAGTCTAAAAAGAGTCACAAAAAAAAAAGAAAACTTGTGCTATTATGTATGTTGCTTTCTTATTGCAACCTTAATTAAGGCGGGGAATTTAGTGAAAATAAGTTTTTACATTGTTTGCATTCAATTTTTTTTAAGCAATAAATTAAATATTTATTACATATTTGCCTTAAGTATTTAAAACCGAAAAATATTTAAACACATGAATACTTTACATGATTATGCAATGACATTCATTCCGCGTATGCAAAGTTCTTATAAAATAAAATTTGTAAAAATCACGAAATTTAAAAAAACTTTTAGCATACGTGGTAGAGGTATTAGGCGTTTGTGCAAATGTTTGTAACACCCAGAAATAATGGCCTGAAACCCACCTTCAAACATACCGATCGAGTCAGAATCACCTTCTGAGTTGTTTTAAGCATGCCTATGCATGCATTCTTGTAAACACGCTACAGGTCACAGTTTTGAAGATATTATGATAAAATTTGGAACAGATACGTTTTTCTGCACTATTATCTTTGCTGATGATCGTTTATTTTTTTGACATAGCCCCCACGCTAACGCTCTCCCGGAATAAGCATTTTTTGCTATAAATAACTCAAATAGTATTTGTTTCATTTTTAATTTTTTTTCTTTATGCATCCAACTAGTACTGAACACAAATATTATCGATTTTGTTTTTAAAATATTTCCCAAACAAATGTGGTGTAGGGTATAATATGGTCGGGCTTGACCATTTGTTTGCTATAAAAAACGTCCTTAAAAATGATTAAGACAAAGTAAAAGTGCTATATTGAGCTTTGTTGAATATAGTTATCTCTTTCCATTAGCCTTTTTGTATCTTCAGTTTGTATAATTCTTTTGACAACGTTGAAATTACTCTAGGAACACTTTGTAGCAGGTTTAAAAACGATTACTGTTAAAATTTTTAAAATATATCGTAAACAGACCGATACTTACCTACGTTTCGGTGTAATGGTGGACATCAATGGACAGAAAGTGCAACATTGCGATCCTACAGAGGGTCCAGCGTACATATTGACTTTGGATAAACAGGGAAATAAAGAATACACCGACGAGGGCTTTGGAGACAATTTTGAGTATGAAATCCGCATAAGCTACGAGGCGGCACTTATTGCAAAATGCCCTTAGGCCACGGATGAATAGATTGATGGGAGCTTTAAGTCTAACCTTCAAAGCATTTTTGGGATACTGGATCGTATACCTCTAGTGAATGTTAAAGCTAACTGCACTGCGCTGATACCAGAACGGTAGTCCTGGTTGGGGCGCATGCCCGAAGGTACTGGGCAACCTTGTTGAACACCCAAAGACCGAGATTTACTTTCGCCTCCCTCATTTCAATACTGTACTACAAGCGGAGGTCCGGGAATCATGGAATATCTGTTTTGGCTCAGGGCACATGCAGTTTAAACAGATGTAAAAATCTGTACAGATAGCTAATGGTTATTATGCCTGAAAATACCGGATCTAAGACGGGTTTTAAGTGCAAGAGGATGGTCGATGACTACTTACAATATGGACAGGTTTGCATGGTATGGATACCTGATCATGAGGTACCAGGTTGGTCGAACGATGAAGGCCGAGTTGAAAGAGTGGCCGGAAAATGAACAGCGGATCCAAAGGCAACACCAGACAGTTGGGTGATTGACGATAATCCTCTAAGTCGACACATATTGTTAAGAGCTAAGGGCATTCTGAAAATTCCGAAGCCTGAGCTAGGCGAGATGATGAGTGTGCCGACGGGTCACTCAAACCTACCAGCACACCTCAATCGGGTGGGAGTTGCGGAGGACAGCAAGTGCAGGGCATGCAGGGAGGACATCAAAACGATGGAGTATTTCCTGTGTCGCTGCCCGGCTTTGCAGAGGCCTGAAACCGACGTTTTATGTCTGACGTTTTCCCAGACGTGGCTTACTTAGGATTATAGATTGGGAGGTGTTAAGGGAATTCGACCAAATTCCTGTAAATCTTTCCCCCGAGATTCTTTTTCCTGGCTAGGAGCGCACTGAGCCACTACCCTACCACTTGCTCCTACAAAAAATAAAAAAAATCTTCCTTTAATAATACTTTTTTTGTAAGGCGATGTAGTCCAATGTATGTGTATATGTAAAAGTAATACTAATAATCAGCATTTGTAAATGGCTCTTTTTTATTTATTTTTTTTAATTACAAATTACTAGCTTCAGCATTTTTATGTAAATATGTAATAATTTATTAATTTTTTTCTTCAGCGATGTGTTGACTTGGTGTTAACAAAATTGTCTTTGTTTGTTAAGTAAACGTTAATATCTTTTTTTAACTTTCAAAATTAAAAACTATAAAATACAATATTTACCATAAACTAATAATGGTTTTGTTTAACTAAATGATGGCTTAATGCACTCTACAATAATTTGACGAGTCATTACAGAGTTATTGGCGTTTCTAACATGTTATGCATAAAAGCATACATAGGTTAACACATACAGATGTACCTATACATGCATGTATTAGTATTTTAGGTTGCTTATTCCGTCTGTAGTATATTAGTCGACCTGGCTTTAATTAAATATTTCAACTATATGTTAGTATTGGTTTCTACTGGATATAAAAATAAGTAAATGTGATAAATTTGGCTGTGCCAAATCTTATAAACCCTTAAAAAAGTTTTTTTTTTTAAATTTTGTATGGCAACCCCATTATGGGGTAAAGAGAGGGGTATAAGTATGTTTTAGGAAAATATTTGCAAGGAAGAATGAGTTGAGGTCAGTCCCACATTTGACCTATCCACGGGCACCCTGGAAGCTGTAGGCAGGGAAAAACTACAATTTCCCAAACTTTTTATGAGAGCCCCCTTAGGCAATGGTGATAGGGAGTTAGTATGTTCTAGGAAAATGTTTGGGATCGGAAACTAATAGGGTCGGTTGTACATTTTATTTCTCTGAGGCCGACTCTGGAAAAGTTATGGGCGTTTTTATATAATTTTTGTATAGCAACCCCCTTAGGTGATGGATGTGGGGGGTAAGTATATTCCAGGAATATACTTGGGAGGAAAAACTAATCAGGGTCTGTGATACATTTTATTCCTTTAGGGGCGATTTCGAAGAATTTGTAGGGGTTTTTACCATAGTTTCTTAAAATTTTGTATTGCAGCAATTTTGTATTGGGTAAGTATGTTCTACAAAAGTGTTCAGGAAAAAAAATTTATAGGGATCGGTTTTACATTAGGTCTTTGTAGGAGCACCCTGGAAGCTGTGGAAGCCATTTTAAAAATAAATTTACAAATAAAACTTTGTATGGCAACCCTGTTAGGGAGTGTCATAGGGTGTAAGCCAGTTCTACAAAAATGATCGTGAAGAAAAATTATTGGGAGATGATTTTAATGGTTTTTTTTCGTAGATATTTGTAAAAGTTTGATACAATTTACTTACGGATCTATGCGTACTTTACAGGCTGCATATTATACAACAGCCGGACAGACAGACTTTCCAACCTATAAGGAATCAGAGTATTTATATTTTATAGGGTCGCAAATGAATACTGCAGTAATTACAAATGAATATTTTCAATATGTAAAAAGTTTAGAAATATGCAACTTTTAAGCTAGAAATAATATAAGGGATTTTGTATCACCGTTTCCAGAAATATTAAGTTGAACCACAAATGACACTTTTGGTCCTGTAACTGAAACATAGAGTACTTTACTTTGATATTTTCAGTTTCACTTATTAAGCTGAGTTTAAGATTTAATATTCAAATTTATTTTTTTTTAAATTTAATTCTTTAATAATTTGATAAATTGCTAGGTCTAATGAGCCGTCATAAGCTCGATCAGGCACATAAGGTAAATATTTAATTTTTGTGTTAAAAAAGTGTTAAGCATGTGCGAACGTTTTGAATAGTTAAAGTTTGCAGAAACACATTTACCGCTTCACTGACCACAAAAGTGCTTTTAACACAAGTTTGCATATTTATATTTATTTTAATAAGATATGACAGACAGACATATCATCGCCGTTGTCTATACTTTATGCAACAAAATATTTTTTCTTGGCAAATAATTTATAGACTTTTTTTAGGTGGTGCTTTAGATGTACTTTTCTTAAAGCTCTATGACACAAACATTCAGAGTAATGAAATAATTTCGAATTTTTTTTTTGTGAGACAAATTTCGATAATTTTTTCTCGCATGCGTGAAAGTAAGAAATAAAAATTTGTTTAAAGTAGTACTGCCTTAATTAAAAATTTAATTGCCTCAATTATAGATTAATTGCATTGATGACGGATGATATATTCTTACACACAGGTAGATATTGGCAATATGTTTTAGTTGCGAATAGGTTTTGTGAAATCAATAAACCCTTTTAAATTTAAACTGATTATATATATTTATTATACCATTATAGGTAGCTGTTATATTTTAAAACAAACAAATTAAATCGCTTATAAAAACATAAACATTTATTATTTTTATTTATGAATTGATATTTTGTTAAAAATTAAATGATTCATGGAATTTACAACGATTTTTTTTTTGGATATGAATCACTTTACATATTGCTACGAGTTTTGGTTTTTTTAACTTTATTTTTTTATAATTTTTACTTATGAAACTACTTATTACTATTGCAACATTTTGTAGAAAAAAAAAGGCATCACATAAATACATAAAACAATAAAAAAATATTTCATTAAAAAATCTGATAATTCATTTGTTTGTATATAAATCCATAAAATATTTATTTATTTATTAATTTTTTGCAGATTGTGCTTCAGAAAAATAAAAAACCTTTCACTTTTTTGTCAGTTTGTGCATCGTTTATTTGTTTGTGGTGGCTTCTTCTTTATTTATTGTTGTTGTAAAATCCCAAACAACAAAAGTTAATAAAATAAATAAATAAAAATGTGATTTTATGTCTGTTAAGTGCGACAAAAGTTTTTACTTTCAATTATGTGATAAATACAGTTGGTCACAAATAATTAGCACTGTGGGAAAGAAATCTATATAAAATGGAGAAAATGCACTTAAGTTATTGGAAAACTTTTTTTTGACGTGTAACATAATTTTATTTTAATTACATTGAACAACGTCTGCCAACAAAAATGTTCCTTCAGTTTGTTTTTTGAATATTTGACAGTTTAGCATCTATTGTAAATTGATTATACATACACCAAAAAAATTACGATTGGTTTGCAATCGTATACCACGATTCCATTCAGTTTATACGATTGACGTGTCACGCAATTTTGTCTTCGCACGATTGTCGATTCGATCGCGGACGTCACGGCTTGAGCCGAAATTACACAATATTGGAGAATGTCTAGAAAAATTTAATTCAAAGTTAGGTTTAATATGTATACTTTTCTGTAAATGCTGCTTTTGTCTTCTTATCTGTTGTGTGTGTTATCTTATAACTTTTAGGTAAAACGTGAATTTTGTAGCCAAAATGACTGCGTTGCACTTGTAATTAAGTTTTGGTTTGTGGAACACAAGAAAAATCAAGTTTTCAGTATTACGTAGATATGTATTTTTGAAACCACACTTAAGAGGGATTATTTTTATCATTATAAAATTCATTATGAGGTTCAGTATACTAACGTATGTACATTTTATTTGATTTTGGGTTTTTGTTATAAATCAAATTAACATAATAATTTATATGAACACCACCAATACGCAGCTTTCAAACATTTTTTATAAAAAAACACTTACTGGCGACAAAATGAAATGTTTACTCACTGAAACGCTTTGAAACGCCATTTCGTTACTTCCTATATCCTAAATGAAACACACAATGTAGAACCTAGTTTTAGCAGTTATTTAAAATTATTCATTTGAAATAATTATCATAAGAGGCTAAAAAATATATTTACTTAATTAATAATTTATGGTTTCTTATTAAAGAAAATTTGTTAAGCACGACATTTGCCTCAATTTCAATTTTGTTATGCACTATATGCAATATTGCCAAGCCGTTAAGCCTGTCCTCTATCATAAAAGATCTCAGCCATGTTTTAATACGGCAAAGGGTGAAAAATGACCTTTCAGCCGTAGCATTACCGACCGGCATTGAAACAAAAATGATGAATATTTTTCGCAAGCTTGGGTTAATATCTGGGTCACACCTTCCTAAACTATCTTTAATATTTTCTCTTTGAAGACGTATCCCTATCTTTCCACTT